>OY728165.1:1553326734-1554576734 GCA_963277665.1 Viscum album
TTGAATGGTTGGATCCTAAATCAAATAATAAATTTTCATATCTTGAATAGATTATAATTGCACAGATTACCAATTCCTTCTCGAGAACTACTTCAGTGGTTTTGAATTAATTATATTTTCATATTTCACTTTGATTATATGTTTTTTGACATAGATTATTAAAATTAGCCCTTATATTTAGGTATTAGTTTTCATAATTCTTATTCTCCTTGATGTTGATTCATTGACTGGGGTTAGTGAATTTGGTAGATATTTAAATCCATTTATTTTATTAACTAGACTCTTGATATCACTCTAAAATTCATTTTATTAATGACTTTCTTCTTAATATCAATATTATTTACCAATCCCCTTAGTAAAATTTGGGCCATGATCATTTAAAAAATATTTATATAACACCCCATATTTTAGATAACCCATAATAACATGATATGTGACTAGGGTTTCACCTTTTTTAATTTGATATAACTTTTTGGTTTATATTTTTATTGAATTTGGGAATCTACCAAATTTCACAGGGAATACTAAAAAACAATTTCCACTTTTTCATAAAAATATAATTGTTATATTCAAAATACAATTTTATTCATTATAAATATTATTTTTTCATGGAAAATATACTTGAAGCAGATCCAAAATTAATTACATGTTTTACCCATATTTAGGTCTTATGAATACAAATATTAATCTAACGTACATACACAAAACAGATCCACTTCAAAAAATAATCTTTTTCTCAAAGAATATCATTAAAACCCATTATTATGAATAAGAAAAACATGATATAATCAAGGGGAACAGATGAAAATAAAAAAATTTCATTTAAAAAAAACTCTTATAAATTCATAATCATTATTTACTTCATTTAACCTAATGATTTACATTAAAAAAAATTTACAAGAATTATATTTTTGTAATGGATAATTACATTAAAACTGCATTTTGACAATTTTTTAAACAATATTAAAATATCTATATACTCGTTATTTATATATGATTAAATTACTCAGACATCACTTAAATTATTGTCCTTATAATACTATTCATTACCCAGTTTATTAGAGTTTTATATCTAGTTTAGTCATCACCATGAGATATACGAGGCTCAACCATTTTCATTTATTATGATTATTTGTCACATAAATAATAAAAAAAACATTATTCTTCTAGTTTTATACAATAAAACTCCTGAAAGATTTATTTAATACCATAACAAAAGAACCATATATTTCTATAATATTTTTGGATAAATACCACTTTCTTATAAAAATAAATTAAAACAAAATAATTCTTAGACAAATGAGAAATTTAATTTATTTTGGAATACCATGACAACTTGTAGAGAAATTTTTTTAAAACAAAATCACCTAATTATGAGTAATACTGCAGATTTCATTTATATTAAAACATTTTCTTTTTGAACATATATAAAAAATGTCAGAAGTGAATTGTATGGAAAATGATACAATGATGAATTTGTAAACCTTATTAATGAATTTATAAAGCAGATTTAATCAAAATTTAATGGTCATTGATGTATAAATATAAATATTATAGAATCATTTTAAGGAACATTGATATGAAGGATAAAAAATTTTAAACGTCAAAAACAACATTTTAAATGAAAATTCATTTAATAGAGTCTGGAACAATTTTATACAAATATATACCCTCAATAAGAAAAAAATGTATTTTTTCTTTAATAAGAATAATTTTCAATTTAATTCATTTATCATAATTCTATTTATGTAATTTATTATATTATTTTCATTATTGGTTATGTTTACATCTATATTTTTGAGGACATTTAGTTTATAATCCCAAAGGAGCATCAAGTTGTTTCTTGAGGTCAAAGGAGAAATTGTTATACTAATTAAAAAATAAAAAATATATTATCATTATTATCATTATAAATTAAATACACTTATAATAACAACAATTTTAGTAGTTCATGAATAATTTGAAATGTTCCTTCATAGTGACGACATAATATCAGTATATATAAATAGTAATTTTAGTTTCCTACTCCCTGGTAAATAAAAAACATAGATAATACTTCATATCATTATAATCATTAATATGTTATACATGCCATATTTATACATTATTTCTTTCATAATGAACTCCCTTATAAAGGTAAATTAAATATCAATTCCATCTCTTTGTGGAGATGGTTTTCCACACGTATGCATGAGCCGTGTTATCAATTTACAAATGATGGAAAGGATAGAAATGTAAGTAATATATTATCTATACATAATAATAATAACTTATTAAATATAATATATATTATATTGTCGCATCATTTCATCCATCCATATGATTCGATGATGAAAAAAGAATTGTATCCCTTTATAGAGGTGATAGTCCAGAAATACCCAAGGGCAGTTTATTCATTTCCCATTAAATGTAAAAATGGATGAAAAGTGTTTTAAAATAATAATTTTAACGTTTAAGTATATTTAATATACAGATATTATTATTTCATAATTGGTAATTAATTATTGAGGGAGATAGAGAAATTAATAAAGCTGAACACACTATGTTAAGAGTAACACCAATTATTTTCAAAACCTCCTCTAGATTACATGTTAATCTATATAGGTATAAAATTTTAAAGAGGCCAGGTATTTTAGAAAATGGCGGGGGTTGTTAGAGATAAATTTCAATTTTTATTTTCTAAACTAGTGTTCAAAAAATATGTGAAGAAGAAAGGATATGAGGTTTCTTTTTATAATTGAGGGGTATGAAACACTTGTAAATATTATGAAATTTAAAAATAAAAAATATAATAATCATGTAAAGTGGAACCAAATTGAAATAATATAACATATAAAAGATGATATGTCCTATATAAATTCAATAAATATAATGTAGTCTAGTGTGTGTTTTATTTTAAACCTTATCTTTTGATTTAATCCCAAGATTAATCCTTTTAGTCCTTAAACGAGGTAAAACATGTTTCACACTACAAGGGATACAAAATACATATATTTTGAAATGTGGCTCATAATTGTAAATGGATGAAATTATCTACAATTTCCACCAACTTATTCTATTTTAATATTTTATTAAATAAATTAAAAAAATATTTTTAATCATAAAATACTTTGAAGTCATTTTTTGGACTATGTAAATAATTTGACTTCCATGAAATCAGTTGTGAAATTTAATTTGAATATAACCTATTTTACTTTTTTTTAAATTATTATTACCCATTAAATTCATGGAATACAATAATTAATAAAAAACATACAAATTTTATTATTTTTTCAAATCAATTACACTAATATTTTGGTAGCTTGAACAATCATTGTATTATCATTGCATATGAGTTTAAAGTAATCATAAAAAGCTATAATAATTAAAAATATATTAATATATTAAATATATTTTAATAATATCCAAAAGAAAACTTAAAACCATTCTTAAATTCATTTCATTAAAATTAAAATATGTTAGTATATTTATAGAATGGGAGTGGAATTTTTTATTTCTTCATTTCTTAAAATAATATATATGTCATTATCAATGAATAATGAAACCATGTTTCCATATCCAATAATATATACTGAGAATGGTTAAAAAATATTCATCCAAAAGAATAATGTCAATTTTAATAAATATTTGTAAAGCATTATCAAATTCTTTTAACCCTAAATTAACTAAATTTAACATATTATGTGTTTAAAAATATTTACCATGGTTACTATTCATAGTAAATGAAGATGAAATTAAAAATATTTTTAAATTTTAACATTATGACTAAAAATATTGTATTAATTTATCAAGATTAAATTTTTATAATTATATTAAATTACATTTAATATATGGGATCATAACACAACAAAAATTAGTCTTTAAAAAATTTAATTTTTAATAATAATAATGAACTTATACAAAACTAAAATATCATTTTTATTCTTATTTAATTATTAAGATTATAATTTATCAAATATATGAAATTTATATTTAGAAATATATAAAAATAAATTATATGTCTTTCAAATTACCTTATTTAAATATAATGAAATAAAAATTTTGCTAACATCAACATTTATGACTATTAACTGAAAAGAAAATTTTTAAAAAATATAGAAAAAATTCATCCTTAGACTAAAATTAAATGATAATTTATAAAATGAGGTAATATTTTTTAAATATAATATCTAAAATTAGAATAAATTAACTATATTTTCTTTACACAAAATCAAATAAACCCAATTTTTAAAGAAATTATATTATTGAGAATAGATTGACATATTTTTCATTTCATTCATAATAACCATAGTAAAGTTAATATTAATTACTTTAATTGATTATAATATAATCACATTTAATTGGGTACATTTATCAATATTTATCAACTTAATATATTATGAAATGAACACATTTCATATATAAGAATGGTTTTATGAAAAATATGTTATATAACTTTAAAATATGTTATCACCATTAATGATTAATTGATAATCAATGTATGATTGATTATTAAAAATATTATTTAAAAATATTATACAAACAAATACACAGAGATATATATATATATATATCATAATATTGTTTTTCCTTTTAATACCTCACAATCCAATATCTTTTTTATATATATCATGTTTATATAGTAATATATCTTTAGTTTATCTCTATTTGTTTAAGACCTATGTTGGGAATACCAAATTCTATCTAATTTAGTATTATTTAAATAAATATAAATATAATTTTTTTGTGTCTCATTCTAACCCACATAATGATATTACATCTGCATAATTGTATCTCATGTCACATGAATAAATGGTTTAAGATCATTTTCTTAATCAATTCCACAGAGTGGAATAAAATATAAACAATTAAAATAATAGATATTTTAATATTTAAGAATTCCTTTTTTGAAAACCCAAATCGTTCAAATGGATAATAAATCATACTTTTGAAAATATTATAAGGAAAATATGAATTTGTCCAAAAATAAAATGTAATAATGTTCTCATTTAATGATAACATAAAAAGAAAGTAATAATTTGCGCATGGAAAGGAGAAATAATGTCCAATGAATAATATATATTGTTAAAGAACATGATAATGATAAATTTAATTACCACACAATCGCAAATTGTTTATGGATTATGAATTTCATCAATTCATCATAAATGAATGTAATAAATATAACTTTTTTAATTTTATTATCTTTTTCATAGAGATGCAATATTATTTTACCATCCTTATAGAGAAGACCATGAAATATAATAGATTTATTTCCATTACACTAGCACACTTTCACAACTTTATAGTGTTTCAAGAAGTCTACATTTCAATCTTACATGTCACTCAATGCAATGAATATTAAAGATGAATTTCTCATGCATGAAGCCTAAAATGCACTTCTAATGTTTCATAAAATCCAGAAATGGGTAACAAGTTATTCATATTTTCATTATACATTAACCAAGAATAAAATATTAAAAACTACATAATATAATATCTAATATGAAAAAATACTAAATTTATATCCAAAACACAATAAATAAAACCCAATGTTTGTATATTAATATTTCATAAATAGAAAATAAAAATTCACTTCAAAATATTCTTATGTAAATCTAAAAGCCAAAAATATGAAATATTTGATCACATATCCCTCTAAAATATACATTAAATTTATCTCAAAAAACATATATCACTAATAACTTCAAATGATAAAAATGATTATTGTATAATTTTATAATCATCAAAATATAGAAATTCTTTTCGCAATAAAATAATATTATCTACCATAAATTAACCCATTATTTATTCCTAATTTTTTTTCACCTCATTAATTTAATGTCCAAAAAATATAATTGTTGATTACCCAAATTAAACATATATTCCTCAACATATATGATAATATTAAACCTAAAGGTTGTTAATACAATCTAATTTACATAAAAAAATTCATAATCAAATAAAAGTTTCATAAAAAATATACTAATCATAAAGATGAAATATACCTTAAACATTTATTAACACTAAATAAATTTATTCCAAATTAATCCCATCAAAAAAACCTAAAAAGGTATATACTTGAATTGAAAATTATGATTATACATAGATTTATTAACCCATGATGGCATATAAAACTTTGATATCTTGTTTTGAGTCATCCGACCAATAAAGGGATCTAAAAATTTATTTTGATTCCAACAACAATGTCCTATAACATTAAATCCCCTAAACACATGAATAATAAAATGGGTGATACTTTATTACATTTCAAGTATATTTTTGATTTATTTTTTTTATAATTTGAAAATAAATTACATTACATATGGAATAATAACACATAGGGTTCCTTTTTACATAAAAAATAATATCTAATTTTGAAATTATGTTTCCAACAACACACACTTTCTTCAATGGAGTCCAATTTTCTTTAATAATAGGCAATATTTATAATTGTATGTAAACTTCATTAGTACATATTAAAAAAATTTAATGTGTCATATGATAAATAAGTTTTTTTAATGAAAATAAAATTAAATAATACAATTATTTCTGTGAAAAAAAAGAAAACACATTAAATATTTTGATAATTTTTAAAGATAAATATGATGTCATTATTAAATTTTATAAAAATTATAAAATAATACATTGGACAATGAAAAAATTTAAATACTACTAAAAAATCTTTAAACCATTAAGGCTTCTTAATAAACATGAAAACTCATGAGGAAATTTATTTTAAAAAGAAAACATTAAACATTGATAAACATTATTAACCTCACAAAAAAATATTTCTATAAAAACACATTATGAATGATTTATATAGGTAAATTGGGGAGTCAAATTTATAAGACATTTTTTTCTCATTTCTCGAAAGTAATAATAATTTAATCCCAGTTAATTTCATAGAGTAACCTATATTGTTATTGTAATAATTTTTCACCATTAAAAACTATTAATTATATAATTCATTTCAGAGGTATATCAAGATTACCTATTTCCATTAGCTATATCTGGCTCACCTTCAATCATCAATAATTATAATGTGATACCTCATGAAGAAAAAAATTATATGATTTTACATTTAAATCATAAAGCCCATGAAAAACTCATTTTAACCTATAAATAATTGACATTCCACTTGTACATAAAAATATAGTGAAGTATATCCTCCTTTAGAATGAACTCTAAAATAAAAAATTTGATAATATAATTGGAAATTGAAGTTACATTGGAAAAACTTGAATAAATTTAAATTTATAATAATAAAAATTAATTTATATGATGTAAAATATTTCCAGTTATATATATTAAATGTTAAAAACCATTCTTTTTGATATTTGGTAAAATCTATCAGAAGTTACCAGTATAAAACATAGTAAAAAATTACATTTAAAATGATTATAAATAATTTAAAATGTAATTGATAATAAATTAAAATAATTTTAATGTATAAGTAATATACTCCCTGAAACATTCAAAAGAACAAGAATGTGAAGTAGATTAATTTATAACATTCAAAAAAAAGTTATAATGGGAAACCCTTTACCTTGAGTCCTAAATCATTTTATTCAAATATCTAACATCTAGAGTGAAACAAACATATTAGTTTTATACTTTTATGATAATATATATCAAATTAATTTCATTATCATTATCATATTTATGTCTTTGTGATTATTTTTTATTTATTTATTGAATTAGTTAATATTATCACACATATGATGAGGGCGTTCAGTTCATATGCTCGAAACAATCTTTGCCAGGCTGACCATGTTGAAAATGGTTTTAGTTAAATTAAATAAATAATATTAAACATGTTAAAATTACAATAATTATTCCTTAAATACAATTTTATAAAAAACCATGTGTGATTTCCATGAAAATGGTTCCATGTTTTTTCTTGTTGACGGTAGTCCAAAAGTACTATAGAATTACGTTTTTATTTAAGTACGTTCTGTACATGAAATAAAGTACCTAATATTTTTTGTTTAATAATTATTTAATAAGTGATAAGTATATAATTTATTCGTATCTTTAAATCTTATGAGAATTATTTTAAGGTGTAAATAAATTGGATGACGTCAATTCGTGGAGGTGGTGTTTCACAGGCACACACAAGGGAAATTGTCAATTCCCATTGAATAGAAAGGATGTGATTGTAATTAATATTTTGACATTAAAAAGTAACCATAATTTATTAAATATAATATATATTCATTTAACAAATAATTTTAACCATACATTTGATTTTATGATAAAAAATGAAAGTCTTATCTACATGGAGTCAGGTGTCCACACATACACACAGGTTATGTTTTCATTTCATATAATAAAAAAATGAGATTAAAATGGGTTTTAAATTTATCATAATAATTTTTTATGTATATTTAAGATACAATTTATTTTATTTTATAATGTTATATAAGTTTTTATAGAGGTATAATGTGAAATAAAATTGAAAACCCTAGATAATAGGTTATCCATATTATTTGGGAAAATAAATATCCATGATAACTAAATCATTCTAGGATTTTCCATTTGGGGTGATTATGACCTATAGGATATGGGGAGTGATGTTTGGGTGATATTTGATTGGATATTGGATGAAATAGAGTTCTCAAAATATGCGAGGATAATGGGAAGGAAGTTACCTTTTATATATGGGGGGAGTGGCACACTTGTAAATTTTTGGAGCATTATAAAACAATAAATATCATAATCCTTCAATTCAAAAACAAATGGATATAATTAATAATGAAAGGCATGATATATATTTTATACCTTGAATAATATACATTAAAAATATTTTATTGTTCAATTTAACCCTTATCTTTTGGTTTAAACATTAATTTTGGTAACACATTATCTTTCTATTTAAGGGTTATAAAATTACTTATATTGAAGAAAGTAGAATAAACTTACATATGGAAGAAATTTTACAGAATCCACCACCCTACTTGTACTCTTTCATTTATTATATAATTTAATAAATTTTCTCACTATAAAATATAATTAATGTCACTTTAATAATGTAAAAAATAATTGAATCATTTAAATTCATCATAAAACTATTATGTTATTCCTATATATAAAATTATAACCATTATTTCTAATTCAATGTGATGTTTTGGTAATAATTAATTCGAATACCCACATGTAAAATTCAATGGAAACCATTTTTGATCAAACTATATATTGTAATCATAAAATGAATTTATTCTCATTTATATCATAATAAGTATAATAAAATAATTTTTTTTATTTTGATGGTTATATAATCAACTCATTTTAATAGTAAAACTTATCAATAGAGATTAATTTAATTTATTAAGATAATAATACATTGTCTATGTAAAAATATCACTGTTAAAAATAAATTTTTTCCATTCAAATAATTTTATATTCATTACTAACTAATTGATAAAAAATTTATTAATGATTATGAATTTCATTAATGAAAAAATTTCAAGGTAAATTTTATAATTCAATTATTCTTATTTATACCCACAATAAAAATATATAGTTTATAATGATAATTATTAAATTATAATATTTCTATCAAGTATCATTGTTTGATTTATTTTATTGTTGCATAAAAAATATACAATTCAATGTAGTATTATTAAAATAAAATACATTATAATATCCTCAATTTTTAAATTCTATCCCACATAATATAATATTAAATTCTGAAAATATTTTCTAAAGTTCTATGAACAAAATATCTAATTTAAATTGAGAATAAATTGAAAGGAGTGGAATAAAATTTAATATCGTTTATAGAAAATAATTTTTAAAGTTTAAAATTACCATTATTGAAAACCTATATAATAAAAAGTGATAGAAGAAAATAATTTTGAAAATAATAGAAGGTAAATATAATGGTCACCATAATTGAAAAAATTAGGTTCCCAAATAAATAAATCATTCAAAAGATATATAAATATGATTACGGAAGAGAAAAAGAACATGTAAGGAATAATAGAGAGTGATATATAACACGATCGTGATGATGTTAATGAATAAAAACACTAAAAATATAAGGGATAAATAATATAACCAATCCATAAAAAATACATGTAATAGGATAAAATTATTATTTCATTATCTTATTTTTAATGTTTTTGGTAGATTTTAAAATGAATATAAGGAACATGAGATAAAAAAATTCTTGATTTTGTTTTTTAAATGAATCATTTATTCCTTTGGTTGTTCCAGGATCGATTGACACATCTATCATATCTATATATCCATGAAATGAACAATAAAGTTTAATTTATGCTTCATCAAGCACTAAAATGAAATTATAAAGGAACCCATATACCCAAAAGGATAACATGTTAGTCCATTTTTTAATTTAACAAAAACAAAAATGGTTAGCACAAAATAAAAAAATATCCATTATGATTAAATACTACATTATTCACCAAATCCTTAAAATTAGTACCCAACTTGAATCATTAAAAACTTAGTAGACAAATTACCTTAATTCTCTTAAATATATTCCTTACTAAATTTTCAACTAAAAATCCTAAATATATTATGACATATTCTTCCAATATCATCTTATAATTTATCTGTAAAAAATATTAATCCACCCTTAGGTCAGATAAAAAAATAATTTTATATTTTTATATAATCTCTAAAATATGATAAATAATTTCCAGAAATAAAATCAAATATACTTCCATTGGATAACCTAATAACTATTCCACAAATTCTATTTACATTTATCATTTATTGTTCCAAAAATATAATAATAATTTATCACAAATAACCATATTTACAAAAACATCAATGATAATATTAATCCTAATGGTTATAAATATCTTTTAACTTATGTACAAAACATATAAAACCATTCCTCTTGATTTTTTTTCACTAAAACACATAGTAAACAGTTGGGTGAAATATACCTAAAAATTGATAAGAACTATACATATGTCCTCTAATGTATTCCCATCACATAAATCATCAAAATGTTATCAATTTATTTAAAATTAGTATCATCTGCACACTTCTTAAACTATTATGGTATCTAGAAATCTGAAAATATCCTCATCTGAATAATTATAAATTTTAATGTAATCTATAAATTTACATTAGTACCAAATATAACACCCTATAACATAAAAAAGCCCATAATAACATTATTTATAACATGGGTTTATACTTCATAAATTTTTAGGATATGTATTGTTCATATTTTCATAAAAATCAGAATACCATAAATTTTTTATTCTGCACTCTTTGGATTTTTTATTTTTCTACGAAAATATATAAGTCATAGATATTGATACATTATAATTGAATTATTTGGTATAAATTTCTTAAATTATGATCAGGATTCAATAACCATATTCTTGTCTTATTTTTACATATATTAAATAATTGATATCTCCCATATTTACACTCTGTAAGAATTAGTGTCGAGCCTTTCTTATATCTCAATTACCCCATGATAGGAATAGTGATTTTATA
Source organism: Viscum album (assembly GCA_963277665.1). NCBI lineage: Eukaryota > Viridiplantae > Streptophyta > Magnoliopsida > Santalales > Viscaceae > Viscum > Viscum album. The sequence continues at coordinate 1,553,338,198 of OY728165.1, forward strand.
AAATAAATTTTAATATGGGTATATTATATAGAGAATATTAGGTGAGATTTTCATGTCATCTTATATAATAATAAAATATTAGTTTAAATTAAAATATAATCATATGATGAGAAATACATTGGTTCTATTACATATTAGGGTTTTCATAACTCTATAAAAAAGGAAACATTAAAATTATTTTGGCTAATTTTTTGACTTAATATTGGGTATTGATTTTCTACTTATGAATTGTCAATGTTGGGTAATTTCAGTTTGTATCAAATTTTAAATGTAAATATTATGTTACAAACAACTGATTCGAGTATTTTTGATGCAGGAAGTCTCATTTCCTATCAGATCTAGGATTTGATAACTTTGTTCATTTTTTAGTTAATATATGAGAATAATTTAAGTATTCCTTTTTGGGTGTTCCATTTAATGACAATCATATACTTATGTTATAAATATCGATTTGAGGTTCTAGGTGATTTTATTTTATGGAGAGTAATATATTTTTATGAAATGAAATATATTATTTAGGTATATGTATTACACATGTTTTTCATCTGCATTTGTGGGATGTTATATGATTAGAATGATATTAGTGACACATGAAAGTAGCGCATAACCTTTAATGTTAATTTGATCATTAATATTTATGTAATTATTTTTAATTTTAATTAAGTGGTTATCATATTTATTGAATATATATTTAGAATACCATGAGATTTAATGTTTTTAGATGGTATTTGTTAAAGTACTTTTTACACAATTCTAGTATATTAGATATATTATTTTCTATTATGGTATTTTCAAGATTTCCTTCCTCCATTTATATGGATCTCTATTTATCCAGAAGATCTAGACCTATATCAGGGTTCACCTCGGCTCATATTATCATCGCCTATGTTCTATAATGCTTATAATCTCATCATACTAATTTTGGTGGCTCGATTCTATCACATTATTCCTTTTATTGATGAATTTGACCAATTCATCTTCGATTCCTAGGGTTTATAGGATGGTGAAGATGTTGGTGTTCTTGATCAAATGCAAATTATGTTTCAGTTTGGGTTGATGTAAGATATCAATACTACTTGGTCCAAAAATCCTTGATGATATAGTGGTTCTATCATATATATTATGCAATGGAAATTAGAATTCCATATGAAGAGATATAACCCAACTAATGAGGTATTTTTATGCTTCCCCACTCTCCTTCTTCACTTCCAAAACCCTTCTATTTTTTTATTATCTTGAACATGGTTGGTCATTACATATGCTTTGACAGTATAATGGAACCATTCGGTCATCCCATTCCCCCCCAAATTTGTGTAGAGTTTGATGTATCCATGATTCCTATGGATTGGTTGTAGATAATAGATGTAATGGAATTACGTTTAGGAAGGCTATTATGTTTGAGTAGTGGATAGTATTTTTCATGTCGTGCAATCTGTTAATTCATTTAGTAGAGGTATGCCGTAGTTTTTATCTTATTAATAATTTGTAGGAGCTGAGGAAAAATTATTATTTTTCTCATGATTCTACAATGGATCACTTGAATCCTCAATTGAAGGAACATCTAGAAGGACTAATTTAGGAAGCTTGACCAACAGTCTCCGAGCCTCAGGTGGTTGATATCTTGGATATTGATTTCTCTTCTCCAAGAAATGAGACTGGTCCTATGGCCATGGGTGATTCCTTGAAATAATCACTCATGCTACCTACTAATATGAATGTGAAGAAAATTTTTGATATGCTGAAACGGGTCATGGAGGTTTGAAATAATGGAGTTTGTATAGTTGTGAGTGATAATCATGGTGGTGATTATGTTTCACATGGTGTCCCTTCAGTGATTGATGGTCCTCTAGGTAGTAGTGGGAACAAAATAGAGTCCAAAATAGTGGTGTATGGGGGTTTAATAAGCCCCTAGGGGTTTCATTCGCTGAGTCAATGTGCCAAGGGAGTGGTGACACTCAGGGATCAGGACATGTTCAAGAAGGAAGGTAGATACCTTAGAGCTATGAAATAACATTGGACGACTACCTAATGAGGATCTGTTTTGATAAGAAGAGGGGATTAGACCCTCCATGGATGGGCAGATGGATCCCAAAAAGGAATCATTGAAAAATATTCTATAGGTGAAACTAAAGATGTAGTTTAGGGTGATAGGATTCCTAGGTCAAGGAGAAATAGAATTTTGAATGGAAATCGAAAGGAGATAAAAGACTACTCTTTTATTCCACATCCAATAGAAACAGGTTTAGTTAAATAAGATTAATCTTAAAAATATTTATAGTGATTTCCTAAATCCTCATATGGATTATTGTTAGCTCCGAAAACAAGGTTATTTAGTTGACCATTCACTTGAATTTATTATGATTTTAGAAGAAGAAGAGGTTGAACAAGTTATATCACTCAATTCAACTGAAGATGGAGCCTCGAAGATGATGGGTAGGGAAATAAGGGTGACTCACAATAATAATATGTGTTCTTAGATTGACATGAAAGGACTGATTCTTGTTGGGGGATTAAATAATGAATAGATCAACCTTGATTGTTACATCTAGTCTTTGAACAAGATGGTGTTTCTGTTCTATTAATGAATGAACAAAACACCCATGTAAGTAACTTTTCATTGATGTTATTAAGGGAGACTAAATTTGATAGACTAAAACTATCCATTAATGGTTCTATTTTTCATTTTTTGGGTGATCTCTTGGTTTCTCACATTTTCCTTAAAATTTATTGAATAATAAAAAATTAATTTTCAGTCCATGAAAAATGAAAACAACATGTTTTTATATCATATTTTGGAAGGGTTTCATGGTAAATTATTCATTTAATAATTTTTGATAAGCTTTGGGTAATAATTTTTATGGTTTTTATCACTATTTTACTTCTTCTAATGGAATATTATTGTAAATTTCATTAACATTTTTGGATAACACGTAAAAAATGAGGAATAATTTTTTATTACTTGGTATATCATTATATCCATTAAATGATAAATTTAGGTATTTACAGTTAAAAAACTATCAGGGATATTTATTTTATGACCTAAGGAATGTGTGGAAAACAATTTGAGTCAAAACCACATTAATAATAGATGGGAATAAATCATGAATGTGTACGTTTTATATATAAACTCCAATATGGAAATTATTGATCAGCCATGATGATTTGTTTTATGAAACTCATTAAGCAGTAAGAGTCAAAAATAGTAAATGCATGGATTAATAAATATTTAGTAAATGATAATTTTCCTACTATTAATATATACATTAAATCCATTATCAATGGAAGTGAAACCGATGAAGATTAAATGATTTTTCATACCACTTATATATATATATATATATATATTAATCATTAACTCCTTAAAATTAATTCTTAATAATTTGTTATCCCATTTTTAAGGAACATGAGATAAAATTATAAGGATGTAATATATTTAATGTTTTATAATGTGACACCCATTGGTTTTTAAATATTTTATTATTCTAAATAATTTCAATGTTTGATAACATGTGCCACACAAAACACATAGCTTAACAAAACCATGATATACTATGAAAATATTATTATATAAATATGATTGTTATAGTGGATCCATTGGGTAAGAGAGTATGAATATGAGTAACTAAAATATGAAATATAAGTTGATTGTTTTTACATCTTAAAATTTATTCATCGTTTCTGAGTAAATATGAACACAATTTTTAATGATAATACTTAAATCACTTTTTTTAACAATAGTCAGGGTTTAATATATCATTTTCTATAAAAGTGAGGTTTCATTAATTTTTTTTAATTCTATTTTAAAATGAAAATTTATGAATTTTATAATTTTAATAGTATAAAAAATTTAATATTTTGATTTATCATAAAAAATCTATCCATGAGTATTTTTTTAAAATTTTTAGAAATAGTTTATTTTTAGGTGAATAGTGAAAAAACTGATTTTATTAATAATGTCACATTTATGACAATATCATGATGTAAGAATGAATTATGATTTTATTAATCCTTTTAAAATATATAATAAATAATAAATATTTAGTATAATATATTAATAAAAAAATTGTATTTATATCATTATTTTACATTTTGGGAATCTAAATAGAATTTTCAATCAAATAAAAAATATTTTTTATTATTTAAATTTAATAAGTATATGAATAGTTTGTTTATATTTTAGTCTTTTATAAATTAAAATATGATTTTTTTACATTAAATAATTTAATTATTTTAATTGGAATCAAAATATATCATGATTTTGGTAGAAAATCATTTCATAACCCAAAAATGTGCATTTTTTTTAGAAACATGATTTCATTTTTTTTAGAAGTTATATTAAATGAAAATTTTAGAACACAATGAAATTAAATCAAACAAAATTATTTCTAAATTATTTATTGTTATTTTAAAATTTTTAAATGATTCCCATTTTAATATTGGTAATAATGAATAGTTACTATGGAAAAATTTTATCACCCTGCTAAAGTGTAATATAGATTTTTTAGTGTTAAAACTATAGGTTAATATATCCAAATCTAAAAAATATATTCCCTTAATTAATTTGATGAGTTTATTTCCACCAACCACATATTATATTAGAATACATGACAATTTTGTGATCTTTTCCTGTGACAATGACAATTATATTATTTAAAGTAAATAATATGTACAAAATGCCACTCATTTATTAAATATTTATAATGTGTTTTAATAATATTAAAAATATGATATCAATGGGATAAATGATTATTATTAAAAATAATAAATTATTTTTATGTTCTTTTATTTTTTAATTTCCCTAAAACAGTTATGAATCATTGATAAAAATCATCTGACAGTTAGTGAAAAATCAAAGTAGATAGTTATGAAAATTTTAAAAATGATGTGTTTTGTATAATTTAAAATATTTCAATATGTTTATGTATCAAAATTAAATCTTATTAATTATTTTAATAATAAAATTATAACGTAATGAAAATATTGAATTTTTAAAGTCAAATTTTTTGAGTAGTCTTGAAAATTTCATTAATGATATTTATGTGAAACAATATTTTATAACTAGTTTTATTGAAAACAAAAAAATTATTTCATATTAATGGAATACAGTTGATAATATCCAACATTTTTCAATAGATATATTCTTTCCCTTTTTAAGGATATTATTTTCCCTTTAAGGCCAAGTAACATGTTACCAAGATAAGGGATGTGTGGGTTAATGATTAATAAAGATAATGATATATGGGTTGAAGTAACTTAAACTTGTTTGAATCATATTTGGTTATTAGATTTATAACATTAATCATATAAATTTTGAAATGGATTTATTTGGATCCATATTTCATGAAAATGACCTTAAATTATTTTAATGTCTAAATAAATACATGTGTCCCACTCCACTAACATATAAAAGGGAATATCAAATCATATCTTACTCACAACTTTTTGTTGAACCGAGTTCATCAGAACCTTACTCAAATCACATATATATTACCATAAATAAACTAGATTGATTCTATTATTCTTAAAATTCTATCCCAAGAAGAAAAATGTGATCTAACTTTCATTTCTCAAATATTAGGCAATCATCATTTTCAAATACATTAAATTTTTTATTCTCATACATAAAAAAATATTATTTAATGTCATGTTCGATATGGGGTCTAGAAATTTCTTTATTTCTGATAAATTGAAAATTTCACCTCAACAAATGACATCATAAATTATGGTTAAAACATTAGGGGGAAATATTACCTCAAAAGTCATTATAAGAATCTTTCTATTGTTGTCTGTTGAAATAAAATACATGAAAAACGTTTTTTTTTTCTTTAGTAGTGTATGATTTCATTTTGAGTATGAATTGGCATTATGTTTATCATGCTATAATTTATTATAGTTGAAATGATGTTTTTGTTCAAAAAAAAGATTTAGTTTTTATAAAAGAATGAACCCATATAATTGATAACATACTAAGAAGCTAAACAACTATTGAAATATGGAAATGAATGTTATCTAGATCATATTGTTGAAAACAAGGGAAATTTTACCGTTAATGAGGTTCTGGTGGTAAATGAATACCATGATGTTTTTTTATGAGTTACCCTGTGTTATACCAAACCTCTAAGATGAATTCACAATTGAATCAGTTCTTTATGTTAATCCAATTTGAAAACTAATGTATCAAATTGCTTAAATAGAACATCATGAATTGAAAAATCAGTTGTAGGAGTTGCTTGACAAATGATTCATTCATCCAAGCACATCAACATGGGGTGCACCTATTTTTTTTGCTAAAAAGAAATAGGGTTTCATGAGACTCTTAATTTATTATAGTGCCTTGAATGAAATTACTATTAAAAAATGTATCCCTTGACCCATATTGATGACCTATATGATATGATCTGTGGATCTCAATATTTTCCCAAGAATGACTTGAGATTTGGATGCCATCAGCTGAAGGTGATGGAGGATGAAATCCTCAAAACATCTTTTCATACAAGTATTTGACATTATTAGTGTGTTGTTATGCTATTAGGGTAAACTAATTCACCTTATGTATTCATGTATCTTATGAATTGAACATTTCATGAGTTTATGGACATGTTTGTAGTTGTTTTTATTGATGACATTGTGGTTCTTTCTAAATGTATATAGGACTATAAAAAATATCTAAATGAAGTTTTTCACACCTGAAAGAAAATGAAACTAAATAAAAAATTCAGAATGTATGATTTTGGGTTATTATATATTTATTTTCTCTTGAAGATTGTAAATAAATATGGAATAATAGATTATCCAACAAAAATAAAATTGGTTGATGAATGAAAAAGACATACAAATTTTAAACAGATTCATTGTTTTACTTTATTAGAAGATTATTACCAATGGTTTGTTAAAACATTTTCATGATTATATATCCCACTAACTATGTAAACATGAAAAGGGGAAAAATTTGTTTAGAGAGAAAAATGTGATGTTTTTTTTCAAGATCTAATGAACAGATTAGAGTATGCTCCTATTTTGGCCATGCCTTCCTGAAAAGGTTAGTTTTTCATTTACAATGATGCTTAAATGATGGTTCTTGGTTGGGTTATGATGTATAATGACCATGTAAATGATTATTCATTAAGAAAACAAAAACATCATGAGATACATGAACCCCCACATGATTTGGGATTATTTCTTTGGTTTTTTCATTGTGAATTTGGAGGTGTCATTTATACGAAGTCAAATATCCAATATATACAGACCATATGAGTCAAAAGTATATATTCACAAAAAAATGAGGCAGTGAAGATGGCATGAAATAATAATGGATTATGATTTCAGAATCAACTACCATTCTAAAAAAGCGAACAATGTGGTGGATGTTGTGAGCTGAAAAAATAATGCATCATTAACTATATTACATTTGAAACAAGATCTCTTAATTAATGACCTGATGAATTTTGACTTAGATGTTGTTGGTGTAAGAAAAACCTAAATTTTGTTTCATGTTTCAGTGTAGTCATAATTATCAAACCTAATTAAGAAAGAGAAAAAATGATGACTGTGAGATATAGAATAAGTTAGAATGAGTTAAAATGGGTATGTTTCTAGAATTTATCCTTGATAAATATTGTGTTTTATGATTGGAAAAAAATATTATGTGTCCCTTGTTATTCCCATATAAAGACATTATTATTCTATAAAGAACATAGTTTTCCATTTTAATTTCATTTTAGTTTCACTATGATGTATAGGGACCATTAAGAGTATTACTGGTGGGATGTTAGGAAAATAGATATTGCAGATTTTACCATGATGTATTTGAAAATTCAATAAGTTAAAGTAGAGTAAAAATTACTAAAGCGTATTCTTTAAGAAATTATAGTTACATAGTGGAAATGGGAAAATGTATACATATACTTCATAGTGGGAATATAATATAATCTAGAGGTTAGAATGTGATTTAGGTGATTGTTGATAAACTGACTAAATATACACATTTTCTTCCTATTTGAGAGACAATGTCATTGGATTATCTTTCTTAACTGGAACTCAATGAGATTATTAGGTTACATGGAGATCCTATTTTTATTGAATCTGAGCAAGTTCCTAGGCTCTCTTTTAACTTTTGGGAATACCTTTAGATGTCGTTGAACATAGAATTAAATTTCAGTACTGTTTTTTATCCTCAATCAAATGGATAGGTAGAGATGAAAACTTAGACTTTGAAGGATATGATTTAAGATTTTCCAACCGACTACATGGGAAGTTTTGATCAACAACTTTCTGTCATTGAGTTTTCTAATAATAGTAGTTTTCATTCTAGTATACAGATGCAATATATTGTGGCATTGTATGGGAAGTTTTGTCAAACTCCATAATTTTGGGATGATGTTAGGGAACGTAAGTTCATGGGGCTTGAATTATTAGAGGTAGTTGATGAGAAATTTGAGCTGATATAGCAATACATGAGGACAACTCAAATCAGGTATAAAAGGTAGGAAGATAACAAGAGGTAGGACATTTCATTCGATGTATGAGATCTATATTTTCATTGAATCACACAATGGAAAATGTGTTATGAATTTTGGTAAAATATGAAATCTATGACCATGGTTAATTTGACCTTATTAAACACCAGAGAAGGTTGGACTAGTCACCTACCGAGTATATTTTTCCTTGAGTTTATCATAGGTACTAAATGTTTCCAGGTTTTGATGTTGCGAATGTATGTTCTAGATTATTATCATGTTTTACCCCAAAAGTAGTTTAGCTTTAAGTGATCTTTTCTTATATAGATAAACCTATTAAGACTGATTATTGAAGATAAAAATAATTGTAGAATAATTTAATCCACTAGGTCATGATTTTTTGGGGAAATGAAATTATTGAAGAAGAAAAATTGGAATCTGAAAATTCTATGAGGGATAGGTAATGTCACTTGTTAGATAAGTAAATAAAAAATAATAATTGCGAGGAAAAAATTCCCAAAATGGTGGTTAGGATGTAACACCCCAAGGCTTTCCAAATAAATTTAATAAAATGAATAAAACACTATTACAATATGAAATAACACATTTTTAAAGTTTATAGTTATTAACAAGTTGTTAAAAATAAATTTTACACTTCTATGATATGAATTTCAAAAAACAAGTATCTATATTTGTGATTATTATGTTATTTAGAGTTTGAGAAAAACATCAGGATTTTAAATAAATATTAATATACCTTTATGAATATTAATATCACCCTTATGAACAATAAATTGTATTCTTATTATATTCTCTTAAGATTATAAGATAATGGGATCTTGATTAATTTTTCAAGGTGATATAAAATGAATTATAGTCTTAAAATTGTTAATTTTTGAAATAATTCTGATTTTAGTTAAAATTTATATTAATAATTTTTAGAGAATTATTTTCAAAAATGGAATTTATTTTTGAATTATACACATTAAATAATGTTAAGTGATAGTTTTTGGGATTTTTGGATATTCATTAATTTTTGATGAATAGTAAAATATAGTATTTTATTGTATATATACATTATATGTTAAATAAACTATTCCTAGAATCATGGATGATGTACTAAAACATGTTTTGAACTCAAATGCTCAAATTAAAATTTATAGTAACATGAATCATGACTATTTATATTCTTGATCAAAATTGTTTATCTAAAGATTAAAATAATAGATAACCCTCCTCTCTTCCACTTTAAATACCACCCTCAAACCCCCTTCCTTTCAAATATCTAAAGCATTTATAATTTTCTATATTCTAACCAATAAACATCCCTAGGATCTTCGATAAGTCCAAGACCTTCTCGTCTCACCAGAAGGCCAAATCCAAAGGCCTTATGGAGGATCTCAAGGAGAAGAGATCAAGAGGTAAAAATCCTTTTTCATTTTATTGTGTTTTCGTTTAAATTATTTTATTTTATTAAACTCTCTTACCCTCCATTATCTAAGATTCCTGAAATATCTAGAATAATATATACTCAGGATTTTACCTTGTTCATTGAAAAAATCCTCAACTTACTTCTTCTTCTCCCACTCTTATAAATACATCGTTTGTGTTGTGTCGATTTTCCAACAGCATGGATGCTGAATTTTTAATTTCTTTTACATCCTTAAAAACTAGCTGTAAAACCATTTTAATGGTTGAAACAAAATTTAATTTGTTTTATTTAACCTTATTTATGTTATGGAATTATCTTATATTCATATAATTAAATTATAATGTGAAACAAGTTCATGATTATCGAGGACTACAAAAATTGATCCGAAAAATATCATTAAATTATAATCTAATGATTTATCAGTATATATGATAATTTTTTTTGTTATGGTATCAATAAAAATTATAGAAACATATTAAAACCATTTTATTCTATATAAAGAGTTTTATTTCCATTCTATAAGAAAATCAAATACGAACCAACCATGGAAACCATGTAATGTACACACCTAAAAGAATGGAAGGAACAAAATACTAATAATTAAAGGCTGAAATGATGTAATGAAAAGACCATATAGGGTGTTATATACATGATTATATTTCTATAAAATATAAAAATACAATTTTAAACATTATATAGTAGGTTTAAACATGATTTATGTAAGAAAAACAGGATGTAAGGGAATTCTTTACCCAATTTCAATTCTTTGGGTTAATATAATACATCATTAACTGTGTTGTTTTATGAGAATATTTGTGAGGAATTTTTGGTTATATGATGTTTTAGTATGGGTATTTACAGTGTATACACAAATTCCTTTCGTTCTATTGATTCTTATATCAATTATATGGTATTATTAAGTGATTTTTCTTATAAAATCCTCTTAAATTTCTAGTTTTACAATAATCTTGGTGAATTTTTTATACAAGAATTATTGTTTAATGATTATGTTATTGTTCTTGGGATTTTCTTATTATGATGTTTGGGAGATATATCTCCCTAAAATTTAGTGGTTTTGTGTATGTTCATGGTCGGAAGTATGGTCACTCCATGTGTAACTGTAATGGTTACACAATAATGTAGCCCTAAGTGTTACATTGTATGGTAGAAATGATGGATACAAATCATAAGGTACCAGAGAGGGTTACAAGATTATTTAAATAATATACCATGATACCATTATGGTTATATTCATGTTGTATGTGTTTGGTTTAAATATCATAGAAATTTAGTGTTTTCCAATGTAAGTATATATGGGTGAAAAGTATGTCTCTATGAAAATAGTTTCATACATATGCTAGTATTCTCAAACTAATGCTTTATTTCCGTATTTTTATATCCCATATTGAGGTTTTTTTCCCATAACATGTTTTGAGATATTTTTCACCAGTTATAAGAATGTGTTGGACAATGAATGATGTAATGATTAATGTTATGAATATTTGAGACATAAATCATGTTTTATTTGAAAAGATTTATATTTTTGAATTAATGGATACCGTTTTTGGGTATCAATCAGTGTAAATGTGGAATGTTATGTATGTTTTATATCCCAATTATCAAAATATATAAACATTAAAGGATCCTAATTGTAAAATGAAGTTAGTTGCTGAAAAAATTCATGATTATTTAATGTTTTAAGGCTAGGTGCTTATAAAAAATGAATGAAATCAATTAAAAAGATGAATGCTTTGAAAATATGGCATATCAGCTGAAAAAAAAATAAATTATTTGATAATGAAATAAATTAATAATTGTGTAAGGGGATTATAGAGATTACAAGTATGGATATAATGAGACTAACAATGATTTGATCGGAATCAAGATGGAAGAAAACCCTCAACTCCTTGAAAGGAGGTGGAAGGTGCTCTCCAATGATGAGAGGGATCCAATGCATGGAAGAAGAATGGGAAAAGAGTGGAGGAATAAATATAATGAAATGTAGAATATTATGTTTAGAATTTTTAAGTTTCATAATGTTTTTTATCGATGGATAAACTATATTCCAATCGCTCTCCATGCGCTGCCTGAATACACCCCCTGCACAGCTAGGCCTGCAGTTCAGCTAACCATGAACTTCCCATAAAAACAATATATTTAATGTGGAATAAATAACATTCAATACCATGTGGGATGAGATGTAAAATTAGTAAAAAACCATGTGTCCCCATATAATTCACTATGCCACCCCACACGGTTTGATCAAACCATGTCGATTAAGAGGAACATTTTCTAAAAACCACATGACCGACCTATTTCAACCAAAATTCAAGGCTCCAAGCACCGTAAAATCCCTAAACACCACCATATACTATATAATATCATTAGTAACTTAAAATTAAAAAAATTAAATAATTATACTAAAAATTAATGGTTCTATAATTTTATGAAAATCCAGATTCCTACATTATCATCAATCTCAATGGAAAATGAAGAAGTCTCCATGTCTACATATAGACTATCACATTCATAATAGCCATATCATATTTTTTTCTTAAAAACACTCATGGATATATATAAATATATTTAATTATTATAAATTATTTTTATAAAATTATTATGAAGATTCAAATTGAATACAATATCTACCTTCATACCCTCCAATTCATTTTATGATGACAACATCACTCAAGCTTACGTGTGGACAGACCATATCTACGATGTGATGTGATTAATTTTAATTTCATCGTTTTATTGATGGTCCAAAAGACATGTTTTATGAATATATATGATAAATATGATATAATTATTATTATTTATAGGTTAATTAATATATCTAAATTTTATCCATCCATTAATAATTTAAAACATTTCCTGTAAATTTAGGCAGACTAACGCCTCTATAAAGTGATGTAATGGAATATTCAACACAATTATATACAAATAGGCATAAAAGTTTATATAATTAAAAAAAAATTCTTACAACTTTACTATTATTTTTTATATAATTAACGCTTTACAAAAGTATAAATACTAGAGCCACTAAACTGTAACATGCATGAAAAATGGAACAGTAAACACCCAGAATAATGTTTTTGTGGAGGAATTAATAGTAAATGAGTAAATATAAATTATATGTTATCATTATAATGAAATATAAGTAATATTATGGTTCTTCTATGGATTGATAATAAATATAGATTTATTATAAAATATTTTATGATCATGTATGTAGAAATTCAGAACCTGAGGTAAGGGTTTTTCCGGCATTTATTTATTTGATATATATACCATAATCACCACTTGTTTTTTTGTTGTGTGTCTTATTCCCATGAATTATTTTTAAGGTAATAATTCTGAATGGTTTTTTTATTTAATAATCCATATATAGTGCTTTCATTAATGATATATTTATTCATAGATTACAGAAAAATGCATGAATTATTCATATAAATATTATTTCATTGTGTCATATTTCATTTTATGCAACCATATGTGTACATTGTATATGGGCGGAGTAGGAAACTCATGAGGGGGTAAATTGGGTTCTTATAAATATTACATTAAAAATGTTTACATAATATAATAACACAAATAAAATTAATACATTCTAGTTAATTAATGTAATAAGATTATAAGAGTTTGATTGTTGAAACAACGTCTCAGAAGAATGATTTATTCTCATTAGTATAAATATGAGATACTGATACGAATTTTTAAACTACTATAAAAAGGAAAAACAGTTATAACATCTATTGAAGACTAACTATAAAAGTAAAAATTATTTTTTACAAATATAAATTAAAATATATAAAGACTAAATAGAAACACATAGTAGATAAAATAGGTTGTTTAGTCTCAATACAAGACCTAATCCACTCCACTTAGTGATCACATTCCACTAATTAGTTTATATTAATAAACATGATCTACACGTTGGATTGTTGTAAACAAAATAACACATGACTTTCCAGGTCACAAGACCTCATCCAATGTTCTTCGTGGGAAAACAAAAAACCAAGTCCCATAGGACCTCTTCCATTGTTATACATGGGTAAGCAAGGTGTAGAAATATATTCAAGTGAGGATATCTTGTATCATATAGTTTTATATAGGAGAGAATGCATGTTTTAATATAGACACACACACACACTATTTGAATGCTAATAAAAATAGCTCCCAAAAGAGAACTGATGATGAGGAAGGGTTAGTGATGCTCTGAGTGTTTCTTTATGCAGCTTTGGACTTTTAGGTTAAAGAAAATGCAAATACCAAGTCCTTTTGTGAAGAACAGAGTATCAAGAGGCTCATGTTCTAGTTTTTAGTTCGATGTGGTTTTCTTTTTATCTTTTTTTATTCTTTGGGTTGTTAATATGCTAATGTTTGAGGTTCTGATATATAACAGTTCACCCTTTTGAAAACTCAAGAGTTCATTGTGTATTATTCAGTGAATATGTTCTTCTATATTGAATGCATTTCAATTTATGAGTTATCTCTCTATTTCTTTGAGTCTCGTGTTCTTGTCCTCATTTTGGAGTTCATGTGTTAAAGTTGACATAAAAAAGATTTATACACCTAATACCTCATTCTGTCTGGTGAAATGTACAAAAATAAACATTAATTATTCCAGTGAAATTAAATAAATCAAATATGACCATTGGAAATGAAATTTAAATTAAATTAAAAAATACATAAATTACGGAACAATGTGACAGTATGTCTTGAAATGGTGTCACAGAAAACCATGTATTATCCTTTTCTTTTGTGTGCCGAGAAATTCACAGAGCCACAATTGTGTCAAGATAAGGAACTGGAAGCACAGATGTGGTGTTAGGATCACAGTGTCTAGTACATTGTCAAAACTTTTAACTGTGTCTTGGAGATGGTAGCAAGTATCATGTGTTATAAAGATTATGAAATATGAATCTGGATATGGTGTTTGAGTCATGGTGTATGAGTCACATGGCCTGATTCAGGGTGTCTGAGTCATGGTGTCTGAGTCACGGTGTTAGTGTTATGGTGTCAGGGCTACAATGTTAGGGTTATGCTGTTAGTGACGTTCCCAAAATCTGGAACCGGTGGAAAACTTACCATTTCTCAAACATAGACGAATATCTATAGAATTTTCTTAAGATGTAATATTCCCAGAATAAATCATACTTTAGAATTAGTATAATAAAACATTATAGTGGAAGATCAAATAGGGTTTACAAGATTCAATCATATTTTATAAGATTCATTCAGGATTTATAAGATTCTAAGTCAGGATCACGTAAATGTTTATACCATGAGTTTTAAGCATTAAAGCACAAGGAAAATAATAATCTCTATGAATTATTTGTGATAGGTTAAACATGGGTAACATGATTTGTGAGAATTAAAACATGATTAACACATTTGGTGTCCAACAATATCCACCTTTTTGATGATCACAAATCAGAGGATTGAAATTCCATTATTATTCACCCTTTTTTCAGATTATCAAAAAGATAATAAGAAAAAGAAAATAAAAATGGAATTAAGGTATGTATGAATGTAAATAATAGTTTTGCACATTTCATTGGATAATAAGATAGAGGTCATTACATGAATAAAGATAAAATACATAACATCCCTATAAAAATAAATCCTTCCATTATTTTCTGCAGCAATAGTCTACTCTTTGGCCTTGGAAGAGGCATAAAAAGGATACACAAGAATAGAAGTAGTGGTTGAAGAAGGGATTGATCCAATTATGAGAGAAGAAAGAGGTACTCCATCCAAAACAATAGGTTCCTGATTTGGTTTCAGTTGGGACACAAAGGGGTAGCTGTAGGAGCTATAAAGTTAGTACATTACACATGAAGATAATGCTTCAACAAATTAACGAAATCACTAATGAGTAATGGGTTGAGCCAGACCAAAAATTAATGGCTGTAGGAGCCAAAATATTAGTGATTTTCAAAAGAAGATAAGGCTTCAACAACTTAATGAAATCAATAATTATCTCACCACTATACTACATTGCCTTGGAAAACCCCAATTTGTTCCCTAGGAACTTGTCCAAAAGTGGATTGAAATATTTCATCTTTTGAAAATGAGTCTTGAATTCTTGAGGCACAGGAGGAATTATCAAATTCTCTACAATATTCTTTAAATGATGGGTTAGATCATTCTTAGAGTAAATTTTGAACATGTAAAAATTCACATTCAAAGAAATTTCTTACTGAGCATCATTGAATATCTTTGAATGAATCCTCACGAAATCAAGAACTCGGTCACTATTCATGATGACAGCAAATAAACATTTCTCATAAACTCCACTTAAAAAAAGTCCTTCATTAATAATAGTTATAATCATATCACTATCCATAGGTTGAGAAGATTGTCCATAAGTATTTGATATAATAACAGTTGATGCGAGAGACTTAAGTTGATTTATAACATTATATAAACATGACTTGCACTCATCAGTCAACTTGTAATGTCCAAAAAAAGATCATGCATATCATTTAATATTTTTATATTTATCTTATCAATTTTTCATATATTTAAGTCAAATTTTTTTTGAATATGAGATACAATTTTTTGTGGGATCCGATCACTAATAGCATTAATAGAATGAACAGAAGGATCTGGTCCAGTTTTCAACACTTTTTTTATATCATCAACTATAAATCTGAGATACTTCACCTCATCACTCAACTATTTATTATCAATCCTAACTTCTTGTATTTCGTGAAGCATTTTCAGTAGAATATTCCTTATGATTTTCTTTAACTTTTAGGCATCAACTATTTCAGTGAGATTTTTCATTGGAGTTGGTTATTAGCTTATGATCTCTTCCAATCCTGCAAATAATGTATCTCCAAAAGTTTTCCGATAACTATGACTCACAGAATCAGAAGATACTTGTGTAGGTTCTGGAACAGGAGATGAAGCTGGTTCAGGGTCCTTGGCAATGATTAATTCTAGATTAGAAATTGATTTCAATTGAAATATAGTGGAATGATATATGCCTTTAACCAATGCTTCTTTGGTATTGTCCACATAAAAATAGCTGGGAAACATACATCAGATATCCATAATGCTTTTGTTAATATGATAGGGAACTTGAACAATTTATAGACTGGGTTGATGATCCCCCTCAATTGATACATCTCTTTTGGGATTAACAGATTCACTCTATTAACCTATTTCCAAATTTTTATCTCTATCAGGCTCTCTAATATCTTTTCGAGCTAGATTAATGTCATGTTCTATTTCTTCCTCAGAAGATAGGATTATTTCGGGATCAACATATTATTTTGACAGTTCCCTAATAGTCGGGCCTTCCTCTATAACATGTTCTTATAAATGCTCCTCAGGAACAAATATTTCCTCTATAATAGAAGCATGTTCTTTTTCAGCAACATTTCCTTTTTCAATAGAAGGTTCTTCCATTGAATCAAAACTTATTTTAATGAGATGTTCATATTTTATAACTACATCTTGTGGAACATGTTGGCCATTATCTTCTTTGTTTGTGATAGTTCCTTATTTATGTTTAACAACTGCATCTTCTACCACTTAATCTGAAACATCAGCATCATCATTCAGTTCCAAACGAAGTTTCGAATTTTTTATAGGTCTTGAAGGATTCGAAAATCGATTAAGATTTTAAAAAAATTCATTCTTTGTCTTCCAACTAATAATTTTTCTACTAATTCTAGGTAATTTTCATCCTTATGATTGTATCCATTGAGATACATAACTCATTATATTCAATAATTTCTTTATTTAGTAGAACTACTCCTTTTGCAATCAACACGACAGAGTTTAATCTTCAATACAACAATGAGGATGGTTTGGATGTTTTCTTGATCATTTCACACATGTAAAGAATAATATACCTACACAGATTAATCATGTGAACATCTTTCATATAATGCATCAAGATCACATCATGATGCTTAAGAGTAGAAAAATATCATTTCCTTTGAAAAGTATAATTTTTGATAAAATTGAAGAGAAACCTTTTCTCACTATCCAACTCAGCATAAATTTCCCTTATTTTATTTTTATTTATAGTAAAAATACTATAGAATATTCTAAGATAAAACCGTCGCTTGGAGGAGGAGGTCATATTAGGTAATCCTCAAATATTACTTTGTGAGGTATCCCTAGGTATCCAACCCATAACCTCAAAGAAATATTTCACCTTTGAACATCAATAAAACTACTTACTACAAATACGTATTTAGTATTGAATGAAAATAGGAAATACTGATAAAACTGAGAAACAAGCTTCAAATAAATAGGTCTTTTCACTTTTGCGAACCAGTTCATCCACCTTGATCATCCAGTACTTTCAAAATGATGGAATTATTTTCCAAAAACTACTACAAAAAACTTTCTTTTATGGTACTAATATTATATTAGAAATAATCAGATTCAATGGCCCCTCTGGCATTACTTTTGGTGTGTTTTTCAATTTCTTCTAAGATCAGTTATTCTCCAGAGTCGATGAAGACATGCGCTTCATTCTGGGAATCCAACAAAGGTTCAAGAGAGATCAATGCCTGAAAGAGGATAAATGGTTTGAGAGATAAGGGTTTCAATTTCATGAGAGGAGAGCAGTGGTCATGATATGAGTGAAAGATATTGAGTTTTTATCATTTATGGATTTCAAATATCTCAAATTCAAAAATGCTACATAAAACAAATTAAATAATTGGTACCATGTTATGAGACCTAAAATTATAAAAATATAAATATGAGTCAGTATAGTGAGGCCAGAATAGGCTATAATGGTGTCAACAATATAGTGTGACTCTAAACAGTGTGACTATATTATAGAAACAACAATTATGAGACCGTAACTGAGAGATTGTAATTCCAGATAGTTTCTTGTGAATCCATGAATCCTGAAACCGTAAACTATGAAACAAAAAGTGTGATATAGTATCTTCGAGACCATAAAATTTTTATTAAAGACATATCATCCCTAATTCATGTATGATTCAATTTATACTTTCAGAATTTAATGGTTTAGTGAATATATCAGCAAGATGATGTTAAATTCCAATGAATTACAAAGTGATATCATCTTTTTGATAATAATCCCTCAAAAAGTGAATCCATACATCAATATGATTTGTCCTGGAGTGTGAATCATGATTCTTTAAAATTTTAATATCACTTTTATTGTCACATTCTATAGGTACATGTCTGAAGAGATATCCATAATCTAGTAATGTGTGCTTCATCCACAAAATTTGTGCATGAAAAATACTATTAGCTATGTATTCATCCTTGGAAATAGATAATTCAACAGAATTTTGTTTCTTACTACACCATGTTTCTATAGACTTGCCTAAATGATGACATGTTCCAGAGGTTCTCTTTCATCCTAACTTAAATCCACTAAAATCAGCATCTGAATAGATAACTATGTCAAAGGATTTTCATCTAGGATAGAACAATCCAAAATTGGTTTTATGTTTGAGGTATTTGAAAATTATTTTAACAACATTAAATGTGACTCTTTGAGGTTTTCTTGGAAATGTGCACACATACAATAACTAAACACAATATTAGGTCGAATAACAGTTAATTAGAGTACACTTCCAATCATTCCTCAATAAGTGGGTTTATCCACATATTTACCATTTTCATCAAGTTCAAACATAAATGTAGTACTTGTTATAGTATCACTACGTGTAGTGTTGTCCAAGACAAAACTTTTTAGGAGATCATTAGTATATTTAAATTGATTTAAATAATACCTTCCTTATTTTGACAAAATTATAAATCCACGAATGAATTTTAGCTCACCCATTAAATTCATTTAAAATTCATTTTTCATCATCCTTTACAAGTCAATACATAAAGAATTTCTGGAAGATACAAAAATAATATCATCAACATAGATTGGCACAACTAAAATATCTTTATAATTTCATTTTGAAAAATAGTAAGATTGAGTATGCCTTTTTTAAAACTTTTAGAGTTAATAAACATATATAATCTATCATACCAAGATCTTGGATCTTATTTTAAACCGTTTTAAGCTTGGGTTAATTTAATGAAATTATTAAGAATGTGAGGGTTTGTAAAGCTAGGGGGTCTTCAACAAATAAATCCTCAACAATATACCTATTTAAGAATGCAATATTGTAATTCATTTAATATAGATTTAAATTTATATATGTCACATAAACATGAATAATTCTAATGGTTACAAGACTAGAAAAGGTGAAAAAATTTCTTTGTAGTCAATTCATTCTTCTTTATAATAACCTTGTGCAACCAATATGGATTTATTTATAAAAATACTTCCAGATTTATATACTTTATTCCAAAATAGCCACTTAGTGACTACAGTCATGGTGTCTTTTGGTCCATCCCAAAGTTTTCAAACTTTTTTTCTTTCAAATATATTAAGTGATTATTGTATATCCATCACCCAAAATTATTCCTTAATTGCGTCATTGCTTTTTTATGTTAATGATGTGACAAAAAGGCTTTATGTTCAACTTGATTTCTATGAGAAGCTCTAGTTTGATTTAACAAATTTCATGACAAGAGGATTAGATGATGTTTAATTTATGGGTAGGATTGACATATCATCCTCATAATTCTCAACGGAGGTCGTAGGTTCATGTGGATCTGTTTCATCAATTTTGACACATACAGACCCTTCCACACATTTTTTTCTTTTGTTAAAGACTCTACAGGATTTATTAGAGGTCGAGAAACCTAGAATGATTAATTCGCCACTCTTGGATGAAATTTTTTCAAGATTATACTTTGTATTAAGGATATATACTTTGTAACCAAAAATATTGATGTAAGATACATTGAGTTTTCTACTGTTCCACAACTCGTATGGATTTATTTTTTGAATTGATCTAATTAAGGCTCTGTTAATTATGTAGCAAGTAGTATTCATAGCCTCATCCAAAAAGAAAACAATTAGATAATATTCATTAAGACGAATTTGGGAAATCTCTTGTAAGGTTATATTTATTCTTTCTACAACTCCATTCTGTTGAGGTTTCCTAGGGGCATAGATGTTTTTACTATAGACATTGTGCGAGAAGAAAGATTCAAACTATTGGTTCTAAAATTCATGACCATGATAAATTCATAGAGATTTTATTATAAGTCAATATTTATTTTCTACATTCATATCATACTTGGAAAAATTAGATAATACTTCAATTTTGGGATTGAAGAAAAAGGTCCACGTATTTATAGAGTAGTCATATACAAGAACATTAACATATTACTTCCCATTTAAACTAGAATCTCTAGATGGTACAAAAACATCCATGATAACCAAATCAAGAGGTAGATAAGTTGAAACATTTTTCTTTTGTTTGAAAGATATTTTGTGAAGTTTAACCTTTTGACATGGATTATAGACATTATCATTTGGAAACTCATGTTTGGGTAGGACATTAACTAATAATTTTTTGGTAATATTTTTAAGGGAGTGTATATTGCAGTGTCGTAGTCTTCTATTCTAAACCAAAAACTCCTGTGAAAGACACTTAAGTTTGAAACATTATTAGAGACTAAGAAGTATAAGTTAATAGAATATATATTTTTATTTATAAATTAAGAAAATACTAATTAATTTTAGATTTGAAAACATCTCCAAGCATAATTTTCAAATTTAACATGAAATCCATCATCAAATAATTGTGAAATACTAAGAAAATTGTTTTTCATTTCATCAACAATGTGTATATCAGAAATTAAAACTCAGTTAGAGTTACCAATCTTGCCTCAGCCAATTATTTTTTTATTATAATTCTCACCAAAGGGGACATAGGCACCATCAATATTGCTTAGGTTCTTGAAGCTTGAATAATATCATATCATGTGTCTTGAACATCCACTATATAGGTAGCATAAGATTTTATAGGAGCACTTCAGGTAATTTCTTACAAAACAATCAAATAAAAACAGATTTTGGTACCCGGACTTGTTTGATTCTAGTGACATTAGTAACCAGTACATTATGAAACCAAAAATTCTTCATAATTTTATTATACGTATTATATAATATATTTTGAAAATAAAGATCATTTTTTCTAAAAGAAGTAGTTTTAGAAAATGATTTCCCATAATTAGAACTAGAATAGTTTTATTCATTATTGGTAGATAAAATATAATTTATAGGTTTAGTTGCAAACTTGGTTTTGGTGAGATCTCTTTTCCCTGGTCCGTATCCAATACAGGAATTATTTTTATAAGCTATATATTTACCATGAATTTGAGTTAGAGAATTTTTCCCATTGGTATAATTTTCTAGATATTTCTCCAATTTCTAATTAGATATTTTTAGTTCATTTTGTTCTATAATAAGTTGAAAATTATTTTCCTTTTCTATAGTAAGTTCAGAATTAATAATTATATTAAGAGAACACTATTTGTTTAATGATTTATATTTACCTTTTAGTTTATTTCATGTCTCTTCCTTCATGTTAAAATATTCCAATAATTTCTCACTAGTCATATTTTCAGAATCAAAATCATTTACAAAATAGTAAGAATTGTGTGTATGAGAGTGTAAGGTTACCTCAGATGTGTTTGTCCTAAAACACATATTTTCCCTATCATACATCTTAACCTGAGATGATTATAATTCATTAGATCTATCCTAAGAAGAACTCCAGGTGGAATTCAATGATTTTTTTATACTTCTTATATTTTATTCATAATTCTTTTTCTATTTTAATTTTGGAAAGACATTATTGAAATTCCCTCTCCCCTTTTATTCATAGGAGAAAATATCCTCTGATTTTTCCTTTATTTTTCATTCCTGATTACTCTTGTCCTTATTATCATACCTTCTTTTATAATTGGTATTCCTAATGAAAATCATCTCTCTATAGAATTTATTTAATCTTCAATATAGTTCTCCATCTCTTCATCACTATCTGATATTAATTCATCATTGATGATGATTTCAATAGAGGTTATCACCTTTTATTTTTAATTTTTCTTAGAGGTATAAGTCTTGAAGGCTACCTATTTTCTCTTTGGTTCACCATCTTCTTCTTTGTTGACTTTCAACTCTTCTTCATACATTATCAGTTTTCAAATGAGTTCTTTGATAGGTAGTTTGTTGATGTCACATGATTGTCAAATGGTGACAAAATTTTCTCTTCATCTATCTGGTAAGCATATGAGAATCATCATAATTTGTTATTCGTAAGTAATATATCTTCCCAAAAATACCACAGTGTTCACTATTTCATTAAATCGGTTATACATGCAAGAGATAGGCTCATGAGGGATCATTTTAAAGTTATCATATTTTATAGTATATGTGTTATCACTCATTTCCATAACACTAAATGTTAATTCATGTAAAATAGATAAGGTATCCCAAATTTCATAGGTAGTTTTACCTGAAAAAATTCTGTTAAATTAGTTATCACATAAAGATAAGTATAAATAATTCATGGATTTATAATTATTATTATAAGAAGCCTTAGTTGGTTCTATGACAATCCTGCTCTTTTGTTACACAATTAAACATAATTTATTACATAAACTTCACTTGATACAACATATAAGGTCGATAGTTCTAGTGTATTTGGGGAATAAGATCCTTAATTAACCACTTAAAACCTGAGAAACAATATATTTATTGAAAACATCATTTACATGACATCTATATTCCCCCGTACTTATCATTGCATCAGATAACCTGATGACATGCCTAAAAAATGGTGAGCTATAAAGCCCAATAAGGGAATAACCATGGAATAACATGAGGAATACGATACATGATAGATAATAGGTATATCAATAGATCAAAACAGAAGCATAAACATAAAGGCATGATAAAGCATGTTAATCATAACATGGAAATGGGATAAAAACACTTAAGATGGAATTAGCAAGAGCCAAAGATCATTGCACATGGAGCATGAGTAAATGCTCATTGCACATAAAGAATGAGTAAAACCTCATTGCACATGAATTAGCATGAGTCCATACCCATTTCACATGAAGTATCATGGTATTATACTTTACCCAATGCATTAGAGCGCTATATGGGAACACCTGTAATGACCTTAATCCGGAGCCCTTCCACTGGCGCCCCGCACCTGGTTCGCCACATGAACTCAAGCGCATTTCCCCAAACTCGAGAGGCTGTTGACTAGCAGCGAGGGCCTTGGTGAGTCAGTGGGGAAACTATGCCCTTATTTGGTAAAGTATGCACCATAAGAATAATCATAAACAATAGCGGAAGTAGTAAATAGCATGCAACAACTGATGTGAAACTAAAAGCAATGTCTGATATAATTAAGATACAGAATGGTACATGTATATATGGAAAGTAGTAAGCAAAAAAACGTGTTGAAATACAATTGAATCCAAAGTACTAAATGTATACAACATATCCAGCAGCATCGCGGGCCACGGCCCAGTCCAATGCTCTCCATCTCCAACTAGCAATCAAGTACCCAAGGTAGAAGGGCCACAATCCCTACCTATACCTGCAACCATATAAAAGAACGACCCAAACAGGGTGTGAGACTAATCCTAGTAGGCAATGACCACAAGATTTGTGCCCTACTGTCAGTTAGTGATATAGATAAAGTAAAGGTAAACAAATGCAGTAAACAATTCTACCAATTACCATTCACATTCATTTAATTACACAACCAAGGAAAACAAACAAGGTCTCTATTCCACAATAAGCAAGTAACACAACAGGTATCTAAAAAGACTACCTAACACAAGTAGTACAAAAACCAAAGCTTTTTCTTTGACTTGGTGGACTCGTCACAACCAACCATCAAAATTCACATTAACACTCTAGGTGGCTGAAACTAGCAGACCCCTATAGTCTAGTAATCAATAAGGCACAGACACTCTGGGAAGCTCTTACGTCAATTCCCATATGGTCTTGCAATGGTAGATATAGACTCTCTAAGGAAGCACTTACGTCTAATTCCTCCTGTGGTCTTGATCTGTAGGTAATCTAAGAACACTCTTGTGAAGCACAAAGTCCTATTCCCATAGGTCCTACGTACGAAACTAAAACCAACAGACCCTCTAGGGAATCACTTAGTCATATATTCCCTCTTTGATATCCCACACCAGGTTCTCACAGCCCTGAGCAGTCCAGTCATGTTTAATTAACTATTAGATGTCCTAAGTATGTTAAACAACTACTTGGATAATAGCTACAAAATCATCCAAAAGCATATAAATAACAGGAAATACATGCAATCAAGTTAACAGACATACTAGTAATGATCAGAAAGGTTTTCCTCGTAGGATAACCGTTCCAAATGGTAATCAACAGCCATAATAGGGGGAAAACCTATGGGGTGATCCTCAAACATGAAACCGAGCATAAATTATCAGAAATTCATCATATGCTATGAAGAAATTTAGGCAGATAAACAATAGGATCAAAATCCTAAACCCGAGATACCCGATACATGGATATTCGGAACATTTGCAACCAAAACTCAAATAACTTCAATGTATGGCAACAAACAACCTACCTCGATCCTTGGATATCGATATACTTGAACCTCGGCCTGTGAATCAGCCTAGAACGGAGTAGATCTGCAAAAACGACTAAAACTCTCAACCTCAAATAACTCACATGAGAGGAAGAATCGGGAAATGAGGCTAAAGAAGAACAAAGGACTCACCGCTGCAATTCATCTGTAACCGACGGAGTGTGATTCAGAAAACCGGTGACTGATCAGTGGCTTGGGTAAGAAATGTCCTACTCGAATTTTCTGGATGGAATTAGGCGGAGAAGAAGATATTTCCCGTCATTAGGCACAACCCCAGGTCAATTAATGAAATAAAAAAGTACACAGCGTGTACTCTTAAACTACACGGCGTGTAGTGGGTTTTCCATACTCTGCCAAAATCAGCCTCCACATCACCCCTACACATTGTGTGTGTGGCCCGGTCTCGGCCAACCCACGGCTTCGAGTGGCCAAGGAGTACATGTCGTGTACTCAAAAAGTACACGACATGTACTCTGAAAATTTCCAGATTCTTTATTTTTCATTAAAAAGCCCATAAAAGAGATCCGTACCTGAAATCGATTCTCCATTTCTTACAAACTTCCCCCCTTAAAGAAATTAATTCCTGAATTTCCCTTAGCAAAGTGTAGAAGAAGAAAACACGAACAAATCTGGCCACTATGATCGCATATCAGCCTCCCTCTCCAAAGTCACGTCCTCTATGCGGCTATACTACTATAGCACCCGTACCAGAGGAATAGACTAGCCCCAAAGTACTTTTGCACTACGATAAACAATCCTGATAGGATGATCCTCGAAAGATGCATCCTGCTCCAACTCAACCTCCTCAGGTTTAAAAATAAGAGACAGGTCAGAGAAATACGATCGAGGATGAGAAACATGAAAGACATCATTCATATCCTGGTATCTCTAAGGTAACTACAACCTGTAAGCAACCTGCCTGATTCTCTCCTGAACCTCAAACAGACCGACGTATCTCGGTGAGAGCTTACCCTGTCTCCAAATCCTCTTGTGTCCAACCCACGGTGCGACACGCTGGAAAACCTGATCCCCGACCATGAACTCCAGAGGTCGTCTCTGCTGATCAACATAAGAATTCTACCGAGACTGCGCTGTAGCCATCCTCTTTCGAATCAGCTATATCTGCTCTGAAGTCTCTTGAACAATATGAGGTCCCAGTAAAGCTGCCTCTCCTACCTCTAGCAAGCATAAAGGTGATCATCATGGCCTACCGTATAAATCATCGTAAGGTGCCATCTGAATAGTCTCCTGAAAACTATTGTTGTAGGTGAACTCCACCAGAGGAATTTGATTCTCCCATGAACTTCCAAAGTATAGAATGCAGGCTCGGGGCATATCCTCAAGCACCTGGATTGTACACTCGGATTGACCATCACTCTAGGGATGGTATGATGTACTCAAAAGTACCTGTGTACCCAATGCCCTCTATAGCTCCTGCCAGAAGTGCGAAGTAGAACACGCATCCCTGTCTGAAACAATGGAGTGTGGAACTCCAGGCAGACGTACAATATCTTGGATGTACAACCATCCTATCTCATCAACACCGAAGGTCTCCTTGATCGGAAAGAATTGTAAAACCTTTGTGATCCGGTCCACTACAACCCAAACCACATCATTTCCTCGAGGCGATCTCGGTAACCCTGTCACGAAGTCCATCACGATAGCATTCCATTTACACTCTGGAATGTGTAACAGCTGTAAGAGCCCTGCTGGTCGCTGATGCTCTGCCTTCACCTGCTAACAGGTGGAACACCGCATAACAAAACCAGCCACATCCTTCTTCATACCTGGCCACCAATACTGGCGGTGAATGTCTCGGTACATTTTGGTTACACCAGGAGGAACTTCCCAAGCTGATGTATGAAACTACGACATCAGATCCTCAAGTATATCTGCTGAAACCCATACAAGACCATGAAAATGTAGCACCACGTCATCTCACATTGTCCACCCCGGAGTAGGGTCTCCATCTAACACACCCTCCCGTAGGACTAGGCCTTCAGGGTCTGATAGCTGCCTCATTCGAAGTCGATAAAAAAGGGTAGAGGTAACAGCTACAGAAGAAAGAACTCTCTGACCCGGTCTATCGTGCATCACCAGATGCATCTCAGAGAACAGATCCATGAGCTGCCACTCACTACTGGCCTCCTGAACTGCCTAAATCTGAATCCTCCTGCTCAGTGCGTCTATCACAGCATTGCCCTTCCTAGGTGTATAAGAAAGCTCGATGTAAAAATACTGTAGGTACTCGACCCACCTCTGTTGTCTCAGATTCAAGTCACGCTACGTGAAGATATACTTGAGGATCTTGTGGTCAGAATATACCACGAAATTATCTCCCATGATATAGTGCCTCCAACAACGCAAAGCATGAACAACCGAAACCAAATCCAAGTTGTGGGTAGGATGGTTCTTCTCATGTGGCCTCAGCTGCCGAGATCCGTACGCGACAACTAGATCTTCCTGCATAATCACTTCTCCAAGACCGATGCCAGATGCGTCACAGAAAATTGTATAACTATTGCCCACCTTTGGACGAACTGGAATCGGTGCTGAAGTCAATATCCCCTTTAGCTCCTGGAAGGCTGAGTCACAGACTTCTGTCCAAAAAAAATTCACCCCCTTCTTAGTGAAGCCCATCAACGGTGCTTCTATGCATGATAAGTCTTGTATAAACCCCCTATAGTAACCAGCCAGCCCCAAGAAACTATGTACCTCAAAGAAATTTTTCTGCTTCTCCAAGGTGACTACTACTCTCAACTTCTATGGGTCTACTAATACTCTTATCTCTGAGATGACATGACCCCGGAAGTGAATCTCATCTATCCAAAAGTGGCACTTTAAGAGTTTAGCATAAATCTGATGCCCCCTCAGTGTACTCAAAATGATCTCAAGATGGGTTCCATGGTCGTGTCGAGTGTGAGAGTACACCAATATATCGTCCAAAAAGACCACGAAGAAGGAATCCAAGGAAGGATGGAGCACTCGGTTCATCAGTTGCATTAAAACTTCTTGCAGGTTTGTAAGGACAAACGGCATAACCATATACTCGTAGTGTCCATACCTGATCTTGAAGGCTGTCATGGGTATATCTGAAGGCATAACGTGCAGCTGATGATAGCCGGATCTCAAGTCGATCTTCGAGAACACCCTAGCTCCTCGAAGCAGATAAAAAAGATCATCAATCCTCAGCAAGGGATATCGGTTAATGAATGTCAACTGGTTCAACTTCCGATAATGCATGCAAAGTCGTAAGGTACCATCCTCCTTCTTCGCAAACAAAACTAGTGAACCCAAGTGGAAATAGTTGGTCATATAAAACCCTTAGCTTGCAACTCCTCCAAGTGCTTCTTGAGCTATTGCAACTCAGGCGTAGCCATCCTATAAGGAGGTATGGATACCGATGCGGTTCCTGGCACAAGATCAATCGAGAAGTCTACCTCACGCTCTAGAGGAAAACCTGAAAAGTCATCTTGAAAGACATATGTAATGAGATCAACCACTGGAGGAAAATCCATCTGAGAGCTTCCTTGATCATCTAGATATAAACTAGAAATCTGGGTCGTAACTCTGCCCAACCCATGATGCTCTGGTCCAACCCTGCTTTCCTAGACATCCAATTCTCCCTTATAAAGAAAAGACCTTACCTATGGTGACGTGAAACTCACCCTACAGCGATAACAGTAGGAAAAGGCCTGGAAAGGAACTATCCAATCCATTCCGAGAATGACATCATAAACCGTCTTCTCAAGGACATAAAGATCCAACGAGAAGTGACACCCACCAACCACAAGGGGGAACTCCTTGCACTGACGCACTCTAGTAGTTCTATGTCCCAAAGGAGAGTCTAGTGCCAATGTATCCTCAGAAGTAGGGAAAATAAGTCTAAGGCTCTCTACAGTGTGCACAGAAATAAAGCTATGAGAAGATCCAGTATCGAAAAGTGCAAAAGATAAAACTGAGGCCACTAGGATCGTACCTCGAACTGTGGAAGGTCCAGGATCCTGCTCCTGGTGAATCTGCTCTACTGCAAACGTCTATCCAGTACCATGACCCTGTGTAAAAACCTGATATCCTTGAGATGATCCCCCTTGAGCCTGACCACTGTGTCCGCGACCTTTGTCCTGGCCTAAACGACCTGAAGAACTCTAGCCCCAGTCTGTTGTAGGACTCGTAATCCTGCTCCCGAATGAGGGGTAGAAACAGATCCTCCTTCACTAGCCGCTGGAAGAAGAACCCTGCAAAAACGCTGCAGATGACCCATCTTGCCACATGCTCGGCACTCCACTGGATCTCTCGGGAACTGAGGCTTCTTATGCCCTCACTTTCCACACCGATATCACACCACCGGGTTTCCAAAAGGAAGATCCCGTCTTACAGAAGGAATACCCTGCTTCCTCGAGTCACCTCGACTAGACTCTTGGTGGAACATCCTATTGTTAGTATAAAATGACTCAGCCTTGGATGTTGAACCGCCCTGATCAATAGCTCCAGTCTCCCTCAGATTTCATTTGGTGATCAGCGCCTGTTTTACTATCAAAGTAATAGAAGTCAACTGAAAAATGTTCACCTGTGATCTGATCTTTGGATTGAGGAATTCATCAAACTTTCTCACCAAAAACAGCTCTCCATTTCCCAGAACGGGATCAGAATTTTGTAACTCAGTGAAGCGGGAGGAATACTTGATAATCAAAAGAGTACCCTACTGCAGGTTCATGAACTCCCTGGCCATGTCGGCCCTCAGCGTCGCTGGATAGAAGTAGTTGTAGAACATACGCTGGAATTCGTCTCAAGCCATAGTCCGCTGGTGCCCTGCCTGTGAGACTACATCCCACCATCTCTTGGCAGAATCTCGCAGCATGTAAGTTTTGAGTTTCACCCATCTATCTGGGGGTGTCTCCAGATGCTCGAAGACGGAAAGCATGGTTTCTAGTCAAGACTCTGCAACCAGAGGTCCTCTATCCCCTATAAAAGTTGGAGGATGATGCTGCTGGAAGACTCGCGTCAGCTCTTCCATAGACGGGGCAGGATGCTGAGATCCCTAGAAGGTCTACATGAACCTACTGAAACCATCTCTGAACTGAGCGTTCGCACCAGTGTCTGGAATCACTATAGGTGCCATATCCAGAACAATCAGCAGAACTAATGGTTGTCCCATGTTTGCCGTATCAGGCGTATGGTCCCTACCTGGTTCCTGGCGTGCAACGGGAGGACGTCTTGGTGCCATAACCATGAAAGGTAAAAGCACACTCCATATTTAGGATCAACAAGAACAGAAAAAACAAGTGTAAAAAATGGGAACATGAGAGACAAACACTTAAATTTGAAAAACAAGACTACACGGCGTGTATTAAAGATACACGACGTGTTTGTTAAAGCCATTTACATGACGTGCAATTCTGCCACCATTGGTCGTGTAACATTCATGACTACACGGTGTGTTTTCCAAAAACACGGCATGTACCTGGACTCCACTCCCCTCCTGAGTCTCTTTGTACAGCTAACCTACACGGTACTCCAAAAACTGGACTACACGGCGTGCCCAATAAGGACACTGCGTGTATAAGCCAGGCTTCGGCGGCCCGGGTAACAGGTTACACGGCCGACCACATGACTAACCCCTTACACGACGTGTTCCAAACAAACACGGCGTGTATCAGAGAATATAATACCGAACCGTGTTGTTCGTGACACGCCCGTGTACCTAGAAGAAAACTACACGACATGTTCTTATAACACACGACGTGTACATGACAGACTCGGTGACTCGTGTAGCAGGTTACACGGCCGGCTACATGGCTGATCCTCTACACGGCGTGTTCCGAGCAAACACATAGTGTATAAGGATGGATAACACCGACCCATGTTGTTCATGACACGAACGGGTACCCAGAAGAAACCTACACGGTGTGTTCTTATAACACACAACGTGTACTACACGAGCTCCCCTGACACATGTTGTTAGCGACACGAACGGGTACACGGTTGACTACAACATGGTGTGTACTTCATATAGACGACCTGCCCCCGAATATTCTCCAACACCGCGTGTTTTTGTTTACACAGATGGTAACATGGTTTAAAAAATACACGGAGTGTATGAATAAAGTACACACCGGGTATTCTGGGTTTTTCCGAGCAGTAGCTCTGAAACTGGTCCAAATGCCAGAAACACTGAAAAACAACCACCTATTTGCCAAATTCCGATCCTTGGGGGCCCATACTCCCCGCGAATCAATGCTTGGCATCATAACAATGCATACAACAAGTAAACAACATAACAAACAATGATCCACCAAATTCCGATCCTCGAGGGACCATAACACCTCCAAGACCAGAGCTTGGCGCCCATGCTAAACAGGCTGTAAAAGAAGTAATACTCTATCAGCACAACAAGTATTCCTATCACATCAACTACCATAGTGGAATGCATAATCTATCACGACAACTATCACAACAACATGAAATTATAATGCACCATAGATGGCATGGTAAAATTCATGACAAGTGATTTCCTACCCTGTGCCTATATGATGCATGTTATGGTACACCCTCATCTCATTGGGTTGCAACCAAATAGAATCGTAATCATATAAACTGTAACAACACAAAACATGTGCATCACCCAATGGTGAAATAATAATAAATTGTAAAGCTTGAAAAAATTGAAAATTGCAATTAAGAGGTAATAATGCTTCTCTCTGTACACAGGTTAATTACTCCTGGGCACAGTTAAGTACTAACTACCCATTTCTTCCAATCCCTGGCTATTGTCGCAAAACATTAAGAAATAGAAATGAATGAAAACTCCTCTGATACCACTTTGTAACGACCTGAATCTAGAGCCCTTCCACTAGCGCCCCATACCCGGTTCTCCACATGACCTCAAGCACATTTTCACAAATGCCAGAGGCTGGCGACTAGCAGTGAGGGACTTGGTGAGTCAGTGTGGAAACTATGCCCTCATTTGGTAAAGTATGCAGCAGAAGAATAAGCATAAAAAATAGCTGAAGTAGTAAATAACATGCAACAACTGAATTGAATGTAAAATAAATGTCTGATATAATAATGATGCAGAATGGTACATGTATCTATGGAAAGTAGTAAGAAAAAAAAACGTGCTGAAATACAACTGAAACCAAAGTAATAAATGTAAACAGCAACTCTAGCAGCATCATCGGCAATGGCCATGTCCCATGCTCTCCAGCTCCGACTTGCAATCAAGTATCTGAGGTAGAAGGGCCATAATCCCTCCCTATACCTGCAACCATATAATATGTTTGGGCCGAAAAGCAGGACCCAAATAGGGTGTGAGACTAATCCTAGTAGGAATCCACCACAATATTTGTGCCCTACTGTCAGTGAGTGATATAGAGAAAGTAAAGGTAAACAAATGTAGTAAACAATTTTACCAATTACCATTCACATTAATTTAATTACACAACCAGGGAAAACCAACGAGTTATCTATTCCAAAATAAGCTAGTAACACAACATTTATCTAAAAAGACAACCTAACACAATCAGTACAAAACCCAAGCTTGTTCTTTGGCATGGTGGAATCGTCACAACCAACCATCAAAATTCACACTAACTCTATGGGTGGATTAAACTAGATGACCCCTATAGTCCAGTAATCAACAAGGCACATACACTCTGGGAAGCTCTTAGGTCAATTCCCCTATGGTCTTGCAACGGAAGCTACAGAATCTATGAGGAAGCACTTACATCTAATTCCTCTTGTGGTCTCGATGCACAGGTAAACAAAGAACACTCTTCGGAAGCACAAAGTCCTATTCCCGTAGGTCCTGCGTATGAAACTAAAACCAACAGACCCTCTAGAGAAGCACTTAGTTGTTTATTCCCTCTTGGATCTCCCGCACTAGGTTCTCATAGCCTTGAGCAATCCAGCCGTGCGTAATCGACTGTTAGCAGCCCTAAGTCAGTTAAACAACTACTTGGATAATAGCTAAAAAAGCATCCACAAGCATATAAACAACAAGCAATATATGCAATCAAGTCAACAGACATACTAGCAATGAGCAGAAAGGGTTTCCTGGTAGGGAAACCATGCCAAAGGGCAATCAACAACCAAAACAGGGGAAAACACCCATGGGGTGATCCTCAAACATGAAACCAAGCATAAATTAGTAGAAATTCATCATAAGCTAACAAGTAATCTAGGCAGATAAACAATAGGATCAAAATCATAAACCCGGGATACCCGATACATGTGTATCCGACACTTTTGCAACCAAAACTCAATGAACTTCAACGTAGGGAAACAAAAAACCTACCTCGATCCTTGGAGATCGATATACTTCAACCTCGGCCCGTGAATCGGGCTAGAATGGAGTAGATCTGCAAAAAAAATCTATAAAGCTCAACCTCAGATAACTGATATGAGAGGATGAATCAGGAAACGAGGCTAAAGGAGAACCAAGGACACACTACTGCGATTCTTCTGCAACCGACAGAGTTTGATTCGGACAACCAGTGACGGATCGGTGGCTTGGGTAAGAAACGGCCTCCTCGGACGTTCTGGACAGAATTAGGCGGCGAAGAAGATATTTCTCGTCATTAGGTGCGACCCCGGGTCGATTAATTAAATAAAGAAAACTACACGGCGTGTACTCTAAAAGTACATGGCGTGTAGTGGGTTTTCTGTACTCTACCAAAATCGGCCCCCACGTCACCCCTACACACCGTGTGTGTGGCCCGGTCTCGGCCAACACATGGCTTCGAGTGGCCGATGAGTACACAGAGTGTACTCAAAAAGTACATGATGTGTACTCTGAAAATTTATAGATTGTTTATTTTTCCGTAAAAATCTCATAAAAGAGATCTGTACCAAAAATCGAAGCTCCGGGTTCTTACAACACCCTTCTCAAACCATTCATTTCATGCATAAGTTTGCCACATAGATCATATAACACAGAAACATAAAACATCATCTTTTATTCTATGATAAATGAATGTGGAAATCATACATGAATCATTATAATCAATTTGTAAATGTTCATATAGGTGAATACCCTTGACAGTGAAATGGGCATGGTATTCATTACACAATGGCATTGGCTTCGAAAATCGGTGCAATTTCGACAGCGTAACAAAATGAGGTAAAAATTCATAAAAAAGATAGATGAAAGAGAAAGGGGTGTCTCATCATATTTACATGACATGGAATATAATGGGGTCATATAGATACATGTACCAAAAAATTTAATGGAAATTAGATTCATGATACAAAATAATTGCTTGAATGTAAATGAGGAGAGAGAAATTCTTTTCTGAATTTCGGCATAGTAAATGGTGTACATGGGAGTCATTTAATGATAGATAAAGGGGTATCCCATCATTCAAAAATAAAGAGACCAATATAGAGGAGGTGAAGAACCATACCCCAACATTTATAATTGAAATTAAAAGGGCATAACATCATTAAGAAAATTGGATTAAAATGAAAAAGGAAAAAAAAGACTTACTTGGAAGTGTGCTTCCAAAGGCTTGAGAGAGGCTTGAGAGAGGATTATTGGGAGATTCAGGTACCTTGGGAGGATTAAAGATAGAGGAGAATAGTTCTTGGACAAAATCCAAATGGTTTGAGTGAGGAGGAAGTGGGAGTATGGGTGGGTTTATATATGAAAGGTGAGGGAATTCTTTATTATTTAGGTTTGAGAACCTCACCTTAAACTAATCCAAACCAGAAACCAGACCATAGTTTTTGCAAATGGTTTTTGGAAAAGGGAAGTAGAAAAAAGTATTTTATAAGGCCAAATTCTGAACTTCTTAAAATAATGTGGTCGCTTATGCGGAGGTGAGTTACACTCCCAAGGAAAACAATTTAAAAAGACAAGATGTTTAATAAGTCTTGAAGGGTCCATTAATGCTTTGTAAAATAAGTCAATAAATCCCAAAATCACATTATTTTAATGGTAAAACATATATTGGCAGATAATAAGTCTTATAGTATTTTATTACATCACAATTGAGTCATTATGATGTCATAAAACACATTATATATTTAAACGATATTTAAATTTTACCCAAAAATTTGACTGTCTCAGAAAATTATGAAAAATTCACCATTGGATAATTTCGACGTCCTGATTCCAGAAATAATATTCATTTTTCCTAAATAATATACTAAATATGTTAATTTTCACTTTTAAAATATAAAAACTACATTTATAAAAAAATCATGGGTTTGGAAAAAAATTTCATTCAAACCATAATCACATAAAACATGAAAAATATTTCTTTATTGAAAAATTATTTTGCATTACCACTATATTCCCTCGAACTTATCATTGCATGGGATAACCTAAGGACTTTCATATGAAAATGGTGAGATATAAAGCCCATTAAGGGACTAATCAAGGATTAACATGAGGAATACAATACATGTTAGACAAAAGGTATATCAATAGAGCACAAGAGAAGCATAATCATAAAGTCATGATAAAGAATGATAATCATAACAGTGAAATGTAACAACAACAGTTAACATAGAATTATCAGGATCCAAGGATCACTACACATGGATCATGAGTAAATATTCATTACACATGATGCACGAGAAAAACCTCGTTGCACTTGAATTAGCATGAGTCAACACCCATTGCACATAACGTATCAGGATACTATACATTACCCAATGCATTGGAGCATTATAAGGGAACACCCTTCCGAAACCTTTCATTTCATGCATAAGTGTGCCACATGGATTCATAAAACATCATCATATATTCCACGATAAAGGAATGAGTAATTAATAAATGAAACATTATAATCAATAAGTAAATTTGAATAAAGCTGAATACCATTGATAAGGAAATGTGCATGGTATTCACTACACAATGACATTGGCTTAGAAAATTGGTGCAATTTCGGCAGCGTAACGGCGTTCCGTAAGAGTTCATAAAAATGGCTGATGAGAGAGAAATGGGTGTCTCATAATATTTACCTGACATGGATTGTAAGGGGGTTATATAGATAATATCCAAAAAATGTAATTGAAATTAGATTCTTGATACAAAATAATTTCTTGAATATAAATGAGGAGAGAGAAATTCATTTTGAATTTTGGCATAGTAACAGGTGTACGTGGGAGGTATTTAATTAGAGATAAAGTGGTTTCAAATCATTCAAACATAAAGAGTGATGTATGGGGGAGGTTCTAAACCATACCCTAACATTTATAATTGAAATAAAAAGGGCATAACAACATTATGAAAATCGGACAAAAATGAGAAAGGAAGAAAAACACTTATTTAGAAGTGTGATTCCAAAGGCTTGAGAGAGGCTTATTAGGAGATTGGGGAACCTTGAGAGTATTGTAGAGATCGGAATTCATAGGTTGGATGAACTCGAAATTCTTTGAGTGAGGTGGAAGTGGGAGCTTGGGTGGGTTTATATAAGAAAGGTGAGGGAATTCATTATTTTTTAGGTTTGGGACACTCACCTTAGACTAATCAAAACCACAAACCATCCAATGGTTTTTTACGATGGTTTTTAAAAAAGGGAAGTGGACAATAGTATTTTAAAATTCCAAAGTCCAAACTTATTAAAATAATAATCTTGCTTATGTGGAGGTGAGTCACACTCCCAAGGAAAGCAGTTTAAAATGACAACATGTTTAATAAGTCTTGAAGGGTCCATTAATGCTTTGTAAAATAAGTCAAACAAACCCAAAATCAAATTATTTTAATGGTAAAACATATATTGGCCAAACATAAGTCTTATAGTACTTTATTAAATCGCTATTGGGTCCTTATGATGTCATAAAATAGATTATATATTTATACAATATTTAATTTTTACCCAAAAATTTGACTGTCTCGGAAAATAAAGAAAAATTCACCGTTGGATAATTTTGACGTCATGATTCCATAAATAATATTCATTTTATCTAATTAATTTCCTAAATATGTTAATTTTAACTTTTAAAATAATAACTGAAATTTATCAAAAATTCATGGGTTTGGACAAAAATGGATTTCAAACCATAATTAAATAAAACCTAAAAAAATCATCTTTATTGAAAACTTCTTTTGCATGACCACTACATTCCCTCGTACTTATCATCGCATGGGATATCCTGAGGACATGCATAAGAAAATGGTGAGCTATAAATCCCAGTAAGGGACTAATCATGGAATAACATGAGGAATACAATACATGTTAGACAATATGCATATCAATAGAGCACAAGATAAGCATAAACATAAAGGAATGATAAAAATAATTGTCATAACAATGAAATGCATCAACAACAGTTAACATAGAATTAGCATGAGCCAAGGTTCATTGCACATTGAGCATGAGTAAATTATCATTACACCAGAAGCATGAGATAAACCTCATTGCACTTTAATTTTCATGAGTCAACACCCATTACACATGACGTATCATGATACTATACATTACCCAATGCATGGGAGAACTATAAGGGCACACCCTTCGTAAACCTTTCATTTAATGCTTAAGTGTGCCACATGGATCATATAACATGGATTCATAAAACATCATAATTTGTTCCACGATAAAGTAATATGTAATTAATGCATGAAACATTATAATAAATAAGTAAATGTGCATAAAGGTGAATACCCTTGATAAGTAAATGGGAATATTATTCACTACACAATGGCATTGTCTTGGAAAATCAGTGCAATTTCGGCAGTGTAACAGCGTGATAAAAGAATTCATAAAAATGGATGATCATAGAAAAATGGGTGTATCATAATATTTACATGCCATGTACATTAAGTTGTCCATATAGATTCATGTCCCAACAAATGTAATGGAAATTAGATTCATGATACAAAATAATTTCTTGAATGTAAATGAGGAGAGAGAGATTCCATTCAGAATTTCAGCATAGTAACCGGTGTACATGGGAGGCATTTAATTAAAGAGAAAATGGTCTCACATTATTCAAACATAAAAAGGAATGTATGGGGGAGGTACTAAACCATACCCCAACATTTATAAATGATGTTAAAATGGTATTAAAATATTATGAAAATTGGACAACAATGAGAAAGGAAGAAAAAACCTTACTTGGAAGTGCGCTTAAAAAGGCTTGAGAGATGATTGAGAGAGGCTTCCTATAGCTTGGGGAACCTTGGGAGGATACTAGAGATAGGAAGTAAGTGGTTGGACGAACTATAAAGGATTTGTGTGAAGAGGAAGTGAGAGTTTGGGTGGATTTATATAAAAATGGTGAGTGAATTCTATATTTTTTAGTTTTGGGACCCTCACCATAAACTAATCCAAACCACAAAGCAGAACATGGTTTTTGGAAATGGGAAGTGGAAAATAGTATTTTATAAGGCCAATGTCCGAAATTCTAAAAATAACAATGTTGCTTATGTGGAGGTGAGTCACACTCCCAAGGAAAACAATTTAAAAAGGCAAGATGTTTAATATGTCTTGATGGGATCCTTAATGCATTGTAAAAGAACTCAGAAAAACCCAAAATAACATTATTTTAATGCTAAAACATATATTGGCCAAAGATAAGGCTTATAGTATTTTATTACGTCACTATTGGGTCATTATGATGCCATAAATCATATTATATATTTAAACAATATTTAATTTTTACCCAAAAATTTTACTATCTTTTAAAATTATGAAAAATTCATTGTTAGATAATTTCTAAATCCTGATTCCAAAAATAATATTAATTTTACCTAAATTATTGTCTAAATATGTAAATTTTCACTTTCAAAATAAAACCCGACATTTATCGAAAATTCATTGGTTTTGACAAAAATGGTTGTCAATCCATATTAAAAATTAATATTTTATTCATAAAATTATATAACCATTTATAGTTAATAAAAATTAATTTAATAATAATAATAATATTTTATAAAAATATTATATATTTCAAAAATCCATTAATTCACCAAAATATATTCCTTTTTTTAACATTAACTAATAATACTATTTTTGCTTTCAAAACTATTTACAAGGTAACAAAAATAAATTTAAACTATATTAATTATTATATAGAAAATAATCTACATAACCATAATACTAGGGATTTTTTACATAACCTCTTAAAATATCCACATAAGACCCAAGGGTAAGGTGCACGATGGTGACAGACTCTTGGTGTGGCTTGGATAACATTACTCGGGTGGTAATCTCTATCAACTTCCACTTCTCCCATAGAAGGTTCCATTCGAGCTTGACATGATGATGATCAACTTGGGCTTGGTCAAGAGAGAAGCCCAATGATGCCACCTCTTTTCATAGCTCCGACAAATGGACTTTATATGAAGCAATTATACTGGATGAGGCCATCACTTCCTTTTTCTGAGTAAATTAAATTGTTAAAGCCCTATATTTAAACTAATCATGGGATCACTGGTCAGTAAATATATTAACAACGATCAAAATTCTAAAAATTAAACTAAAGAAGTTTATATTTTAAATAAAAATTTTACAGAAAGATACATTTAATTAGATAAAGAGGTATTTACATTCCTGAATGTTTGGATAGATACAGGTTCATCCAAAGTATTTTTAACTATTGGAGGAATCTTATATTCATCTATAACTAAAGACCAAAATTAAAAACCTAGACTTTCTATAAGCATTTTAATTTTTATTTTCCATTGTGCATAGTTGGTACCATTAATGAATGGAGGTCTATTTATAGAAACACCTTCCATCCTATTATCCATAATAACGAAAAAAGTTTAGATATTTAAAGAACTAAAAATTTAGAACTAATAGAAAAATTGAGATCCCTAAAACCCAACTAAAATCATAGTTTAAATGTTTGAATAATCATTGAAAAATAACAATTCAAAAAACCTCTGATATCAAATGTTGGTTGGAGTAGGACCCTCAAGTTGGGCGTGAACTGAGTTCCTGCAAAAATTTCTATTAAAAATCATTTCTTAAAATATTCACGCAAATAAAATTAAAAAAATATAGTTAATCAAGGTAATAAGAATATAAGTGCTTGACTATTCAAACAACTTATCAGAATATTGATTAATTCTCAGTAGTATCAAAAAGAAATATGGATACATCTTTTGAAACTACCACAATAAGGTAAAACATTTATAACTACTTTCCAAGAATAACTATTATTGTAAAATTTAGTTTTCTAAAATATATTTTAAAATAGAGAAAGACTAAATATAAATAAATAGCAGATAATACAAATGGTCCATTCTCAATTCGAGACATAATCCATTCGATTTGGTGATCACCTAACACCAAGAAGTATATATTAATAGACTTGTTAAACACTCTGGATCGGGGTAAAAAACAACAGAAAAGTCTTACCATGTCAAAATACCTCTTCCATTTTTCATTGTGGGAAAACAAACAACCAGTTCACACCAGACCTCTTACACTATTTTATGTTGGTATGAAAGGTTTAAAAATATATTCAAGTGTGGATATCTTGTATCCATCAGTTTAATTTAGAGATAGTGTCTTTTTTAATATAGACACACACAATTCTCTAAAACCTATAAAAATAGTACAAAATAGAGGAAAGATGTTGAGGAAGGGTTAGAGATGCTCTGATTTTTTCTCTATGCAGCTATGGACTTATAGGATGAAGCAGATGAAAATATTGAGTCCATTTTTGAAGAACAGAGTATAGTGAGTCTCATGTTCTGGTTTCCAATTAGATGGGATATTTTTTATAGCTCTTGTTCTTATTAGGTTTTTAACTATGAAAATGATTGAGGTTATGATCTTTAATAGTTCAGACTTTAGAAAACACTAGAGTTCTTCTTGTGTTCTTCAGTGTATATGTTCTTCTCTCTTTCATGTAGTTCACTTTATGAACTCTATCTCTTCTTATCTGAATCCCGTTTTATTTTCTTTATTTTGGGGTGCATGTGTTGAAGCTAACAAGAATCATGATTTATATACATCATACCTCATACTATCAGGTGATATGTCTACAATGAAATATTAATTATGTGAGTGGCATTAAATGACTCAAATGTGACCATTGGAAATAACATTTAAATAAAAATGAAAAAACCGAAAGTAAGGAATGGTGTCACAGTATGTATTGAAATGGTGTCACTGGAAATAGTGTCTTATCCATTGAATTTTATTAGTGATATAATCATGGTTCCAAGGTTCTTTTGAGATCAGGAACTAGTAGCACAGATGCGGTGTCGGGATCATGGTGTCTCATTTAACAGTTTCTAGTCCTTTTTCAAAACATTAATTGGTGTCTTGGAGATGGTAGCAAGGAGCCAATGTCATGGAATTTACGAAATATGAAACTAGTTACGATGTCTGAGTCATAGTGTCTATGTCATGATGTCTAAGTCATGGTTTCTGAGTCATGATGTCTGAGTCACGGTGTCAGGTTTATATTTTCAGGGTTATAGTGTTAGGGTTACGATGTTAGGGTTATGGTGTCACTGACATTTCTAAAATCTGGAACATGTGGTAGGTATATGGGTTCTCAGACTTATATCAATATCTATAAAACTATCTGGAGAATTAATATTAACCGATGGATGGAGACTTTAGAATAAGTATAATGAATCATTATATAGCATGATTAAACACAATTTACAAGATTCAGAGATGATTTATAAGTATCTAAATCAAGATCATGTGAATGTTCATACCATCTATTTTATGAATTAATGCAAAAGGAATCCAACAATATATATGCATGATATATGATAGGTTAAACATGGGTAATATGATTTGTGAGCATTAAAACAGGATTAACACATGTGGTGTCCAACACATAGAATGCATATGATATACCTTTTATATTTTATATTATAAATATCTTCATATTTTTTCAATTTAAATTTCCAATTGAATTTATTTTTTATTGAGTTTATGATTCAAAATTCACCAATGTGGTTCAATATGTTACACTATATCATATATTATCATGAATTTTTATATTATGTTTACATTGAATGAAATTATATGATCATTTTATTTGAATCCCCAAAAGTTTTACTTTCATCCAGTTATTTATTTGTATTTTATTCTATCATTAATATTATTCGCTTTGGTATTAATTTTGATAAATAATTTTTTTCTTGAAAATATTCATTTTTTATCCACTTTAGTTAATGAAAATTAATGAAAATTTTATTCAATTTCCATGTTCATTAACATTCTTTAAATGAAATTTAATTTCTGTGATATAAATTTAAAATAAATCCTTATTCCACTATATTTTACTTTTTCATTAATGGTTTTAAAAACTAATTTGGTCCAGTATTATTCAAACTATCTATTTATTAATTTTTATATGAAGTGTGAATAAATAATTATTTTAGTATTTAATGAAGGAATAGACTTCCTCACCATAAAGGAGATTTTTTTTTGAAAATTCCTTCAGAATATTCAATCATTATTTTCAATGAAATATATTTTTTCAATATTTAAGTAATTTTTATACATTAATGATACTATTGGAATAAATATATTCCCATGTTTTGAAAAAAATGTTTAAATTATATTTTGATATTATTTTTATACTATGTAAACATCCTTTGATGATTCTTATAATCCACTAGGGAAATTTTTTATTGATTCCATCCATGTTATATTATTGTGTTGTTAATGATAATGATGTTTTTATAAATTCATTTATTTAGGTTATTTATTTAAATATGTTAATTATGTTATGATAAAATCATACAGAAACCCATTACTTTTCAGTTCATCATGATTTTATGATTTTTTTCATGATATTATGGAAGGCCGATGTATGATTTATATTATATTATGGGAGGTATAAAAATTTCATTTCCCTAAAATTATGTTGATATAGAATTATATTTCATGACATAATATGAAATGGAATTTTGGTTGAACATAGTCCAGTAAGAGACTATTTCTACAAGGATTGTCCCTAAAGTGATCCATAGCTACGTAAAAGATGCAAATGGGGAGTGATCCCAATCAACTATGGGGATTTATCTACTATAATAGTATTGGATATGTTACATAGATACAGAATTTATTTTGTATTTATATTTATTCTGAAAAAAGTTATTTCTTATAATTATGATATGTTCTCATGAATCATGTTCGATTTTAAATAATTCCACACACTTTTGACTCATGAATTTTGATGTGATAAAGCCTTATTCCATGAAATTTGATTATTGATCTTTGAATAATTTAGTATGAATTTCATAAATTTTGATAATGATCCCAAACCATTATTATTTACATATTCATGCATATAATAATAAACTAACATCTCTAAGGCTTACCACTACTGATCATCTGACGTCACCCACTCTATGGTTTCCATTTCCATATGTTATGAATAATTATATTATACAATATATATATAGAAAAATATTTTTTTTATAATTTTATGGTATAATATAAAGTCATATAATTGAATAATCAAATATATTTATAATATTCTAAACACCAATATGAATAGAAAAACATGGGTTTTATTATATAAATGAGTTTTATTTACTCTAAAAAATACAAATCCTCTACGGTATTCAGAATGTATTTGACTCAATATTGGAAAATAATATTTTAATTATGGATGGATAGTGTTTAGTCACTACTATTAAAATTCAATACACTATATAAGTATTATTCTTTTAGAATCATGTCTACTTGTATGCGATTTAGGTTGTATCAAATAAGGTGTTCAATTGGAGTGGATAAGTGAGAAGAGGAATTTCTCTTTAATTTGTTACATGTGTGGAACCCTTATAGATATGTAGAAACTTAATAATATAATAATAATAATCTTATGATAAACTATCTCCAAAACATTAAATTTTAGAATATATAACGAATTATTTTAAAATAAACTAAACCATTAACGTTGAAGTCATGTTTTAGTAATATCTTGAGGCTCTATCCCATTATTTTGTTCATTTTTACCCATTTTATCTTTGTTATGGTGATAAATATTTTACCGAGGTAACTTTTTTGTTATATAAAAATTGAAATCGTACATATAACAAAATTTGGACTCTATAATTAAAATTATGAAATCAATTTTATAATATTATATTTCTACCGGTGGAAAACATTATATCCAATACCTACACACAAAATGCATTAAAACAAATTTGAGGGAAACAATATTTTATATAAAAACCATTTCATTCTCATTCCCTACAAATTAAAAACCATTATATTAACATTAATTTAATTAATTCAATATGTTACCAAAACTTTCATTAAAATATTTAATAAATATCCAATAATTCAATTTTTTACATAAATCAAAATTCTTTTATAAAAACAATTTAAAACAAAATTACCCATTATTAACGTCAAATGATTTTATGTTTATTTTTAAGAACATCAG
Organism: Viscum album; assembly: GCA_963277665.1. Classification (NCBI taxonomy): domain Eukaryota; kingdom Viridiplantae; phylum Streptophyta; class Magnoliopsida; order Santalales; family Viscaceae; genus Viscum; species Viscum album. Next base: position 1,553,382,939 of record OY728165.1, read on the forward strand.
AATCAATGTATGAATGATTTATCATTTTGTACATGTTTATAGAATACCTTTACAAAATATTAATACATAAAGTCAAATAAATTAACTTTTGAATAAATCATATATAATAACAATAATGTTGAGAAAAAAACTATTTTAGCCAAGAAATACTAGATTAAAATTAATAATCATTTATAAAATATTTAAATAATTTTATTTGTTTATTATTTAATTAAATTTTATCAATTTCAATAAATGAAATTCTATTTTATTTCATTTTTAATTTTTAATAAGGATATATTCAATGATGTTCTATATTTTATGAATCACAACCAATCAAAAACCTCAAATTTATTAAAGAGAAATATATTCTAAATTCTTTGGGTGTTACACCATATGTGTGGGATAAAATATAGTTATAGTGGAAATATTTGTAGATATTTTATGGGAGTTTCAACCCGTTTCAATTTGGTGGAACATCTGAGTGATATGATGATGTTTTGGGATCTTAAGTGTTTGTTTTTAGAGGTAGTGTATGAATGAGATTATTACTTATTTCATAAGATGATTCATCACATGTAAGTAGGTTTAGGATTAACAATATATTTTAGTATTTCTAATGCAACCTATTTTATTCATTAATTCATGGACTATGTGAATAAACGTCAAAAACTAGAAAAGGCTTATCAAGATTCCATAGTGATAATTCAATGAAAAATTAATTCCACTCACTTCCTTCACATTTGGGATCAGATTTTGCTGATGATTTTTTGTTGTATTTAGAAAAATGAAATTATATTTTTTTGTATTAATAAAAGTTTTTTTATTGAATGATAAATATTGATTGAAATAACTATGTTTCTATAGTTTGTAGGAGGCATTTGAGACCATGCACATCTCTGACATTATATTTTAACCTAGATAGATTTTCTGATCAAGAGAACTATCCATGTTAGCAAGTATATGTTATATAATTTTCTCCATGGGTTTTTAAATATTATTAGAGATCTACTATCATTTAAATAGTTTTAACAAAACAGAAAACCATATTAATTTTAGAATGTCACCTTTAAAGGCCATGTGTTTGAGGCCATACATATTAGAACGTTTTTCTATTGAGATTGGATATAAAATAATCATGGGGCTTGAGATAGTTAGTTTTAAAATAGATAATGTCTTCATCCTATTAATGAATAATTGGTAATACTATATCAATCATATATCCTATTTGAATATGTGAATTCAACCCATATTGCTGAAGAAACGACAAGAAAAATATTGGAATGTATTGACTAAATATGTTCTGAAGATTCTTATTTTATAAATAATTTTGATAATGAGGTTCACGAGTATATTTTAGGTTAAATATAGTGTAGGGGAATTATATTATAATTTTTTTCATACACAAATTACAGACTTGGTTCATAATAAATTCCTTGTGTAACAACTTTAGGGGTTTGTTCATGACCCATCACACATTGTTCACTAGATTGAGACAATGTGTTAGTTAGATACCTATTTTATTCAATACCTAGATGATATTTAGGATAAGAATTTGATATCTCTGTAATTAATATAAATTACATTGGTGCACCTTTTATACCAAAAACGCTAATCCTCAAATGTGTCAATGGTAAAATTAGAGTCAAATAGTAGTGCATTACCACAACCACTATACTTGTGTTGTTAATTTAAAGATGAAAATCAATGATGGCATGGTATGACATAATCAAAAAGAGTTAATTATTAATTCTAGTTGAATACATTACGTGATATATTGATCGGTGGAATAAATTTTGGTTCATTTTAAATAACCACATGTGTTTTTTTAAAATTAATTGATATATTAAATATATTATTTTTGTCCACCCATATGAGAATAAATACTGAAATTTAAACAGAGTCTCAGATTTAGAACACTATTTTTTTATTCAAATAGGTTATGTTTCATAGAATTTGTATAAAATTAATGTTTTGGACTTCAGAGATGAATAAATAATTATATATTTTCAATATATTTAAGATTTTCATTAACCTTGAGTTGATTTTAGTTATAAATACATACCTATACATTGTCTATTGGGATATCCAATGATAAAAAAGAGATCACTCGAGGATATTTTACAATTCATAATTATTAATTGAAACATCATTTATTGTTGTTACATTATAGGTATTTTATCAGGATGTGGTTATCGAATCATATAATTAACCAGATCAGTTGGAGATTTTTGTTTCATATTTCTAATCTTGTACATTGTATTATTGATGCTATCTTTAAAATTATTTTATATTTATAAAAATTCCTTATGGAAATAATATAATTAAAATTCATGGATAATTGTATTTAAAATATTAAATATATATTTTATCAAATAATATCTATTGTTTACATTAAAAGGTATAAAACGTCATATTACACAATTTGTTTAGTCTAAAAAATTATTTCAATATATTTTTTAAATAATTATATCATACGATATTGTGTACAATATATATATATATGGTTTTAGAATAAATCATTAATATATAAATATTTTTTATAATTTGTATTGAATTTTTTTATACGGATAATTTTAACTAATAATTTTTTTTAAAATTATTTATTTAATTATCTACATATCATTGTGGCATGGGATTATATCATTATTTATGATAAATGTATTCAGATGGATGTTTTGAGGGTGTTATTATATCTTGGGAACCTAATCTCATTTAATTTTTTACGCATAGGATTAATGTCCACTACTAGCCTTTTTTGGGGATAATTGTTCAAATTTGGTTTTTCGTGACAAAAGGATTGTGAGAGACCAAAAAATATGGGATCAATCCATTGAAATATTTATTATATGAATTCCAATTGTTTCGGACTATAATAGATATTCTAGGTCTATGAGGAAATGGATAAAGTAAATCATTGGAGCAGTCATGGTCATCGTTGTTAAGGTTGTAATGTATGTTCATGACTAATTTTGTAATAGGCAATTTAAGAAGAGTGATGTTAAGGAACAAAAAATAGAGACATGATTGAAAATAATATGTAATTTTGGTAATTTTATATCTATACAAACAATATTGACTTGGAAATTATAGGGTATATCATTTTATATGTTATGATGGTATATTAAGCCAGTAAATATCATAGATCATTTCAATTTTGATTTTCATTTCATATATGTTATTTTTTTCAGTGGGATGTATTTCCAAATGATTTAAATGTCACATGATGAAGGGTAATAAGTATCCCACAAATTATACTAGACTATCCTACTTAGTGAGTATATATGAACATGATTTCCAACCAGTTTATACCCTCTCATGATGTGGACAGAGGAAATTCCATTTATATCAAAAGATGATAGAAAATATCATGATATTATGTTCTCATATTGTATATAGGTCCAATAGATAATGAAATTTACTGGATCATTATTTTTTTAATTACCATCAATAATCTAGGGTCATAAAATTTTCGTCTTTCATTAGTGTCATTCACACTATGATTGATGATGTTCATGTTCTGTACAAGGATTTTCATATTTTATAATGTATTATATTTTATAAGAGTCAAAATCTGAGATGTGAGTCATCCATATAGAGTTTTATCCTTGGAGAATATAGTGGTGAATATATATTCATCATAGATTTATGTTTTTAGTAATTTCAAATATTATAGTTACTTAGTATTATGGGGATTGTGTTGGTGTCTGGACTAGATGTTTATAGTATGTATTGGAGTGGTAAATCATTTGAAATCATTATAATAGTTCATTAGTCCAATATATAATTAGTTGTGTAGGTTAACCTCTTTTGTAATGTGGCACAAAGACTCCAGATATAGAGTTGGTAATTACCATGTCTGATGCATAGTCCAAAAAACAAGGCATTAGTTCTCTTAGGCATTGGTATGTCCCCAACTATCATTTAATATAAAATAATGTGAACCTAAAAAAACTTGACTACACTATAAGAATAATATAAATAATTTAGAAGTTAGTAAATTACTGGAAAATGGGCCTGATAATGTTTTGATTATTCTTGTTCCCTTCAATGGTGGAATTTCTAGAAGCTATTGTGTTGAGATAGAGCCATAATATATTTGACATTTATTATATCCATTCTTTTACTATATTGATCTGAATTATTTTTTGTTTTAAAATTTGTTTCTCTCAAGGTATCCACATGTTCAGTTTATAAACATCCTTGTATATTCTTCATTATCACATGTGTTGTGTTTGTGAAAATTATCATAGTTTGATTGTTATTTATGTGGAATTGTTTGTATGGGTTTCAGTTCATAGAAGTTATTTTTCTTGATTTTTCTCTAGTGGTGTCTCGTTTTTTATTTAAATAAAGTAAATTAAATATTTTGACATTTTTTATTTAATAATGTTTTGATGAGATATTTTTCATTGAATTTACCATTAAAATTAAAATTTTATTTATTTTTCTATTGTAATATTTAGTGGGTTACATTCATTTTACAATATTTTACATTTAACTATTTTTTTTGTTATTGAAAACTATTTTATGTGAATTATGTTTTTCAATTTTTATAGGGAAATCCCTCCCATATTGGTGATATTACATCACTGTTACTAACACTAACTAGGCCATAAAAATGTAATATTGAGTTTTAAGTCATTAAATCATTCTATTATGTTTACGGATATTTTTACGTTTTTAATTATAGATAATTATTACATTTTTGTTACGTATAAAAAACATATTTCACAAAGTGAAAAAATATAATCAATATCCAATTATACCAAAATATAAAACCTCTAAAATAACACATGATTTTATTTTCATAAAATAAATCCATGAATTTCAATACGGACAGTCCTTTCTTATACCCATCCTTAAACCCTATGAAAAACATTTTAAAAATACAGTATAATCATAAATAGCACACTATGGGTATTAAATGAATAAAAATGATTGACTAGTGAAAAACATAATAATTCCATAAAAATAAATTCTTAATATAAGAAAATATTTACCACTGATGGGATCATATTTATTTAAAAATGGATATTTATCACCCCTTTTTGATATCAATTGAATTCTATAAAAAAATACTTATCATGAATAGAAATGTAATGTATATTCACTATGACATCATTACCACATCACTATTAAAATCACTCTTACCAAAGAAATTATCATACATTAACAATATTAAAAATAATTATACTATTGTCTTGTAGTCCATAAGGAAGAAATTTATCCTTGGTTCAAACTATTAGACACTCAACTATATCAAAACGGTGAGGTAACTACTCATTGATATTTTTTTATTAGAGAGTGCATGTTTTTTAAAATATAACATGTATTTGAAAGGGATCCCAACTTTTACTTCCTCCAGTGTTCATAGGAATAAATCATGGTTGAGTGGTGCGAGGCCCATATGTGGACCTGATATTTATAATTCTCATAATTATAAAATAACCTTTTATTCTATAATGGTTTTCATTCTTGGTTTTTATGCACTCAAATTTTAGAAGCTATATGATGTTTATTTGGATCCCTAATTGAGGATGGGATTGATTCTAATAGGATCTTTTTTGGATTTATATCATGTAATTATTTCCCAATTATCTATTATTGGTTGCTTCTTCTATCTACTATGTTTTTTAAGTAGTGAGGGGTATTGAATTGGGATAATAAATTTTCATGTCCTTCTATTTTATCTGGCCAATACTGAATAGGATGCCTATTGAATAAATAATTTATAGGGGCCTAAATAATTCATGATCTCCTTGGGTGCATAAGGGATATAAAGTTTAGTATTTCTACACTTAATGGGAGTATTTAAATTCATCAAATTTGGTTTTTGGAAGCTATAATAAAATCGTTTTTACATGGTCGAGTTGAAATTGGTGAATCAGAAGTGAGTTACTATTGATGTGGGATCCATCTTTTTTTTCATATGAACTCTATAGTTTATAACAGTAGGCTTGATATGGGAATGAATTTGGTAATTTAATGAATCATCAGTATGCCTTCACTTCTTGGTTTGATTATTTTTCATAATGCTTTAAAGGCATATTGAACTGTGATGATTGGATAGTTGAATCCAATCCAATCTATAGTTAAGGGAATTTCACTAACGTGTGTCTGATGGAATGTATGCATTTTATTTCAATTTCATGATTTTTAATATCATTAAACATCATGTGATAACTATTATTATCTTATTAATTAGAGTTTTGTGGTATATGGGTTCAGTGGCAAACTCATGTCTGAGTTTGTTCAGATATTTTATTTGAAAAGATCCATGGAATGATATATGTTATACTTAATATAATTTAGGTTTCATGATGACAAGAAATTCAATTCTTGGGGTATATGTTAAAACAATAAATTCTATTAGACTTTGGTAAAAAAATAAGTATCATTGAAATAAAATACCTTAATGAATGCCCCTTACATGTTTTTATACATTTGAATCATAAACATCCTGAAACAATAAAAATAAACCATAAATTAAATATCATGAGAATAGTGAAATTCAGGATAAAGAAGTTTCAAGGGGCTGTATATACCCCTTATAACATATTATGGGTTTATAATATCCAAATATGTATCAATGAATGGAAATTCAGACGATGTTGCTTACCATATTCTAGCTATTCATGTATGTTCTTTATCTTCTTAAATGATTTAAATATATTAATTAACAAAACTATGAATAATTTTTTTCATTTTTATTATCCATTTTATTTTTTATCTTACCATTAAATAAAAAACTAATTATCCATTTAAGTATATTTTTGATATTTTGATGGTATTTTTCTCATTTGTCTTAAATTACAGTTGAAGGTTGGATATGGCCAAAAAGTCATTTTTTCATCATATCCAATATAATAATAAATAAATATATAAAATATTTTTACAACAATTATAATTTAATTAAAAATCATGATATATTGTTATGTGAAATGATCTACGATACAATCATAGAGATGGTATGATGTACATATGCTAAATTAACACTTCCATTTTTCATCTATCATTGTGTAAATAATATATGTAATATTTTATCATTCTAGAGTTATCATATTTTCCAAAATTTTATATTGTTTCATTAAATATACTTATATATATATGTCTTTTATTTTATCTGATTATGACAAAAAATCAGTTCACTTTGTGGAGGAGGTAGTCCATACAGACCCAAGAAAGATGATTTTATATTTCAAATAGTGTTATGTTAAGAAATAAGATGAAATATTATCTTTTCAAAATGATAAACATGTCAATAATATCATAAATATTTATCATGAAAATAAAATATAATCATTAACTTTATCCATATTACCATCAATATAAAACATTACTGAAAAATGAATGACATCGCTTGGCGAGATGGTGGTCCACCATACACATGAGAGATATGACTGAACCCCCCAGTGAATTTAATGCAACATTTTTATGTGATATTATTTTTTATATATATCATATATATATATATATTAAATCCAATATTATATAATTTCTTGAGAGGTGATGATGAAAAATTCATGGCATCAGTTCATTATGAGGTAGATCGTCATACACACAAATAATGATTTCATTTAGCATTTTTTGGAAGAGGTGATGTGTGTAGGTTAATAAATAAAAATAGTAAAATATAATTATATAGGTCATACTAGTGTTTTTATATAGAAATAATTGAATAATATTAGAAGGAGGTGTAAGAAGATATAAAAAACCCCTTGGTTAAATATGATGCCTCTTATTAAGAAAAACTTTACAAGTTTTCCCCGAAAGGATTCATAGAAGAGATTTATAATGAAAATAAGGGATTTATGACATGTTTAGCTAACTGAGGAATATATAACTTTTTTAATTGGATTATCAAATGGGATATGATTTTGTGAAGTGCAGAGTTGAGGAGGTGTCCTTTTATATGTGAGGTGAGTGACACACTCGTATTTTTTTAAAGGATAAAGTGATTCCCATGTTTTTCACATGGAAAAATGTTCCAAAAAGGAACACTTTAGAGGAATATAAATAATAAATTAGAAATATGGCCTTATTATATACTTCATAATGTGATTATGTAATTTTTACCTATACAAATTTTGTCCAACCATGAGTTAATCCCATTTTCACCTAAAACACAACAAAATATTTCCATCATTTCACTATTCATTATGATAAAAATTATGATGAACATATTAGATAATTTAAATTAATTAACATTACAAATATTTAATAAATTTTAGAATCTTAAATTAATATAATTAGTATAATTTGATTTAAAATTAATCCGAGAGATGTGACAAAAAAAATATCAAGGAGATTGTTTTTCATGAAAAATATAATTTTTATTAATTATATGATTAATAATAACCATTATATAAGTTTAATCTTAAATATAAATAAATATAATCTATAAATATCAATTAAATCTTTCACCAGTATGGTTGTTTATTAGTTAAATTTGAGTAACACTATTCACATTAAAACTGTTTTTGAAAATATATTATTTTAAATAAAAAATTAAACTTATACTAAAATCCGATATAAAGATGATTTAAATGTCATTATGTGGATTATATATAATTTAATTAATACATATGTTACATTAAATTATTTTTAAATTATTATTATAGTCTTAAATTAATTATGTTAATAAAAATAAATGACATTTTTACAAAATTAGGTATTTTTTTACTTTTCACTGAAAAACATTTATTTTCCAAAAAAATGAAATATTTTTCCCAAGTAAACTGTGATATTCTAAATAGAAATTTTCTTTTATCAAAATAAAATTCTAAAATTTATAATTTATTTTTTAAAATATTAATTTTTTGAAATATATTTAATTAAAAGTATTTCTTCTTTTATTTTAAAACATAATTAATATTTATATAATGAACAAAACTAATGAATATATATTTTTAAACATGAATATGATTTATTCAAAAATTAAATGTGATGTTAAATTCATTCCTCATTTTAAAATTTCCATACTCACAATTTTATTTACATATTAGATAAGTTGGGATATATTTCCCTCATACAATTTTCTAATTTCCATTATATTTCTTCAACCATATGTGTTTTTAAAAAAATCTTAACATGATGAATAAATTGTATCCATATCTCATACAATCTAAGTTAAATTATATAAATAGTCTATTACTCATAGGAAATATTTAATTCTAACTAAAATAATTTAGTAATCCAAGAAGGAGAGGAATCCTGAATATATTTCCTTTACATTGAAACATGAAAACTATTTAGTACTAGAGATAAACCTAAGTTCAAAGCTACTCGATACAAAACTGATCCAAGATTCCATAAGATTTCATATGGCCCAATGAACCATCAATATAACTATACATTATTAGCAAAATTCATAACAATTTTTTTGTATAGATTCATTGAGAAATATAAGATCACCTATTTCAAAATAAAGATATTTCCTCCAATTATCATCGCAACTTTTTTTCCATCTCGGAACCATCATCATATATTTCTAAATCAACTGCACATTCTTATTCATTTCCTCTTCCAACAATGTTATCTTAAAAAACATAATCATACATCTTCCCAAAAATATGGATTTCCACAATTCATTCCACACAATGCCCCAAAAGCTGACCAAAGTATTATGGAAAGAAAACTATCCCAATAAGAGAACTGTTCCATTGAAATTTTTTGATCCCATCATCCTTATCAGTCTATTAAAGAATGTCCTCGACAAATTGTCACTAGAAATACAACAACAAAATAAAATGATATATTTTACCACTTACACTATGTTAATAGAGATAGTTGAAGAATGTCCTCAATAAATTGGCATTTTGATTTAACTTGTGGACAAGTACAATATTTCATGATTATGGAATCAATATATCTTTTCATACAATCCCACAAATAACACAACCAATTGTCTTAGTACATATTAATGCTAGAATGATAAAATTAGAATGTATAACTATGAACTTCACAAAACATATATCTCATCAATTGGGAATCAGATGTCAAGCATAGTTATTTTTTCAAATATAATAACAGCTTCTTCATAAATGTTAAAATCATGAAACATACCCTTCATGATAGTCTCCAAGATTTCCTTCAAATAATGACCCTCATTATGTGCATTCATTATTATTTAAAAAAAATCGACTATTATAAAACCTAAAAATGAAACATATGATACCACTACATCCAAAATTCTAGGAAAAATATCATGAAATCATTAACAAAACCGTCATTTTTTAATTATTATATGGTCAATGTTGAATTATTTTTATGTCTCAATTCATCATACATTTTATTTTCTTTTATAAGATGGAAATGAATCATGAAATCCAAATCCATTATCAATTACAAACATATTCTCAATATCATGTTCAATTCCATTTGAGTAAAAGTATATATTTATATTTTGTGAATAATATATATATCACACATTAATATATATAAATTATGCATCTATCTTTTTAGATAACACAAAAATAAAAAAAATTCATAACATGTTTTGGATAATTTAAATATTAATGTTTCCATTTCCATAAATAATAAAAAATTACCTGATCATTCTACATTAAAAAACCATCTCCCTTCAAAGAATAATCGTTATAGATGAATAATTCTCTATATCTATAAAGAAAGTCCAAAAATTGAGCATTGAACAATATTCATTTTACTTCCTTAAATAAGGAATCACATTATTTTTTCCAAACTAAATTTTTTTAGGAGACATTGTTAGTTTGAAAGACATAAAAGAAAAATTTTCAACAAACTATCTTTAGTAACCCATCAATCAATTAAAACTAAAAATATATATAATATTTGTGTGTCTTAGAAATTATTCAACAACCTTCTCTATCTTGGTAATAATTTATTCATTTTTATTGGTAGAAAATAGTTCTCAATTTAATGTATAGTTCTTGATTTTAGGATTTTTTGGGGAAAAAGGAAGAAATGAGGATTTTCCATGTACACATAGTGTAATTCTGTGTACACACTGTGTACCCAGTTTTCACGTACAGATGCGTACTAGTCATGTAATGGCCGAGTACATGGTTGTGTGGTGACCTGGTAGACTGCTTAAGTAGGGGGTCAGTTTAGAGAACTACACAGTTTGTAGTTTTAAAGAACACACCATGTAGTTTTCTTTTTTTATATGATATATTGGATCAAGGTCGTATCTCATATCCAATACAATATTCTTGTGGCCATGTTTCATATAAGAGTGTTTCAGAATGGCCGAAGATCACTGAACCCCTCTTGAATCTCTATCCATGCTCCGACTAAGACACCATCAGGTGCAGTAGAATCCCATCGGTGATTTCTAAAAACCCATAGAGCCTCACTTTCTAATATATCCCCTCTCCCGAGTTATTCAAAGTTTTGTTTTTTCACCATTTTGTAGATCTACGCCAATATGTGCTGATTCAAGGGCCAAAGTCAAGTATATCAATCATATGACATCTAAGAAGGTGGTTTGTGCTTTTTATTGTTTATTATTGGATTATATATTCTAAAAGAACCACATGAAAACAATTTGGGTATTTCTTGGTTTGGAATTAAAAATAGTTTATTACCTTTTATGGTTTGATTGATTGATAAATGGTTGTTTCTTAAGCGTAAGGTTAGATACATTTTCATGAGACACCCCATGGGTGTGTTTCCTTTAATTTATTTTTTATGGACATTTGGTCTATAATGGATGTTTTTCTTACCCTATTTCCATGTCTTATTTTGATTTGAAGGAGTTACAAACTATATAAAATTCACGTGATATGTATGATGACATGCTAACCAAGGGGGTTGGACTGTGGGAGCTTACCAAAGGGGTTAGACCATGAGAGCTGAGCAGGTTATCATCTACAATTGATTTAGTGAATTTATATGCAAGGATTTAGAACATGAGAACTTTCCCAAGTGGTCGTTGATATATAAATTGTTCTTATGTTAGAAAAAAGGGGTCAGACCATGAGAGTTTCCCATGTGGTCATTTATATTTGATTAAATGAATCGTTGAACTTGGGGTTTAGATAATGAGATCTTGCATTGGGGGTGTTTATAATTGATTGATAGAATAATAGACCAAAGGGTTTAGTTCGTGAGATATTTCCAAGAGGGTCGTTAGAAAATTTATTTATACTATGTGAGACTAGGTGGATTAGACTATGGGAAATTTACCAAAGGGTCATTACTGTATAATTGGATGATTGTGATAAGTCTTCCAAGACAATGAACAATCTTGAAAAAAATATTAATTAATTTTTAAATTGTATTTTGTGATGTCTGATCTGGATACAATACATGGGGGATATATAGAAGAGTTTAGATCAGAAGGTTACATGATTAAACATATTGGATAATTGATAAATGTATATGAATATAATTGAAAACTGTAGGATTATTGACTATTCAGTACTTCTTAGTTTATTGGTTCATTCATTCTGATTACCTACTATATATATTCACGGTTAGATAGGAAGAGATATTTTTGTGGTTTCTTACTAGGATTTATCTCACACCCTTTTTGGGTCATGATTTTGGACCCAAACAGGTTATATGATTGTATTTATAGGTAAAGAAATTCATCCTTGCTCACAGGTACCAGATTGTTGTTGGATCTAGAGAGGATGCGGCTATGCTAGAGCATGTGATGCAACTGGAGTTTACTTGTTTCTCTTGTACTTTGGTTTCTGTAGTTCATTCTAGTGTTGCGACTTGTCTAGATATTTTCCTAGATACAAATTCCATTAATCATATATATCTATTGTTTCTAATTTTGGATTTAATTTTAGTATTCCACTATTATTAATATTTGGTTTTATTACTTATATTATTGTTCATTATCTGTTTCTCTGTGGTGTGTACTCTTCCAATGAAAGAATAATTTCACCAATATCAAACCTAGTCTCTCGCTGCTAGTTGGTAGCCTATGGTGTTCGGGGAAATGTGATTGAGGTTATATGACCAACTGGGTTTGGGGAACCTTTGGGTGGCCCCTGGATCCGGGATGTTACAAATTGGTATTATAGGTGTTTCTTTTTTTCCTTGTATTACTATTTGGCAACATTAGAAATGGACATGAAGGATATAGAGTTTGGTAATTAGCTATTTCTGGGAGTATCTACCCCGTGTATATGGAAAATCCATATTACATCGAATATTTCATATTTTCTAGTTTTTCAACTGTTACTGATGATTTGATTTCACCATAGGGTAATGCACATGTATTGTGTTGTTATCATTTAAATGATAGGAGGTTTTTTTCTTTTGAAACATGATGAGATGAGGGTATTCCTTGTAATTCATCATATAGGAACTTTCTAGAGATCATATATCATGCATTATTTTTATTCCAAATACGGTGAATCACTGATTGAATATTGTTGTGATATATGTTGTGCTACATTTCCATTCTATTTTGATTGATTCCATGATAGAATACCTACTATTTTGATAGGGTATTGGTATATGTAAATTTTAATTAGATGAACAATGTTATGGGCCATCTCAAATAGGAATTTGGAGGATCATGTTTGAAATTTAATTTAATAATGTTAAGATCTGATATGAATAAGGATTCCAAACATTGATTCATGGGAGTATGGGATATCATGGATTAGAAAATGGCATTATTTGTACAAGTTTTTTGATTTTATGGTCTAATTTTTTTTATTCTTAGTCTCTGGAAAACCTAGAAAACATAGTGGGTGTTGTTATGAACACACACTATCATGACACGTCCTCGGGACCCATGCCGTGACTACCCCAAGACCGCCTTCCATAGGCCAGGGGCTAGCGACTAGCACCAAAGGCGTAAATCCCGACAAAAGGGGAAGACATTTCCTTTATAATGTAAACAATCACCACAGAGTATGCAAGCATAAGTAAACAATAAGTAAAACTGGGTACAATAGTAAGTGCGTAAAGTAAATGGGCCAGAATACAAACCCAAACTGAAAGTAAAGTATAACTGGAAGAAAGTAGAGCAACTGAAAGTAATGAAGCAACGTCGAGCCGTCCACTGGAAGTCCCACCAGAAGGGTGGGTACCGATTGCCTACTCAGCTACTCAGGTCCAGCCGTCCGCTACCTGTACGCCCCACTTAGTCGTCCACCTCAAGGTATCGACTTGCTCCACAAGCCTCAACCACGATCAGCGCTGTCCATCGTATGCATCCAACACAATGTATTGCGGGCATAGCCCGTTCAGGGGCGAGTATAAGCTACTCAGTAGGGACCCTGAGAACCCTGATGGTCTCCCAGAATCCACAAGGGATAATCCACAAAGGAAAGATGCAATCACGAAGTAACAACCAACACTACTTTGGTATATGCCTATACATATACCTAAGTCATCAAATCTAGTTCGACTCCAACATCCGAGCCCTTGTTCGATCATGTACACACAGGATAGTACAACCCAATACACATAGGATAACACAACCCAATTCACATAGGAATGCAAGTCAATCATATCGAATATAATGATTGAAAGTCAAGACTCAGCTCGCACATGTATACTTCTTCGGAAGGTGATAGAGATGATCATATGTAGCCACTAATTCATCTAAGCTAGGACCCATGTAGGATACTAAACCAGCTACGCTGTCGGACCCACATAGGATATAGACCTGCTACTCTGCCAGACCCACGTAGGATAAAAGAACAGAGTCAAACACTTCCAGACCCTTGTTGTATAAAAGAACAGTAGTCATCGTTGTTGACCCCACGAAGGATTTCAGTACGGTCATCATCACTATCGAACCCACGGAGGATTTCAGTGCATTCTTCATCGTTGCTGAACCCAAGGAGGATTTTAGTGCAATCTTCATCGCTGCCGAACCCACAGAGGATTTCAGTGCAGTCTTCATCGTCATCGTTGTCGCAGCCAGCTCTAGGGTTCCCGCACCCAGAATGCTCGATTGTGGGAGGGTCTGCTCCACGAGCCAAGGGGGTCGATACTTCAACTGACACGTAGTCCGGAGTTGATGTATCCCAATGTTCTATCCCGACAAAAGGAACTCAACGCGACAGACGATGTGTCAATCGGACGACCGGTCTGAGAGTTATAGGCCTTTTAGTTCCAAGGGCCCGGTTGGTTTTTAAGTCAAAACCAACCCGACCGCACTCCAACTGCATCCAAACCTCGAGTGGAGAAATCCAAAAGGTCCTTCTTACTTATATAAATCCAACAAAGTGGACGACACATCAATCGGATGTCCGGAGCTCAAGTTATAAGTGTTTCTGCTCCGAGGGCCCGATTGGTTTTGTGCTCGAACCAACCCATCCATACCCAATGTTCTTTGAAACCATGGGTGTAATATAACGAAACAACTGCCTCGATCAAAGTATTGCATCGCAACTGACGGTGTGTTGATCGGAGGTTCGTAGTCCATGATACTGGCGTTTGAACGGAACTGTCTGAAAATAGGGGGTTTTGGGCCCGGACCGACCTGGCCCCAGACCCCCTAGGTCGGCACCAACTGGGTCGACCCAACCCAGGTCCGAGTCCGACTCAAAAGGGCGCGGCCCGACCCGTCCGGGTTGGCCGGCGGGCCTGGCGTGGGCGCGGCCCGCATGGCCAGCTCGACGCTGACCGAGCCGTCGCGAAAGGGGGAGGGGCGTTGCCCCCCGGTTTTGAAACTGTGACCCCCACGTGGGGGCCAATCCTTTTTCCAGCCGGGGGTTACGACCCCCAGCCTTTTCCAAGCGGCCGGCCCGGCTGGCCGGTCGGTGCCGCCACCGCGGGACCCCGTGGTCCCGACCATCCGACGCGCTATTGGCCGGCGGTTCCGGCCACCGCGGCCTTGGTCAGACCGGTGTGGCGTGATGGAACAGCGTCACTCCGACGCTGCCCCCGCTCAAGCCGCAACCTCTTCGTGTTTCTCTAGAGCAGAACGACGGCACCGCGCCCCTTTTCCGCGGCCCGACTCCACCTACGGATTCTTTTGGTCTCAACGGCGCGGTGCGATGGTGCCGCATTTCTTCGCCGCATTCCTCTATGTCTCTGTGCGGTGTCGTTGCACCGCACCGCCTTCTTTCAAGCTACAATGAACAACATCAAAAGGGGAGAAGGGTCGGCCGTGTTCGTTCAATCCGACCTCCTAACATTATAATGATAATAGGCAGCCCAAAATAAAAGATGAAGAATAACAAGATTAATCACGAACAAAATTAACCCCTACCTCGATGAAGTCATCGATCGATGTTCGTTGCGGAAAAAAGACGTCGCGGAAGACATCATCGTGGGACGAGGCTCCGTAAGCATCGTCGGTGTTCTCTTGATGAAGGATGTAGGGCCTCGCTTCCTTCAACGTGGAAATAAGATGCAAAGATATGACAGCGTTCTTCATCAAAGCTTCGTTGCTTTTCGCGTTCTTCAAGAAAGAAGAAGAAAATCTTCAAGAGTTCTCTCCTCCACACATATATTTCCACATCTCTAATAAAATAAGACATTATTAACTTATTAACACACATGCATGCCATTAATTTGAAATTCAAAAAGAAACTCATTCAATCAATTCACTTAATTGAAGAGTGTTTAACATTCAAAATAATTTTGAGGGTTGACTTGCCATTAAAAATGGGAGCAGGTGAGTTACAAAATTAAATGCACATGGGAGGTTAAATGGAAATGAAGGGGTGGGGATCATGTGGGACCCACTTCACTAATATACAACATAGTGGGGTTAGGATATTACTGGGTCCCACTCTAACCACCACTCATAGGTTATATTACATAGAATACAAATAAAAAATTGTTGCCCAATTTTTTTTATTTTATTCCTTAGTTTACCCAATTTTAAATAACCTCACCCGAGAAAATGCAACTCCAGAAAAGGTGTTCCTAAGAAATTACCGGCACTGCGGTTTCATCGGTGCCATCAGATTTTGATTCCGAGCACCGGTTCAAATGTTAGGAAAAACTACTTGTTCGTTCACTGAACATACCCGAGCTAAACATCAGAAATTGATTACGGGCACACCAGGCCTCGAAATCAGGTGCCGTCAAAGACTGGGTACACATAAAATCTCAAAAAAAATTAATAAAACATTTCCCTTGAAATTTATGGGTCTTTACATTACTCCCACCTCAGTTATTTACATCACCGTAAAGATACATCACAAACTAGGGGAACAAATGGGGGTACTGAGAACGCATCTGAGCCTCCTGCTCCAATGTGCTCTCATGGAGGTTCATGTGCTTCCGTCTGATGAGCACTAGAGGAATCTACCACCCACATAGGACCCTCTCCTATCCATTATTGATCTCCACCTGGACCTCCGGAAAATTATCCCCATTGTCAAGGTCTATATACCCATGGTCGATGATATGCGTCGGGTCGTGCACATATCTCCTCAGCTGAGATACGTGGAAGACACCGTGCACTCGATGCAACTGAGGTGGTAATGCCAGGTGATATGCCACCTCTCCTATCCCGTTGAGAACCTGGAACGGTCCGATGAAGCACAAAGATAACTTTCCACCCCGGATAAATCTCTGTAATCCATGTCAAGGTGAGACCTGCAAGAAGACGTGGTCGCCATCATCAAAATCTAGTGGTCTATGACTCCTGTCATCATAAGACTTCTGCCGACTCTAAGCTATCCTTAGCCTCTCATGGATGACCTGGACCTTCTCTATTGTGGCCTGGACCATATCTGGTCCCAAAAGAGCTGACACCCTAGGGTCTTACCAGCACAGAGGTGATCTGCAAGGTCAGCCGTACAAGTGGAGTGGTATCTGTTGTTGTACGTGAACTCCAACAAGGGTAGGTGGTCCTCCCAGCTATGACCAAAGTTGAGGACACATGCATGGAGCATGTCCTCGAGATTCTGAATGGTCCTCTCCGTCTGACCATCCTTATGAGGGTGAAAGGCGGTGCTCAGTCGTACCTGCATCCCGAATGCCTCCTGCAACCCCTTCCAAAGCCGGGAAGTAAAGCGAGCATCTCGATCGAAGATGATAGATAATGGAACACCATTAAGCTGTAAAATCTTCGGAACATAGAGGTTTCCTAGGATCTCCACTGAGCCATGCTCTATGATGGGTATCAAGTAGGCCGACTTGGTGAGTCGGTCGACAATCACCCAAATAGAGTCGTGAACTCTAGAAGTACATGGAAGTCCAGTCATGATGTCCATAGATATCTTGTCCCACTTCTACTCTGGGACCTCCATGGGCTGCACCAGGCCTGCTGGTACCTGGTGCTCCGCCTTCACCTACTGGAAGGTGAGGCAATGAGAAACGAAGTAAGCTACAGCCTTCTTCATCCCCGGCCACCAGTTCTGTCGTCTGAGATCCTGGCACATCTTCGCCACTCCTAGAAGTACTGCTAAAGGGGAAGTGTGAAACTCTCTCATCACCTCCTCCAGTAAAGCAGCTGGTACCATGGTACATCCTCAGAAAAGGAAGACATGCTCTCTTCCCATAGAAAAACCATCAGGTTCCAGTCCTGAGGATATCTGTGCACATTGCGTATCACAGTCAGCGTCCGCACGCTGAGCCTCTCTGACCCACTACAGTAGTGGAGGAGTGACTGTGAGTGACTGAAGAAAATATTCTCCATCTCTATCCACGAAGGATATCTGCAATAAGACTAGATTCTCTGTCGCATCCCCGAGTAGTTGAATGAATGTCCTCCTACTGAGAGCATTTCCTTCTATGTTTCCCTTTCCAGGAGTATAGACTATCTCCAAGTCATAGTCCTGGAGGAACTCAAGCCATCGCCGTTGTCTCAGGATCGGGTCCTTCTACGAGAAGATGTACCCAAGACTCTGGTGGTCATAGTAGACTGTAAAGCGCTCTCCCATCAGATAGTGTCGCCACATCTTCAGAGGAAAGACCACTGCTGCTAACTCCAGGTCATGGGTAGCCTAGTTTTTCTCATTCTTCCTCAACTTATGTGATCCATAGGCGATCACTGCCCGCTCCTGCATCAGGACACATCCATGTCAGGTCCCCGATGCATCATAGTAGACTATGTACCCCACTCCCTCCTTCGGTAGCCTCAAGATAGGTGCACAGTTCAATCTCTGTCTCAGCTCCTAGAAGCACTTCTGACATCTATCTGACCACAGTAAGGGTTTCCCCTTCTTTGTCAAAGATGATATTGGTGTGGAAACTCTAGAAAAGTCTGGCACAAATCTCTGGTAGTACCCAGCTAGACCCAAAAAACTCCGCACCTCTGTCACACTCCTCGGTGGCTCCCAAGCTAGTACTACCTCGATCTTTGCAGGGTCCACCGCAACTCCCATCTTAGAGATAACATGTCCCAAGAAGTGGACCTCACGTAACCATAATTGACACTTAGAGAGCTTACCAAAAAGCTGGTTCTCTCTGAGTGTGTCTAGTACAACCCACATGTGGTAGGCGTGCTCCTCCTCAGTGGTCGAGTAAATCAATATGTCGTCAATGAAGACCACGACAAATCGATCAAGGTATGGCTCAAAAATACTATTCATGACACTCATGAACACTGCTGGAGCATTTTTTATGCCGAATGGAATAACCAAGAACTCATAGGGTCCATACCGGCATCTGAAGGTCGTCTTATGCACGTCCTCGTCCCGAACTCTGAGATGATGATAGCCAGACCTGAGGTCTATCTTCAAGAACCACCGTGCTCCTTTGATCTGATCGAAGAGGTCGTCAATACTCGGCAGTTGATAATTATTCCTCACGGTCACCTGGTTCAGGCGATGACAGTGGACACATAGTCGCAAGCTCCCGTCCGCCTTCTTGGCGAACAATATCGGGGAAGCCCTGGGTGAAACACCAGGCCGGATGAATCCCTTTCCCTCCAAGTCCTACAGCTGTACCTGTATCTCTCGAAGCTCAGCAGGAGCCATCCAATATGCTTGAATAGATATCGGGGCTATCCTGGGGTACATGTCAATATAAAAGTCCACCTCTCTGTGAGGAGGTAGTCCAGGAACTTCGTCAGGAAAAACGCCCGCATACTGATCCACCACTACAGGAAAACTAGAACTTCGCACATCAACTGCTCCTAGGATGATGCTAGCCATCTGATAAATGATCAGTTGTCCTATCCTCTATGGGAGTCCATCATGCACTACAAAGGCTCCCTTCTCACTGGTGATGTTGAACCTGCTCCCATCTGTGCGGACACACTGCACCTTGCGCCTAATACAGTCTATCTGACCATGGACTGTAGATAACCAATCCATGCCCAAGATGACGTCTTAAGGCCTCGACGCCACTACAAGAAGATCCCATACGAAGCTCTCACCTCCAATAGTAAGCTCACACTGCCGGAACCAGTGTGTAATCATCGAGTTTTCTCCCGTAGGAGTCTCTAGCCGTAATGATCGAGCCAACGGCTTCGTCAGAATCTCTGAGCTCTGAAAAAGGGCAGCGACCATGAAATAATGACTCGATCCCGTGTCTATAAGAACTGCAGCAAGGGTGGAGTAGACATAGATAGTACCTCGAATCATCTCTGGCTCACCGTGGTCGTAGTCCTCCGCTTCCTGAAGCTGAGCATGTCTCTGCCCGCTAGCTCCTTTTGGTCGGGGTGGACCTCCTGGTGGAGGTGGTGGTAAAGCCTCAAAGCGTTTCCCACCAACTGCTGCTCAGCCAGCGCCCTTGCCTCGTCCGCCTTCTCTCTGCGGACCACCACAGTCGACCCTCTACCTCTGCCTAGGTGGCCCTTCAACCGTCTGCTACTCCTCTGCACAGCGGGTCGGGAAGTCACGAGCCATGTGGCCCTGCCCGCCGCATGCGTAGCACTGTCTGCTCCTTAGAAGTTTGGCTTTGCGCCGTGTTCCCTGCACTTCTGAGCCAGTTTCTTGAGGTCGTCTGCCTGATGGTCCAGTCCTCCTGGACCCATGTGACATCCGTCGACTGCCAGCTACAGACGACTCTGCTACATGCCCCCCAACGGTAGGTCTCGCTGCTAGCGTAGGCTCAGCAAGAAATATCTCACTGAGATGAGCTCTCTCTAGTACACCTGCCTGGGTCGGAATGGTGAGGGAGATCATGGATGCCCTGATCTCATGCCTCAGACCTTGCTCGAAGGTCCATGCCCAGAAGAATGAGTCTCGTACCATGTCCTTCGAATAGCGCTAGAGATCAGTAAATCTCGACGAGTACTGAGCGACCATCATGCTGCCCTGCCACAGCTGTAGAAGCACCTGGATGCGCACCGTACGGAGGGTGGCTGGGAAGAACTCTGAGTAGAAGAGGCTCTGAAATTCCATCCATAGGAGAGATGCCTCGTCGTGCACTTCGACCATCAGGTTCTACCAACTGTCTACTGCCGCGTGCAGGAGGCTCGCTGCAAGGATCACAATGAGGTCAGATGGTGTCCCCACTAACCTAAAAACTCGAACTACAACCTCCAGCCAATCATCGGCTGCCTGAGGGTCCGTCTCCCCATGGAACCTGGGCGGTCTCTGCCTCTAAAACCCGTTTAGTGCACTAAGGCGACATACACTCTCAGCGGCTGGGGCTGTTGGCATCAGTGGCTTAGCGGATAGAGGTACCGCCGGTGCCTTCGTTGAAAAAGGGCACTGCACTGAGGCCTCGTCGCTCGGTGGGCTGTCGTCTTGCACAATGCCTGGAACCCTAGCTGGTTGCCGTCGTGGGGCCATACTAAAATGAATATGCGTGAAGCAATCAAAATAGTATACCTGGTGATCTGACACAATGTAATCCCAAAGAAATCTTTTGAAACACACATGTAGTCAATGTTTTCCTGAATTGAGTCAGAAATCAGAAGTCAGGGTCATGGTGTATGGATATGTCAACCGTCGCACCAGCACTGGACTCCCTGGACTAATAACCAAACTCAAAACCATTAACACTATTGCTTCACATAGAAGAATGATCAGAGTCCTGAGTTCTGCGGTAGAATCGAACTCCTCTAATACCAATTTGTCATGACCCATCCTTGGGACCCGTGCAGTGACTACCCCAATCCCGCCTTCCATAGGGCAGGAAATGACGACTAGCATCAAAGGCGTAAATCCCGAAAAAAGGGGAAGGCATTACCTTATAAAGTAAAAAATCACCACAGAGTAAGAATGTAGAAGTAAACAGTAAGTAAAACTGGGTACAATAGTAAGTGCAGAAATTAAATGGGCTAGAATTCAAATCCAAACTGAAAGTAAAGTGCAACTGGAAAAAATTATAGCAACTGAATGTTAAGCAACAACGTCGTCCCGTCCACTAGAATTCCCACCTGAAGGGTGGGTAGATATAGCCTACTTAGCTCCTCGGGTCCAGCTGTTCGCTCCATGTACATCCCACCCCAGTGGTCCACCTCCAGGTACCGACTTGCTCCACAAGCCTCAACCACGATCATCATTGTCCGTCGTCTGCATTCAATACAACGTAGTGCGGTAATAGCCCGTGCAGGGGTGAGTATACACTACTCAGTAGGGACCCCGAGAACCCCGAAGGTCTTCCAGAATCCACAATGGATAATCCAAAAATGAAAGATACAATCACGAAGTAACTACCAACACTACTTAGGTATATACCCATACATATACCTAAGTCATCAATTCTAGTTTGGCTCCGACATCTGAGCCCATGTTCGATCATGTCTACACAGGATAGTAAGACCCCATCCACATAGGATAACACAACTCGATCAACATAGGAAATAAAGTCAATCCTATAGGAGATAATGATTGAAATTCAAGACTGAGATCACACAGGTATACTTCGTCAGAATGTGATAGAGATGATCATATGTAGCCACTGATTTATCTAAGCTGGGACCCACATAGGATACTAAACCGGCTAAGCTTTCAAACCCACATAGGATATTGACTAGCTACTCTGCTAGACCCACATATGATACAAGAACAGATTCAAACACTGCCAGACCCACATATGATAAAAGAACAGTAGTCATCGTCGTCGAACCCACGGAGGATTTCAGTACGGTCTTCATTGCTGCCAAACTCACGAAGGATTTCAGTGCAGTATTCATCACTACCAAACCCACAAAGGATTTCAGTGCAGTCTTCATCACTGGCGAACCAAAGGAGGATTTCAGGGAAGTCTTCATCGCTGTCGAAATCAGGGAGGATTTCATTGCAGTCTTCATCGTCGCCGCAGTCGCAGCTAGCTCTAGGGTTCCCGCACACAGCATGCTCCATTCTGGGAGGGTCCGCACCACGATCCAAGGGGGTCGATACATCAACTGACACATAGTATAGAGTTGATGTATCCCAAAGTTCCATCTCGACAAAAGGAACTCAACGCGACTGACGACGCGTCTATCAGGTGCCCGGTCTGAGAGTTATTGGATTTTTCGTTCCAGGGGCACAGATGGTTTTTAATTAAAAAACAACCCGAACACACTCCAAATACGTCCAAACATCGAGTGGATTAATCCAAAAGGTCACTCTCACTAAGAGGAATCCAACAATGTTGACGACACAACAATCAGACGTCCGGAGCTCAAGTTATAATAGTTTTCGCTCCGAGGGTCCGGTTGGTTTCATGCTCGAACCTACCCGGCCATAACCAAAGTTCTCCGAAACCTTAGGTGTAATATATCAAAACTACCGTCTCGATCCAACGATTGCATATCAACTAACGGTGCATCGATTGTAGGTCCGTAGCCCAAGATACATGCGTTTGAATGGAACTGTCCGAAAATAGGGGGTTTTGGGCCTGGACCGACCCGGCCCAAGACCCCATGGGTCGGCCAGAATCGGGCGACCCGACCCGGGTCCGGGTTCGTCCCAAAAGAGCACTGCCCGGCCCGGCCTGTGTGGCTAGTTGGCCTGGCGCGGGCGTGGCCCACATGGCCAGCTCGGCACTGGATGAGCCATCGCGGAAGGGGGGGGGGGGGCGCTGCCCCCCTTGTTTTGAAATAGAAGCCCCCACATGGGGGCCTCTCCTTTTGTCAGCTGGGGGTTACGACCCCCGGCCCTCTAAGTTCGGTCGGCCCGGCTGGTCGGCCGGTGCCGCTGCCGCGGGATCCTGCGGTCCCGCCCCTCCGACGCGCCGGCGGCCAGAGGTTCCGCCCGCCACTCCCTACTCTGCTGCGGCCTTGGTCCGACCGGTGTGGCGCGACAGCGCCGCGTCCCTCCGCCGCGACCCCGCTCTGGCCATGGCCCCTTCGTGTTTCTCTAGTGCGGCGCGACGGCGCTGCGCCCCTTTTCCATGGCCCGACTCCGGCTGCGGATTCTTTCGGTCTCAACGGCACGTCACGACAGCCCCACGCTTTTTCGCCGCATTCCTCTATGTCTCCGTGCGGTGCCGTTTCATGGCGCCGCCTTCTTTTGAGCTGCAACAAATAAAATCAAAGGGGCAGGAGGGTCAGCCACGTTCGTTTGGTCCGACATCCTCCCATTATAATGATAACAGGCGGACCAAAATAAAAGATGAGGAACGACAATAATATTCACAAACAAAATTAACCCCTACCTTGATGAAGTTGTTGATCGAGGGTCGTCACGGGAAAAAGACATCGCGGAAAACGGAGTTACGGGAAGAGGCTCCGTAAGCATCGTCGGTGTTCACCCGATGAAGAATGCAGCATCTTGCTTCCTTCAATGCAGAAATAAGATGCAATGATGCGACGACATTCTTCGTCAGAGCTTCGGTGTTCTTCGCATTCTTCAAGAAGGAAGAAGAAAATCATAAAGAGTTCTCTACTCCACACATCGATTTCCACACCTCCAATAAAATAAGACATTATTATTTTATGAACACACATGCATGCCATTAATTTGAAATTCAAAAAGAAACCCATTCAATTAATTCACTTAATTGAAGAGCGTTTAACATTCAAATTAATTTTGAGGGTTGCCTTGCCATTAAAAAGGGGTATGGGTGAGTGACAAAATTAAATGCACGTGGGATGTTAAATGGAAATGAATGGGTGGGGGTTGTGTGGGCCCCACATCACTAATATCCTACCTAGTGGGGTTAGGATATTAGTGGGTCCCACTCCAACCACCATGCATAGGTTATATTACATAGAATAGAAATAAAAAATTGTTGCACAATTTGTTTATTTCATTCCTTAGTTAACCCAATTTTAAATAACCTCACCCGAGCAAATGCAACTCCAGAAAAGGTCTTCCTAATAAATTACCAGCCCTGCGGTTTCATCGGTGCCCTCGGATATCGATTCCGAGCACTGGTTCAAAAGTTAGGAAAACACGCTCATTTTTTCACTGAACGTACCCGAGCTAAACTTTGGAAATTGATTCCCGGCACAACGGGCCTCGTAATCAGGTGCCGTCAGAAATTGCGTACTCATAAAATCCCAAAGAAAATTAAGAAAATATTTCCCTTGAAATTTACGGGTCTTTACACACACTATGTGTTCTTCTATTTTGGATGAAATGAATTTTCTAAAGTACACGTCTTGTACTATATGTGAACTCTATGTATTAGTTGATAGTTTTACGAACTTTGTGAGTAGAGACATGGGGTTGATAAACTCTTTCCAGTACACGTTGTGTTCTGAGAGTACAAGTCATGCTATAGTCAACCGTGTATCTTTCTGTGTGGCCAAAGACACAGGTGGATATGACATTTGAGTATATGTCGTGTCAAGTGTGAATACTATGTTGTGTATTACACCACAAGGACCGTATAGTTTTAACCATGTTTAAGTACATTGGAAAAGAAGGGATATTTAAGTAAACTCTTTTATCTCATGAAGAACTTGTCGTGCGTATAGGGTGTTACATGTCCAGGTAGGCAGGGGTACATTACCATGTTATGGCTTATGGGAACATGCCATGTAGTGGTTTTACACAACTTGTAAGCCACATTTAAAAAACATGAACGTTTTCCTTCACCTATTTCATTGTTTCACTTTTGAGTTGCAGTTTCATTAATCTTGTAATGAGGTGCATGCTTGACATTGCAGAGTCATGCCACCAAGACATCCACTAGTTGTACGCCAGGTACAAGGTGATTATCAGACACCAGAGATGGTAGGTCCAGGACTACCATCATATACTCCTATCATGCCCATCCAGGGACAATCTATTATACTAGATGCAGGTGATGATGCACAGTTCCATGAAGGAATTGTGATGATGAATCATATTTTTTAAGAAGCACCACATCCTACCTCAAATATGGAAGAGTTGACATTTGTGTTCCAATAATAGAATCCTCTGTCATATTCAAGGGATGGAGGACCAAATGCTACAAAGTCAAGGTTTGAGGCCATGATTTCTATCATCAAGCATCTGGAGACACCTATTGAGAGAAAGGTGAAGCTCATTAATAACATGGTATATGATTCCACCTTGATATAATGGGATGTTAAATCATAGGAAGGCCCTCATTGATATATTAATATGAAAGAGTTTCAAAGTTATTTCTATGTTAACATCTAACCTGAGAATTTGATGGCTGATCGAGACAGGGAGTTCATGCATTTGGAGAAGGGATATCTTTCAGGGATGGATTATTATTCTCACTTTATACTGCTTCAACTATTTTTTCATGTTTTTAGTGATATGAGTTATCAGTGGATATGCGATTTGAGGATGGAATCAGGTAAAAAATATGATCACAGGTGAATTTTTTCAGGCTGACTTCAGTGACTGCTATAATAAACCAGAAACTGATTACAGAGCACAATATAATAGAGTTTGGACATGTGAGCCTGGGTGGTTCAACATCCATGGCTGGTTCTCATTTGATTGATAGCAGGAGGCCCCACTAGGATGTTTTTTCAGGTAGCCAAGTGGTGTACTACTAGTTTGGAATGAGTGGGAATACAAGTCCATGTTTCCCAAAGGAAATAGTCAAGTTCCTCTCTTGTGTAATGATTGTCCATATTCATCATTTCTACAGGATCTTCTCTCCAACAACAAGTGAGAGAGGATCTATTATGACTCCATCTTCAAGAATCCGACCACAAGTTTCCCATCCGTTGTGGAACTATATTTCATAAGGACATTCAAGCAGAGGAGGTTTTCATTTTTGTGGTAGCTAGATGATAGTTTCTTATTGACGATAGGGTGGATTAATTTAGGGTAACTAGATAGGGATGTTGGTCCATGATACAGGTTAGACATTTGTAGTGGAATAGACCCAATAGGAGCAGGATCTATTACCCTATATGATTAGTGTTATGATTCTTGTTGACTTAGTTTTAACTTATTATCTATATGATATAGGAGTGAAAATAGTTTTATAATAGTCTCCATTATGGAGATCCTTGTTCTCTGTATCGTTACTTTGGATAATGTTTTGATGATGGACACATCATTGGGGATTTGGACGGCTAATGAACATCAGTGAAAGAAGTTCCATTTTAAATTTGGTGGGTGTAACTTCATAAGGGATATCTAGTTCTTAATGATGACATGATTCGATATCATTCTTGGAATAGGCTGGACGATCTCTTTTTTCTGCTTTATTGACTACAATCACCACAGAGTGAGTTATACATCACTTCATGGTGAATATTTTCCACAGAAGGGAGAATGGGATGTCCATGGGTGAAGATATCGACCCAAGAATCATGGTTTTGGAGGTATCACAACAGAGATTTCTAGTTTATTTGTAGACAACCCTGTGACTTAACAAATAGAATTTCATCCAATGGTGGGTTATGTCAAAGATGTATTTCCAGATGATTTTTTTGGTTTAACTCTAGAGAGAGTGGTGGATTTATATATTTATTTTCTTATAGAAGTGGCATCATTGTACATTCCTTCTTACAGGATGGCTACACCAGAGTTATAGGAACTCAATAAATAGTTAGAGGTGTTGTATGAAAATGGTTTCTTCTAACCCAATACTTATCCTTGGGGTTCACATGTCCTTTATGCGATGAAGGTGGACGGTAACCTCGGACATTGTGTGGATTATTAGAAGCTAAACCAGTTGATAGTCATGAATCGATATCCCTTACTGAGGATTGACAATCTCTTAGATAAGCTTTGAGGATCCCAGGTGTTCTTGAATATTGACTTGAGATTCAGTTTTCATCAGATGTGCATTAAACCATAAGATATACCACTTGATGATTTTAAAAGTAGTTATGGTCTATAAAATTATTTGGTTATGTTGTTCGGTCTCATGAATTCACACAAAGTCTTC
This sequence comes from Viscum album, assembly GCA_963277665.1. Classification (NCBI taxonomy): domain Eukaryota; kingdom Viridiplantae; phylum Streptophyta; class Magnoliopsida; order Santalales; family Viscaceae; genus Viscum; species Viscum album. The sequence continues at coordinate 1,553,410,977 of OY728165.1, forward strand.
ATTGCACCGATGAATCAAATGTTACAACCATACTTGGATTATTTTGTGGAAGTATTCATGGAAGATATCTTGGTGTACTTTTACACTCACCTTGAACATGATATCCATCATGGGATCATATTTAGTACATTGAGAGAGAATCAGTTATATTCTATTCTCACAAAATATCACTTTTGGATGAATTATTTTCACTTCATGGGTCATGTCATCTCAGAGATAGGAGTATCAATAGGCCAAGAGATGGTGAAAGATATAGTCTCATGGTTACAGGTGAAGAATGTCTTTGATGTTCATAGTTATCTAGGGATGTATAGTTACTACAAACTCCTTATTCAAGGCTATTCATTCTTATCAGCACTACTGATGTGTATGACTTAGAAGGGTGAAATGTACTTGTGGAATGATTTTAGAGATTCATCCTTTTTGGAGATTAATGGGAGGTTGAATTTAGAACCGATACTAATTTTTATAGAACTAGAAAAAATTTAAACCATTTAATATGATGAATTCAGTATCAGGCTAGGATCTATTATTGTGTAGGGGGGAAGGAGTCATTGTATATGCATCTTAGTAGTTGAGGCCACATTAGAGGAAGTACCTAACACAAAATCTCAAGAGAGATGTAGTTGTGTATGAATTTCACTATTAGAGACATTATCATTTAAGATATCAATTTTTGGTATAAACTATACCCAAAAGACTTTAGTATATCTTAACTGAGCGAGATCCAAATTTGAGACAACGAAGGTGGGTTTAGTACCTTCAGTCATTTGACTTTGAGCATTCTTACACACCTCAAAAAGGAAATGTATTGGTTGATATGTTGAGTCGATGGACTCAGATGTAGGTTGTTTAGGAGGCCATAAGTGGGTGGAAACTTATGGAAATGTTCTTTAAGATGCATTTGAAGGTTCATGACAGGTAGTGGAAGGCATTTATTTATTATATATCTATTACATATACTCTAATAGATAGAGTGTGAATATGGCTGCTTTCAGATTCTGAAGGCCCAGTCCAAGGGGGAGTGTGTCAGGAGAGGTGCCTACTCCTGGGTGGTTCATAGCAAGGATGAGGTTTTTCATTTTCATGGGATCATATAGGTGTTAGTAGACACATGTGAGGAGTTTATGCAATATTTTCTTACCTCAGTATCGACGGTTTATACTTGTTTCACAAATATGTATCTAGATTTACATTATCAGTATTGGTGTCCAGGTATGAAGTGGGATGTATCTTGTTTTGTTGTGAGTTGTTCCACCTATCATTAGGTGAATACAAAGCATCTGTGACCATCATAGATTTTAACAAAGTTACCCATTCCCAAGTGGATGTGGGATGACTTTGCGATACATTTTCTAACAGGTTTACCGATGTCGAATTGAGGGAATGATGTGGTTTGGTTTTTATTGACATCCTCACAAAGTATTAACATTTTCTACCAATTAAAGAAACCTTTTGTATTCATGAGCTTGGAAGATTGTACATCAGTGATATTGTATGTTTAAATGGGGTTCCACAATCCATCATTTCAGATAGGGATGCCCAATTTAGCTATCATATCTGGATAATACTATACAGGGATTTGGGTACACATGTAATTTTTAGTAAAACATACCTTTCCTAGAGAGATGTCTAATCCAATTGTAGAATTTACATTTTTGAGGACAAGATTTGAGCATGATTCATGGATTTCAGGGGATCTCGGGAGAGACACATACACCTAGAGGAATTTTCCTATGATAAAAATTTTCAGGCTATGATTTAGATGTAAAAATATTAGAATTTGTATGTTAGTACATGCCGATCCCCCATATATTGGTTTGAGGTTGGAGAGACAACAATACATGGAACTCTTCTAGACTAGGCGACCACAGAGCTAGTGGAGTTGATTAAAGTGAATGGATTCAATGCAGTCTTTCCAAAAATATTATGCATATCGATAGAGAAGACCTCTAGAGTTCGAGGTCACAGATTAGGTTTTCTTACGTGTCACACTATGGTTGGGACACAAATGGATTAGGAGACCTAGGAAGATTTCACTGAGATATGCCACGCTATTTGAGTTCGAGGTGGATGCGTCCATCGAGTAGCACCCTGTTCAGATTGTGGATTATAGAATGAATGATCCCCATGTCTGGTCTATTCCTTTAGTATAAGTGATATGGTATCACAAGTGAGTGTAGAATGAGACATGGGATAGGGAGTCCAATGTGTGATTGAAGTGGCCTAAGTTGTTCAATGATTCTGCATCACCACCCTTGTGAAGGAAATTTGTTGAAGAATTGCTTTAATGGGGATTTTAGTAATAATTCATATCTTTATTTTAGTTATGGATCATGATTTCGGGTTGTTTTTTAGGAAAAAGAATGAAATTGGTATTATCAATGTACACACCATGTACATATGTGTACACACTATGTACCCAGTTGCCACGTACAACTGTGGAATAGCCGTATAAAATCCTAATACATGTCAGCGTGGTGATCTGGAAGACTTCTTAAGTCAGGGGCCCATTAAATCTACTATACAACATGTAGTTTCAAAGAACAAGCTGTTTATTTTTCTTTTTATTTAATATATCATAGTGTGGTCATGTCTCATATCTGGAATCATTTTCATCTGGTCATGTTTGATAAAGTAGCACATCAGAATGGATGAAAAACTCTGAACCCATCCCGATTATCCTTCCGAGATATGATTGAGACAATGTCGGGTGCATTTAAATCCCACCAGTGAGTTCTCAAAACCCCTAGATCATGTCTTAATGATTCATAATCTCTAGTAAGTTATTCATCTTTTGTAATTTTCACCATTTTTTTTGATCTACGCCAATCTAGGCTAATTCTAGTGACGAAGTTCAATTATATAGACCGTATGACATAGAGGTAAGTGGGTTTTTCCATTCATTTTTTATCCTTGGATTATATATGATAAAAGTTATGCATTCCCATGTTTTGGGTACTTCTTGGTCTGGAATTAATCCTTATTTATTACCTATTATGATTTGATTGATTAATAAATGGTTGTTGCTTATGTGTAAGGTAAAAAACCTTATTATGTGACACCCCATGACTGTGTTTCCATTGGTTGAATGTTTATGGGCACTATGTCTAGAATTCAGGTTTGGATTGACTTTTTTCTATTCCATGTTCTTTATGATGGAGTTAGTGATTATATGAAATGACTGTGATACGGATTGTGAAAAGATGATCATGGGGGCTGGACTGTAGGAGCTTCTTGAATGGGATAGACTATTAGAGATACCCAGGTGGTCGTCTATAGTTGATTAAGAGAATGTTGACCCAAGTGTTTAGATCATGAGAACACTCCTAGGAGGTCATTGACAAATGAATTGTCGTTTTGTTAGACCAAATGGGTTAGATAGTGAGAGATTCCCATGTGGTTATTTATATTTGATGTAATGAATCATTGAACCTGGTTTTTAGAAAATGATGGCTTACCAAGGTGGGTTTTATAGTTATTTGATAGAATAATATACCAATGGGGTTAGAACATTATATCATTCCCAGATATTCATTAATAAATCAATTTTTGATATGATAGACCTAGGGGATTAGACATTGAGAAGTTTCCAAAGGGGTAATTATTAAATAATTGAATGATTTTAATGAGTCTTCCATGGCAAAGCACAAGCTTGGACTCAGTCTTACTTGATTGTTTAGATGTTCTTATGAGACACCTGTTTTGGTTAGTTTACAAGGGGGTATATAGCTTGGTCTATATCCATGGGTTGAAGGAAACAACTAATTGGATAAATTATAAATATAAATGAATTTAATTGAAAACTATTGGATTGTTTCCTATTGAGTACTTCCCAGTTTGTTTCGTCGTTCTTTAATATAACCTGCTATATGTATTCACTGATAGTAAGGAATAGATATTTTGGTGGTTGCATACTAGGATTAGTCTCAAAACCTATTTAGGTCATGATTTTGGATCCAAATATAATATATTATTGTAGGTATAGATATTGTCATGTTCCGTTCTTCATTAAGTACTTGATTATTGATAGAGCTGGAGAGCATGGGTCTAAGATGAGGCTTGCAATGCTGCTGGAGATTACTTGTATCTTTTATATTTTGGTTTATGTATTGCTTTCCAAAATTGTGACTTCTTTTTTATATTTCCTTAGATACATATTACATTAATCATATATATCTATTGTGGCTTATATGAGATTTACTTTTAATCGTTCACTATAGTTACTATATGGTATTATTGCTTCTGATATTGTTCACTATCTTTTTTCCACTATGTATGAGGGAATAGTTTCCCAAATATCACACCTTAGACCTCACTGCTAGTCAAAATCCTATTGAATTTTTTAAAATATGCTTAATCTTATTTGAAAAATAGGGCTTGGGGAACCTTTGGGTGAAAAATAGACCTGGTATGTTACATTTATAAATAATAAATTTGGTTAATAGAAAATTTTATAGCCAAATATCTCACATTTTAAATATATGATATAGTTTCTTTTATTTAATGATATGAAAAATGATATTTAGTTGACTTCTATATTAAATATCATTTTTATAATATACATAAAATATATCTAAAAAATGACAACCAAAGACGTAATCAATATATCTCAGAAAACCATATTCCTATGGTCTATAAAGATAATATGTGAATTCCAAAACATGAATGGATTAATAAAAAAATAAATTATTACCATCACCAGTAGAAAGAACTATATTATAAATATTTTCCTCATTCACGTGCAACTGAGGATAAATTGACCTAGGATCTATCTTTTAGAAATACCACAACCCCTAAGGATGATAAAAAACATTAATATGGGGCCAATGATACCAGTTCTTAACATTAATGTTATTCAAGGCTGTATAATAAATCAAATTTATCACTGAAAAACTTTTTTTATAGAAAATAGGATAACCCCATAGTGAAGTTATATATTAAATGAATGTATAATCTAAAAACTTATGAAATTTTATTTCCAATTATAATTGTTTTACTTGATCCATTTGGAATTGTAGTTTAGAAGTAGTCTTAGAAGGTGATGTGAAATCAATAGTAAACTCAACCTCTTTATTAGAAACATGACTATAAAATTCATTTGAAAATACATTCAAGCATTCAATCACTTCACACACTTATCTATGTTTTATTTTTTTATGTCATTTATGTTATGTGTTCATGGAAACTCTCACTACCATATCTAATAAATTTCATCTCATCATGGAAGCTAATTTAAAATTAAAAATCCAATAATTGGGAACTTAATTTTCATATATCAATTTTTTTAAAATGTATGTTTCCCCATTACTGTCCATCCATCACACATCATACATTTTTCATCATGAGGAATAAATATGATTGAAAATTGTAGATCTACTTTTTCATCACAAAAAAAAATAACTTACATAACTTTTTTTCTATCATGTGGCCAAAGTTCTTCATAAACATGGTTTTACTCAGGAGAAAATATTATATTTTTAACTATTAATTTCCCAAAAAAATATAGTACATAATAATATTATTTTGAAATATTGGCTTCATTGATGGATATAAAGTATTAATCTTGTTTCATAAATACAAGAAAAGTTTACATCATCATAACACCAACAATAATAGGTAAATATTTATCTAGGATGATATCCTTAAAATATTCTTAATCCATGGAATAATGATCATCTTTATCAATGGAATTATTAACTAGAGACAACCATTAGTCATATTCTCTTTCAAAATAGAAAATAAAAAGTGTTACATTTTGACATTCTGAACATATCATGTCATTAAATATATTGTCCAATAAATAAATCCATTATTTTTCTACAACATGGTTAAATGATCCACTAAATGATGAATAATGTCTTCTCATGAAAATTAAGCCTACTTAAATAATGCTCTATATTAGCTCTAGCTACAATCTAGAATGGATACCACCATAATTTATAGCTTTTGTTAGCTGATCCATCACTAGAAAAAACTGTTCTATTCCAATTCCTACACACTCAGGATGGTGATTTTGATAGTTATATTCCCCCCGATTTATTTTTCAATATATATTATGTATTTCTTATGTGAAAACACATTCTAAAAATATATTTAGTCAAATAAAAATGGAAATCATAAATGGAAATTATAACCATAATTTAAAATACATTCAGGGTATTTTTCTAACATCAAATGTTCTCTAAATTAAAAAATGATACAAACTATAAGGTCCTAATCCTAAAAATTACATTAAATGGTTAAATAATTCTCATATTTGTGAGGATTTTTTCAGTTTTACATTTTTACAAAATTATTTCATAACCCATACATAAAAAAACCAAATTCTAAAAAATTACACAATTTATTGTTATTTATTTTTCACTTAATATTAATCTTCTAAAATAACACATGATTAATTTTCATTATAAATATCTCTAAAATTCAGGATGACTTATTTATTTCCCCAATCCATCCTTATATCCAATGAATAAAATTATTAAACTTATGGATGATCACATAAAGATAATTATGGGAAATTAAAAGAATAAAATTGTTAGTCAATTGAAATACATGATGTCCCATAGAATCCTTTTATTATGATAAAAAAAAATTTACCTTGAAAGGGGTTAAGATTTATTTTAAAATTTTCATTATCACAACTTTTTTTTAAAAACTATTTACATGAAAACTCTTTAGTAATCATATGAAAGAAATTTAGTTTCCATTAAACATTATTAATATATCAGTATTATAGTAACTCTTAAAAATGGAATAACCTCATTGGTGAGTAACAACTCTAGATAATCCAATAAATTTCAGCACTATCAGGGAAAAAACATAGTATAAGCTATAATTGGATTACATTATAATATATAGGTGCACTCAATGTATAAGATATAACATGCTCAAATATGATCTACAATGGGGATCAGAACTTCATATAAAATATCCATGGACCATATAATCAATAAAACCCTTGAAAAAGTACATTAATTAAATTATGATAAATATTTATTTCACAATATCCTTTTTCTTTTAAAAATCCATTTTAAAACAGAAAAACTATACACCTAAGAGATATACTATTTTCATTGAAACTATCCTTTAAAAAATATTAAGGTAACGTCAATGCAGTGAGGTGCCACGATAGATGGAAATTACATTTATTTCTAATATATTTTAAAAAATACATTCCTTTTGTATATGGTAAAAGTGTTATATTGGGAAATATTAAAATAATACATTTAAAATAATGTCTCTTACCACTTTGGAAACATTTTAATTTTATGATGCCTGATATAATAAGTTTGTAAAAAACAGAAATTCCAAAATAACAGATAAATTCAAGAATTATTAGTTTAATTGATACGTGTATAATATTTATAAAATAATATAAATTACTTATAGAAAAATATACCTCAATGAAAAAAAATTGAGGTGAATTTTCTTACCTTGAGTCTCACTCATCACGTACGATCAATATCATCATGAATAATAAAAAATGGTAATTAATTACAGTATCGAGATTTTTTTTAAATTTTATTACTCCTTTAAATTCATATCTTACCTTTCTATTCATAATTAATAAATCATTTAACTTTAATTTGTATATTTTTTTGGTATTGGATCAAATGTAAAAAATTAACCTGGTCCGTTGGCTATGGTCAATGTGGTCATTTATTTCAACATCTATAGAACATTAATAATTAAACAAATTTCATATTTAACTAAATTTTATAATTTGAAAACCAATCATGAATAATATAAATGAAAAATTATATATGTTAAAATGATGATGATGTTAGGTTATACCTATGCATGAGTAACGTTACCATTTAACATCAATCATTATAGAAAAAAACATCTAATATTTTATTATTATAAAATTATAATATTATAAAAAATACCATAATGTATTTTTAAATATAATTATAAAAATCATCAATGTGATATTGTTATTAAAAAAATAATCACTTTTATTTATTGATGAAGTAGTCCACACATACAAACAATCAATAATTTAATTTTCCTACATGTAAAAATGTAAGAAAGATAATAATATATTATATTTTGAAAATAAAAATTTATTCAAAAAATATTATAATAAAATTAATTTTATATCACATATAGTTATTAGCTTTATATTTATTACGATACTTGTAAATCATTACAGAAAAATATTTTCATATCTTTAGTGGGTGATAGTCTGTGTATACATGAGTGATGTTATCCAATCCCCCAAAAAATAGAAACTAACAATGTATATGTTAATTAATAATTTCATTAGGGTAATTACGATCTTAATATCATATATTTACTTTAATTCCATCATTATAACACTCCCTAATAGGATATGATGAAGAAACAATGACATTGATTTTCAAGGGGGTAGTCAACCGAACACATTAATTGCGATTTGGTTTCTTATATAATTGAATAGAAGGTGAATTTATCTAATTTCATTAACATAATAAAATATCAGTATAGGAGATATTTTGTTATTATATATGACTAATATTGGATGATATTTGGGATATTAAATAGAAAATAAATTAAATTCTCCCTCTTAAGAACATCACCACTTCTTCGGATAAAATCTACATGTAAGCCCAAAAATGATTATTTTGATGGATTTATAATAAATATAGTGTATATTGTTAATTTATCGACAATTTATAATGGTTTTTAGTTATTTTACATGACATGTTTCTTTCATGGTCTGAATTGGATATGAGAGTTGGTGGCATTTTATAAGTGAGGAGAGTGTCACATTGATAATTTTTGAAACGCAAATGTGATTGCAAAATTTCTAAATTTAAAAAATTCTCAAAAAGAAACCTTATAGATCATATGATATTATATGTTATATATATTACTATAAAATCTAATTTTCAATGTTTTTAGTTCAATTCAATCATTATATCTTTATTTTATCCCCCCTCTATAAACCTTTTTCACATTATTCATCATAGATTTTTTTAACAATTTTTAATATTCATTTTGAACGATATATTAAAAATTTTAAACAATAAAAATAATATTAATTTCATTTTTTTAATACATTACATAAAATTAAAATCACAATTTGGGATGAATTTAATATAAAATGAAACATGTAGATGCAACAGAAAAGTGTTCTTTCAATAAGTTCATTTTTCAATCAAAATACAATTTTATATTAACTATATTAATAAATATAATAATTATATGAATTTAAATAGAACATATTGATATAATATATATATGTTTCATTTTAATCCATCCTATATAATATTTTTTTAATTAATTAAAATTGAGTTACATTATTACATTTAAATCTATTTTAAGAAAAATACCTTTAAAAAATAATTTTATACAAAAAATATATATATATATATGTGTAAAATAAAATTATATATAATAAATATAATATAATTAATACTTATGACACATGAAATAAACTCAAGATCATTATTTTAATGTTAAAATATTTAATTTATAGAATAGACATGATAATTTTGAATACATTAGTGCATTTCAGTAGTTAATGAAACATTATAATTTTCAAAAAAATATAAAAAACACAAACCTATTTTAATTTGGTTATGATTATATAAAAAATTAATTTAATTTTTCCTTATTAAAATTATATAATTTAGTAATTAAAAATTTAAACAAAAAAATTGAAGAATATATTTTAATTAAAATTATTTCGTTTTTTATCTAAAAAGATGCTTAATATTTTAATAAATAATATAACTATTTGGATACTATTAATAATGATTTAATTTAATTATTTTATCATTATAAAGGATTTTAATATTCTATTTTTATTTAGTTGCTTTATATTAATATTTTATACCTAATATAACTCACATGTGGTTAATTGTTTAATTTATTTCTTGTTTTAATTTGAATAGATTTATCACCGAATGCACCTTGTATATTTTTGTGTCACCTTCACAATGTTCGTAATGAAGAAATATTAAATTCAAAAATATTCTTGAGTCTCATGTGTATGTTATTAATGTTATAGAAATATTACTTAAACAAGAGTTCAAATTCTACTTTTTTATAAGCAATGAGTGAAATAAAAATAGATTTTTTTTGTAATGGGTAAACATATGAATATTTAAAATAAGGAATTATAAATAAATTTATATTATTAATTAATAATAAAATTACATTTATTAATGTTTTTTTATCCATTTAATATGAAAATTTCATAACATAATTTATATATTTTATAAAATAGACCTGAATAAGAATTTGTTATAACGAATGAAAGTGAAACTATATATTCTCCTATTTTAATAATGTTAGATTCATATAAGAATAATAATATTAATTAAATTTTATTAATATTTAAATAATATTCATTATTATGTGGATAATGATAAATAATTAAACAAAAAATGAAAAAATACTGCTCACAACAAAGGATCAAATAATACCTTAGGAACCACCTATAGAATAAATTATGGAATGATCCTTAATTTAAAATATTGGTACCTATATGGATTCATATAATGTATAAGTGGCTATATTTTATGTTTTAGTGGATTCATATAACGTATAAGTGGCTATATTTTATGACTTGAAGGGATTCTAGGATGAATCCAAGAGTTTGGTTTTATGGAATGAAAAATGTAAAACACTATATATTTCATTAACAACACGAATCGGGATTTCATGATTATAATTTTAGGTGACACATTTTTCTGCATATAACCCATTTAATATGTTCACATCGTGAATTTATAATGAATTACATAAGTTTTGTCTAATCAAGAGAAATTTTTTTTCCATGTCTAACTCCTCCAATTTCAATCATTCACCTTGTAACATTATCCATAGGTCCTCTCCAATTTATTTTGGGTGATTCTAACTCATTCAGGATTGTCAAACCATAACTTTAATATACAGTTATTATGTTTCTTATCATTTGATCCCTTATGTTGTTGTCTCCTAGAATCCATTTCTCTTGTCTCATGTGGAGTGATGAGTGTGATAGTTGAGTTCCTCTTCTAATTTCTATGGAATTATCTTTACTTCTAGTGTATTTTGATCCCATTTAGGGTGATATGCAACCAATTTTTGAGATTATTTATTATATATCATTCTGATGTTATATTAATCCTAAATGATCTTTATTTTATAAAGAGTTTTCTAAATTAATTTCCAGGATATAGGTTTTTATTTTGATGAATTTTATAAATGTGGTATTGAATAACTAGGGGGATTCCATTCAATTTGGTAAAATAATGGTGTTTTATAGGAATTTTTATATGGATTGTGAAATAGACGATCAAAGAAATATTTTAATATATATAGAGTTGGTAGTAATTATTTGTAAATTTTGATTACATATTTGAAATTTATTTTATATATGATGCACATGAGAACCTTAGTTTCCTAGGTGTAGTGCTTAGTATTGGGGATTATTCATTTGTACTATAACGGTGTTCCCTTTCAGGGGTCATATTCTATTCCTTTATCAATGATACATTAGATATATGGAATTATTGAATTTGTATGGGGCTTACATTCATGAGAGTTCATTTCACCATAGTTTGTTGATGCATTTACTAGAAGGAAATGAGTCTGGAATAGTCATTGATTGTATATTGATGTAAGAGAGACCATGATTTATTAACCATTTTTACCAAAGGGATGTTTTCCACTAAGCATTTTATTATATTTATTAGAGATGATATGATATGATACATTATTTGATAAAATAAAATTTTTTATAGAAATTATTCTTTAATAATTTATTTACTAATTTTTTGAATTATTTGTAAAAGAGTAATTGTTTACAAGGCTTTTTAAATAAAAAATCTAACATACTATTATTTAATGTTTTATTAAAATTTTAAAATTTGGATTATTTATAGAGACATGTTCTTGAACACCTGGTTGGGATCATACTAATTATATTTAGTCACACCCTAAAAAATCACTCATAGTATAGTAGAATTTTTTTTATATAATTTTAGAGGTTGAAGGGAACAAAAATTAGGTAGTGAAGTTATTGGATAAAATAATATGGGAAATTTTTTTTGGGAAGGTAAAAATGTTCAAAAATATCCAATCATGTTTTAGTCATATTTTTTGGTTCCATTTCATTTTTGTTTTTTCAAGACATGTTCCCTAGTTTTTATCACACCACCATTATCTCTATTTTATAAGAAATATTTATTTTTTTCAAATAATTTTAATTGATATATTCTCAGAATACTTTTCTAGGTTGTAAAAATTATTATCTATGGTTTAATGAATATTCGTGGGTTCTAGTGGCCACCATGTATGGATTGGGAGTGCGATTCGGGTCATGCAGTAGTTTGATTCATATTCTACAGGATATTTTTTTCTAGGATATAAAAATATTGAATCAGATAATGGTTATTCTCAATTTTTGGAATATAGTAGAAAGGGTATGGGATTTTCGGACTAGCGAGGTAAGATTTAGGAAGGTCATGGAAAGCTCTTTCCACAACGATCCATATGTCACCACGAGATGTTGGTTTCTGTATCACTTTATTTGATTCCAAAAATTAATAAATGATTATTCTTATGATATTCTATTTAAATATTATATTATCTTATATTATATCAATTTATTTTGTTTCTATCATGTTTTTACATGAATCAATTTTATATTCCATGATTTCTATTGGAGTTTTCATTGAGAGATGATATTAAAGGGAACCCCCTTTGGATCAGAATATTTTAGATGCTATTATTATGTTTGTTCTTTTCCTAAAACAGAAGTGACCATAGGTTAAGAACTATTCAAATGGTTAATAAATAGGAATTGGGGGATATATAGATCGATATAGAGAGTTCCTAGGTGAGAAACCCCTATACCTTATGGTTAATGAGGATCCCAATGATTTAAAAGATATATTGTAAAAAATAATTAAAGTAGTACCCTTCACAGAGAAACACGAATGAATAAATGTAAAATAAATTATGTTCAAGCTAAATGGTCCCAGAATGTCGTGGTGAGATTCCATGGTTAAAAAAATAAACACATTGCATTACATAGAAGGGGGATTAAGTCCCTTTTATTATATTTTTCCTTGATTCTTTGAAGATAGAGATGTATATGAAGTAATTATGTATATAAATGTTAGTGTTATTTGTTTCATATTACACCGCCTATTTTGTAGAGTTGGTTCATTTTTTATTTGATGTGGTTATGATTATTAGTTGAAATATCATAAATAAATTCAGTTCTTAAGAACAGACATCAGATCAGATGCATATATAATGAATACTACTATATTTGCTAACATGGTCAAGAGTAATAGGATTGATAAATTTTATATTGATTCAAAAATTGGATACATTGCCTCTTATCTTTTATGCAGTATCTATCTTAGTGATTCAAATGGAATGTAAAAAATGTTTCATGAAAATCGAAATGGTGGATCGGTTTTTATTAGTAGCAGGCTACCAATTCACCATCAGTATTATCCAGAAGTGTTCCCTTGAAATTTTATCGTTGTGGTAATTTAGGTCACACTATATTTTTTCATCCCACCCAAAAAATATATGTACAATTATTTTGGAATTATAAGGGGTCTCTTCTACGGTATGAATATTACCCATTTTGGGAAGGAATTTTCATCTCTAAATGCCACTATAATATAGTAATATGTTTAAACATTAATAGGGAGATAACAATAATCTCATGGAGTAATAAAATATCATTTAATTGGTTTATTACAAATAGAGGATGGGGCCTAAGCATAGTTAGAGGTATCATCTTTCATTTATATTCTATAGAAACATATCTATTTGATATAGTTGTTTGACAATCTATGTATTATCATTTTTATGATTTTATAGAAAATCCAATGAATATCACGTACTTTTATGTTTAGTTAAATATTTTTCCTGGGATGTGGATGCAACAAGGGTTTCATTGTTCGGTGTGTTTTTTAATTATAATGAATGAAGAGTTTTATGGTATTTATTAGTTCTCAAAATTATTATGGTTTCCATTATCATTAGGATGTAATGGAAAGTGTCTCATTGTGAGGAAATTTATTACTATAATCATTGTGTAACATTAAATAATAATAATGATATCTCCATGTTTTTTTTGAGAGTGGGTCCCATGGTCTGGTTGTGTAGGGCCATTCTACACAGATATCTATAGTTCACTTCTTTCCATTTTAGTTGACCCCAGTCATTTTACTTGCTTGATGATCTAACATTGGTTTATAGGATCTTATTCAATGATTCCATAGATAACATATCTTGTCTTCAATTATAGAGGGAGGAATAGATAATGATCCACCATGTTCTAGATATAGAGATTATTTTTCCAATCTATTATTTTATGACACCTTCTGAGCTAAAAGATCCCAATATCCAACTAGTCAACATGATTGAGAAGGATATTTTCCCCCCAAGTGTATCACAATGGGAATCCCCTATAATATTATCCCTGAAGAAATATTGTTCATTAAATATATATGTTGACTTATTAATGCAGAAACAAGTAAATATAATGAGTATAAACCCTTTCCCCAATTTAGATAACTTGTTTGATGGCTAAAAATACAGGAGAACTGGTTTTGACCATCGATCATTGATCGGGTTATCATCTTCATAGGTTTCAGAAGTATAATGTTATAATTTTTTTTGTATATGGTATATCCTTTATTAATATCTTATAATGATATTTTTTTTATATGCAGCACTCCATACCTGTTTATGGATTTTTTTAACCAGATATTCAATATATATGTATACACCTTTTTCATGGTATTTCTGTATGATATCATAGTTTATTTGTAATCTGAACATGAGAATGTGCCATATCTTAAACTTTAATTGAAAATATTGAAGAGTCTCCACACATATTGGAAGCTAACAAAATGATATTTTGAGATCTAATATATGAATTAAATGTTGAAAGTCATTTTAGAACAAGGCCTTTAATTAGACCACAATAATTTAAAGGAGGACCATTCATGGGACAAACCAAAAAACACTTTCAAAATATGAATATTCCTTGATATTACTTGATATTATAGATAAATATTTTAATATTTATCAATTATATAATCAAAATTCACAAATCATAGAATGAAATGGATGAAAATAACTTGATATTCTAAATCGAAGTCTCACTTAAATGAATTGAAACAGATTTCGACAATAGATCTTATTCTAATAATGATCGAACATAGTAAGGGGTACATGGTGTATTAGGACTCTTATAGTGTTAGTATAGGTTGTATTCTTATAGATTATGATATTATTGTGTCCTATATATATTATAATCATGGATACATGATAAAAATTTCCCATTAATGAATTGAATCCTGATATTGATATTCATGTTCTTAAATGTTTTTGTCACTATCTTCTTAGGGAGAGTTTCACTATCATTTTTAACTATAATCCCTAATCAATATATCTTTTTAGAACAACCCGATTCATATTTAGAGGTGATAAGTGGAATACCTATAAAAACACAAAACAAACATCAACTACATAATTGGTAAGGGAAATGTCATCATTGGTGTTCTCAATTAGAATGTTTTGTATTCGAATATCTTCGAATAGATAGAGGAGTAGAGCCCTATTAGGAATTTGGATCAATTTCATCTTAACATATTTGATTATTATTCAAGTATTATTTGACTAATTATTAGTATTTTTCCTATCTCATTGACTCTATGTTGTAGTATAGGCAACATGACGGCATGCTCATAGAAATCAAAGAAATCATATATAGTGGGGAGATCCTTTCTTGTTGGTCTATACCTTATAAAGCTATTATCTACATCATGGATTGATCTTCCATCACATCATCTATCAAGAATTCAATATTTCATGACTATAATTGTTTTTCATGTGATGTTATTCCTAAATCTATGATGATGTGCTGCGATAGGATATTTTTTATTTATGTGTAGTAAGAATGGTATTGATGATTATATATCCCACTATTTTACACGAAAGAAGATAAAGTCATTGAACCTATAGACGTATGGTCCACTCTATCCACATAAAATGCTAGTTTGCAAAAGGAATATGTTTTCCATGGTCATAATTGGGGGATTACTAATAGATACCTAAATATAGAATTTAATCTATGTGGTTATTTAATTCTTAATGAAATTATCTCATTTTATTTTGATCAAACACACCACTATGGTTGATGATTTGGTTGATATACACATGCATGCGACTAGGGGGTTTCATAGCCCCCCCTATTTTTTGACTATAATAGGGTTCCAAGTATTACTTATCGATTATATAATATTCTCCATTTTGAGATGTGGACTAATTTTAGAATGAGTACAACATACCATACATAGATGGATAGTTAGAAAAACAATAATATAAAGATTCTAGGGGATATGTTGTGTTCCTTTTTCATGTATTTTAGAATATATTTGTAATACCATGTCATACTAGTTATTTTCTCTTATAATAGAAGTTACGAATCATAAATTAGAATGTGTCCATTTGTGGTTTTTTATTTTTGCACTAATATGTCACCTATTTGTAGGTCATATTTTTTGAAGGCCTCTCTTATGTGGCCAAGTCTTGTTTAAAAAAATCTGTGAGATTCCATGATATATTATGAAAATGGTTATAGACCGAAGTTATAAAAAATAATAATAATGTAATCAATTATTTATTTAAGAGTTACCCATTGGTGATGTGGTCCAAATAAATGATTCTACTCAGTTTGGCCACCATCAATTTGGTAAACAAAGGAGGCTAGCATGATGATATTATACAGCATCTGAGATAACATTGCAGTTTGGTTTGTTTAATTTATTAGTTAATATTATATGATTTTTTTAAATTAATACTTTATTTTTTCCACATATTTCATCTCATAAAATATCATCATGATCCTTCACCGATTATGAGTTGCAAGGAGATTCAGTTGGAGATCAATGTTTTTATTATGTTGCTATCAATGGATATCATTGATTCTAAGACAAAAGTATTTTGTGGGAAGTTTATTTTCTAGGGTAAAGTGTTGTAGTAGAATGGATCATTTTATCATGTGAGTTTGACGTGTAAATCATTAGCAGGGCAGTGGTTGTTCGACCTCATTCAAGGGAACACTCTTCCACAATATATTCAATGTTTATAATGTCTACTTTTGGATAATTAAGACATTTTGGACTCAATGGACATCTATGTTATGTTTTATAGGCTATTTTTTTATAATTGAGTTGTGAGGGAGGTGATATAGTGGTTATCATATGGTGCTAGGAAGAACATTCTATATTGGATTCAATTAATTCCAGGAATGTATATTCATGATGTGAACATATTATGAGAGAAATAAATGATTTTGGTTTTGGGAAGTGATAACTATTAATTATTTGAATGATTATTGGAATTATGAATAAGGATTTATATATATTATACTAAGGTGACATGTTTTTTTGGATATCATCCTTTTCTAATTTTGAAACATGATTTCATAATTCACACAATGAATTATGTGTATTCGAGTGAATTAATATTTGTATCATAGTATACTCCTAACTTATAAATTTTATGAATAATTCAGATAATGCATTTTTTATCAAATACTAAATTAGAAATTTTATCTCTACATTGTGGGATTCCTATTTTATAATTCCTTGTTTAGATTTTATCCTATGTCAAGTTCTGTTAATGGTGTTATTGTTTTGTGTGTGATGGTTTAGGATCCTTGCTAATGCCTCATAATTTCTCTCTTTTTTGGGTCTGTGTAGATCCCATTGTGGGTGGTCTTCAACATGATATTGAGGATGTTTTTTTAACTCTATAGTATGTTTTATGAACATTTAATATTATTATTTTTTATTTTTTCTAAATGAATTTTTTTTCTTTCTAGTTTTGATTGAGATGATTTTTAATAGTTTTGTTGGGAAATTATTGGTGTTCCCCTGTTTTTTTAATAGAATTTTTATTTTAAAATAATTGTGAAATATATGTTTAAAAGTGTTTTTCATTAATTTTTTTATTTAATAAAGTATTTTTAGAATGATTTATAAAATTTTACATGAACATTGATATTGATTTGATATAATTCGCACATGGGAGCCATTGGTACCTAGGTGGAGGGTTTAATATTAGATCTTCTCCATTTTAACTGTAGTAGGGTTCAATTTTGAGGGAATTATTCTATTCCCAAAGCATATATGAATAGTATATATGAATTAAATTACATTATATTGTTTCACTTACTAGGGTGTTCCTCTATCCCTGGATAATGGATGCATTTAGTCAAGGGACATGATTTTTAATAGTCATTTATTATTTATTGAGTTATTAGAGACCTAACTATATTGAACATTGTTATCCAAAGGATGTTTATAATTTATATATAGATTTTACTATATTTAATTAATATGATATTTTAAATTATTTAATAAATTTAAATATGTTATCAATGTTATTATTTTGAACCATATAACCTAATTTCGAAAAACATTTGGAAAAGGGTAACTATTATCCTTGTTTTTGATATAAAACTGTAAAACTATTTATCATGCTATATTTTCTTCTAAATTGATAATGATGGGATTATTATATAAAAACCTTTCATAGAACACCTGGGTGGGATCCTACTGATTTTTAATAGGTCACACCCTGCACGGTTCCTCAGGGGTGTGTAGACAATGTTTTTTCTGATTTTAGAGATGGAAAGGCACTACAGTAGGAAGGAAAGGTTCTTAGTAAGTTTTTTATAGTTATAGTGGTGATATGGTGGGATATTTACCACATTTAACATGCTGATATAGTCGAAACATTTTTGGTTTCCCCTTTGTTAGTTTTTGGTAAATATATACTATGTTTTTCATTACTATACTATTTAAACCTTTTTGATAATGGATTTTTTCCTTTTTTGGATTCCTTTATAAACTTATAAATTCAATATATGTAGTTTTATATTGGGAGAAATAATTTGATATTGTTGTTTTTAAAATATTGGATTCTAGTCGCTAGCCCATGGGGATCGAGAATGCACTTCAGATCAAACCATGTTCTGGTTAAGATCCTAGTTGGATGGGTTTTCATAGACATTTTTTAGAACTACATATGAAAATATGATATAAAAAGTGATAGAATATAATTAGTGACTGAAATTAGATATAAATTTCTAATAGTACCAAATGAAGATGGTTTGGAGTGGTTTGAAGAGCGGTCAATTTTAACTTGAGTGTTAGTGGTATGTTACTAAACACAAATTCCTTAAGGTATAATACATTATTTTTCTTTGAAAGCGATTATAAAATTAATAAAAATAAAAAGACAAATATTCACTTCAACTTAAATGATTTTATTGATATAGTTTTCTGATATATAATCACTTGATAAATTATTTAATCCCCTTTACCCATTTTACTATTTAACATGGTAGCTCATGACTTTGCATAATTGTCTTATTATTTTAAAAAAATTTAAATATAATCAATTATTAATTTTTTATATGAGTATTCCAACAAAGAAATGAAATTTTTTTCAAATTAATATCCCAAATATTTTAAAATGTAACATTAAAATAAAAAATTAATAACTATTAATTTTTCTAAAAATATATTTTTAAGAAAATCATGAAAATAAACATATGTATTTTAAACTAGAAAACATCATTTAATGTTAATTAATTTAAATATATATAAACCAAATATTTCAATAAAATGAAAAATTTCGAATATTGTTGATATATCATCTTAATAGAAATATATAATAGAAAATAAATATAATGATTAAAAATCATATTACATTGACTATAATAAAATTTCCATTCCCTATTAGTCCTTATTTATTTCAATGATGATATTTATATATTTTAATAATAAATCATCATATTTTATTAAGAAAATTTAATGAAATTTTTCTATGAACGTATCTAATTCATTTTAAAATATGTAACACAAGAAAATTTCATCACAATGTCAATATAGTTTTTAAAACGAATTAGTTACTTTTTTAACTGAAATTTTTTTAATATCAAATAAATTAACAATAATGAATACATAAATATATAATACTATATATTTATCATATATTTAAATTATAATTATTCTATCTATATACAGATAATTCATTAATAGTTACATGTTTATTGGTATTATACACAACTGATATATATCTATTCTAATGGTCAAAAATGAAAATATTACACCTATTACATAATCAAAATTCATTATTAATGTTTTATTATATCTTATAAATCACATTCCATTAATTTTATTTATTTTTATAATAAAATGATATACCTACTCATGATGTTATTTTTAATTATAGGGTTCATTTTACTAATAGTGATGATCATTAGTGAAGATGATACATGTGATTTTCAAATAGTAAAATTATTATTATTCTACAATTATTATCCCATTTATTTTATGTTGTATTAAGGAATATAATGGATTTTATGTAAAAATATTAATCTTTTACCTCTTTATTGTTCTCTTATGAGGGAATAATGATTTTTTAATTTTATTTGTAGCATGTATGATATAATTTCTACCATTGGATCTCTTAGAATAATACATATGACATAAGAAAACCAAAAAACACTTAATTAATGGATTTTATAATCTTCATTTGTAAAATTTTCAATTTAAAATTCTATTTTCACATACCTTCGATAAAAAAGTGAGGATATCCATAAAATATACAAAAATAAAGATAGAAGTTATACTGATAACACAACCTCATCATCATGTGTAAAAATAAAAATGACATAATTTCCCTGATATTAGATATATAAACGTATTACTTTTCTCAACTATTCATGCCAAAAAATTATATTTTAAATTTCATAATAACATTGTTTTAAATGTTTTTATAATGGGTTTTTATGATAGAATTGTGATTTTATAATCATAATATCAAATAGGTTCCCCTACCTTTTTGTTTTTCACCTTTCCGTGCAGTCTTCCTTTTCTTTCACGTTATTTCCTAATGCCTAGCAGCCCTTTCTATTCTTCACTATAAGGCCCACATGATGTGTATTTTCCCCGTTGATCCTTCTATAATCCCTAAATTAGAGGTTCTTTGTTGAACTAATTCACCATTTTAATCCCACTCTGATCTCATGTTCTCCTACACCTCTCTATGTTCAATATGAATCATTGTTTCAATGAGGTTTTGGGGCATGTGTTCATGCGGTCGATGGATTTCCAATTCTTTCAGCATTGGTATTCTTTGTTATTCCCATTATAGATATTCTATACCTCAGTTGATGGCATTGTTCGATGTCCCTAGTCACTCAACCATACTATGACCACAAATTCCTCAAAGCCTCTCCCTATCAGATATGGAGTGGTGAAATCTATGAGATTTTGGGATGTGTTGTTCGGTGGCCATTGGACCTCTAGATTCATCATGAGTTGGTTTTATCAAGTGAAGATGCTTACTTGTTTTACATATCTAGTTTATTTTTTCCTTGATGCTTGTTTTTAAGTGGTTTCAAACATTGGTGTGGATGGTGACGACAAAGGTGATATGATTCATTTGGTTCTGGTTTTGGTCTTTTGTCTGATTCAAAGTCCCCCATTCAGTTTTGATGGTTTTCATATATCTATAACAACAATGATGTTCTTTCCAGTGGTTACTAGTTTTTGGTGATGATTTTCCAATGATGAATTAATTGGGATTCAGTAGGAATGGATCTAGGTGGATGAAGGCCCAAGGTAATTATGATGTTTCATACTTTTGGAATTTAAAATTTTAATTTTAATTTTGATGTTTGGGATGGATTTTGAAGCATTTATAATGTTAATTATTGTGGTTTTTCAAATTTGGAATCATGTATTGTGAGGTACCCACCAATCCATAAATTGGTCTATTAAAAAATTATAATGGTTTTGTGGATGATGAAAGAATAAAACTAATCAAATGATGGGAATATGTCCTCTATTTGATGTTCCCTTGGTTTTAAGCCTTAGAGTACGCTCATGTTATTTTTTTGTTGCTGTAACATTTCCTCTATTTTTTGGTTTTTGTGATATCGTGTTCTATATAGTGTTATACTATGTGATTACTCACAATGCATATCTTTTTTGTTATCATGTTTTACTATTTACTAATATGTTATGTTTCCTTATCACATTTAACCCTTTATTTGTATTTTAAGCCTCCAATTTTTTCTAGGTATTCCCCAATATATTCAATTTAGTTTTAAGTTCAAAAATGGATTTAAAATCTCACTATAGAGATTAAAATAATGAGGTTTTAATTTCATTTTGCTTATTTACATACCAATCCATCTAAAAAGTATGTTTTCTCGTACCTTGTTTTGTAATATAAAAAATTGATATTAAAAATAATGAAACTATATATTTAAATTTTTTTGGGTCTCTATAATTTTTATCAGTGTAAGGTGTATTTATTTATGATGATTAGGGATAAAATAATATATTTATACCCTATGTATATGTATATGGATAGGAAAATATCATGGATTTTTTTTGTGAAGTATAGAGAGTGGTTTCTATAAAAATGCATCCCTATCATGATACAACAAGATGATGTGCAATTGGAATAATTTTATGTTGGGGTAATAACTCTGAAAAGGGAACATTAATATTTGAATTGATTATCACTTGGTTCATGAAAAAAATAATTTCTACACACCTGCATTAATGGCCATGGGGGATTCAATTTTATAATTATTAAACACTTTATAAACATTTATAAAGCACATGAGTAAATTATTAGTCAAGAAAAAATAAGTCTAAAAATTGTTAAGGATAACATATATTAGGACATAGAGATGTATAATTTAGGATTTAATAAATATTTATGTTTTTTACATATATGTTTATAATGATATATTTTTTGAGTTAATGTATTCTTTTATTGTTTTTATATTTACATATTAGCTATAAATAAAATAATTAGTTAAAACAAAGGTAGTTGTAATTATTTTGATGTTTTCAACATTGATAAGCCGAACCGGGTGGCTGTGAGAGTTGATAAAATAATTGATGTACTAGATCAACTGGCTCATTTATTGAATAATAAAATAAATTTTTTAACACACTCCCCATACAATTAAAATACATGATGAAATCGAGTCTTCTTTCGAATAAATGCCTCCAACATTTAGTGGATATTATGATATCATAATCATGAATAAATTAATTTTATACATTGAGAAGTTATTATTATTTATCTAATTCTTAAATAAATATATATTTTTCAATCCATTTATCATATTGAAGGTGAATACTATTAATTGTGGACACACACCAATAAAAAAACACTAACGAGGATATTTATTCCATGGAATGTGATGAATTTATGAAAATATTTTTTCAATAAATATTTTCCATGAACTTTATATCCTAAAATAGAGAGAGAGTTCCTTGAATTAAAGAAAAAAATGATGATTCTATTAGGATATAGGAGGAAAACATCATCAATCATACATATTGTGCCTCCATATTAATCATCAATTCCAAAAGTAAGGTGGATCACTTCATTAGTGGATTGAGGATAAGTCTAATAATATCATTGGTTTTTTGAGACATTGATATTTATAATGATAGTATTTGTTTTTCCTTATATATTGAGATATATATTTGATACTCTTATTAATATTCAGGGAATGAATATAAAAAGCATAAAATTGAGTTTTCTTCTAGACAAGGAATTGATAAATCCCAAGGAGTAATGAAAAAAAGAATCCCACTTGTCAGAAAGAGTGGGAAGAAGAATTTTGGAAACTATTTGAAGGGAACTATGATCTGTTTAAAATGTGTAAAAGGGGGGATCAGGTTAGTCAGTGATGGAGGTAAATGATGAATCCCACTAATTATAAATATGAATATATGTTTCATATCAACACTCAGATTTCAATATAACATTCAACTACTAGTAAAAAACATTATATAATCCCATTCCCAAAGGAAAGTGTGTTTAAAGAGAATCAATGATTATAATATAAAATTCATTGACATAAGGGACATGAATATTTTATCACTACTACTAAGATAGATTCTGACAATGATGTGGTTAAAAGAACACTTGTAATTTATTCAATAGTTGAAAAAAATTATACTTAATATAGGACATCAATTATTTTATTAAGGATTTGTATAACTATTAAAATATAACTTCAAGAAACAGGGTTTTAGGAATCAACAAGACCATTAAATAGAGAAATTGTTGTATCCCAAGTATATAACTCCTCCCCTCTCAGCGTTTTCAGAATGATTCTTCTAGAAAATAATTCAATAAATATTTTAGTTTAGTTTGATTCTATAGATGGATTTTATTATATTTCTATATATAAATTAAAAAACAAATTTTTGAGGGATATAACTCTTCAAAAAATGAGTGATACTTTTATTATATATTAATGTTAGGAGGAAAATGAATCTCCCATTGAATCTTCATCTCATTTATAAATATTATTATCTAATGTCTAATAATTTTTCAATAACATGATTGAAAAAATAGAGAGAATAATTTTTGAATACATTCCCATTGTGAAGGGGTATATTAATTTATTCTTTACTGTGTTTATGGGGATTCCTCCTTTTTGATATGATTAAATATCAATCAAACATACACCTGGAACATGGTCCAAATGAAGACTCCTTATATAATCACCAAATTTGTGTTTAAAGATCCAAAGAATAATTTATAAGAGAATCGAGAAAGGGTTTTATAAAATTGAGTTCACCATCGTGGGATGAACTATGCCTCTTCATTGAGAAGAATTATGGGACAATAATCCTAAATATTAATTATAATAAACTGAAAAAATCATGATATAGAAAAAGTTTCCCCAGATATAGACGATTGAATTATTCCATCAACATCATGATTCTTTTAATTTCTCTATGTTGAAACTCAGTCAGGATATCAGATATCTTTTTTTAAGAATGATGTTTTTCCAAAACCACCATTCAGAGAACGAATATAAACAATGATTTTATATTGATGCATTTCATGCTCATTTTTGCTCAAAAAATCCTTATGGACTTAATAAATTGTATAATATACATTAAATAAAAAATTATTTTTAGTATTTATAGACGATGTTATGATATATGCTACAAACAAGCAGTATAATGAGGATCATTTGAATACAGTGATAAGGTCCGGATGAAAATTGAAGCTATATATAATGTATAATATATGAGAGGATTTGATAAATGAATTATTATTCATGGGTCATGTTATCACCAACAAAGTGATATATGTAAACCCTTATAATGAATACGAATAAAAATTGAAGAATCCTAATTATTATTATATTATATGATTTTTCAACCATTGCTTCTAGAGAAGACAAGGGACTCGAAAAAAAATTGTGGGGAAATTCAGATGAAAGTGGAAAAAAATTGAAAAATAAAATATATATAATTCAATATTGTTGAAGAATAAGATGTCATATTTTGGTCGAGACTATGTGTACCACCATGTCAAGCGATAATGAAATATAAGTTTAATGATGCACTTATCTTGACCTTATGCATCAACACATGGATAATTAAGAAGTATAATGATCTATTAGAGAACTATTCAAGGTATAATATGAAGAACAATATCATGAAATATATATCTATGTTTCATTTATTTCATCATGTGAAGTTTTAAATGAAAAATTATATGGGGATAATGAATCTACTCTCCACACTAACAAAGAAATAGTACAAAACCACCATGAAAATTGTCACCAGTATTAAAATAAAACCATGAAAAAATAATATCATATAATTTGTGGTGGATCATCTAATGAATACCACTAAAATATTTTCAATATTAGAGGACTTATATATAGATTTTTATTTCTAGGATATACATTATATATGTGGTGAGGCTACAAGGAACACTACTAATGATTTTCACAGATATTGATCTGAGATTTATATACATGAACTCAAAGACTCTACAATACGATCTAGACACTGATTTATACCCCAATTAATAATAAAAATTTTTTAATATAAAGATACTATATGAAATTTGACGACATATTCACATAATGCTTGATGAAATTTAATGGGCCATCAGATTACCATCTTACCCTTGTTGACAATAAAAATAGTTTCCACTATATTATCTATACATATCCTTCTGAATCCCATTATGGTTATACATGTAGAACAACTACTTATTGGGAGGAATATGGTAAACTCAATATTCTCAGACGTGAAATTTTTAAAAATATTTAGAAATGTTCAGGAACATTAAGAAACACATTATGGTTTTTTAGAGCTAAACAAAGAGTTATGATGACAATTGTCCATGAGATATAGAGTTTGAGGCAATGGATATAGTTTATATATATATATATATATATATATATATATATTTTAAGGGATGATAATTGTAATATTTGGAAATAAGTGAACTCTAATCCCTAGGTACATCGTCCCCTTTGAGTTTCTCAATTGCATCAAAGCTTTGGCATATCAACTTTTATTCCCACCAACCCTTTCTCATGTATCAAAAAAATACAATGAATCCCTAAAGAGAAAGAAAATATCAGATCTCTCTCATGTATTTAATTAACAGTTGTAAAAACTATAAAATGATATTTCTTTTTATGAGTAGATTTTTGTGATATTAAGAACTAGAGATAATTTTTTCACAACAAAACAACTCATGTAGTTATAGTACTGTGGATGAACCTTAATTACGAAGAGGCAACATGGGAACCTGATGAATCGAATAAGAATAAGTACCCTCACTAGATTTTACCATATTAATTATTAAGAAATTTTAATGGAGAAATATATAAAGGGGTGAATAATGATAGACCTCTAGATTTAAACAATAAAACATTGTTTAATAGCATTCATGACATGAAACACATATTCCAAACTAACCTGGATTATCTAAACATGACCATTAAAACCAAGACATTATATTCAAATGAATAAATAAGATAAAAAATATTAATTATTATATATATATTTCCTAATAAATATAATCTTATTTATAAATTATTTTTAAATAAGTACTTAGTTTTTAATAAATAATATTTATTCTCCAGAAAATAGATTTCCTTAAAAAAGGAATTTTATATCATTTTGTAAAAAGTAATATCACTAATTTTATGACATTTAATAAATTTATTTGATAATATTGATATATTTTTTGATATTATAATATCATAATTTACATAGGGTGAAATTTTTCTATGTTTTTTAATGATTGTCTTTACCATTAATATTAAAAATTACTGATTTTACAAATACTATAATTTACATTCATTAAAAAATTTAACTTTAATGTCACATTATATTTTGTATTTTAAAGTAAAGGGTTATATTAACAATTTCATTTTTAATATTATAATTAATTTCATTTTAATCATAAATTTTAATGATTTTGGTATAAGTTTATTTCTCTTTATAAAAACAATGTTTTATAAAAATTCATTTTTATCACATAAAGTTTAATCTTTTTAAATGACTAAAATAATCACAAATAAATAAATATTTCTATAAGAATGTAAATAATGTGTATTTATAAGAATATGAATTCATATAATGATTATTACTAGTCAGATAGTTAATATAAGTTCATTATATTCATTAAAAATTCATTTCATTAAAATCAATTTGTCGAACACGTTTTATGGGTTTATTTTCAAAATAAAATCCACAAAATATATTAATTTAATTTCATTAATTGGATCCCATATTTCATAGGAAAATAAAAACATTTATATGAAAATTTCAATATAATTTTTTACAATAATGACTTTTGTAATGATTTTTTTGTAATTACAATAGTTAAAGTCAAGAAAAATCTAGTGGGTTATTCTATAATGATAAGTGATGAAGTGACTTAAAAAGATCATAAAATACTAATTTATGGTTTTATTTACACCATAAACTTATGAAATTAAAATAGTAACTATTTATCAAAAATTTATCCAATATGGTTTGATGATATAAATTTATAACATTAAACAATTACAAGTGTGCCACCCTTGCCAATTATTAATGGTAACATCCTATTTTCTATTCATCACCATTAAAATTTCAATCATAAAATAACTACCCAAATACATTCATTTATTCAATTAAAACATCATATAATCTGTAGTGTGATAATAAAACCCTTCTTGGAATGCCTTTGGTGAAAACCTATTGAGGTTTTCCAATGAAGAGGAATCATTCTCAACCATTCTTTTTGGTTTTATTTATTAATCCAAATACATGAAATATAATTCAAAATTGATGAAATAATTACATTAGTATTTAAAATAATATTATTTTATTATGTTAGTGTCATTACCTACATCCACCTCCTCTTCCAACACATGGGAGTTGACAATGTTGTTCATGTGTAAGAAGGATAATCACCTCAAAAACTGACATAATTGGTTTTAAACAATATAATCTCATTAATTATTATTATGATGCATTAAATTAATATATATAAATGATATTTATTAGAAATTTATAATTATATGAAACCAATATTTCAAATATTTTATCAATATTCCATGAATTGAATGTTGATAACATCGTTCATGAATACATGTGAATTATCACCACCATGAAGTGATGTGATCCCCATTTAATTACAGAAACACATGTTTGTTATATATTAGTTTATTTAAAGAAAATAGATGATATTCATGATATATTTTCTTAAAATAAAAATAAACGCATACGTTCTTATAATAATGAGCATTTAAAAATCGAAATTTTAGTTATGTGTACGTACGACCTACCATCTTCAAAATATTAATGTATTTAATTTTACATATCTATATTGAAATTATGGTTTTGAAAGTATTATTAATTTATATAAATAATAATTATTAAATCTTATTATTCTGGTGATGATTCCAAAATAATCTCTTTGATGTTATTCACCACACCAAAGGGGGTTTGGATATATGGGCATCATGTCATCAAAAGGTTCGGCATGATACAAAATGATTACGTAATATAATATAAAATAGTAATAATAAAATAAATATAATAATACACATGAAATAGTATCTTAATGATGTAAATAATTAACATACATTTATTATTTAGAAATATAATGAACGTACATGATGATTCAGACGTAAGGATTGGGATATCTCTAAACCACTAATTTTCAATGAGTAATGACCATTCCATTTCTAAATCAATTTATCTACATGTTTTTTTATTTATGGGATAATTTTAAATTATGAATATATGTATCTATCATACATACCATTATTAGTTTCACTTATTATTTTGGGTAATACATACCTTATTTTCCTTTCTAAAATTACTTATTTAAAAAACTCTTTTGATTATGATATGATGCAAGAATACAAAACCCATTTCCATTCCTTTGTTGATTCATATTATTATTAATTATTATTGATTTTATATTATTCAATAGAATACCTTGAACATTTTATGAATTTTATAACTATATATATCTAAATTTAATTGGGCAAATCATGAGTCTCATGAGATGTTATGTATAGGATTGTGGAGTAAACCTAACATAAAACGGTATTCTTTCCCCAACATCAGTTTGTATTGGTTGTTAGCCTTGAATTTTGATTATGTAATTTTTGTATTACAAACATTCCTATATTTTAATGATATTTTGATACAATGTTCATTATTCTAAACCTATGTATGATTACCCATGTTCCTTCCCTTTTTTGATACACTATTTTACATTTAAATCACAGATTATGTCTTCTTAGCATGATTATTCCCTTACTAGGTTTTTTAGATCTTCCATGTTGTCTTTAATTTCCCTAGGTTATCCCATTATGTTTTAGGTGATCACGAGAATTTAATAACACATAAAATAAATATTAATAATATTCATGTTGATGTTTTACATATAGTCTTCAAAAATGTACTAGTAATTTCCAATACTTGTTTTCTATTAATGGATATTTGTCTTAGAAATCAGGGAATAATTTTTGTAAAAGCGCTAGTGACTCTATAATTGATATCTGATAAAGTTAATGTTAATTTTTGGGATTAGCATTAGAATAATTAAGTTAAAATCCTCTGAACAAGTAATAGTTTAGGAAAATTTCCTATAATTTCTGTGACATACAAAGAATGTGGTTTCAATGAAATTACATCCATGTAGGCATACATCTAGTATATATGGCTCTAAAATTTTTGTACAGAGTGTTAATAAATCAAAAAAGGATGTATTAAGATTACAATTGATCATTACCTGGTGAAAATAAAAGATGCCTTACTTCACACTATATTAAAAACTCCTATAATATTTGGACATAAAATTAAATTTTTTTATGAACCAGTATAAAGGTCATTAAAACAAATTTTGGTTACAAATATTAATAAGAAAAATAATTTTAGATAACTTATCATGAAATCAATTAATTAATATTTTAGTTCATAATTATCTTATATATGTTATTCATTTTGTGTTCATAAGTTTCCATTTCTATGTTAAATTATTAGTACACCATTTTTTATTCTTTTTAATTATTTGTGGGAAATACGAGAAACCACACCAATAAAGTAGTTTTCGGGAATTTTTATGATTTCCCAAGGATATTCTTAACATAATTGGAATGTGATATAAGAACTACTGGGTATTATTAACTCAACTAGATTGTGTTTTGAATAATAACATGAATCATGGGGAACTCCCACACACACATATGAAATGTTTTCTTACTATAAATAATTTTATATGACATTGGACTTCTACATTTAGTGGGTCTTATAATACAATACACATGGAAAAAAGAAATAAATCCGTTTATAATATATTAAATATCATCCAATTATCTTAGAAAGATAATGTTGTTTTGTAGATGTATCTTATTAATGGGAAAACTGACCACGGGTGGACACTGATCAAGAACACAATGTCAAAAAGGATATTCATTCAATGAATGGGGGTAAAATGATGAATATATTTTTCAAAAAATATTTCCCCAGACTACATATAATAAATTTTATATGAATTTACTCAAAACTATGAAGAGTGAAGATTTTTCTATCATGGAGTATGAGAAAAACATCACATGGATTGCACAATACACCGCTAACCTTCTCATTAATGGAAAGTGTATGGTGCGATGGTTTATTTGAGGATTAAATCAAAGCCTATGAAAATAAATTTTTTATTTGATAGTTATATAGGTAGGAATATATTCTTATTTGCTTCTTCACATTTGAAAAAGATATTGGTGACTCTTAGTTTCTTCAACTAACTTGATATAAAAACCATAATATAGAGATTTATTTAGGAGTATTAATAGATAAATCACATGGAAGAAAGAAAAACCAAAATCACAACATTCAATAATATTTGATGAATAGTTTTATAAACCATTTGAAGAAAATATTGATATTTTTCTAATATATAAAAGATATTTATTATCCTAATCAGTGCTGATGGGAAATGAAGAATCCCATTAATTTTGAAGTATGAAAAAATGTTCATATGAATAGTTATCCTATGGAATATTTTTTGCAATTCAAGGAACAATCATATTTTGAAATCCAACTCCCTAATCCAATATCTAATAATTAAAATAAATGAAAAAACACCATGTCCTAGAGATATTGGAAGGTAATAAGTTAACACTACTATATAGGTGGATCCTAATAGTGATGTGGTGATATGTATAATTGTTACTCAGTCTAGAATAGTGAAAATAATTTTATAATCTTGTTTGATAAATTCTTTTATAATGTTTATGTATATTTGAACAATTCAAAAAACCCCAAAATACATTGGGGTTGAGATATCTATTAGAATAGAATATAGTGTAATAGTTTCATCAAGAGTATATAACACTTTTTCAATCAATTTTTGTGGTATAGTCTATCTAGAAAATTAGGTATTACCACCATTATAGGGTTTTGAAGATATAGTGGGAAAGGGTAGCTTTTACTTATATAATAAAAACATCAATTATTTAGAGAAATATATATATTTTAAAACCCCATATCATCCTTTAAATCTATATATATTTATGGAGGAGGATAACACTTCATTGGAATATTATTCTAAAGCGTGGATATTATAACCTTAAGAGAAAACATATTTAGATGATGGATAGAATAACTCATCATGAAATTTTTATTGTGAGGGATTATACTAATATATTCTCCAGGGAGTATTATAGTCTTCCTCTTGAACGATATGTTGATTTCTAAATCAAAATTATATGTGGTTCTATAACAATATTAATGTATCCTTACAGAATTGACGTCATTGAGTTGTATAGGCTAAAATATGATTTACAATAGAATCTATAAATTGTATTAATATAACCATATGATTCATCATTTCGTACACTAATCACATTCATTGATAAGAAGTACATGTCAATTAACCTTTATATTTGTTATCATGAACTCAACCAAATCATGTTAAGGAACAAGTATCAACTTCCACAGATAGAAAACGTGTTTGATCAACTACCTTGGGAAAGTATTTATCTAAGGTGGATATAGAGTTCAAATTTCCAAAAATAAGTTTAAATATGTATTATATTCTAAAATATATCATTCAAACAAGTTATGGGAACTATAAGATCACAATAATTCCTTTCAGACTCACTAATGCTTTAGTAATCTATATGTTTTTAATGAATTGAGTATTTATAAATTAAATTAAAATGTTTTTAGCATTATTTATATATAATATTATAATATAATCCAAAATAAAGGTGGATAATGAGAATAATTATAATACAGTGATAAATACATTCATAATAAATAAATAGTAAAATTACTCTAAATGTGAGTTTTAGATGAAGTATATATAAAAGAGATATATTTTTATCAACATCATAGGAATATCTATGGACCTTTATAAGATAAAAAAATTAAATAGTGTAGAATCACAACATAAGTAATAAAGATCCATGGTTACATTAGAATAACTATGTACTACAGGTGGATTGTGAGAATCTTCTCATGGTGGAAATACCAGCTAACCAAGATGACTCCAATTGGTGTAATGTTTTTCACGATTAGTGAATGAGAAGATTTAGTTAAGGATTTGAAGAAGTGTATTATCACTACCCCAGCCCTCACACATCCCTGGAGTGGGTAACCTATCAAAGTGTATATAAATTATTCACATAATGGTGTGGGATATATACTAATGAAAAAAGAAAATGTGACAGCCTACAACCTCAATGAAGCTCAATGTTCATGAGAATAACTATCAATTACATGACATTTCATTGGATGTAGTGATTTTTATGATGGAAATATAGAGACCATATCTCCAGTGAGAGTAAATTTAAATATATAAATATCACTAGCGGATTAAATATATATTGAAATAGAAAGTGTTTAACATGTTCCCATAAATAGGATATAGATAATCAAGGACAATGGCCGGTAAATCCATTATCACCCTAGGATACAAAAACATGTAGATGAATTTATATGTAGACAAAATTTTTATGTATTACCAATGATGTAAATTTATATGGATCTAATCTACTTAGAAATGAAATGGATGGAAATGGGAAACGTAATGGAATGATAATAATCATTCCATTCAATAATAATTTATCGACCATCTTTTATAGAGAATACATGTGACGATTCAGGAGATGATGTAAAAATTAAAAATA
The DNA here is from genome assembly GCA_963277665.1 of Viscum album. Taxonomy (NCBI): domain Eukaryota; kingdom Viridiplantae; phylum Streptophyta; class Magnoliopsida; order Santalales; family Viscaceae; genus Viscum; species Viscum album. The sequence goes on from OY728165.1 coordinate 1,553,444,506, forward strand.
TAATGGAATATATTATAGAAATAAAATACATAGTGTTCATAATTAATGAATAATTAGTTGTTCGATTTTGTCCATGACTATGTGTATCATTAAATAATGAGATAAATAAAGATATGTAGTATGATGTGGATTGATAAACCTTATCTATCTACCTAGGTAGCATAATGATATATAAAGATATATAATATCACTATTGGTGGGACAATATGAAAAATGATATCACATATAATACATCAATGAATCTTCTATTTCAGTATTTTAATGTGGTATGGTAAAATTCAAAGGGTTTGTTTTAACCATTAACCATACCTACAATGAAATGGGAAAAATTACAATGGAATTCTTCTTTTTCTTCCAAAGACATCCATAGAAAATTATTCCACATGGGTTATGGTGGATTATCATACAAAAACCACTCACATCGTTCAATTTAGAGAGTAATTTATACTTGATCAACATTTTGGGATACACATTGGATAAGTGGTAATGTTTTATGGGAAAATACTATAAATTGTATATATATGAGTTCAGATATTTACATACATGATTCTGAATAATCTATAACATGATTTAAATAACAAGTTGAACATTAGTGTGTATTATTATCGAAAAATAGATGACCAATTTGAATGAACTATTTATACACATTAATAAATTTGCTTTGAATTATTTATTTAATTTAATGGTAACAAGGCCAATATCTTTCTCTTGTTTCATCCTCGTATTGTAATAGTCTTAAATATTGCATTAAAATAGCCAATTATTAATGCCCATTATGGGAATTGAAATATAATAAAACAATTTTTGGATGTATTTAGTGAACACATGATATTGGTAAATGAAATTATTGAGTAAATGGTAGAAAATTTTAAGACCATTCAGTAATTCATTAGGGATTCTCAAAGGTGACAGAAGAGCTATATTGATAGTCATTGATGAGAAATATAGTATGAGGTTGCAGAAATTTTTTTCCCCACATATCTCCATCGAAGATATTCATGATATTTTAAAATAATGGAATGATAATACCCTTGTAAAATGACCCTGTATGAGATTCCTTATCATATAAGAGTTTTAGCTAATCTACTAGAACTCCTCTCAACCCTTTTCCGACTACACAACGTATTCCACATATCCAAATTATAGAAGTAATGAACAAATCAATCACATGTTTTGAATTTAATGATGGATTACTAAAAATTATTATTTATAATGAGTAAAATCTATTTAATATATTGGAACATAGTGATAATGGTCAATGGAACAATTCAGTTAACCTGATTAATGTATTATGGAGGAATAATAAATATGGAAAGGAAACCTAAGAATCAGAGGAATCCTTTACATTGAAGTACCATCAAATTTTTTCACATTAGTATGTTATATTAAATTACATGGGTTAAATTCATTAATGGTTGTGTAATATAACACCTAGTTATTTTAAAAAGAAAATTATGTGTGATATCATATATTTCACAGAACACTATTCCTAAATAAACCCTGACTATTTAAATTAACCATTATAACATAGGCATCAAATTGAAAGATATTAATAAAATTATAATTTTTCTTTTAAAATATATATAGTTAATAATATATATAAATTATTGATAAATCCTCATTAAATAAGTTTTTTTTTATGAAAAATGAAATTTAATTCCTCAAAAAACACGTTTTCCTCAAAAATTATTTGTACTTATTATTGTGAGATATATTATAAATAATTATTAGAAAAAATATATAATTTTTTTATAAAATGTTATTATTTTTAAAATAAATAAAAAATGGAATTACAATGGGTTTTTTAGAGGTATTTTTTTGAATTGATTTCCTTTATATAATTTTGAAAATTACAGAAATTTCAAAAACAGTCATTTATTTTCGTTAAATACTAATATTTTAAAGCCCAATAATATATTGTATTTTTTTTACAAAATTTAAAAATGAAAGAATTAATTTAAAAATATATTATTAATTAAATTTTAATCAATGATTTTAATGATTTTGGTATGTGTTTATTTTTATGTTAAAAAAATCTTCATGAAAACTATTTTTAGTGCATAAAGTTTATCCATTTAATTTAAATAAAATAAACCATAATAAATAATTACTACAATTAAATTTATAATATATATATATATATATTAATATCAATCTAAAATAATATAATTATTTAATACTCATTATACAGTAAATGTAAGAATATCTTTTGCATGATGAATACATTTCTCGAAAAACAATTTTCCGACATACTTTTCATGTTTATTTTTAAATTAAATTATCAATTATCTATATATTTAATTTTATAAAAAAGATTTTATTTTTTATATTATATTAGATTATATTATGTGATATAGTTAAATTAATATTTTATCCTAACTACTACAAAAAACATAAAAATTTAATTACAATAGTAAGGTTTAAATGAGTTTATAAAAGGTTTAAAAAATTAATATAAATCTTCAAATGACCAAAAAATGTTATAAACATCGTAGTATATTTTTATTTCATGATTTTTATTATCAAATTTTAATAGTTTATATTTTAAAACATATTTCCAGTATCATTATATGAAATTATTTAAAATCATTGAAATTTACATGTAGTCCACTACCCTCACCAATTAAAGGTAATCTCATTATCTCTTTTAATGACAAATAAAAATCATTCTATTTCAGTATATATAAACCAAATTCCCATACATAATTCACCTCACATATCCTATAATACATTTTTATAATAAAATATTTATATGAATGAATTTGGGGCTATCTTAAATTGGTATCCCGATGAAGAGGTATTATTCTCAACCATTCGTTTTTATTATTTTATTCTTCCACATCCATAAACTATTATTTAACATTAATGACATAATAACTTCAAAATATAACATATAATAATATTTTATTATATTAAAATAATATCCAACATCTATATCATCTTTAATATAATGGGAAATGAATTTATCCTTTTTAATGTATGGTTGACTATTGCCTCACGAGTCAATGTTATTCGTTTTAGATAATAACAATTGAAGGATACTTATGATGACTTATTTATTTTATATATATAATGTTCATGAAATGTTTATAATTATTAAAAAATAATATATCATATATTTTATTATGTTTCCATTCCTTGAATGATGATAACTTCTTTAATGAATATGTGTGAATTACCACCGCTACAAAGTGATGTGATCCCTTTAATTACTTAATCTCATTGATAGATCATATAAATTTATTTAACGAAATAAAATGAAAATATAATATATTTATAATACTATTATTATAAAATAATTATTCTTCCATTTGATAATTTACTTTTAAAAATTAAAACCATAGTAATGTGTAAGAATGACTTACTATCTCAGGGATAGGAAAATAGTCCATTTTTCATAACCTTATTTAATTTTTTTGTTTGATAATATAACATATCTATAAATATTGAAATAATATCACTATTATTATTCTGGAGATGAATATATAATAATAAACATTACCATACTCAACATACCAAATTAATTTTGGACATATGATCCAAATATTGTCAAAACATTTGACATGAACATAAATTAATGACTAACTAAATATAGCATGATAAATAATTAAAAATTTAAAAAATAAAAAAAAATTCTTAATAAAGTATGTAATTAAAATTTTTATAGTATTTATGATGTTAATGAATTCATGTGACAAGATATAATCATGCTAAGGTTTCACTCTAAACAACACTTTTCTTCATGTAATGACAATTCTTTATCTTAATCACTTTCTATCACAATATAGTTATGAAATGATTCTAAATTCTGAAACAATTTCAATAAAATATATATTTATCTTATCGTCCCATAATTTTATTTCTAAATACGTTCCTTATGATTCTTTATCAAAAATTTATTTTAATAATCAGTTTTTATTATGATATAAGGCTTGATTATGTAACTGAGTTTATTTTAATGGGTAAAACCTATGTTTACGACTTATCATTGACTAAATATTTGTGCCACACACATTAATGAACATATAATTAGGTTTTTACAATGAAAAAAATAAAATTACATACGCAATGATTTAGTCTCATGAGATATTATGTATGGGATTACAGGGTGAACCAAATCCACTATAGGACTCTGTCTACCATGTGATGTTTCCAAGGATTTTTCCTTGACATTTTATTGTGAGATGTTTCATGTTTTTCTCCCACATTTCATGTCTTTCAAATAAAATTTTATTACTTTTTTTATGTTACCCTTCCATGTGATTACTCTTGATTCATTTATTTTAGGACAACATGTTATACCTTTGACATATACATTAAATTTCATTATCATATTTCAATCCTTATAGAGATTGTTATATCACAAATTTTTTCTATTTATTTTTCCAGGTTATAAATTTTTATAGGAGATCAAATGGTTATATGATATGGTAATGATTATTTAAATAAATATTCTTTATCTTAATGTTGATTATTTATATTCATAGTCTTCAAAATATTTTATGCCTTTTTGTTAATTTTTTTAAGGCATATTTTTTAAAAATAATAATAAAATAATATCTATAAAATGTCTTGGGTATCTATAAAAAGGTTTTAGATATAATGATAAAATGAGAATCTATATTGTATATTTGATTGTATCTTGAGATGGTAATTATTAAACATCGATTTGATTTAAGAGAAATTTAAAAATATTATTAATTGTTATGATTAATATATGAGATTCCAAGGTAAGTATTATTTTGGTTACAATGTGATGGGAACCTTATAGGATTATTTATGGTTCTTTAAGTTGATTAATACAATAATTATAGAAAATAAACCATCACTAAACATAACCTTAAACCTATAGTCCGGATGCCACAAGATACCTAGTGCACCCCACTAGCTAGGTAGTGGGTCACCTAAAACTAACATGGCCTTATATTCCTCCACTTGTATGATATTTGAACAATTAATGATATATAGATTCATTATACACCACTAGTTTACCAATATCACTTTTCTAACTGTCCAATGAAATATACACTACTTCTCCTTCAATAGGTGGCTCTGCCAATTCATGTAATTGATATATATGGTTTATCCAAAACAATTATAAGGACACACTGCATGCTTTATGATTTTAAAATGTTTTTAAAAATACTCTTAAAATTATACAATTGATTTTTTAAGGAGCAATGAAATGATATAAAAATAAATTAAAACAAAAAAAAATGAAATTATATGATCTATAAGAGAGAGTTTGTGATCATGAAAACGTAATAAAAGTGATAGGTACACAAATATATGCCATTGTGATGACACGAATCTCATAAAATAATTAATGTAATTAAATTTTAAATAAATATTGAAATATATATCCCACATAATTAATGATTTAGATATTATGATATTAAATATCATAAAAAGATAAACTAAAATATATTCCTCATTCTCAAAAAATTAATTAAAAAATATTAAACATTCTTAACAATTTATATATATCTTTTTCAACCTGTTCAAGTGTATTTATATTCTAGAATCTAAAGAAGAATAAAATAATAAATCCAAGAAATCACCCCTTTTTATATATTAGAAAATTCATTTACTTAATTGTAAAAGAATATTATTCCCCTTTAACCCAAATGTTTCACCTCCTTATTGATTATCAAAAACGAAATAGGTATGTGATAAGAGAGGACTAAATATTGTATTGATATCTAATTATAAATTAAATACTATATACTAATTAATCATTTCAATAATATTAATTAACTATAATATAGAAAAGGAATGTAAAATATATACAACACATAAGCATGAAATAAGTAAAACATATGAGTTGGATCAATGATAAAACAACTAATATCGCATCATATAAAATACATGGTAAAAGATAAGAGTGAATCCCAAAATTTCAAAATATAACAAATATATTTAAATATTATTATTTAATTTATTTGTAGAATATATTTTAATCTATTCAAAAAAATTAATTTAAAATATATATATTAAAATTTATAATATGTTCCCTCTAACATTCTATGTGAAAAATAAAACAAATATTAGAGGGAGATGAAGGGTAGATATGGAAATGATGAATAAGATGGAAATAAAATTTATCATATATAAAATCGTGTTTCCCATGTAGATAATCGATTATTTCAAATCATTGGATCACTAGATATTGTTCGGTTATCCTTCAATTGGATAATTTATCAAATTTTTAAAAAGGCTAATAATAAGTCACTCACTTCATAATTTTATTATTCTCATTTTATTGATAATGTAAAAAAATGATATTATGATGAATATTGGTGGGATATTCGTGTAGGATATAATTCAAAATATTTTTCTATACCAATATATCTGGATTTATAGTGTAAAATAATAAAAACATTTAGGGAAATACAATTTTTTGTCCATTAGGATTTGATAATAAATATTTGGGAACAAGAAAGATTGATTTATAATATTACATTAAAAATTACTAATTTTGGATCTACCAAATCATTAATTTTTTAGACATATTCTTAAATTAAATTCCATGGTTTATGATTATAAGTGTAAAATTTATTCTAAGAAACATGTTTTACAGACACAATATTTTTTGAGGATGTTATATCATTTGAAAAACCCAAACCATGAATATTTCGTTTTAATAAATTGATAAACAAGGCTCATGTTATAAATTTTCTCAGCTTTGGTGATTTTAGAAATACATATTTATGAATCCCATATGTCAGATTTGAAATCCTCAATATGTGAATTGTTTGTTAATATAAAACACATACTTTTTCATTTGAATGTTGAAAATTGTATTTATAAAATTATTACTCTTTATAGGACATTTTTTTATTTCATTTTTATATCTTCATATGTTGTGATGGGATCTATTGAAAAAATATAAATTTAATTTTCATGATGTAATGATAATGTAGAAGAGGATGATTGAAAGGATAAAGAGGATTGGGATAGAGATTGAAATATAACCCCACCACCAGCCTCTATATATTACATGATGTATTTATTACATCCATCAAATGATTATTATTTTTAAATTTTATATTTTATATGACTAAAAGTTCAATATTTTAGATCATTTTTAAATTCTTCATTTTTTTGGATTTTATTACAATGGAATATCCTAATTTATGTGTCCCTTATTTTTCAATTAATGAATATTTATTTTAATATATTAATTATTTTATTTTCATCGTGAAATTATATTTTGGATTTATTATTTGTTGTAATTTCATACATCATGAGGTATCTATTATTTTTGAGGTTTATAAATTTGATAACTCTCACTTCTTGTATAGTCATAACATTATGAGGTTGTAAACTAGGAAAGACAATGATAATTTCCATTATTATGGTTTCTATAGGAAACTAATCACCATGAGACTTTCAAAATTTTAAAATATAAGTAAAATGTTTAAAAGGATCATAAATATATTAATTTTCATCAATTATAAATAATTATAAATAATCTATTGATAAATTAATCGTAGTGCATTTAACCTTTAATAGGATTTTGTATAAGATTTCTATGAGTATTAAAATATCGGGACACATTTTTTGGGTTTAAATTATATTAAATAAATATAGATAAAGAACAAAATGCATGATGTTCATATTTTTATGATTTAATTTGAGTTATGTAATATCTTGAGGTGTACATTTATCTTTAGTTATAGAATTAGGGTTATTACCATGGATAAAAATTTTACTAACAGGATATCTAATACATGTAGGGAAAAAATATATAAATCATTTTAATAAGAATAATTATAACCAACCAAGGAAGGATAAAAAGTATTAGCAGTATATTCAATCGTAACATCAATCACTAAAATTGGTTATGATTTGAAAAATGTTATTTTCAAATGAAATATTTTTCAAATAATTATAATGACCTCCTTTAATAGATATTTTTGGTAGATATATATAGAACATGTGGGTGGGAAAAATTTAAATTTAAAAAATAATTTAATAATTGTCATGGAAAAAATCATATCTAAAGGATTATAATACATTGAAGTTAAAAAGTGACATATTCAACAAGTATTAAAAAATTAATATGAAAGACATTTAAAAGAGTAAGAAAAATGGAATGTGGAAAAATATTTTTCAATGTAATTTATGTGTACAATATAGGATTATTAAATGAATAATATAAAAGGGAAGAGTGTACAAAATTTGATAAGGAGTTCTATGAAAGCTTAGTGTGACATCGTACTTCTCTAACCCTTAACTTGAGATGTGAATTTTATTAGTCCCTTAATATTAACAAATATCATTTAACCAAGCCTTCTATTTCATTTAAATCACGATAAAAATACTGAAATCATCAATTTAAATTATTTTTTTGTGGAAAAAACCCATTAATAAATATAACTAAATTTTTTCATTATGACAACACATGCCTTATTTTATAGATTTGATCACACATTGAGATTATTATTTAGGAAAAAAAGGATTTTATTTTCACAAGTGAAATAAAATATCAATATGATATATTTATTGGATGATTGAGACAATTAAGTGAGAGAGAGAGAGACAAATAATATGTGTTGAGAGGCATTGATAGAATAAGAAATAATATTATCTCAATGATATGGTTTAAAGAATCTAGGGATTTAGAATCAATTCATTCATTGATTAATTAAAATCATTAGTCTTTTATCTATTAAAAATAAGAGCAAAAAAGGTCTCTATACACAATATTCAAAAGGTATAGTAACGTTCTTGAATTATTCTACTAAAGTGATGTTAAACAAGGATAAACATATAAAAAATTCACCCTCATTGAATTCAACCTCGAAGTATTTTTCCTAAAGTCGTTATATACATGATTCACCTCATTGACTGGATTGTGGGACCCTATGAACCAATATGGTTCTTCCTTCTTCTATTGGCATTTTTGTGCTCCTCCAAAGGATGATTAATGGAATCTTGTTGGTTAAGTAGATTATTTCCACACCACCAGCTAACCGGTAGTACTAAACCATATATCTAATACTACCTATATGACTTCACCTTAATCCAATGGATCCAATATATTCTTGAAATTCCATTTAAAAATCTTTTAACTCCTTTATAGGGTTTCACCACCTCAATTATTACATGGAAATCTATCTTGACAACCTCTTAACAATATTCAATTTTATAGTCACAAAACATCACTAAAAATATAATAAAAATTGAAATAAACTAAATAATATCAATGTTTACATAAGAGAGTGTTGTGGTCATTAAAACGCTATGAGAGGAGGAGGTTTAGTAGTTAAATTATAATTTTATAATATGTGTTTTGAAATTCAACATTCTGTTACTACTTAATATACATAAATAATTTATTTTAATAATGGTTAAAATTAATTATATTACATATTAAAAAATAGAATGAAATATTAAAACAACCTTTAATACCATATTTTAATAGTAGTTATATTTTGTTAATCATTCATATTTGATATGATATTACACAACTCATATATATTGTATTATCGAACAAAAAAACTAATTAAAAATATTGAATAATAATGTTTATTTTATTTATATAATATTACATTTATATAATAATGTTCATTCATATTAAATTATATTTAGTTACATAAGAATAATCATGGATAGGTGGATGAATAAGATACAAGTAATAAATAAAATAAAGAAAACACTCATGTTGAATGTTCTGAAATTTTCTTAATAAAATCCTCTAAAATGATGTAATAAGGGATAAATCATTTGAAAATAAACTTTCACAAATGATAGGATTATTTAAGATGAATTTTTTGTAGTCATTATAGAGTAAATTGAATTATTGTTATTTTTAGTAGGTTCTAGAGAGGTTCTATTGTATGTATGTTTTTGTTTAAATTAGGTTCATCACTTAATTTCAAGACACAACAAACCTTGGGAAATGATTTCATAGTTTCTACAATGTATTTCATTCAATGTATTTTTCTGGTTGAGATTGGTGGATGGTTGTCACTTTTGTTTGATCAATTAAATTTTCCATGTTAAGATGTACTTTTTGGATCCCTATAAACCATAATGTAATTTTCTAAAGAATTTATAAAATAAATTTGTGATATAATATAATAATTTAATTCTGAATGTAAATAGAAAATATAAGTGGAAGAAATTACATGATCGTTCATGCCTTACCCAATTTAATAATTAATGTGATAAGATGTTCTGATAAATAAAAAACATTATACATCATTTTTATCCGTTAACATATTTTATTCTTTATAACGATGGCCAAATTTATTCACGTGTACATATTTTATATTGAAAAATTGATTTTTTAATATTTCGACATTATTATAAAAATGTCACTAATATAATACCCTTATTATTAATGAATGTTTTTAAAATTGAAAAAAAGGTATTTTTAATTTGAAAATCAATAACACTATAAAAATAAAACTATATCTTATTAATAAATAAATTATATTTTTATCAATTTATGTTAATTATATGAAATTTTATCCATTATTTTATAATAATATATCCAAAAAAAACATAGATAAATGTTATTCTACCAATAGGTAGAGAATAACATAAAAATATACCATATTAAATAATTTTTCAAAAATTAGTCAAATTTCTTTCATCCTAACTATTTTTTCACATACAATAACTGATTAATTATAAATTAAAAATTATAAATATAACATACTTATAATCAGTCAAATTTTATTATTCCATTTTATTAAAATTATTCTATTGAAATAAAACATGTGAATAAAAATACATATTTAATAAAAATATATTTACTAAAAGATAATATACTTTCATAAATGTAATTTTATTTTATTTTATTATAATGTTTTTAATTGTATTTCAAGAAAATCATTTAAAACTAATATATTTATATCATATAAAATTTTTAATAATAACTTTATATTATTAATTTTGAACAATTAATATTTTCGTGGCCTCTCCCTCTAAATGTACTGATCCTAGTCCTTTATTGTTGTATGGGGAGATAATGACCACCATTGATCTGTTCAATTGGCCATGGGAAGGAGAGTAGCACTGAGGGTATAAAAAACCAAAAAATGGGATGAATTTCCTTTATATATAGTTTATTGATTTGGATATAAGATAATATTCTTCCAATCTACACCATGAAAAAAATGAAATCTTGATAAATAATGACACATCACAGATAACTAGAACAACTATATGTACAAAAAGAAATCCTCTATACTGACAATGAAGCATCAATAACCCTTGAACAACACATCATGTTAGTAACCCCTATCTTAGTCACCTACCTGATCCATTACAAATAAAATAGTTATTTTATATTAAATGATTGAGAAACACGTCAATACTTAGTATAATCCTTCCGGAAACGTCTCATGAAAAATATTAATGTTGAAAACTATTTTTCAATAAAAAAACAACCCACTCACCACTTAAGAAGGTAAATCTATTTTCCATACTCACCATGTCTCTTTGACTATGTAATTAATAAGAGTAAATAATTATTTATTAAATAAATATATATAAATGAGGGAAACCTTATTCCACTTCTATACAGTTTTGTTTCCATCATACCCTGACTGAAAGTTATTTTTTTTATTAATACCAAGACAAAGACCAGATTACACTTCACGGGGGAAAAAAATAGTGAAGGCCAAGAGAGTCCTTCTGAACCACATTTACACACTCCAAAGGTAGAGAGTTAAGGCTGTCATAAACCACCAGCGTCTCCTCAGGTCGGCCCCAACGAGCTAGCTCATCAGCCGCAAAGTTAGACTCCCTCAGGCTATGGTGAACCATCCTTCCCTGGTTGGTCTCCACTTTACACCGGAGACATATATATGTTAAATCCCATGAGATGTCTTGATAGACCTGCAGAGATCCGACCAGAACCTTCGAGTCCGATTCCACTTCTGACACCGAGAGACCCTTCCTCCTGCAAACCATCAAACCTGAAAGAAGGGCTCTAAAATCCGCACCCATAGAGTTACCTGGTCCATAATAAGCACTAAAGGCAACCAAAACTGAACCCCAGCAGTCTCAAAGCAAGCCACCACCCCTCATAATTCCTCCAACACATGAGCCATCCACGTTCAGCTTCCCCCCATGCTTTGGAGGCTGCCATTTAACCCATTGTCCTATATCCTACAATTGTCCAGCCTATCCACTAACCAGACCCTCCAACATAGGAGATTGAACACCATTTTTGAAAAGGGAGGACCGCTCCACTATAATGGATTTCATCCGGATATGGAGGTACATCAAGGACCTCTCACCACCAAATCATGCAATAAAATCATTTCTATACTGAATATATGAATCATAATGAAATGATATCATCATAATATCATCCATATCCAAGTATATATCAATAATATACCTTAGACTATGTATACTCATTATACCCTAATCCATCAAATCACAAGCTTGTAACCTTATGGGAATCTTTAACCAATATGACTAGATATACGTATATATTACACCCCAAATCTCTTAAAAATGACACAAAAAGTATAGTAAAAATAAGATCCATCATTGACTGAGTAGGAAAACAAAATATAACTTAATACATCACCACATTTGTTATAACTAATCATAAAATATATGTAATTAGAGAACAAAGGAGAGGATTATGTTAGTTATCTATTCTCTAGCCATTCTAGATGTTAGTTAAAACATCACCAAATATTTAGATGTTGGTTTCCATAACAATGTGAGTTTTGAAACATTTTATATTCAGTAAATATAAATATATATCATACAAAAACATACAATGATCAAATACCTAGCCCACGAATCATCTACTGTTATCGTACAACAAGACATCCTACTACAACTACTATGGTATATATTTTAAAAATAGACAAAAACATATAAGTCACATATTAATTTTTTTTCATCCATTAATTAGACAAAATTATTTATTATTCATTTAATAAATTTTTATTTTATTATTTTAGTTAATGTACCAGCATCACTATAAACCCCATACTAAATTTTCTACCTGTCATGTATGTTATCATCTTCAAAAAATAACAATAACACATCCAATAATTTTATTAATTTATTTTTCTTTTCATTAAACTGTATGTACTCTATGAGTAATCCTAATTATCCGTATTAATGATTAACCTTCCATGAATAGGGTTACGATGAGTTGTTTAGGAGGAAATTATAATCAATAATACTGGAACACGTTCCATTTAAATGAAATAATTATTAATATATATTAAATAAATCCATGATTTTAATTCATCCCAACCACCCTAATGTCATCCATGAAGGCATACAACATAATAATACACATCTGAATTATACTGGAATCCATTATCATTATATCCATTTCCATCTTCATCCCATTTATCACCCATTATTTCAAACCATACCAGGTTGTCATAAAACCTGAATTTAATTTCCTTGTGTGATTATATAATGAAACAAATGATATTTTTATTATAATTTTCTTATGAGTCACCAAAGTCTATATCACCAGGGAATACATTCCTTTAACAATAATAGTGACCTCGCTAATACCAAAAACAATAACAATTACTAAAAACAAGTTAAATACAGATCTAAAATTTACTTGTTTATTATTACAAGGTGGTCAAAATGTAAGGTTTTTATACTTATCTAATCAATATACATGGAAAAAACATATCTCCATTATTTCATTCATATTTCATCACATTGTAAAATAAATAATTATCAATTTAATTGAATCAATATTGAATCAATTTATAATAATTCTAACTTTTCTTTATTTATCAAATTTTAGGACAATTAACCATGATAAACACAAAAACATTCATATCAATTAGTCAACACACTATATAGAAAATATAGAGGTAGAACCCACATATAATATAACAAATGAGATCAAAATTACCCAAACCATAGTCTTTTCTTTCAATAATTCCCAAAATATTATCTAAATTAGGTTGGTTAAATTTTTAAACAAAGTATTAAATCATCATCTTTTTACATTCATATATATATATATAGTAAACTAATGACCTATAGAAGAATATTTAAATATTCCATGAGAAAAAAGTATTTAAAAGTTCTAAAAACTGATTACCTCTACCATGGGGAAATAAAACTCCCAAAAATAAAATCTCAAAATGAATCCTCAATACACCATAAATGAAAAACAAGTAAAATAAATAATATTCATCCTCCATATAATAGTATTGAGAAAACATTTAATGATCCAACCTGAAATGAAACTCACCTTGAATCACCAAGGAATTATTAACCAATGTTCATATGCTGAATACTAGGACTAATGGCTCAATATATCATAATAGGGACTATAGGATACATATAATTCTAGTGTGGAAATAAAAAAAATATAATTTTTATGTGAGTTACAATGAAATAATTATTTTGTGAAACTAAAGACAAGGATACAATACCACATAAAATCCTTCACTCTTTAGGATTTTTAGAAAATATCTGTTATATATGAGTAAGATATTCTATAGATATCTTGGTCATGTTTTCCCTTTTGGATTCTTATTGTAAATCCCATAATATAACTCCTTTTCAAAAACAAAGTGAATATAAATCCTATGAACCCATATTAAATACATAATACATTATATATCCCAAGCTATAGTGAACCTAAAAAATATAGTGGTAAGAGAACCCAATACATTAGGTATTTTCATCACCTCCTATCTCTACACTAGAACTCACCCTAACGACAAAACAACACAACACATCTGAACATCACACTATTGGGTTTTACAAGATATAAAAATAATTGAAAACTATCCTCTTATGTCTATGTAAAACATTGATGAAAACTATGCCTTATGTATCATCTATAACTTGATAATATGATAAGTATAAGGGACTTGATTTTTCCTTTTCCTAAGAGGCAGATACTGTAAATTCATCACCTATTTTTCCCATTGATAAAGAGACCAACACTTCACCGCATGGCTAACCTCAATACTACAATAAAAGACTCTATGTTGCAATATACAACATCTAAAATTTTATATCAACTACACCACTAATATTCCTAATAGAAAAATGAAATAACATTGAAACACGAAGGATTTTAATTGTAAAAACTAATCATTACAATTGATAACTCTCAAATAATTATATTCTCTATTATTAAAAAATCCTTGAATTAAGGGGAATGTGGATTGAATAACCACCCTAAAAGATACCTCTCAATTATGTGATCATATTAATACGATGACCACTCATTGGAAGGAAAAACAATATAAACACTTAGAATCACCATCTATATGATAAAAAAGAATGATTCTTATATAGTATCTCGATTATGTTCACAGAATGTTCACATAATGTGTAATGTAAAATAATGATATTGAGCATGAATTTGTCACTCCAACTCCAATTTTATCTACTATATGTCACCATGGTTTAATGTGACATAATGGAAGGAAAACACACTCCTATGAAACCACATTTCAAGATTTTAATGAATAATTAAAAACATCATGTCAATAGTCACCTTATTCAATATCTATAATTGTCCAATTGATAGCATGAAAAAATCATGATGAAATTGCGGAAGCTATGACACATAAATGATATCATATGTGTGACTCTTATTTGGTATAAGTGATGACCCAAATAATATTTTTGTAACACAATCCAACCCCTCAAAATGTTAAATGAATCAAGTTGAAATATTCCTATAATGATATATTTAATGTAAAAACATTGTACAATATATATTAATGTTAAAATTAATTATGAAGGATAACTGGTTTTAAGTCCAACACAAAAAATTGAATAAAATCATATTTGATAAATTACATTATAAGAACAATAATAGCATTAATAACTAAAAATATATTTATATTAATGGAATAGTAAAAATACAATTTTATATTATAAATTGTGTATAATTATATAATTTAAATGTAATTATTTGTATAGTGAACGTCTTTTTAGTAGTTCATAATTTATTTTAATACATTTAATTCAAAGGTATAAAAAACTTTTAAAAATAATATATGACAAACTATTAATTTTTTAATGTAATTGAAACAATATTAAGAAAAAATATTGCTAAAAAATATAATTTTTTAATAAAAAATCATTATTTATGTTTTTTATGTGTCATGAACCATTTTGTGTCATCCCTAAACTGGACACCTAAGCTATTTTATAATGTTGTAGGAGGGGAATCCCCAATCCTCTTGGGCTAATGAAAAACATTAGGGAATCAAAATTTACATCATCGAGAACTATTTCACCGAATAATCACACCCATAAAAAATTGTGAATATGAAAAAAAGAAATATAACAATTATATATTTAAATAATGTGAGGTCAATAGGACCCTATAAAAATGAACTATAATAACAAATTAAACAAACCCATAACCATAAAAGGCCTTCATGTGACCTCTTAGAAACCATCCATCCAGAATGACCAATATTCACTATGAATAAACTATAAAAGTAACATGATTATAAAAAATAGATCATTTACACAGATATATAGTGGAATAAGGAAATTTTGAGAATATAAAAACACATTAGGTAAGATATAAAGAATTCATTCATATACGTTACAAAAATAGAAGATTAATACTATTATTAAAATACTTTTATATAGTAGGTTTTAATCTTTTAAATAAAAAAGCATTAATATTTCCACTTTCCTCTTTAGAAAAAACTAATTGACTTCAATTGAAGATAGATTTAAATTTTAAAATATAGTTTGGAAAACCAACCCCATGAAAATATACACAATCAATGTTAATGCAAGAGAAATAGGGTTTAAAAAACAAGACATCATGGAATACCAAAAAGAGAAATACCAAAAGGTTAAGAGGAGGAAAAATATATAAAAAGAAACAATAGATGAAACTAATGTTCCACAAAAAATAATGGGAGTAAAAGTTAAATAATTTTTGATATACTCTAAAAATATTGATAGGAATTATAAGATGTACACAATTTATATCCCTTAACCATCATTTTATTTTGATACAATTTCTATAACAGACCACGCTACCCAGAACCATTCTCATAAATTCCATAACTCACAATGACCTTTCTTTACCATAGGTGATTTAGTCCATCTAATTTCGATTAAATGGTAAAAATCCCTTCACCAAGAAAAATATCATTATTTTGAAAAAAATCCTAAATCCATAATTATCATTTATGTACATAAAAAAATATTTCAAATGGTAAATTATATAAAAATTTATTAATCATAATAAAAAACCTAATTTCAAAAGACATTTGTAAACTATGAAACTATTTTAGAAGATCATGTCATTTGAAAATTACATTATATTGAATTTATGTTTATATACATGAAAATATATACATGTAGACAACATAGACATATGGATATAGAAATATATATCTAACATATAGTGGAAAATCAATGACAATTTCAATGGATCAATTAAATAAATTAAAAGAACAATTTCAACAAAACATAAGGGTTTTATATGTAAAGTTGAAAACCCATAAAGAGGTAAATACCCATCTAAATCAAAATTCCACTACAAAACCATGTTTGATATAATTACCAAAACGAATAAAAACTAATTATAACACCCAAATATATTTTAAATCCATCTCTTGAATTCAAATTCTTGACTAAATATACAAATGACTATAAAAATAATCTAAATATGACTTCACAATAAAATTAAAATCACAAAAAAAAATTAATTTTATTATGAAATCAAGTAACAAGTATAGAACATGTAAAATTTATTTAATAAAGATCACTAATCACAGAGAGTGTTTAAAAAAATAAAATGGTTGAAGACATCTACCTCACCCATGTGATAACATAGTCAATCCTTATGAATTATGATGAAAAATGTAATATATACTAACAATACACCATATCATAAAAGAAAAACCCAAAATAGCCTACAGACATTATAGGATCTAGTAAATAGATACCAAATCCAAGGAAGTGCATAAAAAATAAATGGGAAGACGTGATGGGATTGAATGAAATAAAAAACCCATGAAAACATATCAATGATTGATAGAGGATATTCACAACATTGATGATGATAAGATAAATATGGGTCTAGGTATATGTCGAAGAACTAAGGTTGAATGTGGGAGGGAGAGGGTGTAATCAGATTTTTACTATATGATGGTATAATATGAATTTTAACTTCCATGGATTTTGGATGATTTACACAGTTTATAAGAAAGTCTGCCAACTGTGAACCCTACACTATGAAGAAAAACCACCATAGTATAGTTTTTAATTATTTTTCGAAAAATAAAACACCCACCATAATGATATGTTTATAAATATTTCATACACCCTCAAATTTATTCTACAGTGTTTACCCAAACTATGGGAATGTATTACATAAACTCCCAAACCAAACAAAAATGATGCAAATTTTTAATTGAAACTCATATGGTTTGGGGTCAACCATGCTCTAGTTATGTGAGAAAAATAGTGAATGTTTAAAATGAACTATAAATAATTTTTTTTAATTAAGTTTCCTGGTTTCCCATAAATAGTGGGGACTAATTAAGAATATATCAATAAAATAAAAAAAATGATAACTTTAAAAATTCACAATGAATTAAACCTAAAATCAAAGAATAATTTAGAAACCGAAAAATGAAATAATTAATAAGGAAATTGAAATATGGGTTATGGTAATTATCCCTATCATAAAATCATTCATCCCCTATAATGTCAAAAAGTATTTGATGAGAGACCAAACAAAAATTCTCATCCTTAAATAGTGAACTCATAGAATGAAACATCCAAACCATATCCTATCTGAATCAAAACATTAACTATTATGTGACAAAATAAACCCCAAATTCATACCTTAGTGTTTCAAGAGAGAAGAGTGTACAATTCTATGGTTGATCTCCCTATAATTTAAGAACCAAATACACAGTTTGTTAAACTAGGGAGGAAACTCAATGACACTGACATTTGAACCAAGAAGGATGAATTAAAATAAATGCAAATAGAAAACTAGTTTAATTTATGGTTCAATATTACATAGGATACATTCATTACAAAATAGGGATGTAATATTTTATTATACAAAAAAGAACATATATCATTGAAATGAAGGAATTAAATAGAAAATAAAAAAAATGATAAAGGGAGGACAAAACAAATTGGGGAAAACATAAATGGGAGTTACATAAAAATATCATAGATAATGGTCTATGCGGATCTATAGTTGTCCAGGACTTCATTTTCATCTACTAAGGTCCCACCTTACAAAATAACTAATGATTTATTTTTCAGCCACATTAATGAAAAATCACAGGAGTGTTAAGCAAGAATGGATGAAAATTCTAGAACCGACGACACTAGATACTGAAAAAAGATCGGTCCATCTTAAGAGAAGTTGAAATTAATAAAGGATACTTATTGAGGAACTATTTGATTAATTTTAAACCCCAAACGAGATTAAAAACCTTTTAGTTTCCAATATCAATATACAACTTTATGAAAACCAACTCAGCTATAAAAACATCATCCATAAGCTATTTAAACAATATATTAATGTATAAAATACCTCTATTAGTCATTTATAGGAAAAGAAACTTCACAATGAGATGAATCATTAAAAAATCACTCAAAAAACATATAGAGAAGAACATGCCATCTCATTGATTTGGTCAACATATACCTTACCCATCCGTTGACCTTTTAGAATAACTATAAGCTCTACCACTTTTATTTTTTGGTTCATCTGGGGAAAACCATTGAATATATGTGTTCTAGAGGTTCATCAATTCATTCTTGTCTTGTAATGATGATAGAATGATAACAATAACCTATTTTATGTCGTGAACCTCAATAATGCTATAGTTATCATTAAACCTAAGTGATTTTAGAGTTCCCAATGTTTTAAAGATTATTTTAATTTCCTCTACCTACTCCATAGCCTTGTGTATACCTCAATAACCTTAGAAAATGGTAAATGGTTTAGATGATCTTGGATCCACCACTCTACTAGGATTATAGGACGATTCATCCACTTAAAGAGGATCCTTGGAAACTATTCGGACCATTTTGGGTGCCACAATCAAAATAATGAGAAAATTGAAACCAAATAATTCTAAAATCAAACCAAATGGAAATACCAACTATGATAACTATATAACACACTATTCTATTAAAAAACACAAGTGGAACCAAAATTACTCTATAAAATGAAACCAATTTCACCGAAATTCAAATCCATTTGTCTTGAATCCATTTTTATTACCCAAGCAATTTCTGATCAGAAAACATAAAAATACAACATACTAAACAAATCAATTATAAATTTGAAATCATTTTCCTTTTATTCATTTTAATGTCAAAAATTTTCACCCTTTTTCATTCAAAGATTAAAATCTTATCATATTGTTAATCAATTTTTATATGTATTAAAATTCCATTTTACTTTTCAACATGAAACCCACTCACACTAATAGAAATGAGAACAATAGTACATCTTACATGAAATCTGATTAAATATGGAACTGGTTCCCATGTGTTACATAGATGAATTTACAATAAGACCATATGTACTTTTGAAATAACTACTCAGATAATATTAAACTAAATGATTGTTATACACATTGTTTTTTTACTCCATGTATGCAAAACATGTGAAACTGGTTCACTCCCATTATTAATCCCCCGCACCTATAATCCCATAAACATGATGTAGAACCGTCAATATATGACTAATTAATAAATTAGTGACTCCAAGCACAACAAAAACATGTTACTCAAGTAATAAGATAAGAAATAGGTTATAATGACCCTACCTAATCAACATATTGAGTCACAAATAAACATATCAAAAGACTATGTAGCACCATAAATTGTAAAGTTAACATCTGATACTAGATTCTTAGGAACCATCCAAAGATAATGAATAGAGAGCCATATTCTAGGATAACTAAGTGATCCATAGTAAATAACCACCCCAACTAATTTGAACCTGTCTAACTAGAAACACTACATACTAAACACATTCCCATCCAGTTGGAACCATGATCATCTAATTGAGGATAAATAATATCCGCATCTTGAACCACTAGATTTTATATTCTATTACATCAAATTAGTAAAAAGGGTTATTGGGAGTAAATTAAAAATAGAATATATCAATCATGAATCTGAATATTCCACTATACAATCCAAAACAACCTCACAACATTATCCATGTAAATAATATCTCTATCTATAACACATTTAATTACTTTTAAATGTTAAGAATACATTTCCATAGTACCAAATAGGATTTATCATATGAGAAATCATAATAATTTTCCCATGAAAAATTTAAAGGTACTAATTTGGTCATAACATTTTAAAATCATAAATCATTTTCTATGAAAACGTTAACTATTCAAAATATCTTCTCAACCCATGGTGATCATTCAATTATATATCCTAAATGTATCACCCCTCGGTTTGAGGTATGTAACCTTTATTTATGAATTTTTATGTGTTTAAAGTGCATGGGATGAGTTTAGAAGAGGTTGGGAGAGTTTGGGAAGGATTAGGATGAGTTTGGAGGATTTTAAAGGTGTTCACGGTTTGAGCACGATTAGTGTAAATAGTGCGGATGCTCCAGGAATAGTGTAGGGGGAGGTAGTGGGCTCCACACAACCTACATACAGTTAACCAAATGGTGTGAGTAAATGGTGCGGACCCTGGCTCTCGAGGCAGTAGAGTGTGCACAGTTAGTGCACGGTTTGCTAAACCGTGCGGTCTAAACCATGCAGCCACATAAAAATAGGGTTTTTAAATCTGGGCTCCCTCGGGCTTGACCTAAAACACTCCTCTCATACTCCCACTCGAGACTCACTCCATATTTTCAGTTCTTAAGGGCTAGAAGGGCTCTCCCACTCATTTTGGAAGGGGTTTGAAGAGTATTCAAGGTGGTTTGAAGGCAATTTCACCAGGGTATGTCTTCTGCCATTGTTTCTTTGGGTTTTCCTCTAGATCTACTTCTCCTTCTTTTTGGGTTTCTAGATCTACACTTATTATGTGTAGATCTAAGGTTGGGGTTGCCTTGAATGATGTTTTTATGGCTTATGGATGTTAGGGATGGGGATTTAGAGAGGTTTCTAGGAGGCATTCTACCAGATTGATGTGCCTTTGGGAAAAGGGTCAATTTTTCCAAACCCAAAGAGGTAGAGGTCTTCTCTCTCGACTCCACTTGGTGGAATTGTGTTGTGCATTTACAATTAAATTATTATTTTTGAAATTTAATTGGTAAATCAGGGGGTAAATTTGTGGAAAATTAATGAGAGATGAAATTGGGGGTTTTTGGCCTGAAATTTAGATTTTGGGAAAAATCGGTTCTGTTGGAAATGGATTCAATGGGATGATTTTAAAATGTGGATTTTAAAATGACATTGAACTCGAGCGTGATAATGACATGTGATGGTGATTGCAATAATGGGTGATTTTGTGTGGATTGTGCTTTTGTGGATATGAATGGGATGTTTTATTTCAATGTGTGGTTATATAGTGGAGTGGTCTTGAAAGTGCCACTATTACCAGGGAGATGGATGGATAATGGTCAGAAGGTACACAATCGAGGAAACCGGCTGAGAAAGTACCACTTGTCGGGTTGTGAATGTGTTGGCTGAGAAAGTACCCCCGTTGTTGGTTGATTTCTGGATTATGTGATGTTGTAGTTGGGGCTTGTGAGTGAAATATGAACATGGTAACTGGCATGTGGCTTGATTGTGGGGGTTTTCCTTAGTGTGTGGTATGTTTGGATTTTGTAATGAGATTGTGAATGTAATTTTTTTTATATAAAATTTTTTATATAAATGTGCTAACGGTTTATCCTAGTGGCGTGTGTAGGGAAGTAATTTGGGGAAATCCTACTGATTGGTTGTACTCACCCCCTGCATTAGCACTTTGGTGTCTTTGCAGATGTAGTATACCAAGATTTGGGAAAAGGTAAGGCATATCCATCTATTAGAGATGCCTCGTGATGCTTGGCGGTGCATGGAGCTTGGAGCTGGGGTGGAGTTGTGGTTGTGTCACAGATTTGTGTGGATGTCTTTTGGTTTCCGTTGTACTCTGATGTTTTGGAAATATCCGGTTGTATAAACCTTGGGTTGTTTTGACATGGTTGGTTGAATTGAAATTCATGCATTATAGTTGTTGGTTGTTGGTTGGTTGGGTTATCCTCTTGAGGGAAAATCGTTCCCCACTTTTCTTCTGATGCCCTCGGCATTTATTTCCAGCCTTTGGCTCCTTGGGAACTTCCCTTAAGGCCAAGTGAACCTCACCGCCTCCTCAAGCCAGCGAGGTAGGGGCGGGGTGTTACAAGTGGTATCGGCTTGTTCGGTCCTTTAGAGATGATTCTTAGATTTGGAGTTGACATTCGTTCTTGGTTATTCTTTAAGTCTGGATGGTAGAAAGGCGTAGGACTGTTACAACATGGAACATATATCATAAAAGGATGTAGCTAACCATTTTATGCTGAACTTCATGTTACCCGGGAGTTGGGTACATAAGAGTTTTGGAGACACATATAGGCATTAGAAATCTCATTGTCGTGGGTGTAGCCAATGAGATGATCATGACATGTATGATAGAAATGACTTCCCTCTAGGATCCATATTTTATTGGGTTTAATGATTTATGGGTTGAATTGAAAAATGTTTTTCCAAATGTGTGAACCTAAAATGGGAATAAACATGGTATTTTGAAAATGGTTGATTTTTAAAAATGGTGCAACATGGGAAATGTGCATGAATGTAAAGCCTGGTTGTGATTGATTGTTATGAAATGGTATTTGATGTGGTTGATTCATGATATCTATGGAAGAGAGACTCATGCTTGTTTGTTTTATGTTATAGAAATGGCACGGGGTAGGCATCATAGAGACCAACCGGAAGCGGCTGATGACAATGTTGTTGCACTTGAGCCCCATGTGAACCAACAGCTAGTGAAAATTATAGTCCAAGACTTCTAAGCGGCGGGTAGTGTAAATAGAGTGGAAGAGGACAAGCATCTCGGCTATGTGGCTCAGTTTCAGAAGCAGAACCCACCCGTTTTTATGGGTGATGTGGACCCCGAAAGGGAAGAGGCGTGGTTGTCCCGAATAAATAGAATTTTTGAATTCTTGGGAACCCCAGCCGAGCTGAAGGTCAAGCTAGCAATGTATAATCTGGAGGATTATTCCCTTCAATGGTGTGAGCAGGTAGTCCAAGTGGGGATGGACCAGGGTATGATGTGGGAAACCATTGAGGAATTGTTTAACAAACAATTCTACCCTCACAGGTTCAAGATTCAGCGTACAACTGTATTTTTTAGTTTGAAGCAAGAATAAATGTCGGTAATGGAGTATTTTTCTAAGTTTATGATCATAGTGCGGTTTGCACTCGAGGTGGCGGGTAGCACGTCACTAAAAGCAAGGATTTTCGAGGCGGTCTTGAGGCAGGAAATCCATTCTAAATTAGCGGTGCTATGTATCGGGGACTACATAGAAATGGTAAATCGAGCCTCGACAGGTGGGAAAGATATATTGGGTACTCCGGGCGGAGGAAGCATGGTGATACCCACAGGGATTAGTGGGAACTCTAACACTGGGTTCAAGCGAAAGAGGGACACATATTCCAAGAGTGGGAGCACGACACAAAATGCGATGACAGGATCGGTGAACCTTCCTCCGATTCCCCAGAGTAAAGTGGGTTGTTTTCAGTGTGGCTCATCGACGCATATCAATTGGGATTGTACCACACAACCCAGAGCATGTTATAGTTGTAATCAGATGGGGAATATCCAGCTCTACTATAGGAATTCTCCAAGGACGGGTGTGTGTGACACTCCATAAGGATCGCATGCGTCCTATGCTTCGACAACACGGGGGCAGCTTCATACCCCTCGTCAACAAGGTAAGATTTGTCATGGTGATTCTCGGAACACCATGACGCCTTAACAAGGCAGTGTATAATAGAGTGTGGCAACACATGCATTGTTCAGAGTAGAGTAGGTTATAGTGGATGATCGTTCAAGGCCATCCACAATACGAGGTAACATTCTTTTAAATTCTATCTACATGAAAGTGTTGTTTGATACAGGTGCTTCACACTCTTTTATTGCTACCCGTGTTGCTGAGTTGCTGGGTTTAAAGGTAGATATGATGCCTTCAGTTTTGAAACATCAAACCCATCTAGGTAGAAAAGAGTGTCGAGCCCTATTATGTAGAGAATGATGTATCTTTGTGGGAAAAATTGAGATAGTGTGGGATTTCTCAGTACATGACATGGATGACTATGATGAAATTTTGGGCACGAATTAGCTAATAGAGTTTAAGGCCCACATCGATTGTGATGCGCGAATAGTGAGTTTTACGACACAGGATGGCGTTTGGACACATCTTTAGAGGGGAGAGGCATGAGAAGCAGGTTGCAGCATGCTAGTTGGAACTGGTAGTTGGCACATTATCGTATAAATTGGCAGTCATGTCATTGTAATCAATAGAAGATGTTGAGCAGAGTGTTCTTCCAGCAGTGGTGGATTAGTTCATGGATATTTTTCCTGAAGAATTATCTTTGTTACCTCCCATAAGGGAAGTGGAGTTTACGATTGATCTCCTTCCAGGGACCATTCCTATCTCACTTCCATCTTACCGGATGGAACCTACTGAATTGAGGGAATTGAAAGTCCAATTAGAAGAATTGGAAAACAAAGGGTTTATCCGGCCTAGCACGTCTTCGTGGGTAGCGCCGGTCTTGTTCATTAAAAAGGCTGATGGAACATTGAGTCTCTGTTTGGATTATCATAGACTTAACCAAGTGATGATAAAGACCACATATCCACTTCAATGAATCGATGATTTGTTCAACCAGTTGAGGGGAGCCCATTGCTTCTCCAAGATCGTCCTGAGTTTGGGATATCATCAATTGTGAGTAAGGAAGGAGGATATCCATAAAACATCTTTCAGAATTCGATATGGCCATTATGAGTATGTTTTCATGCCCATTGGTCTAACAAATGTGCCAACAGTGTTCATGGAATTGATGAATCGAATATTTCAGAGATATTTGAATTCATTTGTGGTAGTGTTTGTAGATGATATTCTCGTGTATTCAAAGACAAGGGAGGAGCATGAGCAGTACTTGGCGATAGTGCTAGGGATCTTGCAAGATCATCGATTATATGCCAAATTATCAAAGTGTGACTTTTTGATACAAGAAGTCCATTTTCATGGCCATGTGATTTCGGATAGGGGTGTCTCAGTGGACCCGGAAAAGATAGAGGCCGTTATCTTGTGGGAACCAACAAAGAATGTGTTTGAGATACAGAGTTTTCTTGGTCTAGCTGGGTACTACCACCACTTTGTTCGTCATTTTTCATGTCTGGATTCACCAATGATAGATTTGAAAATAAATAATGTTCCATTCCCATGGAACGAGTAGTGTTAGTAGTGCTTCAAGGAGCTGAAAAGTCGCCTTACATCTGCACCAATTTTGGTTCTTCCAGAATCAGGAAAAGGGTATGTGGTGTATTGCGATGCATCTGGATCAGGGTTGTGGTGTGTTCTCATGCAATGAAATAATGTGGTTGTGTATGGCTCACGACATTTGAGGGTGAATGAGAAGAACTACCGAACTCATGATTTGGAGTTGGCTGCAGTGGTTCATGCTTTGAAAATGTGGCTCCATTATCTCTTCGGTGAGACATTAATGATTTACACAGATCATAATAGTTTAAATCACATTTTCTCACAAAGGGATCGGAAGTTAAGGCAATGGAGATGGATGGAATATCTCCAAATTTTTGATTTCGACTTAATGTTCACATTGGGTAAGGGAAATTCGGTTGCAGATGCATTAAGTAGGAAATTATATGCTCAGGTTGTGAAACAGGCATCAGTGCAGTGGCAGTTGATGTCGGTTATAGCCGATATGTGGTTGGAATGTGAGGACCATGGTGATAGAGCAGTCTTCTTTCTAGTTACGTTGATTCCTAAGTTGGATGGCCTGGTTAGAGAGGCACAGATATCTAATCCTAAATGTGTGACCATGGGGTCGAGACTCAATGGTGGGGAGACCATTGAGGGTTGGCAATTGAATAAAGAATCCGTTCTGTATTTCCGGAAACAGAAAGTGGTACCAACGGCTTGTCAGGAAGACCTTCTCAGGGCGTACCATCATTCAAGGTTGGCTGTCCACCCCGATATTCAGAAGACGTATAAGGCATTAAAATCACAATTCTGGTGGGTTGGAATGAAAAGAAGAGTGGCTGATTTCGTTTCACCATGCTTGACTTTCCAGTAGGTTAAGGCAGAGCACTAGAGGCGAGCGGAAAATTTGTATTCTTTACCTATCCCTATTTGGAAGTGGGAGTAGATAGAGATGGATTTTGTCATAGGTCTCCCAAGAACAGTCAGAAAACACGATGCCATTTGAGTGATAGTGGATCAGCTAACGAAGTCGGCCCATTTCATCCCAATTCATGAATATCATTCTGTGCAAGATCTTTCTAGGATCTATACCTGGGAGGTCGTTAAGACGCATGGCATCCCAGTTTCGATCGTATCATATAGAGATCTGAGGTTTATATCTCATTTCTGGGAATCATTGTAGCAAGCCCTTGGAACAAAGTTGACCATGAGTACGACATATCACCATCAGACGGATGGAAAGTCAGAGAGGACGATACAAACCTTGGAAGATATGTTGTTATCTTGTGTGATGGATTTTGGTGGCTCATGGGAGGATCACCTTACCTTGGTTGAATTATTATATAGTAACAGTTATCAAGCATCCATATAAATGGCTCTGTTTGAAGCATTGTATGGGCAGCCATGTCGTTTTCCACTATGTTGGGTGGAAACGAGTGAGTCTTCGATGGTTGGACCATGTCATGTCCAGGAGACTACAGAAAAGATCAAGTTGACCAAGAAATGGATGGAGACGGCTATGAGTCGTCAGAAATTGTATGTGGATCATCGTCGACGACCGTTGTCATTCGAGGTGAGTGATTATGTTTTTTTGAGGATTTCTCCTCAGTTGGGACATCGTCGGTTTGGGAAACAAGGGAAGATATCTCCGAGGTACATTGGAACTTTTGAGATTGCAGGGCGGGTTGGTGAGGTGGATTATCATTTGGCTTTTCCACCTAGGTTCAGTGCGGTACACAATGTATTACATGTGTCGCAGCTGAAAAAATACCAGCCGGATCCGAGCCATGTTATTCGATGGGATCAGGTTGAGCTAGTGCCGGATGATTCGTTAGTCCACGTGCCAGTGTGGGTTGTGGATATACAAGAGAAAGTCTTGCATGGTAAATGCATCATTATTATTGGGTTTTGTGGCAACATAGCCAGATCTAGGAAGAAACTTGAAAACAGGATAATGAAATGGAAGAGCAGTGGCCCGAGCTCTATTAGTAAAGGGCGGGGCACTACTTTCTAGGGAAGTAAAGTCCAATGGTGGAGAGAATGTAGCACCCCGGTTTGAGGTATATAACCTTTATTTATGAATTTTTATGTCTTTAAAGGGCATGGGATGACTTGGGAAGAGGTTGGGATAGTTTGGAACGGTTTTGGATGAATTTGGATGCTTTTAAAGGGGTGCACGATTTGAGAACGGTTAGTGTAAACCGTGCAGATGCTACATGAACCATGCAGGGGGAGATAGTAGGCTCCTCAAAACCTGCGCACGGTTTTCCAAATGTTGTAAGTAAATGGTGTGGACCCTAGCTCTCAAGGCAGTAGATTTCACACGGTTATCACATGGTTTGCTAAACCGGGCGGGCTAAATAATAAAGCCACTTAAAAATAGGGTTTTTAAATCCGGGATCCCTTAGGCTTGACCTAAAACACTCCACTCTTCCTCCCACTCGGGCCTCACTCGGGATTTTCAATTCTCAGGGGCTAGAAGGGCTCTCCCACTCATTTTGGAAGGGTTTTGAAGAGTATTCAAGGTGATTTGTAGGCAATTTCACCCAAGGAAGTCTTCTCCCATGGTTTCTTTGTGTTTTCCTCTAGATCCACTACTACCTCTTTCTTGTTTTTCTAGATCTACACTTATTGTGTGTAGATATATGGTTGTGGTTGCCTTGAATGATGTTTTTAAGTCTTATGGATGTTAGGGATGGAAATTTAGAGAGTTTTCGAGGAGGCATTCTACTGGATTGAAGTGCATTTGGGCAAAGGGTCGATTTTCCCAAACCCTAAGAGGTAGGCGGCTTCTCTCTCGACTCTACTTGGTGGAATTGTGTGGTGCATTTAAAATTAAATTATTTGTTTGAAATTTAATTGGTAAATCATGGGGTAAATTTGTGGAACTTTTATGGGAGATTAAATTGGGGGTTTTTTGCATGAAATTTGGATTTTGGAAAAAATGGGTTTTGTTGGAAATGGATTCAACGGGATGATTTTAAAATGTGTATTTTAAATTGACATTGAACTTGAGAGTGATAATGGCATGTGATGGTGATTGTAATAATTGGTGATTTTGTGTGGCTTGTGCTTGTGTGGATATGAATGGGATGTTTATTGCAGTGTGGGGTGATATTGTGGAGTGGTTGTGAAAGTGCCACTATATTCAAGGAGATGGATGCATAATGGTCGGAAGGGCCACCATCAGGGCATGTGGCTGAGAAAGTACCACTTGTCGGGTTGTGAACAGGTTGGCCGAGAAAGTACCCCCATTGTTGGTTGGTTTCTTGATTATGTGATGTTGTAGTAGGGTCTTGTGAGTGAAATATGAACATGGTAACCAGCGTGTGGCTTGATTGTGGGGGTTTTCTGTTGTGTGTGGCACGTTTGGATTTTGTAATGAGTTTTTTAATAGAATTTTTTATATAAAATTTTCTACATAAATGTTCTAACAGTTTATCCTAGTGGCGTGTGTAGGGAAGTCATTTGGGTAAGTCCTACTGAGTTGTTGTACTCACCCCTATTTTGTCACTTTCGTGTCTTTCCAAATGTAGTATACTGAGATGTGGGCTATGTTAAGGCATCTCCATCTTTTAGCGGTGCATCGTGATGCTTGGGGGTGCATGGAGCATAAAGCTGGGGTGGAGCTGTGGTTGTGTCACGAATTGTTGTGGGTGTCTGTTGGTTTCTGTTGTAATTTGATGTTTTGGAAATATCCGGTTGTATAAACCTTGGGTTGTTTGACAGGGTTGGTTGAATTGAAATTCATGCATTATAGTTGTTGTTTGTTGGTTGTTTGGGTTATCCTCTTGAGGGAATATCGTTCCCCAATTTTCTTCTGATGCCCTCGGCATTTATTGCCAGCCTTTGGCGCCTTGGGAACGTCGCTTAATGCCAAGTGACCCTCACCGCCTCCCCAAGCCAGTGAGGTAGGGGAGGGGTGTTCCAAAAAAGATCCATATCTTGTGAAAACATTATAAAAAATAACTTATCCACATATTTTATAGAAATTTGGAAATAAAAAAAATACTAAAAAACATATTTCTTTAATAAGTCATTGTACAAAATTTCCATTAACATACATGCATACTTCTATAATCTTATGTCATGAACATAAATATATTCACATATTACACATGACTTTATATGAACATCTATTATAATGATATATTTTCAATAAAATAAATAAAATTATTATTTTAAAAATAAAAAAGGATTTTACAAGTAAAGAACCAAATCCATAAAGAGGGAAATACCCATCCATAGAATAAATCTACTTGTGTTTTCAACCAAAACATTTCATATATATAAATTTAATATATAAATTAATCATAATGAAATCCATTAAAACAAATTTTATAATAAAACCACCATACACAAGTATTTTAAATTAGATTTATAAGAAAATTTAAATTGTAAAATCATCTAAAAATGATTTTGAAAAAATTTTAAATCACAATTCATGTTTCTAAAATGAAATTGACGAAGATACATACTTCAATGGTTTGTGAACAAAGTTAAAAATTTGGAATTGGAATGAAAGCTTTCTATGAGACAAACCACACTCCCTAAAATGAATAGAAAAGAAATATAATCCAACCCTCACAAAAATATGATTGAGAGAGAAAAAATTCATAGAAAATGATAGAAACAATATTAGAAGTGGAGAAAAGAAGGAAATGAAACAAAAATCAAAGAAACCATACCAAATATTTATGGTGGAGATTCAAGACATGAATATAGAGAAAATGGATAGGGGTTTGTGGAATCATTCATAAACTAATGTTGATTAGGGGAGGGAGAGGGTTAAGTGGGATTTAAATTTTATGAGGGTAAAATTGGAATTTTATCAATTTTTTTTCTAGATAGGCCACATAGTTAGACCATATAGTTTACAAAATAATTCACCAACCATTCTCCCATTATATGAATGAAAAACTCCCTCACATGGTTTGGATATATGGTTAGAAAAACATGTTCCCAACATGAAATAAGTGTCTTTCAATATTGTAGGAACCCACATAATATTACATCATGGTTTTCTATAACCATTCACATTCTAACACCATAAAATGGTCATATAATTTCTCTTGAGACTCTCAATGCTTGGGA
Source organism: Viscum album (assembly GCA_963277665.1). Taxonomy (NCBI): domain Eukaryota; kingdom Viridiplantae; phylum Streptophyta; class Magnoliopsida; order Santalales; family Viscaceae; genus Viscum; species Viscum album. Next base: position 1,553,475,989 of record OY728165.1, read on the forward strand.
TAAACCATGAACTACCCATGAGAGAAAAACTATAAAAGAATAAAATAAGTTGGATTAGGACCTTTGACTAGGAAATCACAATGTTACACTTTAACCAACCACAATGATCAGACACTAATCCAAAAAAAGATAATAAAATATGAAACTCAAAACATTTACCATTATTTTAATCTTAATATAATTCTCAAGATTAAAAACCATGAAATAAATAAAATAACAAATAAAATAAATGTTTTTTGTGATAATATAATAATTTAAAATAAATTTTTTATATGTTATTATTATCATTAGATAAAATAAACATCTTTTACAATTTTTATCTAAAACATTCGGGTTTTAGGTGAATAGTAAAAAATAAAATTTTTACTAAAATCATAAATTTTTTGATAATTATAAAAATGTATGTATATGAGAAAAATAATTATTTTCTTGATGAAATTGATTATATTTATATAAAAATTCTAAATATTAATAAATAATATTATGATATTGGGAGAAAAATGTATAAATTTTTTAAATATATTTTAATAAAAGTAGTTTTATGTATTTTTTAATTAAATACTAATCTCGGAAAATTTTTACATTCAATTATTTTAAATATATATAAATTTTATTTTTATAATAATAAATTAATTTATATCATATAAATAAAATAAATGGTTATTGATATCCTACACATTATTTGTAAGATTTAATATACCCCTTTACAAATAATGTAGTTTTATGTGTTACATGATCCAATGTTAATATTAATTTTTCTTAAATATTGGAATTTTATATGATAAATTAGATTTCATATTTTACATTTTTTTATATAAATTATTTATTAATTTAATTTTAAACGTATTAAATGTAATTTAATATGGTGAAAACATGTCACTATTGTAAAATATAAAAATTAGAATGAACATATCTAGGGATAAAGAGAATAAAAATGTCGATGTAATTGTCTTAATTATGTGGTTATGTTATTTTAAACCTCATATAATCTCTAAGTCAGTTTTTTTATTTTTTTGAACTACAATAGTTTTCAAAAATGTTCTCTCTTTATAAGATGAGTTTATAATAAAATATTATAAATCTCACTACTTATAAAATGATCCTCTCATAACCCCTAATTTATCAATCAATCCACTGAATCCTTATAAAAATATTCCATTATTTCTTCCCCTAGAACTATTTTCACTCCATCAATATTATCATCATAATATATTTTCCAAAAATCATTCATTTCTATTATGAACATGATCAGTATATTCAAAAATACAACTGTATATACATCTCAATCTATAATAATTTTTCTTATCTATATTTTTTACATTAATAATATATTTTTCATTATTAAATGATAAATGAAAATTAATTGTACATTGAAATTTTATTTTTTATGGAATACATATTATGTAACATATACCACATCAATTAAATAAAATAAAAACACCAGGTGTGTGAATGTGAAGACTTCAACCTCCATAATTTAAAGTGTTTAAATTTACATAAACATACTACATAGATGGTACTAATAGTGAGTTATATATATATATAATATTAAATACATTTTTTTATTCTTAATTGATAAACCATGTTACTATTTTTCTCCATTCAACGAAAATTAAAATCAGAATCCATTAACACATGCAGCCTATCACATATATAGAATGATATGCTACATCAGTAATTACCACATTTAATGGATTTTTATAATATTGGGACTAAGGGGAAAATAATATGGTTAGGCAATATTTATGTTTTTGGTAATTTTAATTTTACAATCTATAAACAATATGTGAAAACAGAACTATTTAAAATTCAACCATTCAAAAAGAGTGTACAAATTAGAAGAAACATTTTCTTCATAATATGTAAAAAATTAATATAGGTTATATTCATCCTAAATTCTATTCTAATTATGATTATAAAAAATAAAATCTATATAATATTATTGTCCCTTTGGGATAATGATATTACACTTAATCCAATTCGTAATCCTAAATTAATTATAATAGGATTTTTAGGTGGGTTTTACAACTAGCATGAAAAATGAAATTAATTCCTAATGATGATTACCCTCGTAATTTAATAGTAGCTAATATATAATTTATATAAGTTAGTATTTCGTTTTTTACTAAAATTGAAATATTTAAATTGAAACCATTTTTTAACCTCGTTAATTAGGAATCATTGAAATATTAAAAATATAAAATTTATCATTAAGGATCATAACAAAAACTAAAATATAATGATATTAAAAAATTGTAATCAATTATAATGTATCAATTATTTTACATTTTATGATTTTTTTAATTGTTATATTTGGTGTAAGAACAAATAATAACATCACTTTTTAAAAACATGATCAAGATTACTGACCCCTGATGTTCATAATACATAATATCTAATGAAAATACAGGACGATAATAACTATAAATAAATCATATAATATGTTTTTATATGAATAATTTTATGATGTTGGTGATTAAGAGAGGTATTTTTGTCAAAAACAATCTTATAGAACATTCAACTATGTAGGAATGCAGGTTATGATGTTCCGTTCATAAAAATATTTATTTAGATATATTTAACATTATGAAAAATGTTATATTTAATATATTTCTATTTATGGATAATTAATTTCTTCTGCCATCACATCACCTAATATTTAATTTCATTAAACATGTATTTCTATATAATAAATTCTACAATGAATATGACTTTATTAAATAATACGATTAAAAGATAAATTCCTATTTTGAGAAATGTTATTTTATAAAATGATTTTTTGTAATTATAATTTTAATATTTCATTGGGGTTTTATTTGGATTTTTATAATAGAATTTTTTATGTGAATTATTAAAAAAACAGATTTTTGTAAACCTATCATTATTTTCTTTATATGAATTAATTTTAATATGTCTTTTTGTTATTACGTCTATACTAAATTTATATAAATATATTTGAGTAATAATTTTTTTAATTAATTAAATAGAAATAAATAACATACCTGAATTTTTGATATGTTATGTTTAGTGTTTTAAACAACATTTAAAACAATAGTTTTTCATAATATTTTTCTTGTTTTTTCAAATTAAAAAATACCAATTAATGTAATTTAATTCGATAAAATATAATCACTAATTAAATATATATGTTAAATTTTTAGTAATAATGAAACATTATTTTTAGTTCATTTTTTAATAATAACCATGGTCAAAATTCAATACTATAATCAGGGTCAAAAAGGATTTATGATGGGGGAGCGGGTAGTGAACTAAAAAGATAAGGGTTAAAATTAATTAAAAAAATGAATTTATACTATTTATTGTCAATATCATGATATTATACCTTCATTTAATTGAAAATATTATTTTATTGAGACACATTGCATGAGTAAGTCATTAATAAATCCTAATATTTGGAAAAATTCTACAAATTTCTTCTACCTACCTTATAAAAGGGCTCCATCACTGCACACTTCCTCAAATATATTTTTCCCGAAAGATCAAAAAACCCCAAAATAAATCCCTTATGAAGGTACCTATACTTTTTCAAGAGCTCATAATATAATAAATATACTAACTTTAAAAATCATATGGTGTTAGCCAAAAGAAGATGTCTAAATATGAGCAGTAATTCTTAAAAAGTGTTACTATATTATTTATTTATATATCTCAATAAATTATACTCTAATAATATTGATATAAAAAAGTATTATATGAAACATAATGAGATTTATTATATTTATTTTTAATCATTTATTCATCTATTTATCCATCCAATAGGAAACAAAATCATGTCCATGCATACGTGCAGACTGCGATGTCATGAGGTGATGTATTTCATTTTTCATCATCACCGTTAATAGTTGGTTATTAATATATAATATAATATTTTTATTTTATAATTATTAAAAATTTATGGTTATTAAAATATAATATATTTGTTGCCTTCTAACCCTTCATTAAACAAATGATTTATAACATCACTTATGCCTATGTGTAGACTAAAACATACATGAATAGTTATGATTCATTTTTCATATATTCTAATAAATTATGAAATAAATTTTTTTTATACTTACTATATATGAAATATATATCAATATTAACATAATATAGATGATAGAACAATAATAATAATTCAAATAAAGAAAATTATAAATCGAAACAAGTATTAAAAAAATAGTTATCACTTTTGAATAAGGAATTTTAATTGAATTGTTTTATAATGGTTATTGAAATGTTATTAGAAAGGAGTATATGATTTAGTAAGTATATATATTGTTATATTATAGAATAATATAAATTAATGTTTTAATGGTTATTAAAATAATTTATGAAGAAATTATGATGTTAGGTAAGAGTTCATTTCACAATCTCATAATTCTTCAGAATTTTTTATGTTTATGATTCTAGATTGAATATTATATGATATTTCTATCTTGAACCCCATAAATTATATTCTATACCATTAATTTTGTGAAATTAGATTTTTTTATTTAATACTCCTTATATGTACTCTAAACCACGAATTCATATTTTTAAAGAAAACATACATTGATTTTCTATTTAGTCGAGAATATTTTTATTACAAAGAAATTTAATCATTAAGATGTTTTCAAGAAATTTTATAGTATTAATATATTATTGAATAAATCAATTTATTAAATTTTTATTCATTCTAATTTTTTTTAAATGAATCTTCTTGTTATTTTTGTAATAAAAGACTTTTTACTAATTGTGTGAAAAGAATCATTGGTTTTACGTACACCACAAAAATAATTTGGTCCATAGTCATTAAGAAAATTTATTTTTAATATTACATTATAATTATAAAAGATTTTTAAAAGGAATACTATTTACTAAAATTTTCTAAATTTTTAATGTTTTTAGGTGAATTCAATCTAACAACGGAATTTACATCATTAAATGTTTTAGTCAGATCTATAAATAGTTTTCATATATGTAAAAATATAGAAATTAAACATTGTATATATTGTGGGAATACTCTAATGATACTATCCAACACATTTATTTAGATTTATTATGATCAGTTTGTCTAGAAAATGTATTTACCTTCTATAATCTACTATCTATAGAACAAATAGTTTTTAATTAATTTTGAATACTAATTAATATGTATTTTATATTCATATTATTAATTAATTATAATCATTATGTGATTTTTGGGAAATGAATTACATTGAGTCTTAATGTATTGGATGGTCTCATGTCAAAAAAATAGTTTGGGTATTTCGTATTTTTTCAAACAATAATTTTTTTTCATGGTATGAGGGCTTGATGGTTTGTTTAAAATATCTGACAATATTTAATCCATAATTGTGAAATTTTTTATTGAATTCCATGTTATTATTTTAATATTTATGAAACTTGGGTACACGTTTCATCCTCATTTGATTATTTATATGATAGCATTGATTAACAATCTATTCCATTAATATTACTCATTCCTCAATTATTCTATGATTTTTTACACTATACACATTTCATTTATTATCATTTAATCTCACCCTGTAATTTTATCCCTTTATATGGGATTACATGAAGTGTAAAATGTTTTCAATTTATAGATAAGCTATAGGTTATAAAAAATTTCCCAATGAAAATACATTTTTTTTTCAAAATTATTTTTAGTTTAAGGTGTATAATTTTATTATGAAAATAAAAACATTATATCCCTTGAGGTATAATAAATTGTTTTTTATTCCATTATAATAAATTAACCATAGATCATAGCCATTAAATTGGGATTTTTTAAATTGGTATTAGATAATGTTAAATATAATCCATGTGAACACTAGTTTGGAAAACATATATAAGATAATATAATAAAATGCTAGAATCATCGATATATTATGTATATGATAATATAATGTTGTTTTTAAGGTTGATAATTTTGTATTTAAAAAACAATAGATCCCATTATTGATAATGGATTGTTAATATGTCTATAGAATAGTTGATCATAGGGGTAACAACTAAAAAATGCGAGGATTTGGAATTAACCCGATCTTTAATAGTGCATAATGATTGGGACTAAGACCTCGCACCTTGATAGAAACTCTCGAGGCATATTATTATTTTGATCAATAATCTTTTTATAAAAAACTATAAAATATTTATAAAAATTTGAATGATCTGAATAAATTCAATATGACAATTAATTTTTTATTCTATGATTATATATGAATTAATTTTTACTTTATATAAACTATTTCACCCATTTCATGATTATAGATTATTATTTATAATGTTATGATTTTATCAATATTTCACAATTTTTTTTGAATGTATCATATAATATGGAATGGATACCATATCAATAATTTTAATATATATAATTATTTACCTCTTTAGGATAACAATGAAGTTAGAGTTGGATATGTAGTTGTAGAAGATAAAATTATAATAATATTGGAGAATTTGATACCTGTTTTGTCTAATAACATTTCCCATATTGTGAAACCTAGTGATCTATAATATAATGCAACAATGATATAATTTTTCATATAAAACAAGTCCGCATTATACAATGGAAGAAAAGATTCAATTGTATCTGAGTGATTGATAAGTTATTTTGAGAAGATAATTTTCCTTTTTGGAAGTAATGTTAGTGATAATTTTGGTCAGAATTTATTTTCTCCGGGGGATTTTAGATATGTGAAATTTATTGATTAAAAAAACTATAAATGTGTCAGAAAGATAAATTTTGGAATGAAATTACTTTATTATATACTTAATTAAATTTTTTTATTGTTTCTAATAACTATATAATATGAAAACAAAATTATTTATTGTGATTAAAAATTAGTCAAAATTATTGTGAGGTATGAAAGTTAATTTACAAGGTTATTAATGCATGTTGATGAATACATAAAAAATAATAATAATAAGAATTAGAAGTTTTTTTACATGATTAATATATTAATTTTATGGGAATTAGTGTCCCAAATATACTCATAATATTAGGATATAGTATTATGTTTTTTCATGAATGAAAATTAATTTTACACTGCTTATATATTAAAAGGAATAAAATTGAAAATTAGGGGAATTTCAATCAAGGAATAAATGTGGAATGAAACACTCTATTACATGCTTAAATTAATCAATAAATTTATACATGTGTCGAGAGAAATGATATCTTTATATGAAATGAAATGCTAATGGAATATCGATTAATGTTCAGTGCTATTAAATTATTGATATAGAGGACTTCCACATTCAATTAACAATACTTAAAGGAAACTTGTAGAAGAAGATACCATGGGGAGTAAGAATTGATTATAAAATTACTAAAGAAAATATTTATGTTTCTAGTGGTGTTTTGGAAGATACTATGATCATAAAGTAAATTTCAACTATTGACTTATTTGATACCGGATGCTCACACACCTTTATTTTATCAGTGTTTACCATTTTAATTAAAAATTTATCTTAAACACCAATAATGGAGTTCTGAATGAAGAAAAACGGAGGAAACATTTTTGTAATTAATTTATGTTTTTTAATACCCATTATGATTCATGACATAACCAATTAAAATAATTATTATTATATATGGGGTAGATGTTGATATAATACTATGTTTATATTTTAGTTAAACGTATAATAATATTTTTTTTCAAATTAAATGTTGTCATCATTTCAAATGATGATATGAAATTTTTTATCTTTATAGAAGATACATCTTCACATAAATTATACCTTGGTCAACCTATAGACTTATCTTCTAATGGAAATTATCGGATAATGAGAGTCAATAAAACCAATAGATGAGTGGTAATCTAATGATAAACGTTTTTATTACTGTGAAAAAAATAAATTAGTTTATTTACTAAATACCCAATCATAAAAAATGATCACTAATTTCATTTTTGAAATAAAATAATTTATAAAATGAAACAGATATCATAGACCCCATAAAAATGGAAATGATGGATCTATTAGATTTAATGAAAAAAACTTCATGTGCTTTTTATATGGGATTCATATCCACATGTTGTTGTCTTAGGGGTCTTCTTTTTTGATTTTTTAAAAAGAAGGATGTGACTATAAGTTCTTGTTTTTATTATAATTAAAAAAATATTATTATTATGATAACCATATATCATCTACTTAATATTAATTATTTTATTTTTTATCTTTAATGAGATTAATATTTTTCTATGTACAATCTTAGTTATGGGTATCATAAATTAATTATATGGAAGGAAGATAATCCAATGATATAATTTTATATGATGTATGAATTTTATGAATTTGTAGTTTTTCCCATTATATTAAATAATTCATCCATGTATTTATGGTTATAGTAAATAGAGTGTTCAAGGAATAACATGATAATTTAAATGTTGTATTTATTAGAGATATATTGTTATACTCTAATTGTTATGAACAATATAAGATTAATCTATGGATCATTCATGAGACATTTTAAGAAAATGAGTTATATCGGAAATATTTAATGTTTGAATTCTGGATTTGGGAATTAACTTTTCCGGGACATAATATCTCTATAAAATAAATATAAGAAAATAATTCTAAGATTACTTATAACACACCATGGAATTATAAATAAATTAAAATTCATGAAAAACTAAATCTCTATTTAATAACACATTATTTTAAGTAAGTAGTTATAAAAATAAGGTTATACATATTTTTACCACCACAATGATTTGAATTTCAAAAAACAGACATATTCAATTTCGATGAAAATATTATTTGGATTCTGATAGAAGAAAATTACTTTTTGGAGAACAGTAACCTTCCACTATAAATAACAATGTTACCCTTATTAATATTAATATGATTCTTATGAATACTAAATGAGATAAATAAATATTAACTTTTCCAATAAATGTATAAAAAAATGCATATTATAAGTGACAACATGATCATTATATAAGTGATGGTGTTTTTATAAGGAATATATACTAAATTATATTTTTATGTTTAATTTAGTAATTTAAATGAATATTTATTTTCATAAAATGTAATAAAAAATTATTTGTTTTTCTTATTATTATATAATAATTTTACAAGGCCTTGATTAATTTTTCATTTTGTTATAAAATGAATTATAGTTCTAAAATTGTTATTTTTAGAATATGTTATGATTTTATTTAGAAATTAAATTAACCATATTTAGAAACCTATTTTTATAAAATGGAGTTCTTTTTTATTTTTACATAGTGAAAAATTGTTTTGGTTAAATATTGTGATTTTTCTAAAAAAAACATGAATTTTTAATGAATAATGAAATATGGTAAATTACAGTATTTATAAATTATATATTAAATACACTATTCCTAGAATCATGGAGGATGTAAGCACACTTTTTTCAAACACACGTTCTTTCTTTAATATTTTTGGTATCATTAATTTAGAATATTCACATCCTTGATCAAAAATATTAATCTAATTATTAAAATAATAGATAACCCCTCATATCCTCCACTATTATTTCTACCCTCACCCCCTCTTCTCCTGACACAACTCAAGCCATGAAAAATATCTATGTAATTCCAAATACTTTTCCAAATCCCATAACCCACGTACATGACCTTCTGGTCCCAATAAAAGGCTAATACTAAGGGCCTTAAGGAAGATCTTAAGGAGAAGTGATCAAGAGGTAAAAATCAACATTCATTTTATTTCATTTCATTTTCATTTTTCTTTTATATTATTATTTATTTTCTCCCCTCTCATGACCCATGTGGAATGAAACCTCCATTAACACATATATACTAGAATTTTTTATTTTTTATGGAAACATTCACCCTCATAATTCTTCTCTTATCCATCTCATTATAAAAATAAAAAGCATCATCCATGATGTGCTGATTTAATGATATCATGGATTATGTGTTTGAAATTTTATTTAATTTATGATTAAAAAACATAAAAACACATAATACCACATAAACCAATTCTAAATTTGAAATTCTTTTCCATTAATTCATTTTAATGTAAAAAATATTCACCCTTTTTCTTTCAAATATTGAAATCTTATCATAATGGAAATCAATTTTTATCTCTATTAAAATTCAATTTTTCATTTCCACTTAAAACCCACTCACATTAACAGAAATCTGTCCAACTATACATCTTACATGAAATCTGATTTAATATTGAACTAGTTCCCATGTGTTACTTAGATGAATTTATTATAAGATCATATGTACTTTTGAGCTAACTACTCAGATAATATTAAACTAAATAAATGTTCTACACGTTTTTTTTACTGCATGTATGCACAACATGTGAAACTGGTTCTCTCCCATTATTAACCCCCCACACCATTAATCCCCTAAACTGGATGCAGAAACGTCAATATATACCTAATTTAAAAATTAGTGACTCCAACCACATAAACAACTTGTTACTCAAGTACTAAGATATGAAATAGGATATAATTATTTTCTATAATCAACATATTGAGTCGGAAATAAACTTATCAAAATCCTACATAACACCACAAATAGTAAAGGTATCATCTGATTCTAGTTTCTTAAGAACCATCCTTTGTCATTAATAAAAAATAAAATTGATCTTTATAGTAATATTTCCCATGTGGAGTCCCTATTTTACATGAGATTATGGGAAGCATCATGGAACTGTAATATTAATCATTGGTGATGATTGTTCTCAATAATGATGAACAAAAAAATATTGAATGAATAAAAAATTAGATACATTAATCTCATAAATAATGAAATTTAAATCAATATGATATAATTAATGATACCAAAATTAACACTAAAACAATATAAGAAATAAAGAAGATATCTATATAACCTCTTGATTACCTTTAATCAATAAAGACCAACTCTCTCGATGGGAAAACAAGAAGTAGACCCTGAACCTAACAAAGTGCTCAATTTTACCAACTCTGAGTTTTATAAGTATGTTGTGAACATAAAATTACTCCGTAGGTATGAATTAATTAATCCAAAGATTTATCTTCCAAAGGTAGTCCATTATAATTGGTTAGAAACATTTTTATACATTAGGTTTTAATATTTTAAAGAAATAGGCAAGCATATTTAAATTTTTTTATTTATAAAAAATTTAATAAATTCCATTAAAAATATTTTAATTAGAATATCTAGTTTAGAATGGAAACACAAGAAAGGACATAAAAAAAGTTAAATGAATGAGAATTTGGGGTAAAATTGTATCAGGGAGGAATATCCAAAATCCAAATACCTTATGAGGAAGAGGTATAAAAAATATATAAATATAAAACAACCATGAAACTAATGGTATAAAAAATAGTATGGGATGTAAAAAAATATATAATCAATGGAATATCCTAAATATCCTAAGAGGTGACCCCAACGATAATGAATATAGAACCATGTTCTATCATAACTATGTGATCTATTGTAAATTACCACCCCAACTACTTTGAACGTGTCTCACTAGAAACACTACACACTATACACATTCCCATCTAGTTATAACCTAGACCATCTAATTGAGGTTAAATAATAACCGCATCATGAACCACTAGATTTTATATTGTATTCCATCAAATTAGTAAAAAGTCTTACTTTAAGTAAAGTAAAAAGAGAATATATCAATCATGAATCAGAATATTCCACTATACAATCCAAAACCACATCCTAACACTATCCATGTAAATAATTTCTCTATCTATAACACATTTAATTACTTTTAAACATTAAGAATAAATTTTCATAGTACCAACTAGGATTTATCATATGATAAATCATAATCATTTCCCAAGAAACATATAAATGTACTAATTAGGTAATAACATTTTAAAAACATAAATCATTTTCTTAGAAAACATCAACTATTTAAAATATTTTCTAAACCCAAGGTGATCATTCAATTTTATATCCTAATGATCCATATCTTGTGTAAACATTATAAAAAAGAACTTAAAAACATATTTTATATAAATTTGCAAACAATAAAATACTAAAAAACATATTTCTTTAATACGTCATTGTACAAAATTTCCATTAATATACATGTATACATCTATAAGTTTATATCAAGAACATAAAAATATGAACACATCACAGATGAATTTATATGAACATCTATAATAATGATATATTTTCAATAAAATAAATAATATGATTATTTTACAAATAAAAAAGGGGTTTACATGTAAATAACCAAATCTATAAAGTGGAAAAAACCCATCCTTAAAATAATTCTACTTGTATTTTAAAAAAACAAAATTTCATAGATATAATTTTAATATATAAATGAATCACAATGAAATCCATTAAAAGAAATTTTCTAATAAAACCACCAAAAAAATCATTTAAATTAGATTTATAAACAAATTTAACGATTGAAATCATCTAAAAATGATTTTGGAAAAATTTTAAATCAAAATAAATGTTTCTAAAAAGAAATTTACATAGATGCATACTTAAATGGTTTATGATCAAAGTTAAAAATTTAGAATTAGAAATAATTATTTTAATGATACAAACAATACTACCTTAAATGAAAATAAAAAAAATCTAATCCAACACTCATCAAGAATATGGCAGAGACAGGAAAAATTCACAGAAAATGATAGAAACAAGATTAGAAGATGAGAAATGAAGGAAATGAATCAAAAATCAAGGAAAACATTCCAAATATTTATGGGGGAGATTCGAACCATGAATACAGAGAAACGGGATAGGGGTTTGGGGACCCCTTCATAAACTAAAGTCAATTAGTGGAGGGAGAGTGTTAAATAGGATTTTAATTTTATGAGGGTAAAATTGTCACTTTATTCATTTTTATTTTCTATAGGACACATGGTCAGACCTTATATTTTATAAAATAATTCACCAACCATTCTCCCACTATATGAATGAAAACCTCCCCACATGGTTTTGCTATATGGTAAGAAAAACATGCTCCCACCATGAAATAAATGTCTTTTAATATTATAGGAACCCACATAATATTACATCATGTTTTTTTATAACCATTCAAATGATTTTTTTTCCAATTTCTAACACCATAAAATGGTCATACAATTTCTCTTAAGACTCTCAAATCTTGGGATAAACCTTGCACTGACCATGAGATAAAAATTATAAATGAATAAAATAAACTATATTAGGAACTCTGACTAGGAAATCACAATGCTACACATTAACCATCAACACTGATCAGACACTAATCCAAAAAAAAGTCGAAAACAAAAATTATTTACAAAGAATTTAATCCTAAAATAATCCTCAACATTAAAAACCATGAAATAAATAAAATTAAAAATATAATAAATGTTTTTTTTGTGATAATATAATCATTTAAAATAATATTTATATATATTATTACTAGAATGAGATAAAAACAACATCTTTTAAATTTTTTTCTAAAACATTTGGGTTTTAGGTGAATAGTAAAAAATAAAGTTTTCATTAAAATCATAACTTTTATGAAAATTATAAAAATTTATGTATATGATAAAAATAATAATTTTATTAATGAACTTGATTTTATTTATATCAAAATTCTAAATATTTATAAATACTATTATGATATTAGAATAAAAATGTATAATTTTTTTTAATATATTTTAATAAAAGTAGTTTTTTTGTATTTTCATTTAATTAAAAATTAGTTTGGTAAAATTTTGACATTAAATTATTTTAAATATATATATATTTTATATTTATAATAATAAATTATTTTATATCATATAAATAAAATAAAATGTTATTGATATCACACACATTATTTTTAAGCTTTAATATACACATTTTTAAATAATGTAGTTTTATCTGATACATGCTCTAATGTTAATATTAATTTTTCTTAAATATTGGAATTTTATATGATAAATTGGATTTCATATTTTACATTTGTTTATATAAATTATTTAGTAATATAATTTTATTCTGTATCAAATGTAATTTACTATGGTGAAAACATGTCATCATTGTAAAATATAAAAAATTAAAAGGAATATATCTTGGGATAAATAGAATAAAAATGTTGATGGAATGGTCATAATTATGTTGTTATGTTATTATAAACCTCATATAATCTATAATTTTTATTTTATTTTTATGAACTAAAAGAATTTTGAAAGATGTTCTCTCTTTATTAGAGGTGTTAATAATAAAAAATTATAATTCTCACTATTGATAAAATGAACCTCTCATCACCCCTAATTTATCAATAAATCAATGAAATCCTCAAAAAAAATTCAATTATTTCTTCAACAATAACTGTATTCACTCCATCAATATTATCATAAAAATATATTATCCCAAAATCATTCATATTTATGATGTACATTATAAGAATATTAATAAACAAAAAAGTATATACATCTCAATCTACAAAAAATTTCCTTGTCTATATTTTTTTACATTAATCATATATTTTAAATTATGAAATGATAAATTAATTTTAATTTTAAATTTTAATTTTCTATTTAATAGAATACATATTATGTAACATATCCCTCATAGATTAATGAAAATGAAAACACCAGTTGTGTGAATGTGTAGACTACATCCTCCATAATTTAAAGTGCTTAAATTAACATAAACATACTACATGGATGATACTAATTATGAGTTATATATATATATATATATATATATTATTAAAGACATATTTTATAATTCTTAATTGATAAACCATGTTATTCTTTTTCTCCATTCAATGAAAATTGAAATTAGAATCTATTAACACCTACAACCTATCACATACATAGAATGATATGTTAATAAGTCATTACCACATTTAATAGATTTTTATAAGATTTGGTCAGAGGGAAAAATTAAATGGTTTGGCAATATTTATGTGTTTGGTAATTTAAATTTCAAAATTTATAAAAAATATATGTATACAGAACTATTTAAAATTCAACCATTGAAAAGGAGTGTACAAATTAGATGAAATATTTTATTCATAATATGTAAAACATTAATATAGGTTATATTCATCTTAAATTTCATTCAAATTATGATTCACAAAAATAAAATCTATATTAGATTATTATCCCTTTGGGATAATGATAATACACATAATCCAATTCGTAATCCTATATTAATTATTATAAGTTTTTTAGATGGGATTTACAACTGGCATGAAAAATGAAATTAATTCCTAATGATGATTATTAAGGGAATTTAATGGTAGCTAATATGTAACACATAAATATATATATAAGTGAATATTTCATTTTTTTCTAAAAT
Source organism: Viscum album (assembly GCA_963277665.1). Lineage (NCBI taxonomy): Eukaryota > Viridiplantae > Streptophyta > Magnoliopsida > Santalales > Viscaceae > Viscum > Viscum album. The sequence continues at coordinate 1,553,491,210 of OY728165.1, forward strand.
TGAAATATTTTAATTGAACTAATTATTTATCCCCATTAACTGGGAATCAATGAAATATTCTCATTATAAAATTTAGCATTAAGGATCATAACCAAAACTAAAATATAATGATATTATAACATTTTAATCATTTATAATATATCAATTATTTTACATTTTATGATTGGGTTATTGTTATAATTGGTGTAAGAACAAATAATAACATCAATTTTAAAAAACAAGATCAAGATTGCTGACCCCTGATGTTCAGAATACATAATAACTGATGAAAATACATGACGTTAATAACTATAATAAATCATATAATGTGTTTTTATATTAATAATTTAATGATGTAAGTGATTAAGAGAGGTATTTTTGTCAAAAATTATCATATAGCACATTCAACTATGTAGGAATTCATGGTATGATGTTTCTTTCATAAAATATTTATTGAGATATAATTAACACTGTGAAAAATGTTATATTTAATATGGTGCTATTTATGGCTAATTAATTTCTTCTAACATCTGGTTACCTAATATTTAATTAAATTAAACATGTATTTGAATAGATTAAATTCTACAATGCATATGAGTTTATTCCAGAATACAAATAAAATATAAATTCCAATTTTGAGAAGTGATATTTTATAAATTGATATTTTGGAATTATAAATTTAATATATTCACTAGGGTTTTATTTGAATTTTTATAAATGAATTTTATTATATGAGTTATTAAAGAAACCTATATTTTTAATACTATCATTATTTTTATTATATCAATTAATTTTAATGTGTCTCTATATTATTTTCTTTATACTAAATTTAAAAAATATAATTGAATAATAATTTTTGTAATTAATTATATTGAAATAAATATCATACATGAATTTTTTATATGTTATGTTTACTATTATAAAAAACAATTAAAAAATTGTTTTCATTCCATTTTGGTTTTTTTTTTAAAATTTAAAAATTATAATTAATGTAATCTAATTTGATAAAAATTATTCACTAATTATAGACATATGTTAAAAAATTTTACTGATGAAACATTATTTTTTTGGTCATTTTTTAAAAATAACCATGGTCAAAATTTAATACTAAAATCAGGGTTAAAAAGGATTTACGATGGTATAGGGGGTGGTAAACTCAGAAGATAAGGGTTAAAATTAATAAAAAACATGAATTTATAATATTTATTATCTATATATTTATATTATACCTTTATCTAATTGAAAATATTCTGTTATTTAGCCACATTGCATGAGTAAGACATTAATAAATTCTAATATTTGGAAAAATTCTACAAATTTCTTCTACCTCCCTTATAAAAGGACTCCACCACTGCAATCTTTCTCAAATAAGTTTTTCCCTATATTTCAAAAATCCCCAAAATTAATTGCTTATAAACATTCCTACACTTTATCTAGAGCATATAATATGATAAAAATACTAACATTAAAAATCATATAGTGTTATCCAAAAGAAGATGTCTAAATATGAGAAATAATTCTTAAAAAGTGTTATTATATTATTTACTTATATAACTCAATAAATTTTACTCTAATAATATTGATATAAAAAATTATTATATGAAACATAATTAGATGTTATTATATTTATTTTTAATCATTTATTAATATCATTATCCATCCAATAGGAAACAAAATCATGTCTGTGCATACGTGCAGAATACGATGTAATGAGGTGATGTATTTCATTTTTCATCATCACCGGTAATAGTTGGTTATTAATATATAATATAATGTTTTTATTTTATAATTAATAAATATTTATGGTTATTAAAATATAATATATGAGTTACCTTCTTATCCTTCATCGAACTAATGACTTATAACATCGATGATGCCTACGTGTGGACTATAACCTCAATGAATGGTTTTGATTAATTTTTCATATAAATCATTAAATTATAATATAAAATATTTTTATACTAACTATATAAGAAATCTATATCAATATTAAAATTATTTAGATGATAGAACAATAATCATAATTAAAATAAATAAAATTATAAATCGAAACAAGTATTAAAAAATAGTTGACACTTTGGAATAAGGAATTTTAATTGAATTATTTTAAAATGGTTATTGAAATGTTATTATAAAGAAATATATGATTCAGTAGGTATATATATTGTTCTATTATATATTAATATCAATTAAATTTTTTAATGGTTATTAAAATAAATTAGGATGTAATTCAGATGTTAGGTAAGAGTTCATTTCACAATCTCATCAATATTCATAATTATTTATTTTTATGATTACATATAGAATATTATATGATATTTCTATCTTGAACTACATTAATTATATTCTATACCATTTATTATATAATATTATATGTTTTCATTTAATATTCCTTATTTTATCTACTCAAAACCATGAATGAATATTTTTAAGGAATATATACATTGATTTTCTATTTAGTCGAGAATCGTTTTATTACAAGGATATTTAAAAATTAAAATGTTTTCAAGAAATTTTATAGTATTAACATATTATTCATTAAATCAATTTTATAAAATTATATACATTCTAGAAATTTTTTTAAATGAATCCTCAAGTTATTTTTTGAATAAAACACTTTTTACTGATTGTGTGAAAAGAATCAATGGTTTAACATACACCAAAAAATAGTTTTCACCACAGTTATTAAAAATTTTTATTTTGAATATGAAATTATAATTATAAATGATTTTTAAAATTAAAACTATTTTCTAAAATTTTGTAAATTTTTTATTTTTTATAGGCGATTTGAATCTAACAATGGTATTTACATCATTAAATGTTTTAGTTTGATATATAAATAATTTTCATATATATAAAAATACAGAAATGAAACATTGGATATATTATGGGAATAATCAATTGATACCATCCACCATATTTCTTTAGATTTTTTATGTTCAGTTTGACTAGAAAATAAATTTACCTTCTACAATCTACTATCTATAGAACAAATAGTTTTTAATTAATTTGGAATACTAATTAATATGTATTTTTTATTCTTATTATTAATGAATTGGACTCATTATGTGATTTTGGGGACTTGAATTACATTGAAACTCAATGTATTGGATGGTATCATGAAAAAAAATAGTTCGGGTATTTCATATTTTCATAAACAATAATTATATTTTTTTCATGGTATGAGGCCTTGTTGGTTTTTTAATGTATCTGGAATTATTTAGTCCACAATTGGGAAATTTTTTAATGATGTCCATGTTATTATTTTAATATTTATGTTACGAGTGTACATGTTTTAAACTCATTTGATTATTTATATGAAGATATTTCATAATCATTTATTCCTTTAATATTACGCATTCCTCAATTATTATATGATTCTTTGCACTATACACATTTTATTTCTAATCATTTAATCTCACCAGGTAATTTTATCACTTTACTTGGGATTACAATAAGTCTAATATGTTTGATATTTATAGATATTCTAGAGGTTATAATAAATTTCTCAATGAAAATACATTTTGTTCAAAATTAATTTGAGTTTCAGGTATTTAATTATTTTAATAAAATAAAACCATTTGATCCCTTAAGGTATAAATAATTGTTTGTTGTTCCATTATAATAAATTAACAATAGATCATAGCCATTAAATTAGGATTATTTCAATTGGTATTAGATAATGTCAAATATAATCCATGGGAACATTAATTTGGAAACCATATATAACATAATATAATCAAATTCTAGAATCATGGATATAATTATGTATATGATAATATCATGTTGTTTTTAAGGTTGAGAATTTTGTATTTAATAAATTATATATCCCATAATGGATAATGGAACGTTAATATGGCTATAGAATAGTTGATCATAGGGGTAACAACTCCAAAATGTGAGGATTTGGAATTAACCTAATCTTCAATAGTGAATAATGATTGGGACTAAGAACTCACACCTTGATAGAAAGTCTCGAGGGATATTATTATTTTTATTAAAACTCTCTTTATAAAAAATTATGAAAAATTTGGAAAAATTTGAATGATCTGAAGATATTAAAAAATGACAATTACTTTTTTATTCTATGATCATATATAAATTAACTTTTATTTTATATAAACTATTTCACCCATTTCGTGATTATAGATAATTAATTATAATGTTATGATCTAATCAATATTTCACAATTGTTTATGAATGTATCCTATAGGATGGAATGGATACCATATCAATAACTGTAATATATATATAAGAATTTCCCTCTTTAGGTTGACAATGAAGTTAGAGTTGGATATTTAGTTGTAAAAGAATAAATTATAATAATATTGGAGAATTTGATGCAGGTTTTGTCCATTAACCTTTCTCATATGGAAAAACCAATAGATCTACAATATACTGCAACAATGATATACTGTTTCATATAAAACAATTCCACATTATTCAATGGACGAACAAATTAAATTTCATCTAAGATATAGAAAAGTTATTTTGAAAAGATAATTCTCTATTTTAGAAGTAATGTTAGTGATAATTTTTGCATCAGAATTTATTTTCTCATGAGGATTTTAGATCTGTGATGGTTATTGATTAAACTAACTATAGATGTATTAGAAAGATAAATCATGGAATGAAAAGATTTTAAGGTATGTTTCATCAAATTATTTTATTGTTTTAATAACAAGATAATATGAAAAAAAATTATTTATTGTGATTAAAAATAATTGTAAATTATTGTGAGGTATAAAAATTAATCTACAAGGTTATCAAGGCATGTTGCAGAATATGAAAATAATAATAATAGTAAGATTGAGCAATTTTTTTACATTCTTAATATATTAATTTGAAGGTAATTAGTGTCCCAAATATTCTCATAATATTAGGATATAATATTATTTTTTTCATGAAAGAAAATTAATTTTACATTTCATACAGATTTGAAGGAATAAAATTAAAAATCAGGGTCAATGAAAAATCCCAAAGAAAAAATGTATACTTATAAGAATATATAAGGGAATTTCAATCAAGGAATACATGTGGAATGAAACACTATAGTAAATTCTTAAATAGATCAATATATTTATACATGTGTCGAGAGAAATTACATCTTTTTATTAAATGAACCTCTAAAGGAATATCCATAAATATTTAGTGCTATTAAATTGTTGATATATAGAAATTCCACATTAAATTACCAATAATTCATGGAAACATATAGTAGAAGAGACCATGGAGAGTATAAAATCATTATAAAATTACTAAAACAAAATATTTATGATTATAGTGCTGTTTTGAAAGATACTATGATCAAAAAATTAATGTCATCTATTGAATTTTTTGATACCGGATGCTCACAATCCTTTATTTCATCCATGTTTAATATGACAATTAAATATTTCTATTGAAAACTTATAAGGGATTTATGAATGAAGAAAACTAGAAAAAACATTTTTGTAATTAATCTATGTTTTTTTAGAACCCATTATGATTCATGGACATAACTAATTTAAAAAATTATTATTATACATGGGTCAGATGTTGATATAATACTCAGTATATATTTTAGTTAAAAGTATAATAATATTTTTTTTTCAAATTGAATGTGTTCATCATTTTAAATGAAGATATGGAATTACTTATCTTTATATATGAGAAATCTCACATAAATCATACCTTGATCAACTTAAATACTTATCTCATAATGGAAATTATAGGATAATGAGAGACAACAAAACCACTAGAGGAATGGAAACCCAATGATAGAAGTTCTATTGCTGTGAAAAACATATATTGGCTTATTTATTAAAGAACCAATCATAAATAATTCTCTTTACTTTACTTGTACAAATAAACTAATTTTTAAAATTAATCATATATCATAGGGCCCATAATGAATGGAAATGATGGATCTATTAGATTTAATGAAAAAAAATTCGTGTGCTATTTGATATGGAATTCATATCCACAATTGTTTTTCCATGGGGTGATCTTTTTTGATTTTTGAAAAAGAATGATGTGACTATATGTTATTTTATATTATAATTAAATCAATCTTATTATCATGATGACCATATATCATCTACCTAAAATTAATTATTATATTTTTTATCATTAATTATATTACTATTTTTCTATGTACGATCTTAGTTATGGGTATGAAAAATTATTATAAGGAAGTATGATAATCCAATGATATCATTTTATTTGATGTTTGCAGATTTTGAATTTTTTGTTTTTTCCATTGTATTAAATAATTCACCCATGTATTTATGGTTCTTATAAATAGAGTGTTCAATGAATAACACGATAATTTCAATATTGTATTTATTAGAGAAATATTTTTATACTCTAATTGTTATGAACAATATAAGAATAATCTTTGGATCATTCATGAGACATTTAAAGAAAATGAGTTATATGGAAAATATTGAATATTTGAATTCTGAATTTGGGATGTAACGTTTCCTGGACATAATGGCTCTATAGAATGAATATAAATTAATAATTCAATGAATAATTATAACACTCCAAAGATTTATAAATAAATTTAAATTCCTGGAAATCAGATTCTCTATTTAATAACACAATTTTTTAAGTAGATAGTTATAAACATGAGGTTATACATAATTTTACCACCTCAATGATTTGAATTTTGAAAAACAGACAGATACACTTTCGATCAAAATATTATTTGGAGTCTGATAGAACATAATTAATTTTTAGAGAATAGTAACCTACCACTATAAATAGTAATGTTACCCTTATTAATAGTAATATGACTCTTATGAATAGTAAATGAGATAAATAAATAGTAACCACACCAATAAATGTATAATAAAAAGTCATATTATATGTGAAAACATAATCATTATATATGTGATGGTGTTTTTATAAGACAAATATACTTAATTATATATATATGGTTAATTTAGTAATATAAAATAAAATTTATTTTCATAACGTGTAATCATAAATTATTATTTTTTATTGTTATCTAATAATTTAATGTGACCTTGATTAAATTTCCATTGTGTTATAAAATGAATTATAGTATTAGAATTGTTATTTTTAGAATATGTTATTATTTTATTTAGAAATTTAATTAACCATAATTAGAAACTTATTTTTTGAAAATGGAGTTATTTTTTCATTCGACATAGTGAAAATTGTTTTCGGTTAAATTTTGTGATTTTTCTATAAAACATGAATTTTTATTGAATAATGAAATATGGTAAATTAAAATATTTAAAAATTATCTGTTAAATACACTATTCGAAGAATCATGGATGATATAAGCACCCTTTTTTCAAAAACACGTGCTCTCTTTACTATTTTTAGTAACATTAATCCAGAATATTCACAATCATGATCAAAAATATTAATCTAATTATTAAAACAATGGATAACCCCTCCTCTCAACTATTATAAATTCTACCCTCACCCCCTCTTCTCCTGACACAACTCAATCCATGAACAATATCTATGTTACGAAGAATAATTTTCCTAAGCCCATAACCCATGTACTAGACCTTCTGGTCTCAATGAATGTCTAATACTAAGGGCCTTAAAGAATATCATAAGGATAAGTGATCTAGAGGTAAAAATACTCTTTCATTTTTTTTCAATTTATTTTCATTTTTATTTTACATTATTATTTATTTACTCACCTCTCATTACCCATGTGGCATGAAACCTGCATTAACATATATATGGGATTTGTTTTATTTTTTAAGGAAACATTTTCCATCATACTTCTTCTCCTCTCCATCTCATTATAAGAATAAAAATCACCATCCATGATGTGCCGATTTAACGATATAATGGACGATGTGTTTGAAATTTTATTTAATTCCTTCAAATATAGTTTTAAAACCATTTTAATTATTTGAACATAATTTAATGTGTATGATGATATCATCATTCATGTTTTGTAATTATCATATATGAATTATATTAAATATATAATGAAATGAGAATGGGATTATCGAAGAACCACCAGAATGGTCTAAACAATGTCATTAATGTTTTATCCAATTATTCATCATCATATATGAAACAAATTAATTATGGTATCATTTAATGTTCTAGAGACATAAAAATACCATTTAATTAAGCTTCAAGAGTTTCATTTCTATGTGATAAAAAAATAAAATACAAACTGACAAACGAAACCATGTGACGGTCCAACCCAAAACAATTGAAATAAAAAAGTATTATTAATAATTGAGTGGAATGATGTTATAAATTATCTTATAAGGTACTATAAACCTGAATATATTTTTTTAAAATATTAATAACACAGTTTTAACCATTATACAAGAGGTTAAAACCCATTTAAAGTAATACAAACATGTCGTAAGGGAATTCTTAACCCAATTTATATATCTTGGGTTAACCTTAGACATCATTGATAATATGGAACTAAAAGTATTTTTGTAATTAATTATGAATCATATTATTTTTTATTCTGTTTATTTATAGTGAACACATATATTCATTTCATCATACTAATTCTCACGTCAATTATATTATATTTGTAAAGGGATTTTCTTTAATAATCCTCTTTTAAAATTATATATTACGAAATTAGAAAACAATTTTTTATGAAATTATTCATGTTTTATGATTATGTTCATGTTCTTGGGAATTTTTTATGATGAGAGGTGGGACCTATATCTCTGTTTAATGCATTTGGTGCGAGTATGATGTAGATTTACTGTATGGTTACTTCAAGTGTAACTAGGATTGTTAAACAATAAATTAATATTGAGGGTTACATTGTAAGGTTGCCTTGATGGTTAAAAATCATAATGTAGTAGTGAGGGTTACAAGATTATGTAATTAATTCCCCAATATACCTTTATGGTTTAATATATATTGTATACGTTTTATAAAAATATCATGATTTACAAAGTCATTATATATGGTTTAGAGGTGTATCATTGTATAAATGATTTCACACATTTATAAGTATTCATGTAAAAATGTTTACATTTCTTAGTTTTACCATTATGAGATTTTGGTTCTCATCATGTTTTATTTGAAAAGTTTTGTAATTTCTATTAAATAGATATAGTTTTTGTGGTATACAATCTATATAAACGGGTAATGTTATGTATTTATTATTTCCTAATTCTATGAAACTCTATTCCCAAAAGGATAAACTATGTGAGTGGAAGTGAGTACTTGACTAAAATTCCAGACAATGTTATATTATAAGATTTGGTCTTTATAATTGGTATCAAAGGATGGGTTAGATAACCATAGAGGTTTTGATGATGTTAATAGAATACCATAAATATTTTTTACACGATGAATATGTTAAAGTGATATATAATTTGATGATTACCATGTTGCATCATAAATGATATATTTGTTCAAAATGGTTTTCCATTGAAGAAACAATGAAGCAGAAGTTGAAAGGAACCCAGAGGCTAATATCTTTCTGAATCCATAACCTAGAATGGTAGGTATTGGAACCATGATGTTTGTGAAAGTAATGGTTCAGCTGATATAAGAAATAATTATCAATGAAATCCAAGCATGAGAACAACCTAAGAAACTACAAAGGATCATAACTATAGTGGATTATTTTATGAGGCAACACCCTGCCTCTTTCAGTGGTTCTTCGTACCCAATGAAGATGAATGAAAGATTAAATATGTTTAAAATATATTCTATTTTAAAGGTTGTTTAGATAATGAAATAATTACTATTACCATTTATCACTTTAAAGGTGAATCTGATCAGTTGTAGTTAATGGTTATGAATACCCGGGATAGAGAATCGGTTGATGTCAAATAATGAGGTGAATTAAAAAAATCTTTTCATTGAAAAATATTTTATTACGGTTGTTCGACTTTGGATAGAAAATAAATTCCTTGAATTGAAGGAAAATGAGTATGATATAGTGGTTGATTACGAAGAAAACATCACCCGATAGGAATGGTGTGCTTTATATATTTTTCAAGATGCTGATAGAAAAAACCTCCATTTTTACTCAGGATTGAAGCCACGATATCGAATGGAATTACCTTCCTCTAAGTTCAAAAGTTATGAGAAACCTATCTGATGTACTGAGTATGTATAAATTTAGCATTTTAATGATCAAATTTAATTTTATATCACGGAGAAGAATTGGTACATGTGAAAATAAATGAGTAAGAATCAATCAAAATAATATAATTCTAAAATGTTTTAGTTTCATGTTTGTGAAATGGGTGGGAAAAAGCACCCTCGGCATTTTCCTTACAAAAATATAGAAGTGTTTTTGATGAGGAATGTTTGGAGATATAGATGGATATTATAATAAAAATCATCTTAAGATTAATTCTTATAAGAAAACTATTATGTTTTTAAAATGTGGTGAGAGGGTTGATTATGCAATTACCTTATAAAAGAAAGATCCAAATAACGCAGTGTAGCCGAATTACAACCATAAAGGTGGAGTGAGATCCTCTACGACAACAACAACAGATGTCGGTCCATTCTAAAATGTTGTATGATGCACATTAATTTTATGTCAAATTCTGCTAATGTATTTTTGGATATGGTGTGTAAATATTATTTTATTTCTGATAAATTTTCAATTAAATTAGAAATTTCACCTCAATAAATGAGACTCGAAACTATGATTAAAACAACATGGTAAATATAAAATCAAAAAGGAATTGCAAAAATATTCATGTTTTTTACTGTGGAATTTAATTACATGGAAAAATATCTATTTTTCCCTAGTACAGTTTGATGTTATTCTGGGTATGAATTGGCTTGCTGTTTATCATGCTATGTTTGATTACAGAGCCAACAAAAATATTTTTTAGAAAGGGTGTCCGTTTGTATACAAGAAATAATCCATACAACTGATAACATATCTAGAATATGAGAGACATTTTAAATATGGAAATGATGTATATCATTTTCATATTGTTGAAAGCACGAGAACTGTTCAGATTAATGATGTACCAGTGGTAAATGAGTATCTTTATGTTTTTCTTAATGGGTTTTACAATGTTATAACTGATTGAGAAGTTGAATTTACTATCGAATTAGTTCTTGATGCTAAGAAAATTTGAAAATCCCATTACTGATTGGCTGAAGTTGAACTTATTTAATTGAAAAATCAGTTACCCAAGTTTCATTATAAAGTCTGAATTTATCCTAGAACTTCACCATGGGGTGCTGCATTTTTTATAAGAATGAAAGATGATTCACAGTGACTTTTTATTGATTATTGATCTTTGAAAAACATTACTATTATGAGTAAGTATCCTTTTACGCATATCGATGACTTGTTTGATCATCTCCACTGAGATCAGTATTTTTTAAACATCGAATTGATATTCAGATACCATCAACTTATGGTGAAGGATAACGACATCTCAAAAAAAATCTTTTTGTAATTGTTATGTGTATTGTGATTTTTTTTTATAATCTTTGGTTTGAAAAATGGACCTACTGTATAAATGGATCTTATGAAAAGAATATTCCATGAATATATTGATATGTTTGTTGTTGTTTTTCTTAATAATATTTCTGTGTTTTCGAATACACATGAGGATCATGAAAAACATATAATAATTTTATAACAATCTTTCAATGAAATGAAGTAATGGATAAAATTGAGAAAATGCGACTTTTGGTTTCAACTGATTTCTTTTCTTGGGAACATTGTATATAAGAATGGAACAACAGTTGATAATGAAAAAGCAAAAGATGATGTTGAATGGACATGCCCTACAAATGATATATATATATTCATAGTTTCTAGACTTTCATTTTATTACCGATGTTTTGTTTAATAATTTACATGATTATATATCCCTCTAACTATGATAACAGGAAAATCAGTTAAATTTATTTGGATAGAAGTATGTAATGGTTTTTAGGCACATAAGATGATATTGGTAAAAGGTTTAGTTTTGGCCCTACCTCAATGAAATCGTGAGTTTTTCATCGATAATGGAACTCCTTTGAAAGAACATGGTTATGTTATGATGAAGAATGATCTAGTGATTGCTTATGCTTCAAGAAAACTAAAACCTCATGTGTTAAATTATCCCACACTTGATTGAAAATTAGCAGTTGAGGTTTTTTTGTTAAAATATTGTGGCATCATTTTTAAAGAACCAAATGTGAAATATATACTCACTATATATATTCCCTCATAATGAATTAAACATGAGGTAGATAAAATGGCTTGAACTGATAAAGGACTATGATTTCACGACGGATTACTATTCTAGAAAAGAAAAAAAGTTGTAAATTCATTCATTCAAAAACATCATGCATCATTATCAATGATACATTTGTAACAATACCCCTTGATTAATGAATTGATTATTTTTGGCATGGATGTTCTTGGTGTAATAAATACTTTTATAATGTTTTTGATTTTAGTACAATCGTCATTATCATACAAGATTACAGAAGTACATAAGGAAGACTGCGAGTTATAAAAAAATGTTTAATGGGTTAGAATGGGTATGTTACTATAATTTAACATTGATAATTATTTTTTTATATTTATTAAAAAATTATGTATTCCTTGTGATCCCCAACTGAAAAAATAATTGTTGTGTATAGCCAACAATTCTATGTTTTGAGTTCATCTTGTTAGTACTATGATGTATAGAGACCTTCGAGAGTATTAGTGGTGGGATGAAAAAAGATATATATATTACTGATTTTACATTGAAAGTATTTTCATGTCAATAGGTTAAAGTAGAGTGAAAAATACTAAATGGGATGCTTCGGCCTTTTCTAGTTCTTGAGTGAAAATGAGAAAACATATCCATGTAATTTCTGGTGGTACAACAAAAGACTTCACAAGGTAACAATGAGATTTGGGTAATAGGTGGTCAACTGACTAAATATCCTCATTTTATTACTATTCAAGATATAATGTCTTCGGATTACTTTCTCAAATGTAACTCGAATATATTATTAGGTGTCATGGTGTTCTTTATTATGTTGTATCTGACTAGGATCCAAGGTTCACTTATTATTTTTCGAAGGGCCTTTAGATACTATTGGTCATATAATTAATATTCAGTACCACATTTCATCCATAATCAGATGGGCAGTCAGAATGAATTATTCAGACTTTGGAGGATATGATTTGAGCTTTCTCAATGGACTACTAGGGAAGTTGGGATCAATATCATTCTTTAGTTTATTTTTCTAATAATAAAATTTTCATTAATTTATAGAGATGGCACCTTTTGATGAATGGTATGGGAAACAGTGTCGAACTCTATCATTTTGGAATGATGTCATGGAAAAAAAATTTGGTGAGACACAAATTAGTAGAGGAAGTTGATGAAAAAGTAAACATGATCCAAAAAACATGACGACATCTTATTGAATGTAGAAATGTTTTTTAGATAACAAGAAAAATAATGTTTCTTTCTAGGTATGTGATCATTTTTTTCATTGTATATCACCCTAGAAAAGTGTTAGGAATTTTGGTAAGAAATGGAAGCTAGGTCCATGGTTCATTAGAACTTATCAAATTTTGGAGAAATTTGGACCAATCACCTACTATGTTGTTTTTCCAATGATTTTATTTCAGGTACACAATGTTTTTTATATTTCATTTTTTATAAAGTATGTTCAATATTCATATCATGTATATAGACAGAAGAAGTTTATCTGGAAGAGAAAAATTTTTAAGAAGAGAATGTGATTCTAATTGTTGGTCTTAGAGATCATGTATTATGGAATAAGGTAATCTACTAGGTGAAGGTTTTTTGGAGAAACCACATGGTTGAAGAAGAAATATGGTAATCTAAAATTGATAAAAAGCAAATCCACCCTCCGGGTTTTTATAAGTAAATAATATTTCCAAAGACACAATTTCATGGAGGTAGGGAGAATTCAACACCGAAAATAAATAAAAATAACATGAAATACATGGAACACTAAGTATTTATGTGATTTAAATATTTTTAATTATATGGTTATAAACTAGGCATTAATTTATTTTTTGTTTTTATGGGATTTGAATTTCGAAAAATAGAAATACACAGTTGCGATCAGTAATTTATTTGGAGTTTGTTTTGACAAACACAATTTTTTGTGAATGGTAACATACCATTATGAATAATAATGCTTCCATAATGAATACTAAAATGATAATTATAAATAGTAAATGGGAAAAAATGAATAGTGACCTCCTAATTGAATGTATAATAAAAAGGTATCTTATGAGAGACAATATGATCATTATATATGGGTTATTATTTTTATAAGTTATTAATATTTAATTAAAAGTTTATTACAAATTTAATAATATAAATGAAAATTTATTTCTATAATGTGTAATCAGAAATTAGTGTTTTTTCGTATGGTTGTAGGATAATTTTATGATCCCTTGATTAATTTTTCATGGTATTCTAAAATGAATTGTAGATTTAAATTTTTTGTTTTTTGAGTAAATTATGAATTTATTTTAAAATAAAATTATCATATATTGAAAATTATTCTAATAAAATAATGTTTATTTTTGAATTTTACACATCGAAAAATGGTTATAGTGAATTTTTGGGATTTTTCTAAAATACATGAAGTTTTTATGAATATTAAAATATCATAAATTACCTTATAAAAATATAATATGTTAAATACACTATTTGTAGAATCAAGGATAATGTAATCACCTTTGTTTTTTACTCAAATGCTTTATTTACATTTTTTTGTCACATGAATCAATAATATTCATAGTATTGAGCTATAATATTAAATTAATGATTAAAATAATTGAAAACACCTCCTCCCCTCCACTATATTGTCAACCCTCACTCCCCTCTCCTCCGCAAACCAATTAGTCCTTCAAAATAGCATATTTTTGGCCAAAAACTATTCCCAAGACCCCCCACCTCCTAAAGTAGTTGGTCTCACCAAAATTTAAAATACAAGGTCCTTAAGGAGGATCTCAAGGAGAAGTGGCCAAGATGTAAAAATCCTCTTTCATTTTCATTCATTCTCGTTTTATTTTTATTTTCTATTTTATATCTTATCACCTCTCCTTATCCATGTGGCATGAAAACTTGTAACAAAAGGGTCTCAGTGACAACACAAACACCCTTCCATAAAATGGCCTTCGAGTCTTGTCCCTCTCGGTACCACCAGTTGCCCCACAGTGATGTGGTCCCCACCCTAGGGCCCACCCACCTACCTGAAAGGGTCATCTGATCAATGATAGTCCCCACAAGCCAACAAATCTTCTTTACTGTGTTATTTTTCATCACTCACACACACCGTGAGAAATATCCCAAAAGGTCAACCATCCTAATCACTAATCTAGACCCAACATGCTTAACTGTGGAGTTCTAATCCGGTAGGCTTTTGAAAAGGAAGATGCACTTTGTTGACATGAGTCATATCATTTAGTCATTTCAGCCTTTAACATTTTGGGGTGTTACAATCACCCCCCCTTTAGAGCACAACATTCTCATTGTGGGCCCTACAACTCAACCTAGGTAGTGCACGACATTTATGGCTGGGTTTCTCCTCTGATATGAAATGTAACAACAAGGTCCTAGTGACAGCACATACACCCCACCTTAACATGGATGTCGGGTCCTGGCCTGCCACGTACCACCAATTGCCCCGCAGATACATGGTCCCCACCCAAGGGCCCACCCACATTCCTTAATGGGTCATCTGACTAATTACATTTCTTATAGGCCAACACATGTCCTTTCTAGTGTTCTTATTCCTCACTCAAAGACACCATGGGAAACATTCCATAATGTCACTGATCCTGATCACTACTCTAGACCAAGCACGCATAACTAGGGAGTTCTAATCAGGAAGGCTCATGAAAATCAAGGTGCACATTGTTTAAATGAGTCATATCATTTAGTAATTTCACCCTTTATCATTTCAGGGTGTTGCAAAACTCCCACAACATATTTATACTAGAATTTTATCATGTTTATAGAAAAATTCATAATCACACTTCTTCCCATTTCCCTCTCCTTCAAAAAATAAAAAAACATCCTTGATGATTCTATTTACCAAAATTATGGATGATGTTTTTTCAATTTACTTTTCTGCCTTCAAATAATGTTTTAAAAACATTTTAATGGATAAAACATATTTTTATGTGTCTTGGGATTATCTAAGAACCACCAAAATGATCTAAATGAATGTCATTAATGTTTTGTCTAATGATCCATCATCCTATATGAAAAGTAAATAATTTATGGTATCCTTTAATGTTATGTAAGACTATTAATACCATTTCATTCAACTACTAGTGTTATATATCCATTCAAAAGAAAAATAAAATATGATCCGACCATGGATACAATGTCAAGTACACACATGAAACAATAAAAATAACAAAATGTTATTAATAAATCTGTTGTGTGATGTTTTAAATGTTCATTATAAGGTTTTATAAACATGAATATGTTTCTGTAAAATCATAATAACACCTTCTGACCCATTATATGTGAGGTCTAAATGTATTTTAATTATGAAGAACACAAGGTAAGGGAATTCTTAACTAAATTTTCATTAATTAAGTTTACCTTTTACTTCACTGATAATATGTTACTATGAATGTTTTTGTATTGAATTATTGTTTTTATTATGTTTTATTATGTTTAGATAAAGTGTTTACACATATTTAATTCATTCAATTAATTCTCACATCAATTATATAATATTGGTAAAAGATATTTATTTAAATTTTCCCTTTTGAAATTCAATTTTACGAAATTCAAAATCACTGTTTTTATAAAGTTATTCATGTTTTATGATTATGTTCTAGTTTGTTGGAATTGTTTATGATGAATGGTGGGAACAATATATCCCCATAATGGATTGGAAATGTGTTTGTTGGTGGTCAGCCATATGGTTACTCCAAGTGTAACTATGGTGGTTACAAATATGGTAGTTGTTAGGGTTAAATTGTAAGGTAGACACGAGGTTTAAAAATCATATGGTAGTGGTGAGGAATACATGATTTTGTCATTAATTCTCCAAGATACCATTATGGTTCTTTGTATGTTCAATATCATTTATGGAAATCTCATGTTTCACACTGTATGTATATATGGGTGATAAGAATGTCTTTATGAAAATGATTTCATACATTTACAAGTATTCATGGACTAATGTTTTTATTCCATAATTTTATATCCCGTACTTGGAATTTTGTGCTCATCCAATGTTTTTGATTTTTTTTCATATGATAAAAGGATGTGTATGGCCAAGAACGAAGTCAATTAAAATGTTATGAAGGTTTTTCCAAAAAATTATGTATTATTTGAAAAAATTTATATTTTGAAAGAAATGGATACTGTTTTTATAGTATCCACTATGTATAAATGAGTGTTATGTATGTATTATGTATCAATTTACTAAAAATATCAACTAGAATGGATGTTCAATGTGACAGGAAGTGAGTACATGACTAAAATTTAATATTATATAATGTTATTAGGCATGTTATTTATATTAACGTAGTGAATGAACGTGTTACTCGAGAAAAAATAACAGATTTTTTTAGTTTCATTGAATTAGATGATTGTTTTTTGGGATTTGTAAAAAATCATTCAAATTACAAAAAATCTTAATATTTTTGACTAGTAAATGGGTTTTTTATGTATTTATAGAGGAATGTAATGATAATTTTTTAGTGTTAAATAAGAGGCTAATCAATGAACTAATGTTAAAATTTCCCTTATAAGGGGATGGATTTATGATATATAGTGACATATTAGAGAATGGAATTGGATGTTTACTTATTAATAATGATAATTTTATTTTATATTCATCATGGTAGTTAATTAACCATGAGAATAAATTTAAAACCCATGAACTTTTGTAGGATCTATAATATTTTCCTTCTATATATAGAGTCATTATCTCAGTGTTAAATCATTTCTGCTATCTACTAATTAAAAAATAATAAAATATATTTGTTAATAGAATGTGTTCAATATGAGACAATTAATTTTTATATAGATACACATGGATCATGATTTCTCAATACACTACCTCCTCAGGAAGGATAATATGGTAGGTGATGTGTTGATTTTGAAATATTATGGATTTATCACTAATATATCATACCTATGAAATATGAATTATTATCAAAATATATTATATCATTTTCCTTCTAACCATTCCACTAATTAAGAAATGACCATGTCTCCCATGCATATAAATGTACTACCACCTCTTTGAGATAATTTATTGAGAGAGATACTAGTAGCAAAACTACAAAACAAAAACATACATGAAAAAATAGTTTTCATATGGATATATGGAATTACATATAAATATATGTTAATATGTTATTAGTGAATGAAATATGACTTCATTAGTATGTATATGGTTCATCTGTAGAATTATAATAAATAAAAACTTATTATTGTTTTAGTTAATATCACTTTCAACGAATGTCTCCCATGGGGTAAGAATTTATTTCACAATCTCATTATTATTCCTGATTATTTATATTTATGTTTTCAATTTTGGAATTATATGTTCTCTATATATTACAAATCTAAATTTGTCTTCTTATTTATCTATTTGTAGAAATTATATTTCTTCCATTAATTTTCCAATATTAATGTATGAAAAGTTCATTTGAATGATTTTACTAAATCAAGTTATTATTTTTCTAATTTAGAAAAAAAATTTATAATTCCATGAACATATGTTATTCAAAATTAGTTATATAATTTTATTACTATTATAAAATAATTTATTAATGTAAATCTAACCCTTGTTTGATTTTTTTTTAAATCATTAAAATAAATATCCTTTTCATTTTCTAAATAAATAAATTTTTACCAAATGTACAAACAAACTAATTTTTTTAATATATTCTACATGAATTAATATTCAAATCATCCCAAATTATATTGGTGTTAATCCTAAAATATAATTAAACCTGATTTATTTCTAATAACCATTTTTAATAATTTTTTGAATTTGAATAATGTAAATAAGTGATTTCAATATAAAAGTGTACATCACACATGAAATGATCAACTGATATTAGAAATAAATATTCATCTATGTAAACATCCATTTATGAATGATATAATTTTCCAAAGAAATACTATATTTATATCATCCACCATATTTTTGAGGTGACTTGTGATCATTTTAATCAGTGATTTTTTTTATCATTATATATGTTATTTCTTAAAAAATATATAGTTTTTAGTAGTTCGCAATTTTTATTAAGTAATTTTTTCTATTAATATGATTAATGGAATAAGATTATTATTTATGGGGTGGGGAAAATAATTGCATTGCTCCTCAATAAATTGGTAGATATCCAGAGACAAAGAAATTTGGTTACTTTGCATATTCCATTTCTTATTATGTATTATTTCTTAGAATATGGACTTGTTATTTAGTTTATAACATCTAACATTATGAATCCCATAATTACGAAATCATTTTTTATTTTCCAATTTATAATTTGAATAGTTATAATATCTTTTGATATGTCTCACTGTAAATATAGTATTTATATGAAAATATTTTAACACAATTTATTACTATTAATATTATAATGAATTATATAATATATAATTGATTCAGATATATAAATTCTCTTAATAAGAATTTGACAGAACACACTAATTTTTTTTTTCATGATTTATAAGATGTGTTATCTTATAATATTAATTTGGAATATTCAATCCCTCATGATGTCATCAATTCTATCTATTTACAATATTATAAAGTAACCACATACTCTCTAATGCATGGTTCTCTATTGTTATAAATGTATTCATGTAATTCATTATTTTTGAATAGACATATCCTATACATTAATTAAATTTCATTCGATTAATATAAAATAAAATTTAAAAGGGTCTTTTATTAAAAAGTTAATCAAAATGTAAGGGTTTTGTTTTCTAATCCTATTTATTAATCATGGGTTTTTATGAATGATAATTCTTTGGAGGAATTTTTCTACTCCTAAAAACACAAATGATTTTCTTTGGATAATCATGGGGTATTACATGTCTCTTTAAAATTTATTCCCTAGGTCGTATATGATTCCCAATGTGTTTATTTTAAGTGAAACCAAAACTATATCTCTTTATCAGTAAAAAATATCCATTTACGAAAATTTCAATTCCTTTTATACTTTTGATTTTGAACATACCTATTCATAAATAATTTAATTAGTTCATTTTAAACTACTCAAAGTTATTTTAAAAGTTCTAAAAGCACTATAATATTTTCTATATTTTTTATTCTAAACAAAAATATTAAAATATTATATCTATAACATTTACATCTCATATTTTCCTCCATCCATGTATTTCATTTTTATGAATATTTATCTCAACATTTTCATAATTTCTAAATTAAATTAATTTTCTACTATCTGATAAATTATTACTTATTAATTCCTTCAAATTATTAACAATAATTCTTTTTTAGATGGGGTATTTTAAAATTTTTAATGTCTTTTTCACATAACTCATTGTCCTATAAAATATCTTATTATTATCATGGTTATACTTAAGGTAATACAATCATCCTTACTTTATTATATAGATTACAGAAATTTTTTTAACATTCAAATGATCCTTCCCAACCATTGTCTTGTATATTCACTAAGAGTTTAAAACCCTATATTTCTTGCAATGTATTTCTTCTAAAAATACACTATATTGATACATTTTATTAAGGAGTGATAACTTTTAATACATACATTGAATAATTGTGGAAATTATTGAATTAAATGTATACACATTATCAACACCATTTAAATAGAAATTTTTTATCTTCATGGAATGGTAATTACCTAGAAATTATCTTAGTGAAATTCGATACTCTTTTTTTTTCTATGGGTTTAACATAATATTATAATTCGTGGATTTAAGAAAAATCTATTATGGGAATCCGTTATTGAAATATATGATACCGATTTTCACCCCTTTGGTTCTTGGTGATATAATGAATGTATTTCCTTTATGTGGAATCCATATATATGGATGATGACCTGTTGATCCTATATCAAACTCAAATTTTCTGTTTATTGAAATATTTATCATGAAAAAATGTACTATGATCATTCTTGGATATTAACACAAAATAATGGGTGATCATTCTTGGATATTCTCATAAATAAAAGGTATATACTACGTAGATATTATGTCAATCTAAATCACAAAACATCTTAGATATGTTCCCATGCAAAATAGTGTTCCTTCTTCAGTCAGATCATAATCTATATCAAATCCCTTCAAAGATATACTCCCAATAAAAATATACCTTATTTCTATGTTTATTCGATAATTTTATTCATATTCTAATAAATATATAATTATCTCATGGACTGTGTTTTTTGAATCATGTTTTTATACTCAATTCATTAATATCATATGTTATTCCTCTCTTTATTACATTACTTATTCCATGGTTTATGATATGCGTTTTATTGGGTTTCATTTCCTTAAATATCAAGAATATACACATATTCTTATCTTAAAATTACTTATAATCACTAATTGTTAATACTTTTTTATCCTTATCAAGTAATAGAGATCACAATTTCATATATTTCCATTTTCCTAGGTTGTTTACAAAATAATACATAATACAATTATAATAGAGTTCCAAATGTAGAGAATTAATGGGAGAGTTTAAAGACTTATTTTGTGATACGTAGCTACATAATTTGTATTTGATAAAAAATCAATTGTTTTAAAAGAAAAATATTTATCCTAAATCAATAAAACTACAAACCAAAACATATCTATGTATGCACGATATATTTTATTTATGTATTTTAATGAAAGTCTGTATGAAATGATTTTTTTGACGTCATATTTGGGGGTATGAGTTTGGGGTGCCTCATTTTGTAGTATATCAATGTTTAGATAACCATATTGGTTTGTATTATATCAATTGGATGTATATTATGAGACATATATGTCATTAAGGTTTAATATTTTATTGTTTATCAGTGTTATAATGGTAAATAAAGATGTGTATGTTACTTATAATGAGTATTTTAGGTTTTTTGCTATTGGATTTAAAGAAAAATACTGAAAACACTATGGTTATGTTTATATATAGGAAAAAGTTATGATGTTTTGTTACATTGTAGATTTTCTAGTTATTTATGAAATAATATCCCTGTCCACATACAAAATGTTGACAGATGCTCTGGAATAGACCTACCTTAGTATAATAACCTTAAATAGTGCATCATAGGTATTAACATAATTTTCTTCCAATGCACCAAAAATCAGAATAACTGTAAACATATATTAACTATCCTAGGTAATACTATATGTTTAATTATTTAATGTTTATAATCTATTGTTAATGACTTTTCATTATATGAAATTTGGTTACATAATATTGAGACACCAAAATAAATTTACCTAGGCTGAATAGGGAGTGATTTAAATATAATTGGAAGCTAATATAATTATTTTGAAGTGTTAGACATTTTATGTTGAATTATTTTCATATAGTACAATAACTCTTGGATGTTTTTATTATTTCACTACTCATGATTATACCGTTTTGATTTCAGTAATGTATGATTTGGGAAAGAAGCAAGTTAAATATGGATTCCATAGACAATGCACTAATTTTCCCAAAGGCAAACCTAATGAAATACGAGATGGAGTAATAAATCATATGACTATGAAAAACCCTACAAATATATGATATTAACCCCTTGAAGATAATAAAATATCATAAAACACAAAATAATAGAGGTGGTTCCTTTTGAGAGTTCATGCGATGAAGGAAGTGAATGAAAGGGGATTTATTTTCCAAATGTAAAGGTGGTTGGAGAAACCTCCCATGGGGAGTTTCATAATTTTAATTGTATGTTGATTTATTTGTTTAAAAGGTAGGTATAATGTAATTAATATTTGAGGAAATGTGAATACCTCAGTGTACATGAATAAAGGAATATTATACACTGTAATGTACTATTTAAAATTCAATATAATAAAATTTTTAAACTAAGAAATTATCAAATTCATTTACATAATACAAGGGATAATGGGGATTAATAAAAACATAATATCTCAGGTAACAGGAATTAATATTAAACAAAAAAATATATAAAAAATTTCAATGATGATGTAGAGTGAGTAACATTGATTAAACACACAAGAACAATTAGTATTCAATTTAATTCCCATTTTCCCACTCACACATATATTGAATGATTACTAAGAGAATTGAACCACCACCAGATAAAAGAACATGAATTAGAAATAAAAATATCGAGTGGTATGTTTATTTATTCTCAAGTCTGTAAGTCATCTTCAATAAATGATTTTTTGTTCTCTCTAAAATCATAATGTCATTTCTATAGTCAAATATATTTTTATATAAACCATGGATTATCTCATATGACAATGAATTCATGATAATTTAAAATATAGAAAAATTAAATAAAAAAACCAATTATCAACTATTAATTTAATTTTTTCTACAAAATACATATACAACATTACTCCCTTTTTATTGGAGTATTTAGTAAAAATGATGAATAAATTTTTTAATATTATTTATATTCCAATTATTAAAGAAATAATTATATAAATAGTCATAATAATTATTTAGATAATGTAACCACATTTTAAAATAAATAAGATCAATTTATATCTTATATAATCAAATTACAATTTCATTATTAAATAGTGTTTAATAATTTCAACCATATAATTTATTTAGTTAGGGATTCTTGCAATGGGCTATGATTTAAACATTTTTTTAAAATAATAATTATGATAGATTAATAGTTTTAAACACAACAAGAAAATAAAATGACATGTGGTATATTAGATTAAAATAATTATAGGAATATTAAATCCTATAGTAAATAAATAATTATTAATATCAATAGATTGATAAAAATAAATATTTATACTATAAGCCCTATTTTACTATATTTATAAAAGTAATATTTTTTCAAATAAATTTTTATAATGTCATATATTATATCAAAAAAAATTAAGTTGGGTAGAATAATTTTTTTTTAATTTAATAATATATTAATTTATTTTAAATTTAATAATGATATAATTTAAATTTAAGAACACAAAATGTTTGAAAAATATAAAATTTCAATAAAAATAGCTTTTTCAATATTTTTTTCATTTCAAAGATAATTTACACACACATACACACATTAATATTAAATATAAAAAATTGAAATGATTTTGTAATGTATAATATCAATATTATTAATGTTAATATTTTGAGTTTTTAGATACAATTGTTTTTTAGTATAATATTTAGAAATATAATTTTTACAAAAAACAAGGCATTTTTTAATATGTCAACAACCATGTTAAAGAAAAAAATATAAATCTTTGTTTCATTTTAAATATGTATTTATAGAGTAATAAAATATATCTAAATATCTCTTTTTTAGATTAAGAAAACCTATTCTTATCAACATATATAATAGTATACAATAAAACATTTTTATACAATTTTTAATTAAATATTATTTTTGAAAAATTATATTTTTTAGTAATATGACATCCAAAACACATTTACTTGTTTTATAACAAACTAATTTACATCATGAATAGAAAATGCAGGTATAATTTTACTATATAATTAAATTTTAATCATAAAATCCTAGTTGTTCTAAAAAAACATTAACGCATTACATGAATGAATTTTATAATTAGTTTTTATTATGAATATGAGAATTATTTGATTAAATTTATTTATTATTTGGAATCAATAAGCACATATTATGTAACAAGAACCATTTTTTGAATCATTAAATGTAAGTTATTCACGTAAAATATAGTTATGTTGTAAAATCTAAATTACTAACTATAACAAATCATTGGGTAAAGATCCTAAAAAGTTATAAAAAATGTTTATAAATGATTAAAAGTGATATGGTTTACCTTATATTGATCTTCAATCAATTATTTTCTTCTTTAATCTAATAGGCATGTGAAACATGCTCTATTTTTTAATAATGTTTTCATATTTACAAAAAAAATTACAACTTTAAAAAATTATCTCTAACCACCACCTCAATACAACTCAAAAAATTAGGATTACACATGAAACTATTCAATCCATCCCTCTTGTAGAATAAAATGCCCCTATTTAATATTTTAGATTCAAGGTATTGGCCAATGTCTACCATTTTAAATAATTTCTTTAAGAGATTGATCAAAATATAAAATTATGAACTTCTAACACTCAAATATTTTTCCATTTCTATATTTTTTAGACATTTATTAATGATTAAAAACTATTAAAATATATATTACCTAGATACTTAAATGTTATTATTTTAATGGGATATAAAATGTATACCATTTCCGACTTCCCTAAAAAATTGAAAACCTCAATATTGTGTATTGATGTGCTACCACCACCACAAAACAATATATTTCGTTTTATTTAACCACTATACAAGTATTAAAAAAAATAATTTAATATATAAGTATAATATATTTAAAATACATTATATATTTAATTGATAGACCATATTATTGATTTTCTAAATTCTATGGATATTGAAATAATCAACCATGAGTTTGTATGGAGTACCGGCGCAATTGATTAATGTAATTTTTATTTCATTACATTATAACATAGATGGTTCTATGTATGGGTTAAAGAGACAATTTTTATTTTTATAAATTATTATCCATTTATAATTTCAAATTTTACAACCTATTAACAATATGATCATAAACAATCATTTTAATTTCAATAATTAAAAATGATTGTACTTTCAGGAAAAAAGTATTCCTTTATATAATGTAATAAAATTATACATGTTAAATTAATCATATATTTTTTAAAAATTATATAACCACTCTTTAAAACACTGAATATGTTCATTATTCTTATGTTATAATTATATTACAACAAAACCAAGAGGCAATCGTCGGTTAATTTTGGTATGTTTTTTGGTCGGTTTAACAGAATAATTAAATAATTCGATGAATTTTTATCGGGGATAAATATAGAAATTTAATATCCAGTAATGTATTTAAAAATAATTTAGTAAAATTATTTTTATTTATGGAATTTTAATATAAATATTTATCACATTATTTTAAAAAACACTATTTTTTCACTAAAAACATCCAGACATACTCATCATTGTTTTCATCATTAAAGACCACAAAAAAATCACCCAATGAAGGAAATTATAAAATTTAAAAAATATCTAATCATAAATTACTAAAAATTTTATGATGTTAAAATGATAAACGTTTGGGAATGAATAAATAATCACATCACTATTATAAAAATATTTCAAAACGACCGGGATTAATTAGAACCGACAGTGAATATAGGTAATAACTAAGAAATAGAAATGTATAGAGTAATTATAAATTATTATTATAATGGGTTAATTATATTAATACATTTTTCAATAAAGTGATTAATATTGTTATTAATTTCATATGAGGGGTTATAAAGAATTATAATATGTGGATATATATGGTAAGGGGATTATTATATCCAATTTAATTTCATGAGAATTATTTCATATTATAAACCATGATATTTTTGATACTGTATGATTTATTCTGATTGAGTTAGATTTGTCAAATTCATGTAATTTATGGGGTTTGATGAGACATATATTTTAATTTCATTAAATATAATATTATTAAAATTATATTATTATTGAATGCGGTTTTGATTTAAATGTATCTCAAACCTTAAGGGTATCGATTTCCAATCTTTTTTCTAATCATTATTGATTCACAAATATAATAAATTTTTATAATTCATTTTATTTATATAAATAAAAATCATTTTATTTGTATATTAATGTAATTTCACATGTCTCCTCAAAAATACATTTTCCCTTGATAACCATTTTACAAATAGTGCCTCTTCTATGTGAAACATATGTCATCTCTTCTTTTTGGATAAGAACCTCCAATTCTTTTAAAAGGATGTGACCAAATCCTCAATTTATTATTAAAGAAAATACCTCTTTAGACAGGGTAGATGGTGACCCATTACATTGCCCGAAGGCCCAAGGCCAGGTGGCCTGAATACAAGGCTAGAAAGCCCATTTTTTTGCCCAAAGGGCCCCTCGGTGAACAGTACAGCTACAGTACCTGCACTGCTATAGTACCGATGCTGCTACAGTGCCTGCTACAGTCCCTCTGCCACTACAGTGCTGCCGTAGCTACAGTCCGCCGCTGCTACAGTACTGCTACAGTGAACTGCTATAGTACCAGCTATAGAACCCGGGAATTTTCCCATTCCCGGATTCGATCTTGGGTCATTTCGGTGCCAAGAAAGAGCCTGAACCACTAGGGTAAAAGCTCGTTGGAAAATGTGTCGTTGGGCAATGAGGTATTGAGATGGCCTGCCCACCTGCGCGCCACACGTCCCCACCTAGGCCCAAGGTGGCCAATCCTTGGGCTTGGGCCAGTTCCACATGGGGTCGAGGGGACGAGAGGATCACTGTCATATAGTGCGTGTTGCCTTGCGAGGACTCGAACCTGGAACCTCGGGGTCATGACACCACCGCCTTGAACCAACTCACCCAGTAGGAACCTCCATTTTTAGATATTAATGCTAATTATAAAATATTCATGTGTCTTTATATATGCTTCAGTAATTTATTATGTTAATTTTACACTAAATTTAGATATTTTAAATGCTTTTATGGTATTTATTATTTTCAATAATGGTGTGTATTTATCAAAATCTAAAATGTTTCCCTTTTTTACATTTATTTGTGGACATCTCATTCTACTGGATTTTAAAAAAAATGAATTTTCAATATATTTTCATGGTTTCAAAAAAATAATAAATTTATCCTAGTAATATATATATATATATATTATATATTTTCATAAGATTTAAAATATTCCTTATTTCACAATTGGTTTTATAAAATATTCAAAAAATAATTTTTCATCTAGGTAATTTTCCATTAATACATACTATAGATGATCATCGATATAATTCAAATGATATATTCCACATTATTACTCGAAATTACATTCAAAATTATATTTCTATCATGTAAATGATCAATCATTATATTATCAATACATATTCATTGAATTTTTATATTTTTTAATTTTAATTAAATGTAGTCAGTTTTTGAATAACCTATTTTGTATTCCTTTGGTTGAACTGTGTTAATCTAGATTCCATAGATATATTGATTAGTGAAATTATTAATTTAACATTATACCCTTTATCTACTTGGTGTATATGTAATATTCAGTATGTTTATTAAATGATAATTTAAATGAAATTTATTTTAGGTTTATGATTTTCCATTTATTTTATATTTCATTATCTTATTATCAATATTGATGGATTTTTCAATAATCCGATATGTGAATCCATTTTGAATTGGAAATGAAACAAATATTATTTCCATGGGTTATTCTGGAAGTTATGAAATAATTTATTTGATATGGTTCTTTTAATTTTGGTTGATGATCGTTGGGGTGCTATATCACTCAAAAATACATTGGATAATGAATTTTATCAAATTAGATAATGTAATGGGATCCATCAATGATACGATCCTGGATATTAAAAAAAAACTAAAAATATTTACTTATTAGATACTATTATAAAATTAATTTTTGTACTTATTAGATATTATCACAAAATAAAAGGCTATCCTTACATGATATGAAAATATTATAAGGACCCAGCCATAAAAAGTATGCAATCTTCAGTTATTTCAAGAATATAAATTGAGGATCTTTTTAGGTTAAGAGTTTTAGAGAATTATATCATAAATCATGCATTACATTCCACATTTTAACACGGTGTTTACATAAAAGACAATATTATTTTTTCCCATTAAAGGATACATATTTAAAATAAAATATTGATTCTTTCTTGAAACTTCCCCGACACTATCATCACATCATGTACCTTTCCCTTGACATGTGAAAAACATTTCAAAAACATGGGATGAGAAAAAAAAGATCAGTAATGGATATAAAAGTACGGAATGAAAACATTATTCAACGTATACATAAGAATTAATGAAATCATACTTTACTCATAAATCATAAGCACTTAAACATAACTCATGAAATCATATGGTTTATGAATAACTCATAGAAAACATAATACATAAAGCTATCTTGAGGCATTTATAACAATCTTAAGTAGGGAGTAATCCTCATGGTTACGTTTGGAATACCCATCATAGTATATTTCCTAAATCTCTTAAGATAAACCATTGTGTTTAACTCTTTCGAGTTACCCAATGCATTTGAGTTCTATCACTGGCTAACCCACCGTTATTTTATCACAGAACCACATGTCTTCATAAATAATGTCCAAAAACCATAACATAATCTATCACATAAAACAAGCATAAACGAAACATAACATTTCCACATTTCAATCACAAGATATCTAAAACACATTAATATAATCAAAAAAATATCAAAACAATTTTCAATACCAGAATAAAATAAAAGTAAAACATGGTATTAATTTTTCATTTTAAAAAACGGTTATGGCTTGTAGAGGAATCCGAAACTCAAATAACGGTCACGATGGTGGGGAAGTCGTTGTCGCCGCATACCTAAGACAAAACATTCCTTTTTTTTAATTTAGTAAAACGATTTGTACATAAATATTTATTTTGAATAAAAGTAAAATTCAAAGGGGTTTATACACCGTATAAAAGAAAGATGTCTATAAAAAAATATGCTTTAATGAAAGGAAATTGAGACGAAGTCCCATAACTATTGTCTGATATGACTCGATCATTATTTAATCTCCTCAATAATAAACTAGAGTTAATTTATACTTGCTTAAGAAACTTTTACAAGTTCAGTATTCCTTTTATATCATGTATTACCATGTTATGAACATTATTTAATTATTTAAGTTAATAATTGTCATTTTGTCAATCTTTGGTACTTGAGCCTAAAATAAACTTCTTATAATTACAAGTTGTTCATGTGGTAAAATATAAATTATATCGAGAATTATATTATTGATATAGATATAATAGATATCATATATATCCAGTATATACGTGCATTTATAATATTACATAACATTTAGAGGTATGAAATGAAATGCATCGTTCATGGAGACGGTAAACCTTACGTACACATGTACTCTACATTCATTTATATTTCATATTTAATGGACTGAAATCATAATGATATAAAGGTATATTACATTTCTAGTATAATATCATTAAATCCTTCCTTTATACGTCCCACATATGGCATTAACGATTCAAATCACTTTGAGGGGGCGGTAGTCCGCACTTCCTAAAATAAAGATATCGCGTTTACCCATAATAGAAACCATAATGGTATGACATAAATGAAAAATACAGAAGAATAAGGAAAACATAAACATAATATATATCATATATAAATATAGTGACATCTTAATGGATACCATGAAATGTGTTAAAATAATATTTAACAATCATTATTTCGTGAGGTAGAAATTTGCGATCCACGGAAACAATATGTTCTTTAAACATTAGACGAGAGTGCGTGTAATTGTAAATAAAATCCTTCTCAAGAAACGTCCCAGTATATTGTATAAACTGTTGTTGTTACAAATGAAAATAAAAAAACGAGTTTAGGGGGTTGGACAAGAAAAATAAAACAAAAGAACACAAGTGGAGACATTAACTTTAAATCAGGTAACTCATCTTGGTTCAAACCAAAAGGGTTTCATGAAGATATTTCTGCCTAGGGTAAGGAATCTATGATTAAGAGAGGGATTTGGAGAGATAAGATGATCTGAGTCTAGTCGATCCAATGGCTTGAGAGGTGTGGGTAAGGTGGTAGAGGTGGGGGGCTTTTATAAGAGGGAGGAGGGGCACTCTTGGAATGTCAAGAAATGTTACATTATTATACAATGATTTTCGGATTTTAAAAGTCCCACAATTATATATTTCAAGGATAAGGTGATAAGGGTTATACATACACCCATCCAATAGGTTTTTATAAGTGTAATTCTTAGAGTTTACATTATCTTTTAATTTTATTTATATCGTTCATTAATGAGGCAATCAATGCATCTTCATGGTGTCATAAACAATTTAATTTATTTAAGGTCTAAAATTTATAGACCAATATAATGATGTAGGAAAAATTTTCATCTTTCCAATAACTATTTATATTCTAAGATATCATTTACACAGACAAATCTAAATTTGTTTTACTTGGGTGATACATACTTTGGTTATACTTTCCCTTTTAAAAAAATAATATAATAAAATGTCACTATCACCCAAAACTGATTCTATGGGGTCTCTAAGTTGCCACAAGGCATCCAATGGCCTTCCTTGACACAACCAATAGAATTAGGAAACATTTGGGGTCATTTGTTATTATTATGATATTATTTTATTACCCTTAACTACCAGATTACTAATTAATCACAAAAATTAAAGATAATTGCTGTCGTTACTATTCATAATGTCAAAAAAGAGTCTTAATTATATAATTTGGACCTTCTGAGTCAAAATATGGAATCCATTTTACCAAATTCCAAACACAGAAATTGTAGTAATTAATTTAAAAATAATTCCTGTTTTCAAAATAAATAGTTGTTTGTTAGAAACAATATCTATCAAAGGTGTGACAATTGTTTATGTCAACATTCAAAGTGAAATTAATTCCAATGAGCACCATTGGATTAAATGGAAAAAAATTTATTATAATTAATCTTTAAAACTAATTAAATTGAAAATATAACCATATAATTAAATTAGATGAAAAAGTAGTTTTGAATAAAATGCAGTATTTTTCACTATTCATTTAAAAATGAACATTTTCAGAAAAATACCAAATATTTATCCAAAGTAAATTTAAATGTCCCTATACTAGAGAATAATTTTTATTTGACAAATATAGATTATAAAATTGTAAAAATATATATTTAAAAAGGGTTCGCCATCAAATGGCGGTAAAACAATATTTTAAAAATATTATAGAATTCTATGCTTAAGATTGAATTTATTATGATTTTAAGCTTCTAAAACACTATATAATTCATAAACAGACATAGATATGAAATTACATAATTCTTTACTCACTTGAGATGTTATATCCTTCACCCCTTTAGAAAAATGTGTCCCCGCAATTTATTTACTTATCGAATAAGTGGGGGTATTTATCCCTCATTACATTTTTAGATTCCCATGTTGAATCTTTGATCATGTGGTTTTCCACAAAACCATTCTATGATGAATCACCTTATTCTGCAATAATTTCTCCATGTGGTCAAAAATCCAGACTGTTTGTTTCTCAGAATATAGGTTCCCTTCCAGTTGAACAACCTCTGGACTCAAAACATGAGATGGACCTGGAATGTACTTCCTTAACATTGAAACATTAAAAACATTGTGTACCTGAGATAAACTCGGAGGTAATGCCACTCGGTATGCAACTGATCTACCTCTCTCCAGAATTTCATATGGTCCAATTAACCTTGGTCTCAGCTTTTCATTCGTACCAAATCACATCACAATTTTCCATGGTGAAACTTTGAGCAAGACATGATCACCTACCTCAAAATAGAGATCCTTACTCTTGTTGTCTGCATAAATTTTATGCCTGCTCTGAGCAGTTCTCATGTGTTTCTGTATCAGCTGAACTTTTTCTGCCAACTCATCTACCAATTCTGGTCCCATAAACTTCCTTTCACCCACTTCATCCAAAAAAACTGTAGTTCGACACCACTTCCCATATAATGACTCAAATGGTGCCATCTGTATACTGGAATAAAAACTGTTATTATAAGAAAACTCTACCAAAGAAAGATGTTGGACCCAACTTCCCTATTAATCCATCGAACAAGAACACAACATATCTTCCAAAGTCTAAATTGTTGGTTCTGACTTCCCATCTGATTGAGGATTAAAAGCTGTACTAAAATTTAACTCAGTACCCAACGACTTCTGAAGGCCTTTCCCAAAGTTATAATAAAACCTAGGATGACGATCAGATACAATAGAGAGGGGAACTCCATGTAACCTTAATATCTTTTTAAGATACCAACGAGATAGTTGATCTATGGAAAAAGTATATTGTATAGAAAAGAAATGTGCAGATTTAGTGAAGCGATAAACAATAACCCAGATTTCATTATTACCTCGAGGTATTTTCGGCACTCCCACAACGAAGTCCATGGATATATTCTCCCATTTCCACTTTGGAACTGGTAATGGCGGAAGCATCCCTTTTAGTAACTGCCACTCTGCTTTAACCTGTTGACAAGTAAAACACTTCACATTAAATTCATGAATATCTCCTTTCATTCCATACCACCAGTAATACTCCGGAATATCTCAATAAATCTTAGTACTGCTAGGCTAAACTGAAAATGGAGAACTATGAGATTCACATAACAACTCTCTATTCAACTATGAATCATAAGGAACACACAATCTCTTCCCAATGCTCAAAACACAATCATTATAAATGTTGAATTCAGGTAACATACCCTTCTGAACCAGCTCTAACTTTTTCAGAAACTCACTTTGTTGCATCTGAGCTTGCTTAATTCTGTCTGATAAAAAAAATTTCATTGATACCCGAAACAAAACAGAAGAACTTCTTGCGCGAAAAACTTCTATGCCAAGGTTCATCAAATCCTTATCCAAAGGATCACGTTCCAAATGCAACATGGTTAATGATGCAATAATTTTTTTGACTCAAAGCATCAACCAATTAATTTTCTTATCCCAGATGGTAATGAATTGTACAATAATAATCCTTGATTAATTCTAGCCATCTTCTATGTCTCATGTTCAATTATTTCTGAGTGAATATATACTTTTAACTTTTGTGATCAGTATATATTTCACACTTTACACCATACAAATGATGTCTCCAAATTTTTAAAGCGAAAACAATAGTAGTTAATTCCAAATCATGTTTAGGGTAATTTACCTCATGTGTTTTCACCTGATGTGAATCATAAGCAATTAACTGATCATTATGTAGTAGGACACAACCAAGTCCTTTCAATGAAGCATCACTGTAGATTGCAGAATCACCATTCTTGGAAGGTTGTGCCAAAACTGGAGCATTCAGTAATCATATTTTCAATTCCTGAAAACAGTCATCACATTCTTTTTTCTAGATAAACATAACACCCTTCTGAGTTAACTTAGTAATTGGACTAGATAACTGTGAAAAATTTCTAACAAAACTTTTGTAATAGCCTACCTAACCAAGAAAACGATTAATATCGGTTACATTTGTGTGTATTGAACATTCTTCAACAAATTTTGTTTTTGTCGGATCAACAATTATTCCATCTTAAGAAACAATGTGACCAAGGAAATAAATTTTTTGCAACCAAAACTCACACATGCTGAATTTCCCATATAATTTCTTTTATTTTAAGGATTGAAAAATAACCCTTAAATGACATTCATGATCCTATTTACATTTATAAAACAACAAAATATCCTCAATGAAAACAACCAAACACTTATCCAAGAACTCAGGGAAAAATCTATTCATACAGTCCATGAATGCCGCAGGTGCATTGGTCAACCCAAAAGGCAATACTCAAAATTCATAATGGCCATATCTTGTACGAAACTCGTTCTTCGTAACATCTACTTCTTTTAACTTCAACTGATGGTACCCCGATCTCAGGTCAATCTTTGAAAAATACTGAGCTCCATGGAGATGATCAATCAAATCATCGATATGAGGAAAATGATATTTATTCTTAACAGTGATGTTATTCAAGGCTATATAATCAATGTAATGTCTCATAGAACTTTCTTTTTTTAACAAATAATAGAGGAGCACCCCATGGTGATGTTCTAGGTCTAATTAAACCTTTCTCTAATAAATCCAAAAATTTCTCCTTCAACTCTAAAAGTTCAATTTGAGCTATTCGATAAGGGGTTTTAAAATTGGATTAGCATCAGGAACTAAGACAACAGTAAATTCGACTACCCGGTCTGTTATTATTCCAGGAATCTCATCAGAAAAAATATCAGGATACTCATTTACCACTGGAACATCATTAATATGAACGGTTCCTTTGTTATAAACAATATGTGCTAGGTAAAATTCATTTCCATCTTTTACAAGTTTCTCAGCCTCTCGATATGTTATCAACAGTAATGGTTCATTCTTGTACAAAAACTGAAATACTTTCTGAAAAGACACTTCTCTATCTCTACAATAAATCTTAGCATGGTAAACAAAGATCCAATCCATACCCAGGATAAAATAAAACCCAACTAGAGGAAAAAAATAAGGTTTTCAAGTAGGTTTTTTCAGCAGATAAAGATAGAAAGATTTTTATAAATTATTTTTGCCTCAAAATTTCCCCCAGGTATTTTTACCACAAGTTGAGGAGTCATTTCTTGAGATAGAATTCCCAATTTACTAGAAAATTTTTCAGAGTTGAAAGAATGTGTAGACCCTGAATCAAAAAATAGATTGGCATAATCTATGAAAACAAACAAAGTACCTGATACCACTTCATTTGATGGCCCAACATCTGATGAAGTAGTTGCAAAGTATTTCACCACACCTTTATGCTAGTAGTCTGATTTCTTCCCCTAATTTGAGCTCTTTGTTAAACAATCATTTGCATAATGACCCATCTCATTACAGATGAAACATTTCACTAACTGTAAATCAAATTTGGTCTTACCATCACCCTGATATTTTTCAGTGCAATCACGAGCCTTATGTACCATCTTACCACATCAGTAGCACTTTCTAGAAATCAAAAGACATTCCCCAGCATGATTTTTAACACACTTATCACAAAGTAATAACTTATTTATCTTACCATCAGACGTTTTTGAAGGATTCTTCCCTTTCTCCGGCCACCTCGGTCTCTTCTTCTTGTTGGTTGTTATAGAACACTTGATCATCGGCAAACTCCATTTCCACCTTCTCAGCACATCGAACAATATTTTAATAACTTTTGAACTCATGATAAGATAATGCCCTTCGATACTTTGGCTTTAACACTATGTAAAAATGATTGATTTTACTATCAAGGTCTCGGATAAAATTTTGTGCATACCTTGCCAATCGAGTGAACCTTTCTTCATAAGCAGCCACTGAGTCGTCATCTTTCCTCAATTCCCAGAATTTTTTTCCTTCCTAAGTCGATAGCCCTAGGAAAATATTTCTCAAGAAAAATACATTTCAATTCTTCCTAGTCAAGAGCATCAATATCATCAGCATCCCTGATATTTTTAACCGTCGACCACCACTGATCTAATTCACCCTCCAAACAGTAAACAAAAAGACAATCCTTTTTATTTTCTGAGCACCCCATGACATCGTAAATCTTCTCTAGTGCTTTAATCCACCCTTCATCTTGCACAAGGTCAGATGATCCTTCGAATGATGGGGGATGTTTCCTCATGAAATGTTACACCACTGACATGTTCCTATGTGGTTGATCTGGCTGATCTCGTGCATGGATACCACCACCATTTATCGCTTGAGTCAACTGCGCCATTACTACAACAAAGTATTTAGTTCCAATTCTGACCATCTCAGGATGCTAATTCGGATGGTCATTTCCTTCTGTATGCCTTCATAGAAATGCTTCCCTATTTCCTCTGTGGAAAACCATTCTGAACAAACATGTCTTAGATGAAGCAAAATGGTAATCTTCAAATTCTATATCATTTCAATTTGACCATAAAAAATATTTTTGGATAATCAATTAATAGAACTCCAACTCCTAATGTTATTTAAACTGACCTTTAATACCAACTATAAGGCCCCGACCTTAAACATTTCTTAATCATTAGTTATTTCATGAATACAAATTGAGGATCTTTTGAGGTTTAGAGTTTTATAGAGTTAGATCATAAATCATGCATTTCATTCCACATTTCAACAAGGTGGTTTCATAAAAGACAATATTCTTTTTAGTAATGTTTGATAATAAAAGATTCCACAAGAATCATTATTATAGGTAATGAAATTTAAGTCTCTGAACTATGATAGTCATGACCACCACAATTAAAAAACCATTCTCGATCTACTAGATTGGTAATGAAAACTGCTGTCTATAGTAAAGCATATTGAAGATTGAAAAAACAATATACTTACTATCTAAAACATATTTTGGAATAGAAACTCAAACCAACATCTAACAAAATTGATCTATGATGATTCATGTTTATGGAAACCCTACCTTCTCATTATTGACTATTACATCATTTTGATGATAGGGAACAAAATAAAATTAAAAATCAAGGATTGAAGTGTCTTCAGTATATTAGGGTCATACATAACACGTACAGAATGAAGCATAATTTTCTAATTCTTTATTATCTTTCTTCTTAGTAGAACTCATATATTCACTAATACAATTAATCACTTGATGATATAAATAAGTTAAATGAGAGAGATAATATAAAAGTAAGTGTATTAATAAGAAACATTAATGAATATATCCTGGGTGAGAATAGTAATAATCATCACAATATAGGCATAAGATCAACATCATCACAATGATGAAATACTATGCAAATGGAATGGAATGTGTCAATCCATAAATCTATAACATTATGTCATAAGTGTCAAATAACAAACATATATGTAAAACAAATATAGCATCATGTTCATTAATAACATATGTTCACAATCATAACATAATAATTTTGAATTAATGTATAATCACATGGAATCAGAATACATATCATCTCATAAAATACATTATATTACCTAATGTATTGGTGGATTATATAACTCCGATCCCACTCAGGACATTATAACATTTATGTTTTCATGGATTCCACAAAAAATGTATACAAATCATAGTTCAGAAATAAACCTAAACAAGATAATAGTTTACATATGGACTTCATAAATAATACATACATGAATAAATTTTTTTGTTCTGAAATGAATATGTTAAATCATATTTGGACATTAAAGGTCATTATTTTTGAGTGGACACCAATCATTTCAAGAGGAGAAAAATACGATGATTTGAAGTAACTGTGAATAACATATTTGCATATAATTTTTTTTTGAAATTGTAGAAACAAGTATTTTTATAAAGTAAAAGGGAAATTAAATTTAATGATATAATAAGAACATTTATACAAGTAAAATCTAAATAACCCAATTAAAGGAATTGGGTTTGAGAATCTCCTTACCACAATTCACACATTATTTCATTTATCTTTCACCCCTTTCACAATAAACTTATATTTAACAAAAAATTGACAAATAAGAAAATTATAGTAAATCGTTACACTATTTATTAATTATAAGAATTTTATTATAATTATTAATTTATATCGATAAAATTTATGTATTTTGATATCATCTTTTTATTAAAAATTTACCATTTTTATTTGATTTCTATGCTTTCATAAAAAGTAATTTTTAGATAATATGATTCAAATCTAATTATTATATAACATGTAATTAATTATTAATATATTATAAATAATTAATAATATACATACATTATTTTTGTTATACTTATTTTCTTTGAAATTCTACTTTTTTGTTTTTACTAACCATTAATGAGTTGTTGACAAAATACTGAGAAAGTGATGATTGACATTTATATTTTTCATAAAGATTATTATTAAAGTAGGTTATACAAATTAATTTGATTCCAAATTAATGAATAATTAATTTAATAGATTATTTTTTGAAAATAATTGGGATAAATAAAATGTATGTAAACGTTGGAAAAGTTAGTTGAGAATTTCTCTCTCCTTGGTGTAGCTTCTCTTCTACGTCAATATAAATCCATGTGGGTTTTCTCATATCCAATTTCTTTTATTATCTGGTCATTGATATTCAGAAAATAATTTCGGATGATTCCATTTTTATGGAATTATATAATGACATAAGAGACATGGTCTGGTCAATGAAGGATGGTTTCACATGAATGGTTGACTCTCCAAAAAACACCACAAATATGGCACACAACCCTACTCCTTCCTGTTCTAATCCTCCTACTGAAATGAACCAGAATATTGTTTGTTCTACATCTACTAAGAAGTTATTTTCAAAGGGGATGATTTTTGGAAGGTCTCCCAGAATAGCAGTGGTACATGATCATAGTATCCCATATATTTCTTATAAGCTTCAGGCAGATTAGCTCATTATATGGAAAATTCTAGGAGTTTATTGTTCAAGGAAATGGAACCTGATGTTACAACGTGATTGTATGATAGAAGCCCATATAATGGGGATTTAATGATTATTCCCAATTCCTTTAGCAATACCTCAAATCAAGAAACTCGTACAGATCGGTTTAGTGCTAATCTGTTTGGTAATTGGAAGGTTTCTTTTCCCAGCACTGCTGATATAAGTGACATACTATCTCTAGTACACAAAAAAGGATGGAAGACCACCTAAAAAGCCTGGAGGTAAAAACGTGAGGATCCAAATCCCAAATCTATTTTTAAATGAAGATTGGGTTTTTGAATTTCTATGATCTGGGAAGAATGGACACATTTATACCCCTAGTATTATTTAGTCTGCAACACAATCCTATCTTTATAGTAATATCTATGCCTAAAAAATATTCTCCTCTGGTATTGCTAACATGGAGAATTCATGGTTTAACCTAATTGACCCCAATATGTCAATAGTGTATGGGTGGTGGCCCATATTTCTATAGGAAACTCTATAATGGTTATGTCAAGTGATCAGTATGCCACCAGTTTCTTCATCTACAATTGTTACAATTTTACATGTTCCTTCATTTATAATCATAATAGGTATCAGAGCCATATGAATTTCTTGATGGATATAGAATATATCAAATGTGTAATCTATGCTCCTCGGATAATATTAGGGGAGATCAACTCAATTCTAAATCCATATAACAAAATGAGAGCACAAAACAACTCAATCTTTTTCAGGGAGTTCATATTAGGTATTGATCAGAATGACATGATTGAGGTTTATTTTGTGGGTGCCAAAAATAAATGGTATAAGAAGCACCTGAATAGCTTTGTGTCTAGTATGATTGAGATGGACTTTGTTAATGGGGCATCTTCAAACACCTGGGGGACTATATCAAGCTCAACTCT
Organism: Viscum album; assembly: GCA_963277665.1. Taxonomy (NCBI): domain Eukaryota; kingdom Viridiplantae; phylum Streptophyta; class Magnoliopsida; order Santalales; family Viscaceae; genus Viscum; species Viscum album. Next base: position 1,553,531,210 of record OY728165.1, read on the forward strand.
CTCCAAACTCAACTTTGATCATCATCCCATAATTGTGGATCTTAGTAAGAAAGAACTAAATCCTCGGTTCCCTTTCAGGTTCAAGGAGGCACAGGTCTCTCATCCTGAATGCAAGTCCATTGATCAGAGCACTTGGAGGTATACTTTTTGTGGGTAGGATGCCTTTTTGGCATCACCAAACTCAAAATTATAATGATCAATTTAATAATATGGATCAAGGATCGTTTTATCAACCTTGATATTGATATTTATACTCTTGAGGATTCTCTTTAGATGGTTCAAGAGCACAACACCTATCGTGGCATCATGGATGGGATTTCAGTGGATTCCAAGGGTTACCTAAAACTGAAAAATCTTATTAATATAAAAGATGAGTTGAAAAGGGATTCCTTTAGAGACAAATAGCTATATGATGGTGAAGGAAACTCAAAATTTTTCATCTATGTTAACGAATCATGGTAGAATCTAACCCAATTTCATTGATTAATAATGGGGATATCCACCTAGATAATAGAGTGCATCTCTCAGAGCATGACATATCCAACTTTAATGATATTTTTAATGGCCCCCTCTCCACCATTGACCCTATGGATGGGTGATTTTGAGACTTGTGAACCAAGAGGACAATTACATTCTTAATATAGTGCCTCTTGATCTAGAGATTATGGATGATTTCTTTAGTCTCAAATCTAATAGCTCTTCTGTTCTTGACAGCTTTAGTAACTTCTTCATTCAATATTTTTGGGATTTCATTCATTTAGACATCTTTCGGTTAGTCATTAATTTTTTCTTGACGTGGATCTTTTTCTAAGGGTTCAAATTATATGTTTCATTCCCTTATCCATAAGGTTGATAATGGCCTTGAAATTCATCTTTTCTGGAATGTTTAATTAACTTAAACCATTTATAAAATAAATTGAAAAATACTTACTAATATTCTCTCCACCATTGATTGAAAAATGGTTTCTAAAAATCAGTTTGTCTTCACCAGAGGGAGAACAATTCAAGACCATCTTATCAGTGCCTTAATGTCTGTTAATGTCCTTAAAAACTCCATCAGATGTTGAAATATTTTCCTCAAATAGGATTTCATGAATGCTTTTGACATAATGGACTGGTGTTTCATATGCAAGGTCCTTGCCATGTATGGATTCGAAGATGATTCCATTAATTGGATCAAAATAATTTTAAGTTATGGTCACATTTCAGTTCTTTTAAATGGATCCCTTTAAGGATATTTTTACTATTTGAGAGGTGTAATGTAGGGTGATCCTTTTTTAGCCATCCCATTCTCTATTTCTAAGGATTATCTCAGTAGAGTTATTTCTGTCATCGCAGGAAAAGGAAAACTGAATCCATTCATGATGAAAGAAGGATTGTTTCTCGTTATCATTTCTGATGTGTTAAAGACATCATCCTTTTCACTCAAGGAAATAAGGGTAATATAAATAATATAAATATATCCTTCATTCACTATGAAATGGTTTCTGGGTAAGATGTTAGTTAGAGAAAAACCTTTTTTTTACTTTGGAATGATCTTCTCTTTTAACAGGAAATGTGATATCATCATAGAATTGGGAATTCAAAGAGAAATATCCTATTTACGTAACGAGGGTTACCCATGATTTGGTTGGTACCAAAGTTATGTAATTTCTCTATCATTGTCAGCATGATAAGAAAACATATTTCCCCATGGAATGGAATGTATCTTTCAATGGCTGGTAGGGTTTGTCTGGAGAAGTCAATCATCACTTTCAAATTTATGTATTATTTTATGGTGTATAAATGGCCCATTCTATTAAACAATAGTATCAATATTTCTAACAACAATTTAATCTAGATTGGTAGCATATTGTATAAGAGGCTAGAAACGATTCCATGGAATTTGGTTTGAATGTCTTTTAATGGAGGTCGTTTGGAAATAAAAAATAATGGGGTTTTAATGAATCATTATAGGACAGGTTTATATGGAGGATTATAAATAAAAAATCTGAGGTTATTAGTTTTTTTCATTCCAGTTTTATTCTTAGGACCAAGTAAATAATCTTAAATTTTCTCAATTCTTTGGTGTGTCCACACTTCCAAAATATTTTCTCAAAAATTGATGTTGATTCTCGGTGGCTATTTTCCAAGGATTCACCTCTTCAATTTTGGAAACGTAATTGGACCAGGAATCAGCTTATTGAAGTGGTTCCGGTGGGGTAATCAAATATGGATTTTAATTTTTCAATTGATGATAATTTTGGTGGTATATAGAATCATTCGGATCACATCACTTTGATAGTGGATAATTATTGTTGGTCATCTAGAGGTAATTGTTAGGCATGGGAACCTACAATCAATGGTATTATAACCTCCAAAAGATATTAAAATCACTTTATTTGTAGTTAATTTGAGTTTAAATTGATAGAACATATTCATAAGATGTTCTTAAGGCTATCTAGGTCTATTCTAACATGGAGGTTGGCTCATAAAGAATTATCAACTATTGACATTCTGTACGTCTATGGAATCTCCCTTTGCTCCATTTTCCCATTGTGCTCTCATCATAGGGATGATGTGTACTATCTCTTCCTCGGCTGTGTAGTGGATTCAATGAAGTGGAATGTGGTTGCTGATATTTTTGATGTTTCATTTCATCAAACTATCTCAATATGAAACATTATAAAGAGTTGGAATTTTTGGAAACTGTCGCCACAAATCTGGAACTTTTTTCAAGATTCTACAGAAGAAACTATACATCTCATCTGGACATCAGGGAACAAATACATGCATTAGTGGCATCAATTTCTGGTTGGCACTAGCCTTGTAGGAATCATTACGGTAATGCATGCCGTGTAAACATAATGAGGTGTATTTTTATTCAATTCAATCCATGATTAATCTGTGTTTAACAAGATTGGGGTTAAAGGTAATGTTTAGCCTCTGATTGGTACAATATAAGTCATATGGAAGGCCTATTTAGTGGGTGGATTAAAGTAAATTATGATGGTGCTTCATGGGGAGACCCGAGCCCCTATGGTTTTGGTGTTGTTATTAGGGACTATCTGGGAAATGCTCTTGGAGGTATTTATGGATCATGTGGATTCAGCTCTTCTCTTAAAGTAGAGATGCTTGGTGATATTGTGGTAGTGGAGAAAGCAGAAAAATGGGTATGGAAAAAGATTTTTCATGAACATGATTCTATAGATATAGAGTTTTGCTTACGAACATGGTCTTTGCATCATTTATGGATGCTCACAAATCGCTGGACTAGAACTTTAGATTCTATTTACTCAAGAGATCATTTTGATATTCATGCTTATAGAGAGAAAAATGTATTTAATGATGGGCTTGCTAATAAGGGTGTCAATGGTAATGATTATCATTGGGTGGACCATGTTCCATATGATCTTCATAATTTTTTATGAATTGTATTTTTAAATATTATAATTTTAGACTTGTTTAGGTTTCTTTTTTTGATAATAAAGGGGTCTTTCTTTCCTAGGAAGGATCTCAGTTTTCCATAAAAAATATATAAAGTGTAAAACATGTGATAATGATTTTTTGAAAATAGAAGTAAAATATAACTAAAATATAATGGGTTTAATACTTTATATCCCATTTATAATTATAGTTAACTACTTATTTAATAACTTCTCTGGAAAAAGAGAAATTTATATTTTGAGAATTACATTTAACTTTAGGTTTTGGAAATTGAATTTTAGGTTCTTAAAATTCTGTTCATTGTTTTTCAATGACCAATTTGTGAAATTAAATATAATATGGATTAATATAGTGTGATGTAAAGAATTATGTAATTATTATATCAATAAATAAGTAATTTATGATATACAGTTTATGTAAAAAATTATACTATTACTATTTATCAAAAAATAGATATATTTCCTAAAATTTCAAAAAAATAACCATTAGATAATTTATATTTTATTATCTCAAACAAATAAATATATTTTTTCTAAAAAGAATATTTAAAATAGGCAATTTTATTTTAAAATATAAAAATTATGATATAAAACAAATAAATTGAAATAATGTTTATTAAAAATGAACATATATTTTCTTAGAGTTATTAAATTATAAAATTAATTTTTGAATTATAAAATATATATTTTCATAAATTATTAATGATAAATATTAGTTATACCACTATTCAATTTTTTTGGGTAAAATTACTATTCTAATGGTCATGTTACTATTCATGATAGTTAGGTAACTATTTACAGTGATTTGGTTACTATACGAACATTCACATTAGCTCTTGTAGATAACAATTCATTGTTTTGTTAATATTCAACTCAATTCATATAATGGTTCTATATATAAATTTTCTATATTTTTTCTTGGTTTATTAATATTTTTTTATTTCTATTTGGTTAGTAGTGAAGGTGATGATTTTATTAGTTTGGGGTGATTCAATTTTCCATAAATTATATTTTCAATTTTATATTTATTTATTCGATTATAATATTTTTCATTTTAAATAGTTTCATAGATTATTAATTTAATGATATTTCTTAATGAAATAAATTATTTGTTTATTTCATTATTTATATAAAACTACATAGTATATTATAACACTCATTTATCTCAATAGAAAAAGTGAATTTCTAAAATATGGGTGGATTTTTTTCCCCCCATTTAATAATATTTAAATTTAAATTTTGACTCATATTTTTGGTTGAGAGTATTTTAGGGAACCTATATTTTATTTTTTCCTCATGTTACCCCACTACCTTTTTATACATATAGTTCATCCACAACACTTTGACAAGGTGACTTGTCTTATTGCATAGATATTTGTCTCTATAGTCCAATATTTCCAATGGTTTCTCTTTATATGATAATTCAATCTCCAATTGTAACACATATGGATTTAGTTCATATAATGGAAGAGGTATATACTTCCTCGAAAGTGACACATGTATCATGTCATCAAATTGATCCATGCATGGTGGAAGCACAAGCTGATATGTCACTAATACTATACAATCAGTGATCTAAATGGGTCTAACATACCATGGAATATGATCCCCGTTATTTTAAAAACACAAGACCTTACATTAAGGTGGTATTAAAAGGAAGAAATTTCTCCATCATTGAAATCAAAGCCCCTTCGATTGTTTTCATCATAGCTCTTTTTCCAAGTCTGAGTAGATATTATATATTGATGGGTGGCTCTATCCTTCTATGTCATATCTTTTATAATGTCTGGTCCAGCTAGCTTTCATTCTCCAAAATCATCCCAAAATTTTGGATTTATAATTCACCTAACATACTTATCTATTTATGGATACATTTTAATACATGTGTGGAAGCTTCTATAATATGATAACTCAACAAATGAAATATGTTTCTACCATCTGTATTTTAATTCCATTGAGCAGAATCTCAACATTCCCTCACGTATCTGAATATTTATTTTATCTTAGCTATTAGTTTCAGGGTGATAAGCCATGCTAAAATTCAATTTATTACTGAAATCATGTTGATTCATTATATTGAATTCATAGAGTATCCTTGAATCATTATCAAAGGGTATAAAAAGTGGAACCTCATGATGATTCACTACATCCTTAACATATATGATAAAATTATATTTTGGAGAGAAATCATCCAAAATATAAATGAATTTGGTAGTGTTTTGAGGTTGACCAATCATAACCCATATAAAATTATTTCAACTATTTTTTTATGGATACAAGTGAAAAATCCCATGGTGACATTCTAAAATTTCATAGTGGGTATAAGAAATGTTTGAATAATAACTTTGTTCTTTTTTCACTCTACATTAACATATAATAGAAAAAAATATGTGATATACTCCACAAACACTTTCATCATGTTGTCCAACCAGAAGTGTTCTTGAAGATCCTAATATATCATGGAAAATGTAGGATAAATAGAGAGAGTTAAGTTTTTTGAATTATCAAATTCCTAATTATTTATCCAATGTGAGGAAGGTAAAAATATAAATATTACAAACTATATCATACCATCATAGTCAATGTGAAACTCATGTATCTTCTCTTCCATTAATACTTCCACATTCATTTGTAACTCGATATCATCCTTCTATGTCTCCTTAATCTTTTTATGGATAGATTGTTGGAAAATAATTTTGGAATGAAAGGATGTATTCCCTATAATTGTGAGTTAAATATCCATCCTTCTTATTGTAAAATAGTAATGGGACACCCTAAGGTGATGAATTAGGGATTATAAACCATTTTTTTTAATTCTCATATAGTTTTTTATTTAACTCTTGTAGTCTTATTGGGGCCATCTTGTATGAAATTTTTTAGAAAAGAGTATCATTAGGTATGGAATGTTTTTTCAATACTACATCATGATCAATGGGAAGTTCGATTATTATTTTTGTAAATACATCAGTAAATTCCCTAGTTATTGGTATTTCCCCCAAGGTGATACCATCATTTTAATCAACCATTGTGGAAAGGTAAATTTTTTTAATGTTTATCAACACCCATAACGTTTATGGTGTTTCCAAAGGAGATTCATGATCATCCATGAATTTTTATAGTATCAGGGGATTGTTTTAATTTATGAAAAATTATTTCCTTTTTCTGATTGTTGATATTCTCCCTCTATAATGTTATAAAATCAATTCCTATTACAGAATAATATTCTGTAAAGTGTTTTATTACATGAGTTATTTGAATAATATTCCCACATACACCTATAGAAGAAGAGGCCAACCCTTGGGTTTCCCTAATCATGCTACTTTGAGTTTTTTATAGATATTTCTACATAAAGTATTAGGGATTAAATTTAATATTTTTATAAAACATTTATGACATATATGAATGAATAAAACTAGAATCATATATAGAGTTTTCTATTATTGATAGAATAGGAAGTGTATCTTTTATGAATTCATTTGGTTTTTCCACTTAAATAGTAGTAATTGAATGAGATTTTACATTATCCATTGAATTTATTAGATAATGATGCTAATTAGAATCAAGGAACCATAGATCTGTGCACTCAATTGTATAGTTTAAAATCAAACTATAGTTCAATCACTAAACCACTGGTGGTGCATCATGAGGCTCATTCATTTCCTCCATCAAATTGGTAATATTATCCATCTATTTAAAATTCATGAGCATGGTGGACTTACCTACCACACTTTAACAATTTCCCCATCGCATTGAGAAAAATCTAAGGACAATTCATACAAGATTTTTTGTATATGGGGAGATGGATCCTCTTTTCGGTTTTTTTATTTGACCCAACAGGTTGAAAATAATTTATTCTATCCTAATACCCATTATAATAAGACCATTATATGTACTCTATATATACTTTTAGATCACATCAAACAATTTCTTCACGACATCCAATGTAATGGATTTCTAGATCCATTCAAATTTTAGGTTATAAACCACAAATGAATCTAGAAAACAAGCTATCATTGTTGTAAAAAAAATCCAATCTGTATCTTGAAATCCTATAGTTGTTTTCCACATATGTTGGGGTTGATTGACCATCAATTTTCTTCAGCTCAATGAATTCTCATTCCATTATTTTTTTGAAGATTCTGAGGAAAATACATGTTAATAAATATTATCATAAAGTCATCCCACTACATATCTTCCATTTCACCCTTCTTTATGTTGTTCATAATCATCACCCACCATTGATTGTACTCTCCATCAAAAAAATAAACACTTATTGTCACCTACTCATTCTAGAAATAGTGGATCACAACAAATATCTTTTCCATTGTGTTACCTGACTATTCTGTGAAAACTGATTCACATGTTCTGCTAAATATTAGTAATTATTTCTAAATAAAGGACTCAATTGATAATTGATCCTTTATTGTATAATGTAGAAATACCACATAGTTCATGTTATTAATAATTACCTAAGACAACTGGGTATTCATTTCCATGATAATTTTAACTCAACCTCCTATATCAAGGTAGACGCCATTCTGAAAATCATGGTATTGTCCCTTACATGTGCTATTAGACTAGATTATTTTAGTTACAACTATTTTCTATAATAGAAAATTATTTAATTAAAAGTAAGTCAACATTGAAATAAATAATAATTATTTTACCCAATTAACACTAAAGAATAAATTATGGGATTCCAATGTTTATAATTTTATAACAATAATATTCAAATATGATTTACCTAAAAATGCTCATAATTAGGGTTTCAACCCTAATTTTATAATCTTAATTCCCAAATTAACTCAACCTTTATTTGATACCATCTATATAAATTGTACATTATCTTACATGACTATTATATCAATTAAAAGATAAATATAATAATAGCTTTAGAAATATCATATCTAGTGGTTTAGTGTCTTTTATAAAATTAGATTCATACGTAAATTTTTTATAATTAATTGTAAACATTATTTAATTATTTCTTCTATAAGTTTTCATTGGCACTATTTTTCTCCTTAGTACAAGTAATCAGCTGATGAAATTCATCAATGAAAGAGGTTACATAAAATCCCAGTAATAGGATGAATATGGAACATGAATCAAAATAATATGGGTGAAAATAATAATAATCACTATATCATTTGAAAATGATAAACTTCAACATCACAAAGGAATCATTACATATTTTAATGGAATATAGGATTTCATTAAAATGACACATCATATGAGAGTGGTAAAATATCATACATAGATGTGAATAAAGACAACATCATGTAAATGAAAAAAATATGTGAATAGTCATAACATCATGACCGTTAATAAATATTTCATAATGTTCATGCATAATACACATCACATGATGAGATATATCAAATTTCCCAAGGAATTAGAGGGATATACAATTATGGTTCCACCATTTATATCATATCATTTTGAAAATCATTCATACCATACCAAACATATAACAATAATAGTCATGATATAAACCTAAGTAAGAGAATGGGATTCATAAGGATTTCATTGATAATAAATTCATGTATAAAATTTTCATTTCCCAATTTATTAATGTCAATAAAATTTTTTCATGTAACATATTTATTGGTGAGTGGATGAGAATAATTTTAATAGGACTAAAATATGATGTTTTGAAGCATCCATGAAAAAAGTCTTTTCATAGACTTTTTATTGAAAATTTTGGCAAAGTTATATCCAATAAAGAGAAAAGAAGTTTAAATATAATGATATGATATTAAAATTATTACATTTGAATAGAGAACAACCTAAATAAAGAAACTCGGATCGAGAATCACTTTACCTCAATTCTCGCCTTATTTCATATCTTTTTCATCTCATGATTTTTAAACATATATTAAATATAAAATAGATCCAAAAGTGAATTATATTCAATTTAAAAAATATTTACCAATTAAATTCATTTTATTATATTTATTAATTTGGATATTTTAAATTCAATCATTTTGATACCATATTTTTCAAAAAAATAAAATTGTTTCACTTTGATTTCTCTATTTTTATTCAATTCCCTTTATTTATAGGTAAGATTAACTTCAAAAGATTATTATATTTTTAATTAATTATTTATAAAATATATATAATTAATACAATGTATTTTGGATGTTTTTTTAATAATAATTTTCCTCGAAATCCCTTCATAGGTGGTTAACTGACAATTAACGTAACGTTGTTAGAAGAGCAGGAAAGGGAAGTATAAAATTCATATTTTTTATAGATACAATAATTACTATATTTTCACATCATTAAAATATTTTTAACATACTAGATAATTAATCTTATATCATATTTTTTGAATGTAATTGAGAAAAATAAGAAATTGATAAATAAATGAGGAAATTGTTTTTAGATACATAATATCTCCTTGGTGTAGATTATCTTGTTGAATACTATAAATCCTAGGAGATTGAAGTAAGAATACTCAAACACTTATCTATGTTTTTAATGGGAAATGAAAGGGAATATGTTGACATAGAATGGGCATTCGAATGGGTGGGTGGAGTTGGGATCTATGGGAATAAAGAGGGGGTTTTCATACATGAGTAGAGTAGTAAATTTTCGATAAAATATTGAATAAAATAAAATATCAATGTTAAAATATGTAATAGTTAATTGTTACAATATAAATAATATTTTAAATATTATATAATTGGATTAAGACATTAAATCCCCATTTTAATTAAAGTTCATTATTTTAATGAAACATAAAGTGGTAGAAAATACAAATTAATATGTTTAAGAATCCCTTTTAAAATTAGGATTTTGAAAGTGTTTTTTGGATTGGAAATTATGATATGTATTCTTAGTGGCCCGTTTATGAAAATAAATATATAATGGAAGAATTAGACTTTTTATATTGGATAATTTCATTATTACATCATTGATGTTGTAATTTAAGATACGATCGTTGTGTGAAAAAATTGTATTTTTTACTGTTCCTGAAAAAACTATGAATTTCTGAAAATTAACAAAAAATAACACATTTATAATTTCTATGTGATGATTTATAAAATTATATTATTTATATAAAAATAAATTTTTAAGATTTTTTTTTTAATTTTTAACAAAATCATTTTTATTTTTATGAAATACCTTAAAATATCATTTTTTAGGAATATGCATTTATATTTATGAGGTCTTTTAATGAGGATATGAATTTTTATGATACTATTACATTTATTATTAAATAATTTATGATGATAAATTTTTTTTATATCACATTTTTGTTTTGGTAAAATTACTTTTCCAATGATAAGGATAATATTCACAACAAAGAAAGATACTATTACAATGGTCACATTTATTCTTATATATACTAATCCATTCATTCATTAAATATTAAACTCAATTACTATCATATAAATATATATATATTTTTATTTTCATTATTGTATCATGGTCTAATAGTTTTTTTATTCAATATTGTTGGTAGTGCAGGTGGAAATTATAGTAGATTGAGGTGATCCATATTTTTTTATTTTAATTTATCTATTTTATATATTTTTCTAATCATAATGTTCAGTATTATAATTGGATTCATTTAAGATTAAATTAATATTATTTAATATTTAAATGAATTATTTTTAGTAACTCTTTAGTTATAAAACTATATAGTATATTATAGAACTCATTTTTAAGTGAAAAATACTATTTATAATCAATTGGTTATTACATTGATGAATCCCATTCCACAATGATACAGTCATTGGCATTGTGACATTGATATATTTTTTCCTTTTACAATAACTCTTGATAGGTCTTTAAAAAAATGAGGAAACCTAACACTATATCAATAGTAGTAATTCCCCTTCCAAATAACTCACTTCCTCTTTAAAAATATGAAGGATTGGATGAAGAAAATTTTAAGTTGTTATTATAGTATATAATGATCTCCCACATAGGGGATAAATCCTAAAAAAGGGTGGGAATCTTCTCATAGCATGACATTTTTATTGTTGAAAAAGTAAATGTTGTCTAAATTTTCTCTCAAAAACTTATAGATGAAAAAACTATGTCCTTATCATTCTCAAGGAAAAAAATCCATTAGTATTGAATAAATTCAAGGAACACCATAAACACAAAAAACCTAGTGATCTTTTAGACAATGAATAAAATTTTTGTATATATTCTCCTACTCTACCAAATCCTATGTGTCTTGATCAGATATGGAGTGATCATACTTATAAATGAAATAATGCTTCAAATCATAGATTTTTCTCTCCAAAGATTCACCATTTCTGAACCCCACACTATGGGGATCCACATAAAAAATTTCTAATCATTGTCAATGTGTACTAGAGTAGTAAATGTACACAGATCCATTCATAACAAATAGAAAATTATTTGTAACACATGATATTTTTATATAAATATTTTAGTTGATTAATTATAATTTCATTTTATCCTAGGACTTATTTTCATACCCAATTCAATCACACGCATACAGAATCAAGATATATGATCATTACCTAGGTATCTACCCAATGTAAAGACTTAGATTTTGTATCACGTTATATAAAATTTAAGGACCTTACATTAAATCACATGGGGTCCTAAATACATATTTCTTATATTTTTACCCTTATTTACACCATGTAATATTTTCAATATGTACTATTTCCCTAGTATTCTTTTAATCCTATGTAGTTACTATCTCCAACACCATGCATAAATAAGACACAATACATATTTATATTTTAATTTTATACAAAACTAGAATAAAAAATGTTCAAAAATAAATACTCAGTAGTGACTATGAATTTCAAACAGATCAAAAAAACATCTCAAGGTAATAACTTCTAGTTAGATCCCTAGATAGGTTTTACAGAACAAAAAAATATTTATATATATTAATTTAGAGTAGATATTTTATACACTATAATATAATCCTCAAAAAACTGTAATGAAATATGTGTATAAATTATATTTAATCATAATGAATAAATAAATGTATCCAATGTGTCACCCAAAAATGAAAATCTCTTTCCCATCATTACCATGGCCTACTCACTATTTAGTGAAACAAATTTACCCAATCAATATTAATAGAATATATATAAATCAAGGTTCCCCGCTTCTAATTATACATGGGATTTAATTATTATAACCCAATGATTCACATACCATTCATATCCCTTCAATATGTAATCCAAAATCCCTATAATATTAATGTAACCATTACAAATCAAGTGAAACATGACACGACCTTATAATTAATATCTCATGTATAACCAACTACATGTAAAAAATAATCAAAAATATTGTAATCACAATATACCTCATGTGATAAAATCCCATTAATGTACACCCATCATAAGTCACATTCACCATGTTGAGATACATGAATGTTCTATAACAAAAGCCTATTAAAACACACATATATTCATATATTATTATTGGTTGTGATGAAAAACTGAAAAGGAACACACCCTATACCAGTAGACATTACATACCTATTCTGAAATACCAATAAAATATATCCAATGATATAATTGTTGTAAATGATAAATCAACCATCCATTTCCTCACCATCCTTGATGTTTGTGAGAACACCCCTATAACATTAGGGTATTAGATTCCCTACTAACATTAGTGTTAAAGTATGTGAAATTAAAAAGATATAATGATATTATACACAGAAAAATAATTACAACCACGTATCCTTAGATTCATATACCATTATCATTGAATAATACTCCTAGATTCCACGCCTTTGTTTTGGATCTCAAACATTAACACAGGCATAAATTCCCATATTATATATTTTTTGATCTTTATTTTATCAATATTATGTTATATTAACTATGAAGAATAATACTTTTTTATGTTAACTTATATTCCCCAAACATCAAAGACTCCTAATTTATTTTAATAATGAACATGTATGTTTTCCTTATCTAAAAACACTAATAAGTAGCCCCATTATTTAAATTTTTTATTTATCATCTCATAATTTTTCGTCTACTCTATGACTTAATATGAGATACAATATTAACCATTATATTTTTGGGAAAATCGTGAAATTTCACCATGAATTTGGAAACCATGACTAGTAATAATCATTTTACTATCAATTTAGAATAAATCAAAAAGAATTATTATTGATAATTTCTACTTCTTAAATCTGTCCGACTACCTTTGTTTAATAAACAGCACCATTTTAAATGAATCATTTTTCTATATTGAACTAATATCCATTAATAACATAGGTCCATGAAATATTCGCACCGCTCTCATGAAAAATTTCAATCCAAATTGGGTTATAAAGAAAAACACACCAGGGATCTAATTTTTGGGATTAAGAATAAAAATTAATAAAATATATTTTATGTACAATAAAATCTTGAGGGAACTAATTCCATAAAACCAAGGAATACAACCCTTTCATTATAATTAAAAAAAATCATATCAATAAAAAAAATTCAAAAAAAAAATTATTTTTTTTGGAATTATATATGTCAATATAAAATTGTTTTTAGATACATGAATGCTTAAAATAATTAGTTAATCAATAAATTCGAATCAATATAAACATGATTCTATTATCAAACATAAATTTTATAAAATTTTAGAATTATTGTTTTTCAATTTACATTACTCATTATATGACCATTTAAATTTAAGAATTAAAAAAATATTTATATTATTTATCAATTGAATTAAAAATGGTAAACATAACATGATACAAAAAAACGTTTTTAGTATACATTCTTGAATATCTTGAGGTAACAACAAGATATAATAAATCACATGTTACTGAAATAACCTAATACATGCTTCATTTTTCTTATAATTAAATTATTATTTTCAATAATAGTACTATTCCATCATTACAAAAAAAAATTAAATAAATATATATTCTAAAATTTATAAAAATTAAAAGAAATATTGAATCTACTAACACAAGTTGTTGATATAAATGTTATCTATGGTTTAATGTGACTATCAAATCTGAACACTGATTACCTCTCCTGGGATGAATTGATAATAACTAAAATAAAATACAATGATGAATCCTCTTTCATATATCAAGGATAAGCACATAAGAAAAATAGACGATCAAACCACCACATCATGTAATATAGAAATGTATAGAACTAATGAAATGATGGTATAAACTCACCCCAAATAACTAAATAATCGATCACTAAATACCTATGATTAAAATCTAGGTAAATGATATCAACATTTCTAAAATAGATCTCAGGTCTCCTGTAGTATGAAGATTATGGTATTAAAAAAAGATGCAATTTTTGAATTTATATTCAATATATATAATGGATGACCAATATAATACTCCCCAAACAACATTAAATAACATCGGTTTTTTACAAAAATTGTTTTCAAAAAAGGATTTTATGCCATGATTGTTCAATTCCTTTGTTCCTTGAGATAGAATAAGGTAAATCAATATGATTATCTCTTATATAAAAGCATTGTCAATCCTGATCACACATTAATGGAGTCAAACCACAATGCGACCCAATGACCATGCAATCATAACCCTAAAAATAGAAAGATAAGAAAATATGATTACCTACATCTCTTTACCACAATCTTGTACCATTATACATAAATACCAAGACACTCAAACACTACTATATATCCCACCACTATTAAATAATGTCCCAAAAAATGACCCATTAAAAAATCAACTCGGACCTCTATGTGGAAAGAAACACAACTATTTCATATGGTCTACAAATAAATTCATAGTCATCTACAACCAAATACCATGTAATATCCACTAAATATGATGGAGAGTAATGAAGTGTATCTCATCTCATTAACCATCATTCAAGGACCACAGTTTCACATAAGAACCAACCCCTATGGCATATGGTAAGGATCAATTCTTAAATATCATACAACTAAAATTCAACTCAACATCACCATTTATCAACTTATTAAACACCTAAAACAACCCCTAAATAAATTTAATGTCCTAGAAAAATTCCCTAAAATAAAATATTATTTAATAATATTATAATCAATGAATCTATATCATATATATTGGTCAAATAATTAATATATTTCCATAATTACAATTTATTAAATCATACCATTTTATCTTTTAAATAAATACTTAAAATTTGTTTAATTTATTTTTATAATTATTTAAAATTAATTCTTAATTTATGATATTTTTTTCCTTTTAGGTTTAATTATAATAATAGTTATACAATATTGTGTGTTTTATGATGTAGATTTTATAATACTAATAAAATTATAATTTGTTATTATTTGTCCTACATTATTTTATTTCTTTTAAGGGATGTAATTAAAATTATTTAATTTTATGTTATAGATATAATTGTGGTAATGTAATATATTGAGTAAAGAATTTTTCTATGTTATTTTAGAATCGTGCATAAAATAATTTAATATTATAAATCTACTAGAATAAATCATCTAATTATTTTAATATATATATATATTAATGATTATTCATTAAACATTGTTCATTTTGGATGGAATTATGATGATAATATATCCCACACATGGTGGAGGAAATTTAAATGGGTTTGGATAATGGTTGTGGGAATTTTGATAACAATACCAATGAAATTCAATAGGGTCATAGAATTAGATTAAACCTTGTGTTCCTAATCATATTATTATTCATATTTAGTTAACAATTATAAGTTTTATCATAACAATAATTATAAATTACATTTTACAGATTATATGAGATCAATTTAAAATTTAGTTAATGTATAAATTATTTTACTATATATTACATGTCTTAATGTAGAATTTACAGACATGTTTTTTGAATAATATTTTGAAACAATGAGATGTTTGGGATACTATTACTAGAAAAAATGTATCCTCACCTGAATTTAATAGATCAAAAATAACTTGATCTCTATATATAATAAGTGACCTAGTAATATATTCAGAGACTCCATAATATAATTTTAGTCCCCTGAGAGTTTTTTCCCACAAAATGTAAAATTTATATTAATGTTTAATTTTACATATTTTAATTATGAAATATATTTCTCGATGAATTTCAAACTATTTTATTCATGTATTTGATTCAATAGAATGGGATAAAATTCAAATTTAAAACAATTACCAATCCCTAATTATAAATTAATATGTTATCATGTTAGAAATAAATTAAAAATAAAAAAAGGAGATAAAATTCATTCAAGGAACTTTGATATCACTATAATCATCAATATAAGATCACCGTATACTATATAATCTATTATAATATAATGATTAATACAAAAAAATTAATTTTTTAGGAATAAGGATACAAAAATAGATATAGTCGGGATAAACCTTTTCTAATCATTCATCAACTCCTCTATAATAGAATTCGGTTAAAAAATTTCTATTATCTTATAATTACCTCAAATAACACAAATAATTATTAATATTTCTCTATATTATTATTATTATTTAAAACATTTCACATCCATGTGGATATCTGGATTCAATTTCACTTTATTCTAGGTAAACCAAGTATTTATGAAACCATTTCCATGCCTTTTCTGACACATTTGATCCGTCATACTCATATTAAACTTCCTAAAATAGACTAATCTTTCAGCCTATGAATCCTAATAAATATACCAGATTTTTTAAAGTCACTTGTACAAATATATTATACCCATGAATATACTCAATTAGTTAATCAGATGTTGTTTGTGTGTTCATATTAAATCAATGACCACATTCTTGAATGTTCATTATTATATTCCTAGAATCTATAAGTGGTATATGTTTCCCTATATTTTAGAGATATTATGTATATAATTATAAATTTTTATTTGATTCTGTAGGTTACATGAATTCTCAAGTTATTTAAGATATAACTAAAACACATTCATTTTATACAGTTCAATCACTAAAATCCATATATGTAACAATTTGGTAAACATGTTGAAGAATTAGACTAAATGAGATTCTCAAACAACAACCTCAATTATATAGATCCCAATGGTATTTATGTGTTATGGAATATTTTTACATGATGAAACATTCATGTCATATACATTTGATATAATTATACTATATGATAGATCTAATTTCAAATAATGAACAATTCATAGTAGAGAAGTCATCCTTATATTCTATTAATAATGGTGATATTTCTGAAAGGTAGTGATTATTTATTTGTATACACTATTTAAATAATTTGATATAATATAACTATTCATCACCACTACGAAAAAAATTATTAAATGAATGATTCTATTTTTATCCCACTAGAAGATATGAGATCATATTTTCTAATGTTTTAATGTGTAAAAAATTTACTACTAATGATAACCCCAAATATTCTTTAAAAATTATCTTCATCCACTCTAATATATAATTACATTCCTACCAAAACACTTATATCCCAGAAAATATTTATAATTTAAGAAAGGAAAGTAATTTTAAATTCAATAAAATATTCCTCAGTGATTAAAGATAGCTATATATAACAATATAACACCATTTGAAAAAATCAATTGATTATTTGTAAATGGGGTATCATTATGTATGCAATGTTCTTCATATAAAAACTCAAAAATTACATATTTATCATCTAATATGACTCTATTAGAATGAAAAAAAATCTGTGAACTATACAAGACGATAACACAATGACTTTGAAATTTTTACAGCACATCACTCATAAGGTTAAACCCCCATTTAATCATAGTAAACATCATTATTTGATTCAGAAAAATAAAAATATAATGAAAGATACTACATATAAAAATTGAAATAAATTTATTTTATTCTTTTATTCTTATTAAAGTCAATTTTATATTTCAAAATAGTAGTTCTAAACTATTAAAACTCTGGTCATATTGCAAATATCAAAATTTTTAAATGGTATCAATTTTCAACCTTTATATTTTCATTACATGAACTATAAAATATTAATTCATCCATAATTGTTACTTCATCTTTTGTTTAATAAAATATCATTTTATGAATTAATTACTCTTGTAACACCCTAATAATTTATTAAACAATTCTCTTCAAATAAATATAATTTCTTTGATTCCATGTGGTACATGTAACCATGAGTTCAAAAAACTATAATATATAATAAAATTCTAAATTAGTGGTTATGTTGGATGAATGAATATGAATAAAAATATTTTATAAGAACAATAATCATAATGAATTTATATAAAATAAATATATTAATAAAAAATAACTCAATATATACCACATCCTTTATATTATTTATTGATAAATTTTTCCCTAAAAAATGTTTTTTGATATTTTTTTTAAAATAATAAATATAATTTCATAAAATTTTCTAAAACTTATTTAAAAAAATTAAAATAATTTTTTTTATATGTATGTTAAAATTACCTTAGTGTTAATATCGGATAATATTTTAGGAAGTGTGGTTTTTTTATGAATTCTAAATATATAGATTTTTAAAGGGTTTTTTCTCACTATGATAAATTTCAATGTTCCTTTTGGTTGTAAAATGAAATTAAAAGTAAAATTATTATATAAAAAATTATAATTATCCAATTAATTTCATTTTATTTAATTTTATATTGTATTTAGGTATAATTTTTTTTATACTTAAGAAAACATATCTTTTAGATTGCAGGTTTTAATACATTTGGTGAGTTTATCATTAAATTAATTATACCATTTATATCCAATGAATTTTATAAAATGAGTACCTTATTTAAAAATTGATTTTAAATGTTCTTAATGAGGATAATTTCATTTGAATAAAAAATTAATTGTAATTTTTTAAAACAAATTGTCTTTATGTTTATGGTTAAAACTTATTTATAATGGGAGTTAAACTTATAGATAATGGTATTTCTAAAATAAAAAATATATAAATCATATATTTTATGAGTATATATAACTAATATTCTACAATTTTTTATTTTATTCAAATATTAATCCAATTGGACAGATGGTGATTTTACTATATTTTAATCTTGTATGAAATTCATAATGTGTCCTTTATCTTAATTATACAAGGTTATTCATTATTTGTCTTCTCTGAAACACCTTGATCCCTCTATCATGAAAAACAATAACCCACTTTTCCTATAAACTTACCTAGGAAAAATTTATTGTTTTTTTATTATAATACAATTCCACGGGTAATGAATAAAATATTTAACAGAGGCCTAAAAATGAATTTTAAATCAACTTACCCATTATATTTTAGTTTATTTCATCTTCTACCACCTCTAAATATATTGTATTAATGAGAAAAAAAGAAATTTGAGTATTATATATATAGGTAAATGTAATTAATATTTTGTAACCTCTTTTATTTTCCCTTTATTCCATCAAATGTATAGTGGAATTATTTCTTGTGCGTATGCGTTGACAAACACCTCCTTGTAGAGATACAAATCATTTTACATCACCATATTTCATAAATGGTTATTATGATGGGTTTCAAAATTATATATTTTTATTCATGAAATAATAATTATTATATAATTGTTATAAAATATCACCATCTCATAATTAAATTTATTGGAAAATGATACACTTCTCATGCGTACATTTGGACTTCCACCTCCATGAAGTGATGTGATTAGTCTTTCATGCCCACTATACATGGTTGGTAATAATGATATATTTAATAAATCTATATAATGTAAATGATATAATGATTATATTTTATTTGTGAATTATTATTTACCTTTCTCTTATTACAAACTTTTATAAGTGAAAACAATGTTCTTGATTCGTATAACATACCATCTCAATGAATGGTGTTATTTATTTTTATTTTATATTATTTTATGAGGAATATTAATATACATATAATTACTATAATAAATTTATATCATTATAAGAAATATATTTAATATTTAACCATGATCGATGTAAATTTATCGTAACTACCATACAATAATTCTCATAAATATAATAGTTAACAGTTTAAAATATTGATTTTAATATGTAATTCAATATCAATTTTTTCTGAAATGTTATAAGTTGAACATTTATTATATTTTAAATATAAAAATTATTCTTCTATATATTATAATAAATATTTATTTATTATAATTAATTTTGAATAATTTTTTATGCATTTTTAACTTAAGGCATGATATTTATATTTCATTATCATTATTTATTTGGATTGATTGTGATTATGATTTTTATGATGAAATTTTATGAACAATATATAATTAATCCCATTATGTTTATTATAATACAGTTATTTTATGATAATAAATATTTTCCATTCATTTTACTCTTGTTAATAATTGGAGACACAGAATGAAGTTTTTGACATATAACTGACTATATTTTTCTCTTTGATTGAAAATCCATCTTATTCAATATCCATATTTCCTAGAGATGATTTTAAAAATGTATTTAATATATTCATATAGATTTTAATTTATATTTTTCCATTTATTTAATTTTTATATATTTACTTAAAATTAATATTCTGGTCGAATTCTAAATGAGATTCTTTTGACTATTTATCAAAAACGATTATGCAATCTATGTTTCAACATTCAACATAGTAAACACATTTCCTATCATAATAATGGATAAATTATATTAATAATCATTCAAAATAATTGAAAGTTATTTTCAAAGATCTTTTTTTGTTTAATATTTGGGAAAATATCTAATTTTAAAGAAGTTATTTCAAATTGATAATGTAATTTTCCTCATGAGGTTTTATAGATATATTTTAATGGAATTTGAACTTGTGATTAAATCCTATTATATCAATAATTATTTATATATGATATTATCCAATGATAGAATAAAATATTTATTCTTTGAATTGATTCTGGTGATGATAACTTATAGTTGATTATATAAAATTATTTTTGCTCCATGGATTATTCATTTTCATAAGAAACCGTTATGAAACCCATTTATCTTCCATCATTTATTCGATGTTAAATTTCTTTTCGATCCAAACCCCTTAAACATGTTATGAAATTATGAATTTTTATGATCATTTGGAAGACATATTTATTATTTTCATTATGTGACTGGCGGTCCTAAAAAATTTTATACATAAAAATAATTAGTTAAATATGGATATCTCTTGAGATAATAAAAACTGTAATAGGGAGGGTACCACATTTATCACGAGACTTTATCCATTATAATAGTAATGAGAGAAAACCTATAATTTGGATAGGATTGAATGGGGAGTGAAACCAATCCACTATTATAGCCATCAAAGTGATCTATTACTATGTAAATGATTTTATATGATTATTTTCATTCCCAATACATATTTCATATTCCAATTTTATGATCACATTGATCATTTTATTTATCCCATTATGATTATTCTGTAAAGAACTATCGGCCATCATTACATAACTCGATATTATTGTCAATGATTTAGATGGCATGGTTTTTAAATATTAATTTCATATCATCATACCTTTATTCTCATCATATTATTACGTTATCATTTATATCTTATATGTTTTACCCTAATGAGAATATGAGCTTATCCTTTATTATGATTCATTTCACTAGGTTATGATGAATGTTTTTTTAGGTAAGTCTAATAATGTAGTATTTTGGATTATTTTTGGGATATATTGAATATATATATTGGAATAAGTATATTTCATATCTAGTCTCCAAAGACTCTAATCATTTACAGTCCTATAGAATGTATTAGAAAAATATATTTAATATTAATATATTAAAATGTTATATCTATGAAGTGAATGATAGTTATCTATTGTTTCCATCATAGGCATGTTTATCTAATCAATTGGGGTAAGCATTAGAGATCTTTTGGTGAAAACCATAATGATAAGTATAACAATGGGATAGTAACCTAATGTTTTGTTAAGAAATAGAATTAATGATTTATATTTAAATACATCTATAACTTGATACCAACTATTTACATGGTGTTAGACTATATTCATTTTTGGGTAATATCATAGAATGGATTTGGTTGAGTATATATTGACCATGATTCATGTCCTTGGTGAGGGTGTCCATACATTGAACATGGTTTGAAACTACCATGTTATATTCTTAAGATATGACTCATTATATTTATGAGTCATTATGAACGATTTGAATTAGTTATTTTTAGCATCCCAAAACATTAATGAAATATTATTTCAAAATAAATTAAATATATTCAATATCTTACTATAATCATAACGCTGAGTTTTATGGAAATGTGATATACTATAAGGAAATTAATATTTAATCATAACTATTATAATATATCCATTAAAATTTATTTAATGGATACGATTAAACAGTATATAAAAAATATTTATAAGGATCCTCTATAAATCATTCACATTTCCATCTGTATTCTAAATATTCAATAATGTATTTAGATACTTCACAAATATACTTTCAGAGAAAATAAATTTCATTCATTTCTTAAAAAAATAAAATAATAAATTTATGACTATTTTAGAATATAATTTTAAAATATGAAATTAATTTTCTAAATAATAATTTCAAAATTATCTTAGAAATATTTTTTCATAAATTATGAAATATCAAATTTGTGATGAATAGACAATAAAACCATTTATAATGAAAAATAATTACTGTTAAAAGAATCTATAAAAATATATTTATTTTACAAGTGATTAGAAATAGAATTATTTAAATTATATTATATTTATTACAATTTATTTCATTTTAATAAACAATATATTTAATTTTTATATAAAAACATTTTATACTTATGAATGCATTTTCTTTAAAAGATATTTTTTCATTATATATGTTAGTTTAATTTTCAAATAAAATATGACACATATTTGATTTTAATTTAAAAAAATAAATTCCACATTTTTAATGAGAATAATTTATTTTATAAAGAAATGTTAACTTAGTTTTATAGACATAATGACCAATGAAAATTTTAAATATCTATTCAAATAGTAAAGGTGAAAATAGATTTACTAGAATTTTAAACTAATGTGATAACGGTTAAAACTACCAAAACACATTCCTAAATCATATTTATTTGTGATTTCTATCTAATTACCTATTTAAGGATTCACATATTTTATAATAAAGTTTTACTATGAATTTTTGAAAAATATCATTCCTTTTGTGAAGATCATATTTTTTTAGTCAATCATAAACCTTTTTGAGTAATTTGTAATTAATGGCATGATAGGATGATTTAATTCAGTTTTGGAATGAAAAAAATCATCTAAATACCATAGTTATTTTATTAGTTATCCAAAAATTTCACATATAGAATTTTATCAATTTATCTTAAGGTAAAATGATTTTTACTCTTAAATCATGAATTTTCATCAAAATCATTTCCATGCATTTTCTTTATCATATTTAATGTAATTTATTGAAAAAAATTAATAATATAAAATTGAAAAAAAACATAGAATAAACATATCCAAATTTTCTCATAAAATTACATATATTTTTTTATTATTTATTTTTGTTATCTGGGTAAAAATATATGTTATTTGAGTTATGGTTAAATTGTTTTTAAAATGCCTTAACTAGATGATATTGATCTTACATTATTAAAAAACTACTGAATTTGATTGAATTATTTTAATAATATTTTCATATATTATAATTTTATGTTCCTTGGTTCTACATTATATGATTATGATCTCTTTATTATTCAATAATTTTATATATTACCAATGTTTCTTTTTCCTCCCTTATTAATGTACACCCTACCTTTCCATTAGTCAAACCACATACAGATTTTTAGATTGAAAAACCAAAAATACATTATCTAAAAAAATTTATATTTACACTATATATGAAATGTTTTAAAAAAAATATAGTCCCAAGATTCCCTAAGAAGAGTTGCAATGAAATTTTTCCGAAGGAGAGGTCATCACATAAATTGAACACTTTATTTTTTCCATATCTTCATTTTAATGATCAACATAAATTTTAATTATAATAAAACAATAAATTCAATTTAAAAAATATTATAAAGATATATTATTATTTCATAATTCCAATTATACACCCCCGTCCCTATAAAATGCGATGTGAATATATTTATTTTATGTACGTTTGGTTTTCTCTCTACATAGAGGGAAACCATTCATTTCTCATCAGCAAATGTTTTGGATGGGTATTATGATGGTTTTAATAAATATATATATGATATTTTTAAAATTATTATACTTATTTATTGATAATATCATATATACATTCTTACTATCTAATCCGTTGGGAAATGATAACGTTCCTCGTGCATTCGTGAAGGCTACCACCCCTACGAAGCGATGTGATTAATTTATTACTTATATTTTTGTTGTATGGTAATTAATATTAATTTTATGAATATATATTATATATATTATATTATATGTTTTATTAAGAATGAATTAATATTTACCATTCATTTATTTTTTCCATCAAGAAGTGAAATCAATGTCATGCATAAGACATGCTACTGTCCATATAAATATTATAATTAATTTTTCTATATATAGAATTTATAGTGATTCTACATATATATATTTAATATTAAATTTATATCATGATTAATATTATTTATTATACTTATCATATATCAATGTACAAGGACAAAAATAACCTAACAAAAACAAAAATGAAAAACAAAGAATGTAGCACTGAGATTAGTGAGTTTATTAAAAAATTAATAATAAATTTGGGTTAGATGGTTATAAATCAACATCAATGGTACGATATGTATATATATGAGTGATTTTATATAATAAAATTATAATAAATATCAATATATTTAAAATGAGGTAAAAATTTCTTTTGAATCAAGCAGAACTCGTGTTGAGGGATTTTTTCCTCATTTTTTCTTTTGTGAGATACGTGAAATATTCACCACTTATTATCATTTAACTAGAGTATATACTACCCATGAATTTATTTTATGAGTATTATAATACAAATTATAGTACATACATATCCTTAAATGTACATTTCTATCTTGTGAATTACGATTGACATGATTGAAAATTGGAAACTGTTTAATGTTTCAAACTCACTTTTTATCATTGTGGTTCATAATTATGTTTTTTATGTTGAAATAAAAAGATATAATTTTGAAAAAAACTAATGAATTTTTTCCTTTACATAAATTTCATATGAATACATTTTTACATCACATTTTCCTCATAACTTTTTTCCATTTGACTAATAGACAGTATTTAAGACAAAAATATTTCATTTATCTCTTCGGTGGAAATCCATTGATCTTTTATACAGATTATTTCCAATGATTTTCTCTAGAAATTTTTTAATTTTAAAAAATTATTTTATAATTTCATTTTTACCCACATTTTTCATTATAATTATTTTTATAATGGAGTATATTTTTTTCCGAGTGAGGTACATTTTTACTTCAAAAAAACTGTAATGTGATATTTTCTTTTAAATTATAAAACAAGGTACTAATTTTCATCAATAATGAACGCCCAATGTTTTGATGAATACATAACATGTTTCTATTATTATTAAAAAAAAATATTTCCCATAATTTTTATGAAATTTCTATAGATCAAAATATTATTTCAAATTTGGAATATTATTTTTCAATGGAATGTTTTGATGATATTTCTATTCATAAAAACAATAGTTGTGGATGCATTTTATTATTTATTAGGATTATGTTCCCAGGATACCGTTTATAATAATTCTTAGGATATTTTATGTCCATGAATACCTGATTTTTAAGAAATTCTTTCCTCTTCAACATGATTTTCTTTGATAAATGGATCAAATGTTTATAAAGCCCATTTCTTTTGCAATGAGTTTGGCGATGATGAATTGTTTATAAAACCCATTTCATTTCATAGGCCCTAATATGATGAATTTGTAAGATATTTAGGAACAGATATTTATACTTTCTATTATGTAATGTGTGGGACCTATATCTCTTTCCAATTAAATAAGTAATATCAAATATCACATGTGATAATTTGGAATGGAATACAAAATAACCCCATATCTCTAATAGAAATTTTACACTATGTTAGTATTGGAATTGAAAATTTTCTATATTTATGTTATTGGGAGTTGACTCATTATAATATGGTATCCATAGAAATTATCCATGATTACTATTTAATTGATTTTCTTTAATTATTTTTAATCCATAATATCATGCCTTATGAATGTGTTATGATCTCAGGGATCATTGTATATGATACATTTTGATTCATATCTTAAAAAATACAGTAATTTATAGTCTAAATCATGGTTATTATCCTTGATATTAATGGAATTCTTTTTAAATGTTAATATAATCATTTCATACCTTTATACTCATATTATGCATTTTTCGTCATTATTATATCACTTTTTTACCCTTTATGAGAATCATAGCTCACCATTTCCAACATTTTTAATCCCCATTTTAAGAAGAAAGGTATTATGTATGATATTCTTATGAAAGTTTACCATAATAAAGTACATACTAGGAGATGAGGTAGTTTTTTATGAACAAAATGTTTTTGTTTCTATGTTTATAGTGGCCATATACATAAATGATTTTGACAAAGAATATTATATTTTGTACTTAATATTTATCCAATAATATGTGATATCTATTATTGTTATTTATGGGTATCTATAATTGTTATCAGAAAATGGTTTAGATATTTTGTGGAAAGTAGGATGAGAATGTATTAGTAATAACCGCAGTGATAATTCAATGTCTATGAAAAATTCAGAGAATTTTTTTTTAAGGATTGGGTGAGTGGTTTCAATGAAATTACATAATTTTTTTGATATGATCAGTGGATGTGGCTCTAGAATAGCCTAAACTATTGGATAATAACCTTAAGTATTGAGCATTTATATTTGACATGATCATCACCTAATACATGATAATTTGTTTTGATATAAAACTTTCAGGACACACCTGAGGGATATGTCTTGGACAGTCACAAACTCATTATGGACCACCATAACAGATTTAAAGAGGTTATGAAAAAAATTATGTACCCAAAACCTATGTTTTAATAGATATAAATTAATTTTTTTTGATATAGATATACTACAAAATATTTTTCATGATTATGTGGTTTCAAAATATTATTATTGAATCCCTAAATGTGTTTTTTGTTTAAGTAAATCATTGGATGGAAGTGGAATCTTGATAATGTTTAGTGTGATAGAAAACATGATGATTATATTGGACACAATTTGATGATAATTATACTTAATGATATACTAATTATTAACAATTAATATTCATAATATTTTATTAATAACTTATAACATTAAAAACTCTTAGACTCACTAAAAAAATAGAATTATGGATTTCCATGAGAGATCAATTGGTGAAAACTATGTTGGAAAGAATTATTAATTTCATTCAAGTTATATGTATTGAAAGAGTCACCTATAAATTTTTTTCAGAGGAACTATAAAATTTTTCACGTCACGAACCAGCCCGGGTAACCTAGTAACATGATAACCATGGCACCACTAACATATCCTGAAGGGCATTACCGTTCCCCAAAGTTCGATGACTATCAACTAGAAACACTTAACATGAAAGAGGAAATGAATTTTCCACAAAATAATATAATATGTAAAAGTGACAAGTCAATAATCATAACAACTATAAAACATCACAGGGAGTAATGTACTAGAAGTCAAACGAGCATAAACATCAAAGAACTAATTGTAACACCCTGACCCCTCTAGACCAGAGTTGGTGCATTAATTGTTATATTGGCATGGTTATAATGAATTAATATTCAGACGGACCGATCAGTATTGTAATATTTAAGTAACTATATACATAGATGTAACTCAAATTACATTGGAAAAGGTTACAAAATACAAAACATAACAAAAACAAAAAATTGCATCCATAGAAATACAACAAAGGATTTTCTCATCATCATATTTTGAAGGTAAAAAACATAAAGAGGTGGGATCAAATGCTCAGTAAGAATTAAAAATAGTATAATGATGAATCAATAATAACAAAATTGTAAACAATATGGCATATCAGTATGGCATGGTGAATAAATGAAAACTCACCCCATTAATAAACTGTGAATGAAACTCCATCCATAGATTTTGTCATTGTCAATAACTCATTGATTGTAATAAATGATAAGGAATAAAGAGAATTATTTTTATTGGAAGTCATGTATCTGTAACATGATACCATAATACCATTAAAATGGTTTAATTATGTTCGAAGAAACCCATCTGATTTTTGGAAACAAACTCGAAGGGCTTGTCCGCAACTAATTTCTCTTATCAGACATGACGATGGACTGAGGGGATCCAGCGGGCCACACCCACCACTGCAAGTCAAAATCATTTTTAATGCATTGAAATAATACAAGATCATGAAGCCTTTTCAATATTTGTATAGAGTAGAGAATCCAAATTAATCAATATTTCCCCAGTTAAAGTAACATTCCAAATATACATCGTATGTAAAATGGTATACGGTTTAGACAATAATCATATCCCTGGTATGAGATTATGGATTTATAATAGAAATATAATTTTAAATGAAAATTCATCTCCAATGGGAAGTAGGTACACCACATAAGGATTATTAGGTGCCCAAAACAAAGTACGTCACAACTGAATGGGTAATTAACACAAAGCCCATTACCACATTGTAATAAATATTTTCATGTGGCTAAGAATTAATAATTATAAAATGATTAATTTAATACCATGAAAATATAGATAATCATGATATTATATATCAAATCGAAGAACAAATATACCACATTCATGAAATAACTAGTGAACAACGGAAATCTCCCAGAATTAAAAGTGAGATGACAAACCCCTTACCTTGTGCTCGAGTGTGTACTTTATTTTTTTTAATGACATAAATAATATAATTTATCATAATTAATTAATAACTTCAGATTCTGTTATATTATTAACTGATTTATTATAACATTATTAGGTTCATTCAGGGGCCTTTTTATGGGTTTATGTGGTTTTATTTTAATTTTTTTGGAAGCATTTTCTTCCTTGGTTTTAAGGATCTGTTTACTTGAATTCAGGAATAGATGTTCATTTGAAATGTGATCAAACATCTAGAATAGTAAATATATATTATTAGTGACATTAAAGAGTTATAAATTATCTTATAAATATTCTGGGTTATATACTTGTGGATGAATCATTAGTTTAATGATATTGATGAACGCTTGGATTTAGCTTGGCAGTTTTGTGTACAATAAACTTGTTTTGTATTATTATTCCATTTTTTTGTGTGTGTGAATTCTAGAACATTAATTACTCGGAATAAATATATTATGAACTGGTTTAACCATAAATGTATTTTCATGACCATAAATAAAGATGGTAATGATAATTGAGAATTCGTCGTCCATGAATCTGATAAATTAACACATCTCGAATGGTGTTTTTATTTTTATTATTAGTGGAGGGGGAATGAGAGATGATGATGAAATATTCCATTATAATTATATTATTCTAGTTCATTTACGGTACTAGAATTATCATAGCATTTGGATGAGGACGTATGAGGAAAGAAGTATAAATGAAATGACCTCTAAATAAAAAAAAATTGAGAAATATCTTATGAAAATTTACCAGCCTAATAGTGTAACCTAAAATTTAATTAAATTTTTTGATTGTAGAAAGTGGTTATCTCATTAATCTTAAAAATATGGTTTGTAAGGGGAATATAGAGTGAAATATCCCCACAAAATCTAATTGAAAATAAAAGAGAAAACATAAAATGAAATCTTTAAGAAACGATAAGGGTGGTAGATTCTCTTACCTGATAGAGTAACACCAAAAACATTAAGGTTGGGACTTTGGGGGTTTTAGGACACCATGGTAGGACTCTTAGGGTGGTAATACCATAATATCTTCGAGGATAATTTGTTCAGAATTAATGAAAATGAATTGGGTTATAGGGTATTTATAGTAATTAAGTGGTAGTTTTTTATTAATTAAAAGGGACACCTCATGTCATATGATACTATAAACAAGTTGAAAAACTTTTTATATTTAATTATTAACTCATTATGATTTCATTAAACTACTGAAAACTCAAAATTGTATTTTTTTTACTATTAACAAAAATTTAAGTATTTTTGAAAAATCCCAAAAATTCACCCAAACCATTTTTCGACATGTAGAAATCAAAAATGAACTCCATTTGTTGAAAATAATTTTCTATGTATTTTGAATTTATTTTTTAAATAAAATCATGGTTAATTTTAAAAGTATCAATTTTAAAGATATTATTAGTTCTATTTCCCATTGCAAAATTAATTAACATCTCATTATCTTATTACCTTAAGAAAATAAAATATTATCGTTATATTCTATTTATAAGGGTCATATTACTATACATGTTACTATTTATTGGGTTTATATTACTATTCATCAATAAATCATGTGGTACTATCCGACTCCAAATGATATACATGTCACAACTATAGCTGACTGTATTTTAAAATTAAAAACATAGAATTGGAAAATTTTTGTTCAATGGCTTGTTTTTTACTATATATTAAATAACCAAGTGTTGTTTCAAAGGAACGTAGTGCTTTATGAAATATAGTCTATAAATAGAATGTATTTAAGATAATCCTGCCCTAATATGTTTTGGGTGTTATATTTTTCCCTTATTTATAAATATTTTCCTTGAAATTTTAGTATAAAACCCACAAAAAAGATATGGGTGGTTCTAATTCATAAAATCCCTATTTTCCCATGTTGCTTCCCCTATATGTTGGTTTTTCCAATAATACATTACTAGACGATTCATCTAGATTCTCAATACCTTCTCCATTATGTGAAGGATTTTGATAGGCTCTTCATAGTATGAAAAATTTTGGGTCCAGTTTTATTTCATCATAGGTGAGTACACACATTGGGCTTGGCCTGTATTTTTTAACAATGAAACATGGAAAACATAATGGACATTTGAGATACATGGCGACATTGCTAAATAGTAAGCTTCACCTCTGATTATGTCTAGAATTTCAAATGGTCTGATGTAACTAGGGCTCAGTTTACCTTTCATTACAATCCTTAAGGCACCCTTCCATAGTGATTCTTTAAGAAAGACATGATCTCCCACATAGAATTCCAAATCTATTCTCCAGTTTATAGCATAACTCTTCTACCTACTTTGGGATGCTTTAATATGACCTTGTATTTTCATTACCTTTACCGTGGTCTTTTTAATATGTTCTTGGCCTATATTTTTTCTCTCACCTACTTCTTCCTAACAAGTTTAAGTTTGACATCCATTTCAATATAATGATATATATAGAGCCATTAAAATACTTGAATAGAATCTATTGTTTAATGAAAATTCAACCAAAGGATAGTATTGATCCGACATACCTTGGAAGTCGAGAGAGTATACCTCAACATGTCTTCTAGAGACTGAATATCCCTTTCATACTATCAGTTGGTTTGGGTGTGATAATCAATACTCATCTGAAGCTCAGTATTCAAGGTATTATAGAGACTCTTCAATAATTGTAATGTAAATTGGGGATCACGATTGGACCCAATCGATAGAGGTTCCCCATGAAGTCTTGCAACATCATTAACATAATTTCTTTCCAGGTGATCAAGTAGTAAATCACTATTACAAGAAGAAAATGTGTGGATTTTTTGAGATAGTCAACAATTACCCATATTGCATCATTTATATTAGTTTTCCTCTATAGTCGAGTGAAAAAATTCATCATAATGTTATCCCACTTCCAAATAGTAATAGGTAGTGGTTTCAACACTTCTTAAGGATATTGTCTCTCTGTATTAACTTATTGAAACACTAGACACCTTGACACTTAGTCAGCAATTTCCCTCTTCATATTGTCCCAGTAAAAAATTTTCCTTCAGATCTTTATACATATTTGTGATACCAGGGTGTATAATGAAATTTGAGCTATGAGCATCATCTAATAGTTCTTTTTTAGATAAGGTAATGATGGAATGAATAACCTCTTCACAAACATCAGAACTCATTCATTATACACGAAGTCTTCCAATCTCTCATTCTTAAAATCCATAATTTTCTTCAATATATTTTTATTATCAGATTAAGAGTTTTTTATCATCCTTAGTAATGATGGATTAGCAATCATTTGAAAGAGGAAAGATGTTTACCATTTCTTAACAATTCCCATATCCATATTTAGTAGATCCAGGAATATATGATCTCTCTCAATCATCATTTGATTCATAAGTCCATGTTTTTTCTTTCTTAATGCATCTGCCACCTTATTTTTCTTTCTTGGGTGGTAGTGTATTGAACAATAATAATCTTTGAGAAACTGAAGCCATCTACTTTTCCACATGTTGAGTTCTTTTTGTGTGAAAATTGATTTCAATAGCTTGTGATTTGTGTATATCTCACATTTTTACAGTAATGATAATTTCTCCATATCATTAGAGAAAATATTATAGATTAAAACTCATTATCATTTTTTGGATAAATTTTCTCATGAGTCTTTAGAATCCTTGATTTGTAAGCAATAACTTTACCATTTTTCATAAGGACTCTACCCAACCCATTCATTGTTGCATAAATATATATTAAAAATCCATCACTTCTAGATCGAAGAGTCAAAATTTGATCATTAGCAGATATTCATTTCAATTCTTCGAAGCCTTATGTACATCCGTTTGTCCACATAAACATAACACCTTTACGTGTGAGTTTGCTTATCATGTTAGCTAGTTGGGAAAAATTATGAACGAAACACCAATATTAACCTGATAAGCCTATAAAACTACGTACCTTGGTTATGTTTGTTGGCATGGGCCAATCTAGTATTTCTGTTGTATACGTAGTATCAACTAGGATTCCATCCTCAGAGGCAATATGTCCTAGAAACTAATATGATTGAAGCCAAAATTTTCATTTTCTAAACATCCCATATAATTCATATCTTCTAAGATATTTCAGAGTAATACACAACTGAGCCACATGATCTTCATAGCCTTTTTAATATACTAGGATAACATCGATGAATACCCCAACAATGTTTTCAAAATATTCCTTAAAAACTCTATTCTTTAAATCCTGAAAAACAAAGGGATCTATAGTCAATCCAAAAGGCATCACTCTAAACTCGAAATACACATACCATGTGTGAAATACAGTCTTAAGAATATCTTCCTTCCATACATGTATATAATGATATCCAGCTCGATGTTTGATTGTAACACCCCAGGATTTCATAGTAAGTTATTTTCTTTAATGCAATTCAGTAGCTTTTTCAACACGCAACACTGAGTTTGAGCACACCACAACTTACCAAACTAGCCATTCAAAAACCATCTATGAATAGTATTAAAAAAAATTTAATTTTTAATTATCCATCTAATGTTTTAATCCATATAATGTGTTTCATACACATAATATAAGAAAAAACTCATTTTTTAGATAAAAGAGGTCTTTTTCAAAAAATGAATTTTTACCACCTTTTAATTGAAATACATTTTTAAAACCAATATATTACACTTTTATTTATTAAATTTAATGAAATTAAATTATTCTTTAGAATTATGAAATAAATATTTATTTTGGATAAATTTTGGGTACTTTTCTGATAACTATAATATTTTGATTAATAATGAAAATTACTAAATATTAATTGAAAACAACATTTTTAATGGAAATAATTTATAGTGTTAAATTTTGAATTTTAATGCTTTGGAAGTATATATATATATTATAATATTAAGATTTAATACAATTTAGGTCATTATAAGTAATTTCATATTTGAATTTGACATAAACAAATGTCAATATTTAGATAGTTTTTTCTTTTTAAAAACCAAACTTTTAGTTTTAATGATGAAAATTAATTTCAAATTAATTAATGAAACATCTAGGTTTTTATGTTTTTAAAATATAATTCATTTTTTAAAATATAATTCATTTTTGAATTAGGAATATAAAAATTATTATAGAATAAAATTTTGGTATTTTTCTGAAAAAATTCAATTTGAAAAGAATAGTGAAAAACATTGGGTTAATGTTTAATACCGACTTTTTATTTAAATTTCTATTTATTTTATTTAAAATTATTTTAAGTCAAAATAGATATATAATACCTATATAATTGCAATGTAATTCATTGGAGTC
This sequence comes from Viscum album, assembly GCA_963277665.1. Classification (NCBI taxonomy): domain Eukaryota; kingdom Viridiplantae; phylum Streptophyta; class Magnoliopsida; order Santalales; family Viscaceae; genus Viscum; species Viscum album. The sequence continues at coordinate 1,553,565,722 of OY728165.1, forward strand.
ATTTTATAACAAAATTTTATTTATAAAATTTTATTGAACTTTGTTACTGTCTTTTACCCATCGTCTAAGAGCATTTTCAAATTTGCATAAAATTTAATTTTACCATTTCTGTGAATTGAATTTTAGAAATATGAGTGAAACAGTTAATAGCAGTAAGAAAAATGTGGTTTAAAAAGATGATAATAATTTTTTTGTGAACAATAACTTTTGACTTTTATTTACCACTGTTTAAAATAAATATCCTAATTAAAGATAAAAATGATATTATAATTAGCCTAACTCATGTCATAATTCAATTGGACAAGTCTGATTTGACTAAAACACCTTAGTAATAAAGTTTTATCCTTTAGTTCCACTTGTTTTTTATTAGGACATTTATTATTATTTTATTTAATAAAGAGTTAAAAGTGTTAAATTCAATGTTTATTAACAAAACCATTATAAATATAGGGTTATAAATAAGATAAATTAGACTGTAAATATTCACTATGAATCTAAAAATAATTACTACATAATATTATGTTATATAAAAATTTAAGAGACTATATAATCAAATTTATTTATGAAACATTAATGATAGATTATTTACATTCTTAATGAAATATTAAAATAGTTTATATTATAAATATTAAAATAAATAAAATTTAAAGGTTTTGATGCCATCGAATAATTTTCTAGGTTAATATGTCATGTTAGGGTGGATTAGATGAATTTATTTCCATGTGATAAGGTTTTTATAACTTTCACCAACAACCAAATACTAAATAGTGTCAAAATAGATATAATTTAGTATTTAAAAAAATTATATTATTAAATTATATAATATTTTCTAAAAACTAATGTTCCTAAAAATGGTATAACTAATATTCTATATGTCATTAATGAACTATTTTAGGTCATATTTTATGTTTAGAGTATGTTTATTAACCATATAGTGTAATAATACAAGGAGACATGGTAAAAGTTAAACTATTTAACTAAGAGTTAAATCTGGAAGACAATTTTAAAATGGTAACCTAAACTTGTCTAAAACCTATTTGATGATAGTATTTAAACCAATAACCACCTAAGGCTCGAAATAAATTTATTTGGAGCCATTATAAACCGAATATGATTCTATAATAAATTAATATTTTAATCTATTACAAAAGTGACCCTCACACCTCTTATAAAAGAGAACTTCCCAATATCTCAAAATAACACCTCCAATGCCATTAGTCATGGAGAAAACCATCGAAAATATATTTCAAACTTCCCTAACTTCATCCTATAGGAATTACATTTATGAGAATGAGAACCTATAGAGACCTTTTGATCAACTCAAAACGAAACACCTGAAGAAGAGGTAATACTTTCACCACCCTCTGTCAAGTCTATTTCTTCCTCCACATCCTCTTTTTTATTTGTTTCCAAACCAAAATAATAAATCCAGTACCTTCTACATACTATGATGTTATTAGAAATACGGTACAACCATATTTGTTATTCTATCCATCCTATAAATGACAAAGTCACCATACGTGCATACGTACGGCTTACCATCTCCACGTCATGGTGTAGTTTGTTATTCAGACACATAATTATTTGGATGGATAAAATAATGAGTATAACTGATGTAAATAATAAATAGAAAATTTTAATTATTATTTATATATGATATACTATCCAATTACATATTATTTGACCATAAATATGATGATATTGCCGCTAATGCGTACGTATGAATTACCGTCTCCACGAACGCGAGGAGATTCATTCTAAACAATAATCATTCAAGTATAATTTCTATTTGATGATTAAAAATTATGTTTAATAACTTAATATAATTCTTGATGTGAATAAAATATAGCTTATACAAAACAAACATGACTTACTTATCAAAACAAATAAAGGAAAACAAATCAGTTAACAACCAAAACAATGATACTACTGAAGTTTATCAACAATGTAATATTGGAAGATCATACATGATATCATCCTTATGTATTTGGTTATTTTATAATTTTAAAAAATTATTTCACCATTATACATGAGGATAACCGACCCTATACTAAGTAAAAGGACTACTTAAGGGGTTTTCATCTCACTTTTATGGTTGTGAGATTCATGATATATTTTTCATTATTACCTTTTGTGTGGTGTATATACTACCCATGATTGTATTTTATGAATAATATAAATTAATTTATGGGTATTTACATAATTATTGGATGATTCTTCTTTCATGGGGTGTATGTTTTGTAAGTTACCAAATCGGTAAGGGAATTTCAATTTTGAATTTTCACTCATTCGGTTTTACGCAAACATCATTGATGACTTTACTCCAATATTATGTGTGAAATCACAATTTATTTACTTATGTAGTAATTTACACTCTAATTTTTGTGGATATACTTACGATACACATAATAACTCCATTTATAAACTCTCAATTCATAGATATAAACTTGATAAGAGTAATTTTAACTCAATTTCAATTCATTGAGTTAAACATCCAAGTCATTGGTGTTGTTTTTACTAGAATATGTGTGAATGTCATATGATTGATTTACACTAAATATATGATCATATTGAGTGTATTTATATTTTCACACATAATTATTTCATTCCTTTATCCTTAATGTAAGGATACAGTCTTTATAAATGAATTCATCTCAACTTAAATTCCATTGAGAATTCTTTGTTATTATGCACCAATTTGCTTTTCTATGGTGTATGTAATGTAATTTGATATATTACATCATGAATAAATTTATTGTCATGATATTATAATTTTTTCATTATATCAATTATTTTTATTCAAGTATCCCTGATTTAGTTAGGAAATCTAACTAAACGATCATTTTAAATGTTTTAAAATTTTATTCTTCAAAATCATTCTCATTAATGTCCATGTTTTAAAATTGTGTTTAATGTATTATTTATATAGAAATTTATGTTTCAAAATTGAAATTACATTTAAATATTTCATTGTGGTATGAGACACTTTGATTCATAAATCTCTTTTAAACGACTTCTTTGATAAATAGTGTGACATTTAAAAGTTTCCATGAATATGGGGATATTTCACTAAAATGGTTTTAATGACTATTTTCATCTATGTAGATATCCGTGAATGTATTTTATTCTTTATTACGGTTTATTTATAAAAATTAAATCATCCATATTGTATTGAATGTGTTCTGTTAGACTAGGGATGTGTTATTTTTATTCCATTAATGGTTTCTGGTTAAAATATTGAAATTGCTTAGGCTATTTTTAATACTAATGTTTAGATTATGTTTCATTAATTAATATGAGGAATGAATTGGACCTAGTAAGTGATGTGTGTAGCCCTATATAGCTCCTTGATTCATCAATAGGTCTCATGAGACAATCTAGTGACTTTTCACAAGGCCTTGAAGAAATCTGATTTGTAGTCTTGTCACAAAGCATTGACTATGTAGTTATGTGGTCTGGAATTATGTATTCCATAACTATGAAACTGGCTATTGATATTACATGTGATTATTCAACTAGTATAATATCCATGTGAATACGTAAATGGAATTATTTGATTTATCTTTTCCATATTATAGTGATGTTTATGTTTAAAAGGCTTGTGTTCTAGTCTTATATATTGACTTAAATGATTATTCTTATTTATGAATGTTTCAGCTATATTGTTATCTTTACTGAGAATTTGAGGCCAACCCTTTCTTATGTATTACATTAACCAATATTCAAAGAAGTATATTATGATTAAACTATAGGAATAAGATCAGAGATATAAGAGTATTCAATGGGGACATAATGTTTTTTTATTTAATGATGTAATGTAAAACCTATGTATGTATCTAGTACTTCCAAAGATACTAAACTGATCAGATTTTTTGAAAATGATTCCTTGTATCATGCCATTGTTATGTAATAATGCATCGATTCTGGGTAACTGGGGTTGGGATGTTACAGTTTGTATCAAAGAAAGATTAGTACAAACCTTGGAAGCTAAATTTAGAAAAAAACTCTGATTAGGAAATACTACCATAATATAGACATTGAGGATCAGTATAGAAGAACATTTTAAAATATTGGTAATGTAAATATTATGTGCATTTCCTAAGGAATACATCTCTTTCTGGAAATAATTATGTAAATGCTTCTCTAGAAAAGATGTACCTAGGAGTGAAAACTCAAATAAAGAGTTTACGACATGATACAGGGTACCCTGGTACATGACAATAGGCCTGTCTTCACTCTTGGTTATGAAACTCCCGGGGGATAATCTTAGGATAATACACATTTTATTTACAAACCAATTTGAATTATTTTAATATAAGATGATAATAAATAACCTTGGTTAATCCTAAGTTGTTTTAGATTGAAAATAAGGTGTTATGATAGTCTACAAATTATTTTGTGACCCACATTATGCTTTCTTGTGTTAGTCAATTGCTGGATTCCAAGGATGTCATAGATACATTGAACATGTTGTACAAGGTGGACACAGTGGTGGAAATGGACAACAAAATGGAATGTGGAAAGTTGTAAAAAATATTATGTTCATTTTGAATCAGTTTTCCAAAAATATGATAAAAACATATATATTAACCAACTCCCAAAAACAACATAGAAGAGAAAAGTGGTGAATGATATGTTATCCAGTAGTGGATACCCTGAAGAAAAGAAAGCAAAATTTTCATAATTTAGGAAATGTGGAAGGATACACCTTGAAAAGTGTCTCAATGGAACAACGAAATACTTTTTATATGGGAAAGAAAGAAACAATATAAAGAATTGCCGAGGAAAAATGAAGAGTACTATAGAGGAAAATAAAAATGGACCAAATAATCCATTTATAGTCATTTTCCATAAATGTACGGGACCTGGTAATTACCAAGGTGAATTCCCTATTTTATAGAATAACCTCTTGGTAAAGTATGAACCTATGTGGAAATAAATGGATGGTAAAATGTTTAAAATTATTTGTGCTCCATGATGATTTGATTAATTTGGAAGACTTTTCTCTTGTATGTGTAACCCTACTATTTGTTATGTGAAAATGATATATTATGACGAATTACCTTTCCTATTGTTGATATATTTATAAATAACCATTTGGGTTTATATGATTCTTGAATTAGAGGCAATTACAAGTTATTAAATTTTGGGAAGAAAATGTGATGTATGAGATTAAATTTGTGGTGAAATTATTTTATGGTTATTTTTGGGAATTTATCTTATATTGGGGACATTATAAAATATAGTTTTTGAAAAAATACAACACGTAGAACACGTGACAACCTGTTGTGTTAGACAAAGATACGAGAATCAAACCCACAACTAGAGTGGAATTTGGATTTATCACCTGCCATAGGTGTATCTGAAGTCCCTGGTTTGTGTGACTAATTCATTTTAGTTAAATGATTTTATTGTCCAATAATAAATTGATTTGGGATATTATGTCTTATCAAATGGATATACATAGTATAAGACAGTGATTTGGTGATTAAGTGATAAATGTTATTTTGGAATACGTTCGCTCTATTGGGAACACTATATGCCTATGGAAAATAGAATACTATGGTATTTCATTTGATAAGTAATGGGGGATTTTTATATATGTATTTTTGGTGGATTTATATCAATTTAAATTATTTATCAAAATAATTAACCAATCATTGAGAATATGCAATTATGTTAACTACTTTTATGTATGAGACTTTTAGAGAAGTCGATGTTATTTAGAGATACAATTTAATGTGGAAGATTACGTAATAAAATACTTCTATGTTTTTTAATTTAATATTAGCTTAAATTATATTGAAGGATTTTAAGGACAATTGTTTATTGAATGGTTTTTATTGAACTTTGGGTATTGTTGGTTTATTATTAGAAATTAATATTATTATTTCTTTCTATAATAGATTATCCTTTTTGGGGATCAACTGATCTCATACTAACCATTTTGGTTTTTCTTAATCTCTAAAGACTAGGCAAATATATAGTTTACCCTTTGTGGATATTGTGATTTCCTAGCTGTTGATTCTAGTGCTTCAGGTGTGACCAAGTTATCTTCAATACTCATCATTTGAAAAAAGATGAGTTAGTGGTAAAAATTTATTAAAATATGAAAAGATACTTAAAAAGTAAGCATATCTCTTTTTTTTCTATGTCAATTTCATAAATAAATTCCTCAATATTATTAAATGGAACTAAAAAAACGTTTTCCATTTCCTTTTCTTACTGGGAAAATAATGACCATTTATCCCATCACAAGTTTGTGATTTTCTTGTTGTTAACATTATCATGATCATGTTTTCTGTCACTCTCCATTATAACATGACACTTAGTTTATCTTCCATATCCCTATTTTTCTACATGGAATACTTGTATGGGTTATCTCAGGTGACCTTTGTAATTATCTTTTTATCATTTAATGTAATAGTTTTATTGACTCTTTTTCCAATGTGGGACATTCAATGACGTTCCCATGCCCTATTTTAAATTTGCAATGATGTAATTTTCAAAAGGGGGGAAGAATGTAACACCATAAGATTTCATAGTATGTTATTTTCTTTAAAGTAATTTAATAGCTTGTGCTACAGGCAACCATGAGTTTGAACGCACCATGACCTACCAAACTAGTTGTTCAAAAATAGGTTATGAATAGTATTAACTGAGTTTTGAATTTTACATACTCCATATATTTTTAGATTCCATATTATGTGTTTCATAGACATAATAAAGGATCAAATTCATTTTTTAGATAAAAGAAGTATTAAAAAAAGCAATTGTACCACCTTTTAACAGAAAACCATGTTTAAACCCAATATTTCATACTTTTAAAAATTCAATTTAATTATATTAAATTATTATTTATAATTTGGACATAAAAATTTATTTTGGATAAATTTTGGGTACTTTACTGATAACTTTCATGTTTTGATTAATTCTAAAAAATACTAAATTTTAATTGAAAACAGCTTTCATTAATTGAAATAACATATAGTGTTAAATTATACATTTTAATGTTTTGTAAGTATAATTAGATTATATTTTTATCATTTAATACAATTTCAGTCATTATAAGTAATTTCACATGTAAATTTGATATAAACACATGTCAATATTTTAATAGTTTTTAGTTTTTAAAAAACCATTTTTCAGTTTTGACAATGGGAATTAATTTTAAATTAATTAATGAAACTTATATGTATTGAATTTGGTAAAATAGTAATCAATTTTTGAAACTGGAATATCAAAATTATCTTAGGGTAAATCTTTGATATTTTTTTTAAAAACATTCAATTATTGATGAATATTGAAAAACAATGTGTTATTGTTTAAAACCAAATTTTTATATTAATAATTACTTATTTTATTTAAATATATTTTAATTGAAAATAGATATATAATACCTATATAAGTTTAATGTAATTCATTGGAGTCATTTTATAATTAAAATAGATGTACAAAATTTTATTGATCTTTTTACGGTCTTTTACCCATCTTCTTGGAGCATGTGTAAATTTGCATAAAACATAATTTTACTGCTTCTATGAATTGAATTTAAAAAATATTAGAGAAACAGTTAATATCATTAAGTAAAATGTGGTTCTATAAGATGAAAATAATTTTTGATGAATAGTTACTTTTGAATTTTATTTACCACGATTAAAAGTAAATATGTAAATTAAAGATAAAAATGATACTGTAATTATCATAAAAAATTCCCTAATTCTATTGGATAAGTGTAATTAGGCCGAAAACAACATTTTAAATAATATATGATCCTTTAGGTCCACATAGATTAAATTAGGACATATATTTATTTTTTATTTAAGGAATAGTTAGAGTGTTAAATTAAATGTTTATTAACTAAACCATATTTAATATAGTGTTATACATAAGATAAATTCAACTATAAATATTAATTATAAATATTAATCTATTTCTTACATAAGTTTATTTTATCTATAACATTTAAGGATTAAATAATTTATTTTATTTATGACACAATGATGATGCAGTAATTACCTTATTCTGAAATATTAAAATTGTTTATATTATAAATATTAAAATAAATAGAACATAAATGTTTTGATTCCATACAGGAATTTATAGGTAAATATTACATGTTAGGGCTGATGAGATAATTTTTTTGAAGTCACAAGGCTGTTCTGACTTTCACATAACTCAAATACTAAAAACTGCCAAAATTGACATAAAATATTTTTTAAAATAAATATTTCAATATTAATTAATATAATATTCATAAAAATATAATGTTCGGACAAAGGGATTAAATAATAGTATATATATAACTAAATAACCACTTTTGGTTCTCGTGAATGTCTAGAGTATGTTCATTAACTATATAGTGTAAGAATACAAGATGACATGATAAAAGTTAAACTATTTAACTTAGAGTTAAATATAAAAGAAAATGTAAAAATAGTAACCTAAACAGTCTAAAACCTATTGGATGATAATATTTTAACTAATAACCATCTAAGGCTCGAAATAAATTCATTTTGAGCATTTATAATCCGAATATGATTGTATAATAAATTAATATTTTAATCTTTTCCTAAAGTGAGCTTCATCCTTCTTATAAAAGAGAACTTCCCCTTCTCTCAAAATCAAACCTCCCAAGACATTTGTCTTGGTCAACCCCTACCCAAGTATCTTCCCAACTTCCCCCAATTCAACCTATATGACTTATTTTGGCCATAAATTCAACCTAATAAGCCCTTTTGTTCAACTCAAAAGGAATCACCTGAAGAAGAGGTAATAATTTCACCACCCCTTTCAATTTCTTTTCTTCTTCCACTTCTTCCTTATTAGTTGTTTCCATAAAAAAATAATAATTCTAACAACTTATATATACTATGATTTCATTAAAAATATGTTACAACCAAATTTTTTATTCTATCCATCCTATAAATAACAAAGTCACCATACGTGTGTACGTACGGCTTATCATCTCCCCGTCGTGGTGTAGTTTGTTATTCAAACACATAATTATTTGGATGGGTATATTAATGAGTATAACTGAGGTAAATAATAAATATAAAATTATAATGATTCTGAATATATTACATACCTTCCAATTAAATATAATTTCTCCATCAATATAATGATATTCTCACTCGTTTGTACGTACGGATTACCGTCTCCACGAACGTGATGAGATTCATTCTCCATCATAATCATTCAAGAATTATTTTCAATTTATGATTAAAAATAATTGTTTAAAACTTAATATCATTCTTGATATAAATACGATAAATCATATACACAAAAAATATTACTTACTTAACAAAACATATAAATAAAAACAAATCAGTTAACAACCAAAACATTGATACTACTGAAATATCATTAACAAAGAAAATATATAAAATCATATATGATATCATATTTATGTATTTGGTTCTCGTATAATTTTATAACAAAAATTTCACCATTATACATGAGTTTAATCTAATCTATGCTATAGAAAAGTACAATGAAAGGAGATTTCATCTCACTTTAATTCCAGTGAGATTCATGCTATATTTTCCACAATTACCTTCTGTGTGGTGTATGTACTACCCATGATTGTATTTTTTTGCGTAATTTAAATTATTTTTTTGGTATTTACACTCATAATTTTATGATACTTCTATTATGTGTTTTATGTTCCATACGTTACCAAATCATTAAGGGAATTACAATTTTCAATTTCCAGTCATTCGGTTTTACACAAACTTCATTGATTACATTACAACAATATTATGTGTAAAATCACTATTTATTTTCTTTTGTATTAATTTACACTCCCTATTTTGTGGGTATACATTTGATACTAATAATCACTCCATTTATAAACTCTCAAGTCATTGATATAAACTTGATAAGAGTACATTTAACTCAATTTCCTTTCATTGAGTTTAACATCCATGTCATTGGTGTTGTTTTTACAAGAATATGTATGAATGTCCTCTGTTTTATTTATACTGAATATCTAAGAATATTGAGTGTATTTTTATTTTTCACACATAATTATGTCATTTATTAATCCTTAACCTAAGGAAACAATCTTTATAATGGAATTCAACTCAACTTACATTCCATTGAGAGTTCTTTGTTGTTGTACGCCAAGTAACTTTTATTCGGGGTATATAATGTACCTTGACAAAGAATATCATGAATCCCTTTATTTTCATTATATTATAATGTTTTGATTACTTAAATTATTTTTATACAAGCGTCTCTTATTTGGATAGTAACTCTAACTAAAATATCATTTTAAATGTACTAAAACATTATTTTTTGAAATATATCTCATTAATGTCCATATTATAAAAATGGTTTTGTGGTTTTATTTATATGAACATTAATATTTTAAAATTTATTAATATATTAAAAGCTTCAATGTGGTATGTGAAAATTTTATTCAAAAATCTATTTTAAATGACTTATTTGATAAATAGTGTGTCATTTAAATGTTTTCAAGAAACGGGGATATTTCTCTCAAATAGTTTTAATGACTATTTTCATCTTTCAGTATCCTTCAGTGTATTTTATTCTTGATTGAGGTTGATTTATCATAATAAAATCATCCATATTTTTTGAATGAGTTGTGTTTGACTGTGGATATGTTATTTTTTTGTCATTAATTGTTTTTGGTTAAAATATTGACATTTCGTATGCTTTTTTTAATAAAAATGATTTGATTATTATTCACCCTTTCATATGAAGAACACATTGAACATAGTTAGTCATGGGTTGAGCTCACTATAGCTCCTAGATGCATTGGAAGGTCTCATGAGAAAAACTAGTGTCTTGGCACAATGCCTTGAAGAAATATTTTTTGTAGTCTTGGAACAAGGGTTTGGATATGTGGTTATGAAATCTGGAATTATGTATTCAATAATTATGAAATTGGATATTGATATTACATGTGATTATTTGACAAGTAGAATATCCATGTGAAAATTTAATTGGAATATTTGATTTATCATTTCCATATTATACTGAATTTAAAGTTTAAAAGGCTTGTGTTATAGTCTTACACATTGTCATAAATATTTATTCTTATTTATTATAATTTATTCTATATTTTTATCCTTATTGTGCATCTAATCTCACCCCTTTCTTATGATTTATATTTCCTAGGATGAAAAGAAGTATATTACGATAAACCTGCAAGAATAGGCTGAGTGAAATAAGAGTATTCAAAGGGGACATAATATTGTTTTTTTATTTCATAATGTAATGTAAGACCAATATATGTATCTAGTTCCTCCATGTCTACTAAAATGATCATTCATTCTGATCATTATTCCTTGTATCATGCCAAGGTTATGTAGTAATGTATCGATTTTGGGTAATTGGGGTTGGAGAGTTACATCGATCATCCAAAAGTATTGACCTCCAAGAAAGTTGAACAAATAAATCATCATTATGAGGAAGAGGATACTTATTATTTATTGTAATAGCATTTATTTCCATGTAATAAATGAATAGCCTCATGGATCCACCTTTCTTTATGAAAAACAAGACCGAAGCTCCCCATAGAGAAACACTAGGTCCAATAAATCCGTTGTCATTAAAATCCTCTAGTTGTTTCATTAGCTTAACTAACTCAATAGTTCCCATTTTATAGTGGGTATTTTATATAGGTCTTGCACAGGGAATTATGTCATTGGATAACTCAATTTCCTAATCTGGAAGATGTCCCTATAAATCATATGGAACCAAATCAATGTTTTCATTCACTATGTGCACATCTTCAATTTAATGATTTCAGTCCTCACCTATAGATATTGGGTTCTCTTCCTCTCCATGAATTTCATTCAATAGATCTACTAAGGGTTGGTCTAGATAAAAATTATATGGCGAGGTCTCTACTCTAAAGATATAAGATTTTACATCATTTTCAAAAAAATTAGCATCCTTTTTATTGCAATAAATCATCGTATCACAGTCTGACAACCAATTCATACTAGGAATTATAACAAATTCAGTCATTTGTATGATGATAAGGTTAGAAACTAAAGAATGTTTATGTGTCACGAGGTGGACTAGTTGACATGACTTTGTTGCAATGATGCTTCCCCTATGAGTATTGACAGATAACTACTTTATTAAATCAAATTGGACATGTCTAATTTTTTTTTGAAAAACATGAAATATATAAATGTATGCGATGATCCATAATCAAATAATGTGTTGGATAAGATTGAGGAAACAATTAATGTACCTTCCACCACATCATTAAGAACTTCATGTTCCAATGTTGTTATTGCATAATCTCTGTCTTGGTCTCTTGTATTTTTCCGAGGCATTTTCCTTGGAGCTTAGGAAAATCATTTTCATAGATTCATATCTCTCTACAATTGTAGCATTGAACATCATCAAATTGTTTCTTCCCCTTAAATTCATGAGATAGATGACCCTTTTCTCCACACGAATAGAAAAATCCCATGCCTTTCAATAATTCCCCGATATGATTCATTATATAGTTCTCACATAATGGAAATTACATTATTCCTATGTTCTTCTTTGGAGATTCACCTTTCACTTGTTTATCAGAGTACCAATATTAATCTCGGTTTCCATTGAACAAATTTGATCTGAAAAATTCTTTTTCTGTTTTGATGGAACATGAGACAATTTCATCATACGATGAAAATGTTTGAGTAGATAGTTATAACGACCCATACATTACATACATTGTGATTACTTCATAATTGAACCACACTTATTACATCATATAACAAAACCAAGAAAGGACCGTATAGGTATAGTGTCTTTAGAAACTGGGAAACATAAACAACTGGTTCATAAAGCATCTACTTTGCCTCCCATTTATTTCATCATATCTAGAGACCCTTTTGGCATATTCTACTTAATAACATTCTTCCTGACCTGGGGAAATAAAACATACAAAAGGGTGAGCTCAAATGCTTAGTAAGGGTAAACAAAATAAATATCAATCACATCATATACATAAGAACATAAATTTTGGAAATCTTATCCTACAAAAGAGATCATAATTTCATAACAAGGAATAAATCATGGCAGTGAAATGTAATCACAATAATCATAACTTAAAACATGATACTTTGTGGCATAAACACATAATCATAGAGAATCATTTCTTGTTAGTCAAGACTCATTGCCAAGACTATCTTAATGGACAAAGTCCCTTTCTGAACCGAGTCACCCTCGTTTCAGTCCTGTTTCACTGAACCGTTATAACCTACCATTCTAGCCATGTCTATCTCATGAGATATAAAATATTTACCCAATGAATTGGAGGGAGATATAGGTCCCACCCATCTCATAATGATACCATTCTTATGTGTGCCACAAAATCTTAAAACATACATCATTGCATAACCCATGTAATAAAAATGGGAATCTTAAACATCGTGACATCATAAAACAATTCATATAAGATAAAGGAATTCATAAAAAATATTTCCATCACAACATAATCAAATCCATGTAATAATAGGGATAGAAACAGAACCCTTTATTATCTTAGATGGAAAATAATTTTGATAAAACACTTGAACTCCATTCTTGAGAAAAATATCCTTTCTACTTCAAAAAAACTTTTCATTTCACAACATGTCATAAAATTATAACTAAAATAAGTTGATTAAAAATAAACTTGAAAAAATGTAAAGGAAGCTTCTTGGAAATAATGTTTTAAAAATCCATTCATGCCGTATAAGTTTTAAAAAACATTCTTCGTACTTTTGTCGAAAAAGTCAAAAAGTACCTCATAAAAAAACGACAAAAGATTCCATTCATATCTTTTACAAAAAAACTCACCGAAGGGTAAAATTGGATACAAAATATTGTATAAGGATGGAAATAATATTACATATTGAGTTAACATGGATGGGGATGATAAAATACACCCCAGTAATTACCAAAAGTAAAAACAATCTCGGATAAAAGCGATATTGTGATATTTCCCTTACTTTAGGTCTGTTTTGCTTCGTAAGTGTCCGAACCTCCTTTATAATGATTTAAATAATGTTGTTGACTTATTAAAGAATCATAGCTATTTTTATGATATCATATATGGTCATATTCTTAGCTTCTTAGTAGTAATATTTCATTGCTACTTGTTATTCGGGTGTTTATAACTTTTTGTTCTTATGCGTGTTTTGTCGAATAAATTATTATTCTTATATTTAGGTTATAGATACCTCATTTCCAGAATGTTATTAGTGTAATATATATCATATTCATTCATTCAAATCATTTATATAATCATTATGAAATGAAGATCATGTAGAATGAGTCGCATCACATCATGGAGACGGTTTTCCGTACGTACGCACGAGTGATGATATCGTTCCTATGATCGTGGAATTGTATTTGAGTGTATGTATAGTTTTTAAGAATCAATATCACTTTATAATAGTCATATATAGTCATTATTTACACCTTTATACCAATCCAAGTAAGGTGGTGGTGGAAAATATATTACACCAAGGCGTGGAGACGGTATTCCGTACGTACGTACGCACGGTGATTTCTTTTTCCGTAGGATGGACAGATGGTGAAATAGGGTTGTTTCATACTTATAATAACATATCAGTCTATGAGTGATACTGATGTTATTACTTCATAATGAAACAACTAAAGAAGAAGAATTGGAAGAAGAAATAAAGATGAAAGAATCGGTAACGGGCATTACCTCTTCTTTGAAGTTCTTCTTTGAGACCTTGTTGTAAGGCACTAAAATTGGTCTTTGAAGAAGACCAGGACCTCTAGGATGTCTCTAGGCAAGTGGAGAGGATAAAGTGTCAGGGGTTGGCCGAGCTGGAAGGCTCAAAGTGGTGTGAGGAAGAGGGGGAGGAGAAGTCCTTTTATAAGAGAGGAGAGGGGCACCTTTGGAATAACTAAAACTATTATTTTATTATAAAGTCAAGTTCGGTTTTAAATAGCTCCAAATTGATATATTTCTATGCTAAGGTTGGGATGGGTCGAAAACCTCTCATAAAATAGAATTTAGACAAGTTTAGGTTCCTATTTTAACCTTATCATTTAGATTTAACATTAAGTTAAATAATTTTACTTTTACCATGTCTTATTGTGTTCTTATACTATAAGGTTAATAAACTTACTATAAGAAGCCAAACAAACCCCAAGTTGTTTATTAATAATATATATAACCTTATCCAAGTCATTTGGCCAAACCTTAGATTTTTAGGAATAAAATAACAATTACCAATATAATATTTGTTTTAAAAAATATTTTAAACCTTCTTTAAATAAATTAATAAAAAATGTCATAATCTAATCCAAGTGGGCCTAAATGGTCATATTTTATTCCTAAGTTTGTTTTTGGTCGAATTACACTTATCCAATAGAATTAGGACATGTGTTAGGGTAATAATAATATCATCTTTACCCTTAATTACCCTATTTACTTTTTACCGTGGTAAAAAAAGTAAAAAGTTACTATTCACCAAAAAATTATTTTCATCTCATTGAACCACATTTTACATACTGACATCAACCGTGTCTCTCAGATTTTTGAAATTCCACTCACAGATGCGGTTAAATTATGTTTTATGAAAAATTCAGTATTTTAACTACCACTTAGTGGTTTCACTATTCATCAAAAATTGAAAGTTTTCAGAAAAATACCAAAATTTCACCCTAAGCTAATTTCGATATTCCGAAACCAAAAATGAAGTCCATTTTGAAAAATAAAATTTATAAAATTTCAAAAAGTGGTTATTACTATTCATAACGGCTAGTTTTAATAATATTTTAATAGCATATCGTTGTTTAGTGAAACTCCGTATTGCGTACGACGCAAGCTATCGAGGAAGGTCGCGATTTTGTTTAAAGCAAGCCAAGCAAGTGTTGTGTAGAAAAATATTACTTTGATGATTTATATAACATAAAAGTCTCGGGTGTTACATTCTACCCCCCTTAAAATGAATTTCACCCTCGAAATTCGTCACTTTGTAACAAACAGATGAGGATACCTCTCCCTCATCATATCCTCAAACTCCCATGTAGCTTCTTCTAATTGGTGGTTCCTCCATAAAAAATTCACCAATCGAGTGGTCTTGTTTCGTAGGACTTTTTCGCTACGATCCAGAATCTCTATCAGTTTTTCTTCATAAGAAAGATCTTGCTCCAGCGGTATAACTTCTGAGATGAGTACATGTGAAGGATCAGGTACAGGAGAGATACACAGAACACATCGTGCACTTGAGAGAGATTTGGTGGTACCGGCAATCGGTAAGCTACCTTCCCAACATGATCCAGTATTTTGAAAGGACCGATATATCTAGGGCTCAACTTCCCCTTCTTTCCATATCTCATGACCCTCTTCCAGGGAGATATTCGTAAGAACACTTTATCACCCACTTCAAACTCTAGGTCTTTTATTCGGTTGTCGGCATAACTTTTCTGTCGACTCTGAGCTGCTCTTATGTGTTGTTGAATAGATCTCACCTTTTCTACCATTTCATCAATGAGATCAGGTCCTAATAGCTTTCTTTCCACAACTTCATCCCAGCAAGTTGGAGTCCTGCATTTCTTTCCATAGAGAGCTTCATAAGGATCCATCTGAATACTAGAGTGAAAGCTATTATTATAAGAAAATTCCACCAAAGGTAGGTGTTGATCCCAACCTCCTTTGAAATCCATAGAGAAAGCTCTCAACATATCTTCTAGGGTTTGAATTGTTCTCTCAGACTGACCATCTGTCTAAGGATGATATGCAGTGCTAAAACTCAACTCTGTATCCAGAGTATGCTGAAGACTTCACCAGAACATTGTGGTAAATCTCGGATCCCGATCAGATATAATAGAAAGTGGTACTCCATGAAATCTTACCACTTCCTTTACATATATCCTGGCAAGCTGATCCAGAGAGAAATCCTCTCTAATAGCTATGAAGTATGCAGACATTGTAAGACGATCAACTATGACCCAGATAGCATTATTGCCTTTGGATGTTTTAGGGAGTCATCTGACAAAGTCCATAGTAATGTTTTCCCATTTCTATTCGGGTATGGGTAATGGTTGTAACATCCCCTTAGACTTCTGTCTCTCAGCTTTAACTTTTTGACAAACCAAGCATCGAGAGACATATTTAGCATTATCTCTTTTCATTCCATCCCACCAGAAATACTCTATCAGGTCCCTATACATCTTCGTGCTTCCATGATGAATAGAGAATGAAGAACTATGAACCTCATCCAGCTGCTCATTCTTTAATTCGGGGATGGGAGGAACACAAACCCGATTCCTGAACCTTTTTATCCCATCACAATCAAGGTTGAATTCAGGAACATTTCTCACCTTCTATTGTAACTCGACATCTTCTTTCTGTGCCTCTTTAATCTTCACATGTATAGATGGTTGAACATTCATTTGATAAAGATAAGATTTTTCCCCTTCCATTATAATTCCAATATCCATCCTTTGTAAATCCATAAATATTGGATCTTTTGTGATCCTCATCATGGATATACTAGCATGGTCTTGTCGACTTAATGCATCTGCCACCTTGTTTTCTTTCACAGGGTGGTAATGGATTGAGCAGTCGTAATCCTTAATAAGCTCCAACCATCTTCTTTGACGCATATTCATATACTTTTGTGTGAAAATATACTTTAAACTTTTATGATCAGTATAAATATCACACCTTTCACCATAAAGGTAATTCCTCCAAATCATTAATGCAAAGATTACCGCAGCTCACTCCAAATCATGTGTTGGGTAATTTTGCTCATGGATTTTCAACTGTCGTGAGGCATAAGCTATCACCATATCATTTTGCATAAGAACACACCCTAATCCCTTCATGGATACATCATTATAGATCACAAACCTTTCTCCACTACAAGGAAGTGTGAGAACAGGTGCACTGGATAACCTTCTTTTCAACTCCTTGTAATTCTCTACACATTATTCCGTCCAGACAAACTTAACTCCTTTCCGAGTCAACTTGGTGAGTGGATTAGATAATCATGAAAAATCATTCACAAAACGTCGATAATATCCAGCCAAGCCCAGAAAACATCGGATCTCAGTTACTATTGTTGGTTTCGACCATCTTTCGATAACCTCTGTTTTTTATGGATCCACAGATATCCCCTCTTTTGAGATTATGTGACCCAAAAATGCATCTTTTTGAAGCCAAAATTCACACTTGGTAAATTTGGAAAAAAGCTTCTCCTTTATCAGGGTCTTCAATATAATTATCAAGTGATCTTCATGCTCTTCCTTGATCTTCGAATAGACAAGAATATCGTCTATAAAGACTACCCCAAATTGATCATGATAGTCTCTAAAGACTCCATTCATTAGATCCATGAAGATAGCAGGGGCATTAGTAAGACCAAATGGCATCACTATAAATTCATAGTGTCCATACCTTGTACGGAAAGACGTCTTTGGTATATCCTCCCTTTTGACCCTTAATTGATGATACCCTGAACGAAGATCAATCTTGGAAAAGTATTGAGCTCCGCGTAGTAGGTCAAATAGGTCATCAATGCGCGGGAGAGGATATTTGTTCTTGATAGTGATCTTGTTAAGTTCTCGATAATCAATGCAGAGTCTCATTGATCCATCATTCTTTTTAACAAATAGAACAGGTTCTCCCCAAGGTGACGCACTAGGGCTTATGAATCCCTTATCAAGATTATCTTGGAGTTGCTTCTTCAATTTCTGCAACTCAATTGGGGCCATTCTATAAGGTGTCTTTGAAATAGGCAAAGCACCCGGTATGAGTTTTATTGAAAACTCAACTTCACGATTTGGTGGAAGACCTGGTAATTCCTCCGGAATGACATCATCAAACTCCCGTACTATAGAGACCCGAAGCTTGACGTACATGGACTTTACATTAATTTTGCGGAATACTTAGTACATAACAAAAAATACACACACAAGGATCGTAATAGTTTAGTGTCTTTGGAAACTCGGAATATAGTCTTCTAATCGTGGTGAAAGATCTTCAAAATCTCCCATAAAGATCTTCTTCTTTTTTTACCTAAAACCTTTCTTTACATCCTGGGGAAAAGAAAACATAAAAGGGTGAGCTCAAATGCTCATTAAGGGTAAACAAAAGAAATATAAATCACATCATATACATAAGCACATAACTTTTGGAAATATTAACCTGCAAAAGAACTCATAATATCATAACATGGGATAAATCATAGAAGTGAAATGTAATCCCAATAATCATAACATAAAAAAATGAAACTTTGTGGAATTCACACATAATCATAGAGAATCATTTCTTGTTAGTCAAGACTCATTGCCAAGACTATCTTAGTGAACAAAGTCCCTTTCTGAATCGATTAACCCTCGTTTCAGTCCTGTTTCACTGAACCGGTATAACCTACAATTTCATCCATGTCTATCTCATGAGATATAAAATATTTACCCAATGCATTGGGGGGAGATATAGGTCCCAACCATCTTATAATGAAACTTTTCTTATGTGTGCCACATAATCATAAATCATACATCATCGCATAACACATGTAACAAAAATGGGATTCTTGAGACATCATGACATCATAAAACAAATCATATAAGGTAAATGACTTCATAAAAAATAATTTCCTAAAAACATAATCAAATCAATGTAATAATAGGGATAAAAACATAACCCTTTATTATCTTAGATGGAAAATAATTTTGATAAAACACTTGAACTCCATTCTTGAAGAAAATATCCTTTCTTCTTCAAAAACACATTTCTTTTCTTAACATTTCATTAAATTATAAACTAAAAGAAGTTGATTAAAAATAAACTTGAAAACGTGTAAAGGAATATTCTTGGAAATAATGTTTTAAAAATCCATTCATGTCATATAAGTTAAAAAAACATTCTTCGTACTTTTGTCGGAAAAGACAAAAAGTACCTCGTACAAAAAAACGACAAAAGATTCCTTTCATATTCTTTACTAAAAACTCACCAAAGGGTATAATTGGATTTAAAATATTGTAAGTGGATGGAAACAATATTACATATTGAGGGAACATGGATGTGGATGATAAAATACACCCCAGTAAATACTTACGAATAAACAATCTGGGATAAAAATGAGATTGTGATATTTCCCTTACCTTAGGTCCGATTTGCTTCGTAAGTGTCCGAACCTCCTGTATAATGATTTAAATAATGTCATTTACTTATTAAAGAATCATATTCATTGTTATTATATCATATATGGTTCACTTACGACTTTATATTACCCGTTATTTTGTAAATTCCATGTTAAAGAGCGTTTTGGGTAAAATTGTTTCATTTGTCGTCCATGTTTTGACTTGTAATTATTCATATGATTACTTAAATCATGATTACGTAATTCCAGAACATAAAAAATGATTTATATATATATATATTCAGGATATAAATATATATAATAAATCATTAAATGGAACGAAATACACTGTTCATGGAGACGGTAGTCCGTACGTACGCATGAACGCTGTTTTCGTTTCCTTATTGAATTGAATGGAATTAAGTAGATGACATACATATAAATATATAAATAAATCCATTATCATTATTATGTCAAATATTTCATTAGTACATATTATATATACTTTATAATCATTCATGAATGGTTAATCATTGAGAATGAATCTCATCGCGTCGTGGAGACGGTATTCCGTACGTATGCACGAGCGATGATATCGTTCCCATGGTCGTGGAATTGTGTTGAAGTGTATGTATACTCTTTAAGTATCAATATCACTTTATAATAATCATATATAGTTACTCATTACACCTTTATACCCATCCTTGTAAGGTGATGGTGGAAAATAGATTACACCACGGCGTGGAGACGGTATTCCGTACGTACGCACGTGCGGTGATTTCCTTTTTCCGTAGGATGGATAGAAGGTTAATTAGAGTTGTTTCATATTTATAATAACATATAAGTATATAATAAATACTGATGTTATTACTTTATCATGAAACAACTAAATAAGAAGAAGTTGAAGAAGAAAGAAATTGAAAAGATCGGTAATGGATATTACCTCTTCTTTGGAACGCTTCTTTGAATCCTCTACTTAGGGAACTAAGATTGGTCTTTGAAGAAGACCAGGACCTCTAGGATTATTCTTGGGAAGTGGAGAAGGGATTTTGGCAGGGGTTTGCCGAGCTTGAGTGCTCAAATTGGTGTGAGGAGGAGGGGGAGGAGGTACCCTTTTATAAAGGAGGAGAGGGGCACCTTAGGAATATCTCAAAATATTATTTTACATTAAAGTCAAAATCAGTTTATAATGGTTCCAAAGGGACATATTTCGAAGCTAAAGTGGGTATGGGTCGAAATCCCATCAGCCAATAGTATTTAGACAAGTTTAGGGTGTTATTTTAACCTTATCAATTAGATTTAACTCTAAGATAAATAATTTAACTTTTACCGTGTCTTTTTGTTTTCTTTCACTATATGGTTAATACACTTACTATAACATGCCAAACGAACCCCAAATTGTTTATTATTAATATATATATCCTTATATAAGTCATTTGGCCTAACCTTATATTTTTAGGAATAAAATAACAGTTAATTATATAATATTTGTTTTAAAAACTATTTTATGTCAATTTTGATACTATTTGGTACATGATTTTTATAAAATTCATAACAGAATGATAAGTTCAAAACAAGTTACATAAATCAACAATAACATGTCATATTAACCTATAAAATTAGTGTAAGTCATAAAAAATCTCAAATTACATTTATTTGGGCATTTATAACATCAATTATGTCAATATTTCATTAATAAGAAAATTACTGCATCATCTTTGTGTCATAATAAATGATAATTATTTAATCCCTAAAAATTCTAAATAAATTTCTATGATGTAGATAATTGTATTAGATTTCTGGAGACTATTCATGTTCGATATTTCATTAAGTTTATCACTATATTAAAATTATTATACTTATAAGATTTATGAAAGTGACATGTTGTCACATTCTTTGGTTTTAATAATAATTAAATTATTTTCATTGAAAAAATTTAATTACATTAATCTAATCTGACCCTTAGGTGACATGGGTCGTATTTTAGTCATCCAATAAGATTTTGACATTTGTTAGGGTAATTTTAAAATATTATATTTACCCTTAATTACCCGATTTACCTTTAACTATGTTAAATAAAATTTACCGTAGTTACTATTCATAATTCCCAAAAATAAAAAGTATCTTATTAACATATTTTGGACCCACTGATTCCAAATATGGAATCCATTTTTTAAAATTCAAAACACAGAAGTTGCATAAATTAAATTAAAATTAATCCCGTTGTCGAATAAAAACGGGTTTTTGTTTAAAACATTGCAAAAGATTGAATTGATTTAACCTACGAATTAAAGGTAAAATCATTGCTAATGACATACATTATATTAAATGGTAAAAATATATTCTATTTATACTTTAAAACCATTCAATATTATAATTTAACCACATAAGGTATTACGATGAAAAAAGTTGTTTTTAATTAAAATATAGCGTGTTTTTACTATTCATTAAAATGTGAAAGTTACCAGAATAATATGAAAAATTTATCCGAAGTAAATTTTTATTTCATGATTCCAAAGAAGAATTTTATTTTGTCAAATTGAACTTATATAAATGTCAAAAACCATATTTAAAGTGGGTGCGCCATCAAAAGGCAGCAAAACTGCATTTTTTGAAAAATACTTATTTTACCCGAAAAATTTGTTTTGTTCTTATACCATGTTCTAGAAATGTGTAAGATGAATAATAATGTTATAAAATTAAAAATTTATTTAATACTATTAATAACGGCTAGTTCATGACAATATTATAATAATATAACATTGTTTATTAAAACTCGGTATTGCGTACAACACACGCTATCGAGGAAGGTCGCGATTGCGTGTAATGCAAGCCAAGTCAGGGTTGCGTGTTGTGAAAGAATCCTTCGTTGTTTCGTATAACAGAATCCAACCATATTTCATTTATACATTTAATATATATATATATACTCAATGTTGCGTAGAATAACTATTATTAAAATTGTGTGTAACACGGTCCAAGAATAGTGTTGCGTATACTGCAAGCTAATACGGTGTTGCGTATAGAGCAAGGTAATCTTGGTGTAGAATACAACATAAGACATTAATGAAATTAAAAAGAATATTTTTCATAAAATCTCGGGCCGTTATATTCTACCCCCTTAAAATGAATTTCTCCCTCGAAATTCGTCGGGGTTATAAATAGTTTACAATTCGAAAGTTTCTTTAATAGAAACCCACATCGTAAAAAGGAATACCAAAACATGGCTTTAAAAACTAATGTATGAAATGTAATGATTACCCAAATAAACTAATCACTGGGTTTCCACATAGGTGAAAATATGGATATGGAAGAGAAATCTAACCATCATGTTCTGATAGAGAGTGGTAGAGAACATGGCTATGGAAAAGCCAGCAATCACAAAGCCATAAATTTGTGACGATCTAAGGTACCATCTGATTCATCAGGTATAAGATCACTGGGACAACATTTTTGGTTTTCAAGATCATTTCCCTAAAGTTGAAAATTTGAATTAGAATAAATACTTACTTTATTTTGGAACAATCTTACGGTTGTTTGTGCCTTGAAAAATTTCCACATCATCTCTTAAATAAATGAAGTTGAATTTGTTATTCGTGAAGTGTTAGCAGATTATGTGATAGAATGATGGGTCATTCCATCTGTCTCAAACAAAAGGTTACATAAGTCATTATATAGTGAGATTAATCATTTATGGTTCCTAAAATGGACTTATACTTCATATATTATACTGTTTAATATAATAAAACTAGTTTCTACTAAACAGGGACTTCCTGTAGGCCAGTGGTAGGCGATAAAGGCCAGTCGCACTTCGGTTGTGGGTTCGATTCCCACAGCCTTGTCCGAAGCGATGGGCTGTCACCCGTCCTGCAGGTTGTCCTTTTTTTAAAACTATAGTACTATAACATCCCATCAAAAATATCTAAAATCTTCATTCCTTAAACAAAACTAAATTATGTACAACAAAATCCATTCCATTCTTTAGGCTTATCCATAATACTACAGTCCATTCTCATAACATAGTGAAAACGATTACCAGAGATTTAACACCATCGTCGATCCCCATATATAATAAGATATGTTTTGTTGGTCACATTCCAAAAATTCAAAGTCCTTAATCATGTATTCTCTTGAATTCCTTAGTGAAAACATGAACGGAGTTAAAAGTTAACACTTTCCACATACCAAAATCCTCAAAATTCTATATACTCAAACCATGATATCACTTAGTCCTTATATCAATCATGAGCTCATGAATACTCTTAAACATTCGTTTTCTCGTTTTCCCTTCATTATGCACATATCATCTTATTTCCAAAAATATGTCAATCACTTTGAATACCACATTAGACCAATACATAAATACTTTACAATAAAACATTATTTTGGAATCCCATTACATAAACAATTAATCATTCCACCACATCGTTGTCATATTCAACATTGCCAATAGTGATCGCATGTGACTTCCCTTTGTCCTTTGCCTTCTGTGGTTGCTCATGTTGATCATCACTAACCCTTGGATTAGGGCATTTATTAGCATAATGCCCCATTTCCTTACACTTGAAGCATTGAAGTGTTGGTGGTGCGTTCTCTGCAGTGTTTGCTTTATTCACATCATTAGAAACCCTTTTTCCATTACTTCTACACTCAGCTGCTCGATTACCTTCTTTTCCACACTTAAAACATTTTCTAGTCCCTTTAAGACAATCTCCACCATGCTTCTTTTCACACTTTGAGCATAAGGAAACATTCATCTTCTTTTCACCATTATTCTGAGATTTCTCCTTGAACTCCATCTTTCGTTTCATTTCAAAACCATGAGATGGATATGTAACACCAACTTCCAATTCTACCTTCATAGCACAACACACAATTTCTTCATAGCTACTGAAGTCTCGTATAGCTAATGCCCTTCGAAGTCTTGGTTTTACGCCACTGAAAAATCGATCAACTTGACTTTTAGGTTGGATGATAATGCCAGATGCATACCTTGCAAGTCTTGTAAAATTCGCTTCGTATATACCAACAGATTCATCATCCTTCTGTTTCAGCTTAAGAAACTCCTTTTCCATCTTCGTTCGAAGAATACGAGGGAAGTACTTATTGAAAAATAAGTTCTTGACTCGTCCCATTCCATGGACTCAATTTCATCTCTTTGCCTTGTATTCTTGATAAGATTCCACCATTGATCAGCACCTCCTTCCAAACGATACACAGCTAGGATGACTTTATCATGTTCAGAACATTGAAGAACTGAAAATATCTTTTCCGTAGTACTAATCCATTGTTCAGCAACTAATGGATCAGTAGACCCACTGAAAGAAGGCGGACACTACCTCATGAAGGACTCAATAGAATACTGTTCCTTTCTCTGCTCATTTGGAAGTCCAGAATGATTCATAGCTTGCGTAAGTATAGCAATAAGATTTTGCACTCCATCTCTCATAACATTTGTTTGTTCAGGAGGACAATCATTTCATTGTCCATTGTATTGATCAACATGGTTCCTACGGGTTCCAGCCATCGTCTAAAACCCAAAAATAATAGCGTGAGAGGAAAAAATCATGCTAGGGAAAAAACATAATAAAGGGGGAGTACCTTAAATATCTAACATCTTAGGTTTAATTCTATGATCGTTAGCGTAGTTCTAGTACTATAACCTATACCTATACTTAACCTTAGGGACATCCCTAGACATACCTTAGAAATATCTCTAGGGATCTCACTAACGTTTTCGCATCCTAGTTTCCAAAGGTTGACTAAACCTTTCCTCTGATACCAACTATAGAGACCCGAAGCTTGACGTACATGGACTTTACATTACTTTTGCGGAATACATAGTACATAACAAAAAATACACACACAAGGATCGTAATAGTTTAGTGTCTTTGGAAACTCGGAATATAGTCTTCTAATCGTGGTGAAAGATCATCAAAATCACCCATAAAGATCTTCTTCTTTTTTTACGTAAAACCTTTCTTTATATCCTGGGGAAAAGAAAACATAAAAGGGTGAGCTCATATGCTCAGTAAGGGTAAACAAAAGAAATATAAATCACATCATATGCATAAGCACATAACTTTTGGAAATATTAACCTGCAAAAGAGCTCATAATATCATAACATGGGATAAATCAAAGAAGTGAAATGTAATCCCAATAATCATAACTTAAAACATGAAACTTGGTGGCATTCACACATAATCATAGAGAATCATTTCTTGTTAGTCAAGACTCATTGCCAAGACTATCTTAGTGGACAAAGTCCCTTTCTTAATCGAGTAACCCTTATTTCAGTCCTGTTTCACTGAACCGGTATAACCTACCATTTCAGCCATGTCTATCTCATGAGATATAAAATCTTTACCCAATGCATTGGAGGGAGATATAGGTCCCACCCATATTATAATGAATCTTTTCTTATGTGTGCCACATAATCATAAATCATTCATCATCGCATAACACATGTAACAAAAATGGGATTCTTGAAACATCATGACATCATAAAACAAATCATATAAGGTAAATGACTTCATAAAAAATAATTCCGTCAAAACATAATCATATCAATGTAATAATAGGGATAAAAACAGAACCCTTTATTATCTTAGATGGAAAATAATTTTGATAAAACACTTGAACTCCATTCTTGAGGAAAATATCATTTCTTCTTCAAAAACACTTTTATTGTCTTAACATGTCATACAATTATAAACTAAAAGAAGTTGATTAAAAATAACCTTGAAGACTTGTAAAGGAAGATTCTTGGAAATAATGTTTTAAAAATCCATTCATGCCGTATAAGATAAAAAAACATTCTTCGTACTTTTGTCGGAAAAGTCAAAAAGTACCTCGTACAAAAAAACGACAAAAGATTCCTTTCATATTCTTTACTAAAAACCCGCCAAAGGGTAAAATTGGATTTAAAATATTGTAAGTGGATGGAAACAATATTACATATTGAGGGAACATGGATGTGGATGATAAAATACACCCCAGTAAATACTTACGAATAAACAATCTCGGATAAAAATGAGATTGTGATATTTCCCTTACCTTAGGTCCGATTTTCTTCGTAAGTGTCCGAAACTCCTGTATAATGATTTAAATAATGTAATTTACTTATTACAGAATCATATTAATTGTTATGATATCATATATGTTTCACTTATGACTTTATATTACCCGTTCTTTTGTAAATTCCATGTTAAAGAGCATTTTGGGTAAAATTGTTTCATTTGTCGTCCATGTTTTGACTTGTAATTATTCATATGATTACTTAGATCATGATTACTTAATTCCAGAACATAAAACATGATTTATATATATATATTAAGGATATACATATATATAATAAATCATTAAATGGAATTAAATACACCGTTCATGGAGACGGTAGTCCGTACGTACGCATGAACACTGTTTTCGTTTCCTTATTGATTTGAATGGAATTAAGTAGATGACATACATATAAATATATAAATAAATCCAGTACCATTATTATGTCAAATATTTAATTAGTACATATTATATATACTTTATAATCATTCATGAATGGTTAATCATTGATAATGAATCTCATCGCGTCGTGGAGACGGTATTTCGTACGTACGCACGAGCGATGATATCGTTCCCATGGTCGTGGAATTCTGTTGAAGTGTATGTATACTCTTTAAGTATCAATATCACTTTATAATAATCATATATAGTTACTCATTACACCTTTATTCCCATCCTTGTAAGGTGATGGTGGAAAATAGATTACACCACGGCGTGGATACGGTATTTCGTACGTACGCACGCGCGGTGATTTCCTTTTTCCGTAGGATGGATAGAAGGTTAATTAGAGTTGTTTCATATTTATAATAACATATCAGTATATAAGAAATACTGATGTTATTACTTTATCATGAAACAACTAAAGAAAAAAAAGTTGAAGAAGAAAGAAATTGAAAAGATCGGTAATGGATATTATCTCTTCTTTGGAACGCTTCTTTGAATCCTCTACTAAGGGAACTAAGATTGGTCTTTGAAGAGGACCAGGACCTCTAGGATTATTCTAGGGAAGTGGAGAAGGGATTTTGGAAGGGGTTGGCCGATCTTGAGTGCTAAAATTGGTGTGAGGAGGAGGGGGAGGAGGTACCCTTTTATAAGGGAGGAGAGGGGCACCTTAGGAATATCTGAAAATATTATTTTACATTAAAGTAAAAATCAGTTTATAATGGTTTCAAAGGGACTTATTTCGAAGCTAAAGTGGGGATGGGTCGAAATCCTATCAACCAATAGGATTTAGACAAGTTTAGGGTTTTATTTTAACCTTATCAATTTGATTTAACTCTAAGTTAAATACTTTAACTTTAATCGTGTCTTTTTATTTTCTTTCACTATATGGTTAATACAGTTACTATAACATTCCAAACGAACCCCAAATTTTTTATTATTAATATATATATCCTTATCTAAGTCATTTGGCCTAACCTTGGATTTTTAGGAATAAAATAACAATTAATAATATAATATTTGTTTTAAAAACTATTTTATGTCATTTTTGACACTATTTGGTACATGATTTTTATGAAATTCATAACAGAATGATAAGTTCGAAACAAGTTACTTAAATCAACAATAACATGTCATATTAACCTATAAAATTAGTGTCAGTCATAAAAAGTCTCAAATTACATTTATTTGGGCATTTATAACATCAATTGTGTCAATATTTCATTAATAAGAAAATTACTGCATCATCTTTGTGTCATAATAAATGATAATTATTTAATCCCTAAAAATTATAAATAAATTCCTATGATGTAGATAATTGTATTAGCTTTCTGGATACTATTCATGTTCGATGTTTCATGAATTTTATCACTAGATTAAAATTATTATACTTATAGGATTTATGAAAGTGACATGTTGTCACATTCTTTGGTTTTAATAATAATTAAATTATTTTCATTGAAAAAATTTAATTAAATTAATCTAATCTGACCCTTAGGTGACATGGGTCGTTTTGTAGTCATCCAATAGGATTTTGACATTTTTTAGGGTAATTGTAAAATATTATATTTACCCTTAATTACCCGATTTACCTTTAACTATGTTAAATAAAAATTACCGTAGTTACTATTCATAATTCCCAAAAATAAAAAGTATCCTATTAACATATTTTGGACCCACTGATTCCAAATATGGAATCCATTTTTTAAAATTCCAAACACATAAGTTGCATAAATTAAATTAAAATTAATCCCATTGTCGAATAAAAACGGGTTTTTGTTTAAAACATTGCAAAAGATTGAATTGATTTAACCTACGAATTCAAGGTAAAATCAATGCTAATGACATACATTATATTAAATGGTAAAAATATATTCTATTTATACTTTAAAACCATTCAATATTATAATTTAACCACATATGATATTATGATGAAAAAAGTTGTTTTTAATTAAAATATAGCGTGTTTTTACAATTCATTAAAATGTGAAAGTTACCAGAATAATATGAAAAATTTATCCATAGTAAATTTTTATTTCTTTATTCCAAAGAAGAATTTTATTTTGTCAAATTGAACGTATAAACATGTCAAAAACAAGATTTATAGTGGGTGCGCCATCAAAAGGCAGCAAAACTGCATTTTTTGAAAAATACTTATTTTACCCAAAAAATTTATTTTGTTCTTATACCATGTTCTAGAAATGTGTAAGATGAATAATAATGTTATAAAATTAAAAAATTAGTTAATACTATTAATAAAGGCTAGTTCATGACAATATTATAATAATATAACACTGTTTATTAAAACCCGGTATTGCGTACAACACACGCTATCAAGGAAGGTCGTGATTGCGTGTAATGCAAGCCAAGTAAGGGTTGCGTGTTGTGAAAGAATCCTTCGTTGTTTCATATAACAGAATCCAACCATATTTCATTTATACATTTAATATATATATATATATACTCAATGTTGCGTAGAATAACTATTATCAAAATTTTGTGTAACACGGTCCCAGAATAGTGTTGCGTATACTGCAAGCTAATACGGTGTTGCGTATAGCGCAAGGTAATCTTGGTGTAGAATACAACATAAGACATTAATGAAATTAAAAAGAATATTTTTCATAAAATCTCGGGCTGTTACACGTACAATGGGCATATTCTTAATTGTGAGTTTCACACCAACCATTTGAGATAAATAACCTTCATTTAGTGGAATCAATACCCATAAAATGGAAGAAATTTCCACTGGAAGGTTATGTTCATCCTTGCATTGATAGACGATCATAGATTGATCTTGAATATGAAATGTGACTTCCCTTCTTTGGAAATTGATATGAGATCCATATAAAGAAAGCCAATCCATGCCAAGAATAACATCAAATTCCACTATAGGAAGGATCACAAGATTTTCAGGATGCATATTCCCACAAACTTCGATCGGAGAAGAATTATAAACTTTTTATGCGACTGTTGTGCCATTAGGTGTTGTCACAGCTAACTGAACATCTAATTTTTGAGGTAATACAGTGATACCCTTAGAAAATTTTTCAGAAATAAAGGAGTGGGAGGATCCAGAATCAAATAAAACATTTTCTACTTTAGATTGGAATGTAAGTGTACCTTTCACCACATCATTATTGTACTCCACATCGCTGATAGAAATTGCATGTGACTTTCCTTTGTATTTATCCTTAAGAGTTTGTTGACGTCGACCATCATCATCAACCCTTGGATTAGGGCATTTATTGGCATAATGCCCCATATCCTTGCACATGAAACATTGAAGTGTAGTAGTTTCATTCTGTGTATCCCTTCCTTTGTTTGCATCATTAGACATCTTCTTCCCATCATCGCGGCATTAAAATGCCCGATGACCATCCTTTCAACATTTGAAACATTTACTTGTCCCTTTAAGAAAAATCCCTCCATGTTTCTTTCCATACATTGAGCATAAGGGAAATCTCATTTTTTTTCCAGTGTGCTATTTCGATTTTCCTTTGAATTACATTTTCCTCTTCTTATCAAACCCATATGACTGATGGGTTACTCTGATCTCCATCTAGAATTTGAGAGCACATCGAACGATTTCCTCGTAGCTATTGAAGTCCCTTATGGCTAACGCCCTTCGAAGACTTTGTTTTAAGCCACTAAAGAATCGATCGATCTTACTATCAGGTTGGATAATAATACAGAAGCGTACCTTGCAAGTCTTGTAAAATTTTCTTCATAGGTACCAACAGATTCATCATCCTTTTGCTTCAGTTCAAGAAACTCTTTCTCCATCTTTGTTCGGAGAATACGAGGGAAGTACTTATTGAAAAATAAGTTCTTGAACTCGTCTCATTCCATAGACTCAATTTCATCCCTTTGCCTTGTATTCTTAATAAGATTCCACCATTGATCAGCATCTCATTCCAAATGATACACTGCTAGGATGACTTTATCATGTTCATAACATTGATGAACTGAAAATATCTTTTCAGTATTAATAATCCATTGTTCAGCAACTAATGGATCAGTAGACCCGCTGAAAGAAGGTTGATGCTGTCTCATGAAGGATTCAACAGAATGTTGCTCCTTACATTGCTCGTTTGGAAGTCCTGCATGATTCATAGATTGAGAAAGTTGTGTGAGAATGGCTACAAGATTTTTCATTCCAGCTCCCATATCTTTTGGTTGCTCAGGGGGACAATCATTGCATTGCCCGTCGCATTCCGCATTAACATGATTCCTTCGGGTTCCAGCCTTTGACTAAAAACAAGAAGAATAGTGTGAGCAACACTAATTATAATAGGAAAACCACATAATTAAGAATAAAATTTCACACTTAAGGTCTTATCCTAGGTTATTCATGGCCATTTCTAAAACACTAAAATTGGCTTTCTATGCTTAGACTTATCCTTGGGGTTCTTAATAAGGCTTTTACATCCTAGTTTCCAAAGGTTGACTATACCTTTCCTCTGATACCAACTATAACGACCCATACTTTACATAAATTGTTATTACTTCAGAATTCAAGCACACTTATTACAACATATAACAAAACCAAGAAAGGACTGTATAGGTATAGTGTCTTTAGAAACTGGTAATCATAAACAACTGGTTCATAAAGCATCTACTTTGCCTCCCATTTATTTCATCATATCTAGAGCCCCTTTATGGAATATTCTACTTAATAACCTTCTTCCTGGCCTGGGGAAATAAAACATACAAAAGGGTGAGATCTAATGCTCAGTAAGGGTAAACAAAAGAAATATCAATCACATCATATACATAAGAACATAACTTTTGGAAATCTTATCCTGAAAAAGAGATCATAATTTCATAACATGGAATAAATCATGGAAGTGAAATGTAATCACAATAATCATAACTTAAAACATGAAACTTTGTGGCATACACACATAATTATAGAGAATCATTTGTTGTTAGTTAAGACTCATTTCCAAAACAATCATAGTAGACAAAGTCCCTTTCTGAACCGAGTCACCCTCGTTTCAGTCCTGTTTCACTGAACCGGTATAACCTATTGTTCCAGCCATGTCTATCTCATGAGATATAAAATATTTACCCAATGCATTGGAGGGAGATATAGGCCCCACCCATCTCATAATGATACCATTCTTATCTGTGCCACAAAATCTTAAAACATACATCATTGCATAACCCATGTAATAAAAATGGGAATCTTAAACATCATGACATCATAAAACAATTCATATAAGATAAAGGAATTCATAAAAAATATTTCCATCACAACAAGATCAAATCCATGTAATTATAGGGATAGAAACATAACCCTTTATTATCATATATGGAAAATAATTTTGAGAAAACACTTGAACTCCATTCTTGAGGAAAATATCCTTTCTACTTCAAAAACAATTTTCATTTCTTAACATGTCATAAAATTATAACTAAAAGAAGTTGATTAAAAATAAACATTAAAACTTTTAAAGGAAGATTCTTGGAAATAATGTTTTAAAAATCCATTCATGCCGTATAAGTTAAAAAAACATTCTTCGTACCTTTGTCGGAAAAGTCAAAAAGTACCTCATACGTAAAACGACAAAAGATTTCTTTCATATCTTTTACAAAAAACTCACCGAAGGGTAAAATTGGATATAAACTATAGTAGAAGGATGGAAATAATATTACATATTGAGGGAACATAGATGTGGATGATAAAATACACCCCATTAATTACCAAAGTAAAAACAATCTCGGATAAAAGTGAGATTGTGATATTTCCCTTACCTTAGGTCTGTTTTGCTTCGTAAGTGTCCGAACCTTATGTATAATGATTTAAATAATGTTATTGAATTATTACAGAATCATACTTATTTTTATGACATTATATATGGTCATATTATTAGCTTCTTAGTAGTAATATTTCATTGCTACTTGTTATTCGGGTGTTTATAAGTTTTTTTTTCTTATGCTTGTTTTGTAGAATAAAATCTTATTCTTATATTTAGGTTATAGACAAATAATTTCCATAATGTTATTAGTGTAATATATATCATATTAATTCATTCAATTAATTTATATAATCAATATTAAATGAAGATCATGTAGAACGAGTCGCATCACATCGTGGAGACGGTATTCCATACGTACGCACGAGTGATGATATCGTTCCTATTATCGTGGAATTGTATTGGAGTGTATGTATACTATTTAAGAATCAATATCACTTTATAATAGTCATATATATTCATTATTTACACCATTATACCCATCCAAGTAAGGTGGTGGGGGAAAATAGAATACCCCACGGCGTGGAGACGGTATTCCATACGTACGCATGCGCGGTGATTTCTTTTTCCGTAGGATGGATAGATGGTGAAATAGGGTTGTTTCATACTTATAATAACATATAAGTATATGAGTGATACTGATGTTATTACTTCATAATGAAACAACTAAATAAGAAGAAGTGGAAGAAGAAATAAATATGAAAGAATCGGTAATGGACATTACATGTTCTTGGAAGTGCTTCTTTGAGACTTTCTTTTAGGGCACTAAAATTGGTCTTTGAAGAATACCAGGACCTCTAGGATGTCTCTAGGGAAGTGTAGAGGAGAAAGTGTCAGGGGTTGGCCGAGCTGGAAGGCTCAAAGTGGTGTGAGGAAGAGGGGTAGGAGGTGTTCTTTTATAGGGGAGGAGAGGGGCACCTTTGAAATAACTAAAACTATTATTTTTTTATAAAGTCAAGTTCGGCTATAAATAGCTCCATATTGATATATTTCGAAGCAAAGGTGGGGATGGGTCGAAATCCTCTCATCCAATAGAATTTAGACATGTTAAGGTTCCTATTTTAAACTTATCATTTAGATTTAACATTAAGTTAAATAATTATGCTTTTACCATGTCTTCTTGTGTTCTTATACTATAAGGTTAATAAACTTACTATAAGAAGCCAAACGAACCCCAAGTTTTTTATTATTAATATATATAACCTTATCTAAGTCATTTGGCCGAACCTTAGATTTTTAGGAATAAATAACAATTACCAATATAATATTTTTTTTAAAAACTATTATAACCCTTCTTTAAATAAATTAATAATAAATGTCCTAATCTAATCCAAGTGGGCCTAAATGGTCATATTTTATTCCTAAGTATGTTTTTGGCCGAATTACACATATCCAATAGAATTAGGACATGTGTTAGGGTAATAATAATATCATCCTTACCCTTAATTACCCTATTTACTTTTTACCGTGAGAAAAAAAGTAAAAAGCAACTATTCACCAAAAAATTATTTTCATCTCATTGAACCACATTTTACTTACTGACATCAATCGTGTCTCTCGGATTTTTGAAATTCCACTCACAGAAGCGGTAAAATTATTTTTTATGAAAAATTCAGTTTTTTAACTACCACTTAGTGGTTTCACTATTCATCAAAAATTGAATGTTTTCAGAAAAATACCAAAATTTCACCCTAGGTTAATTTCGATTTTCCGAAACAAAAAATGAAGTCCATTTTGAAAAATAAAATTTATAAAATTTCAAAAAGTGGTTATTACTATTTATAACAGCTAGTTTTAATAATATTTTAATTGAATATCGTTGTTTAGTGAAACTCGGTATTGCGTACGACGCAAGCTATCGAGGAAGGTCACGATTTCGTGTAAAGCAATCCAAGCAAGTGTTGTGTAGAAAAAGATTCCTTTGATGATTTATATAACATAAATGTCTCGGGTGTTACACTAGTGCTCTTCGAAGACGTGGCTTATGAACTTAAAATAAATGATAAATCTTGTCTGCTGAGTCACGTACATAATCTACGACATACCCGGATAGCCTTGGGAAGGTAGCCTCCTACTATTCAACACTATCTTCTTCCTTATCCATTAACCCAATCGATTTTCCCTTCATTTTGGTTCATTTCTCATGAGGGAAATATTTTTCGAAGAATATTTCATTAAAATTCCACCATTCCATATATTCTATTTCATCTTCCACCGTGGTATTCTGAATCAAGTACCACCATTGATTTGGGTCACCCTTGATTCAATATAATGCCAGTAATACCTTTTCATTTTCATTGCATCTTAATGACATGATTATCTTTTCAAGGGACATGATACAGTGCTCAGAAACCACTAGAATAGAAGTCATGTTGAATGATGGGGGCTTATACTCGATGAAACAATCCATTATAGGTTTAGAATGATTATTTGTTACATCCTAATTATGTTTTCCCAATATGGCCATGATCTGTTCTTCTCCAACATTAATTGTGTTGACTTGCTCAGTGGGGATATACCTACATTGGCCAAAAGTATTGATTCCCATTCTTCCATTAGATGCCATTTCTAAATAATGGCGCACACTAGATTAGGGGATGAATCATAATGTATAATCATAACATAACAGAATACTTAGCATAAATTGAGATCATACACATGGATAATCCCATAATCAGAAAAATGGTTTCTTTGTGGAATAATTTACATCTCAATCCTTCAGAATTGCTTGTAATGAAAATATGAATTATCCTAAGAATATCCCCTAGGAGTATCAAAACCCAGAGTGTAACAAGGCCCATTTTCGTGTACTATGATACCTCAGGTCAAACCCAAAAATCATTTTTAGAGCTTTCACTCCTAGGTACATTTGTGCTAGAGCCGCCTATATTTGCTCGTATCCAGATAGGAATTTATTTTCTAAAAGGATTCATATAATATATTCTATACCAAAATACCAGGATATTCTAGTATGTTTATCCTCAAATACTACCATAGGGCTTTCTTTCCTACCATACATTTGAAATTCTAGTTTCCGTGTTTTTTACATAACATCCTCTGATACCAACTATAACACACCGACCCCTCTAGAACAGAGTTGGTGCATTACTTGTTATACTTACATGGTTAGAAGGAATTAAAATCCCGAAGGAATGATCAGTTTAGTATTATTTAAGAAACTCGATACATGGATGTAACTCAAATTACATTGGAAAAGGTTACAAGATACAAAAAACAACAAAAACTAAAAATTGCCTCAACAAAAACTCAATATATGAACTCATATTCATCATTTATTAAGGGTAAATAATTGAAATAGGTGAGATCAAATGTTCTATAAGGGTTACAAGTAGAAATCATGAATCAATAATAAGTGAATCATAAACAATTTGACTTATCAATATGGCATGGTGAATAAATGAAAACTCACGCCATTAATAAAATAAGAATGAAACTACATCCCTAGATTTTTTCATAGTGAATATCTCATGGATAATAATAATTGATAATGAATAAAGAGAATTATTTCTAATTGGAAATCATATATCCGAAACATGATTCCATAATACCATTAAAACGGTTTAGTTCTATGTGTATAAACCTATCTGCTTTTTGGAAAAAAACTCGAAGGGTTTGTTGCCAAATTATTTGTCTCAAAAGACATGTCAATGCACTAATGGGATATAATTGGCTGCAATTTCCACTGAAAGTCTAAAAAATTATTTATACGATGATTTAGTAAAAGAGAAATATTCCTTTTCAATATCTGTATAGTGTAGAGAATAAATATTCATCAATATTTCTATAGTTAAAATAACTTTATGAATATACACCGTATGTAAAATGGTATATAGTTTAGACAGTAAACATATCCATGATATGAGATTATATTTATTTAAAATAATTATAATTTTAAATGAAAAAATGATCTCAAATTGGATGTAGGTACACCACATAAGGATAATTAGGTGCAATAAAATTAACTCACAACGAAATTTAAAATTGACACAAAACCCATTACCACATTGTAATAAATCATTCCATGTGACCAAGAATTAATAATTATCAAATTATTAATTAAATACCATAAAAATATAGATAATTATGATGTTATATATCAAATGGCAGAATAACTGTTGAACAATGGACATCTCACAAAATTAAAAGTGAGATGTGAAACCCCTTACCTTATGCTTGAGTGTGTTATTTTTTTTAATGACCTGAGTAATAAAATTTAGAATTATTAATTAATAATTACAGAACCTCCAATACATGTAATAAATTCATTATGATCTTATTAGGTTCATTAATGGCCCTTTTTATGGGTTTAAGTGGTTCAATTTTATTGTTTTCGAAGGATTTTTTTCCTTGGTTTTCATGATTCATTTAATTACATTAATGAATGGATGTTCTTTTGAAATTTGGTTAAACATACAGATTTTTTAATCAATATTATTATTAAAATTAATTATATACACTTGATATTATAATGATTTAGGGTTATATACTTGAGGATGGATCATTAGTTAAAAGTTATTAAAAATGGCCAGGATTTTGCATGGCAATTTTGTCTACAATGAACATGTTTTGTATTATTATTCAATATTTTTATTGTGTAGAGATTTCAGAAAATTAATGATATAAAATACATATATTCTGATATGGTTCAACCATAAAAAGGGTTTCATGTCTAGAAATAATGATGGTAACAAAAATTGATAACCCATCGTCCTTGAATGTGATAAATTAACACATCTCAGACGATGCTTTTAATTTTAATATAAAAGGAATGGGAAAGAGATATGATGATGAAATATTCCATTAGAATAATATAATTATAGTTAATTTAAGGTACTGGAATTATCATAGCATTTTGTTGAGAAAAGATGAGGAAATAAGTATAATAGAAATGAACTAAAAATAAGAGAAAATTTGAGAAATCTCATACAAAAATTCAGAAGCCTAACGATGTCACATAAAATTTAATAAAAGATTTTGATTATAGTAAGGGGGTATCATATCAATCATACATTATATGGGAAGTAAGGGGAATATAATATGAAATATCCACACATAATCCAATTGAAAATAGAAGAGAAATCATAAAATGAAATCCTGAAGAAAGGAAAAGGGGGGTTGATTCTCTTAACTTGTAGAGTAACATCCAAAACATGAAGGTTGGGTCCTTGGGGGTTTGAGGACACCTTAGGATGCCTCCTAGGGAAGTAATACTACCATATATTTGAGGATAATGAGTTTGGAATGAAATAAAATAAAGGGGGTGAGTGGGAATTTATAGTAATTAAGAGGGAGTTTTTTATTAATTAATATGGACACCTCATCTCATAAGTTACTGTACACAAGTCGACCGGCCTTTTATAATAAATTATTATATCGGAAGGATGTCATTATACTACCAAAAACTCAAAATTGTATTTTCACTATTCACCAAAATTCATGTATTTAATAAATATCCCAAAAAATCACCCTAACCATTTTTCAACATGTAGAATAAAAAAAATGAACTCCATTTTTTGAAAATAATTTTCTATTTGTTTTTTAATTTAATTATTAAATAAAATCAAATTTAATGTGAAAAATAACCATTTTAATGATATAATTATTTTTATATCCCATTGAATAATTAATTAAGATCTCATTATCTTATTACCTTATGAAGATAAAATATTATCGTTATTTAATATTTATAAGGGTCATATTACTATTTATATTACTATTCATAGGTGTATGTTACTATTAATCAAAAAATAAAGTTGGTTCTATCAGACCCCAAATGACATACTGGTCACACCATTAAATTTCTAATCTTCTAAATTCAAAACATAGAAGTGGAAATGTTTTGTTTGATGGATAGTTTTTGTAACACCCGAGACTTTTATGTTATATAAATCATCAAAGGAATCTTTTTCTACACAACACTTTCTTGGCTTGCTTTACACGCAATCGCGACCTTCCTCGATAGCTTGCGTCGTACGCAATACCGAGTTTCACTAAACAACAATATGCTATTAAAACTAGCTGTTATGAATAGTAATAACCACTTTTTGAAATTTTATAAATTTTATTTTTTAAAATGGACTTCATTTTTGGATTCTGAATACCGAAATTAGCCTAGGGTGAAATTTTGGTATTTTTTCTGAAAACTTTCAACTTTTGATGAATAGTGAAACCACTAAGTGGTAGGTTAAAAACTGAATTTTGCATAAAACTTAATTTTACCGCTTCTGTGAATGGAATTTCAAAAATCCGACAGACACGGTTGATATCAGTAAGTAAAATGTGGTTCAATGAGATAAAAATAATTTTTTTGGTGAATATTAACTTTTTACTATTTTTACCGCAGTTAATAGTAAATAGGGTAACTAAGGGTAAATATGATATTAATATTACCCTAACACATGTCCTAATTCTATTGGACAAGTGTAATTCGACCAAAAACAAACTTAGGAATAAAATATGACCATTTAGGCCCACTTGGATTAGATTAGGACATTTATTATTAATTTATTTAAAGAAGGGTTAAAATAGTTAAAATTAAAGTTTAATAAGTAAATCATTTTTAATATGGGGTTATACATAAGATAAATTCTATTTTAAATATTCATTAGAAAGATAAAAATATTTCTTACATGATGGTATTTTATTTGTAATTTTTAGACATCAAATAATTTAATTAATTTATGACACAAATATGATGCAGTAATTATCTTAATAATGAAATATTGACATAATTGATAATATAAATACCAAAATAAATGTAATTTAAGACTTTTTATGAATTAAACTAATTTTATAGGTTACTATGATATATTAGTGTTGATTTAATCAACTTGGTTCGAACATATAATTCTGTTATGACTTTTACAAAAATCATATATCAAATAGTGTCAAAATTGACACAAAATAGTTTTTAAATAAAATATTATATTATTAATTGTTATTTTATTCCTAAAAATCTAAGGTTCGTCCAAATGACTTAGATAAGGATATATATATTAATAATAAACAGTTTGGGGTTCGTTTGGCATGTTATAGTAAGTGTATTAACCATATAGTGAAAGAAAACAAAAAGACATGGTAAAAGTTAAATTATTTAACTTAGAGTTAAATCTAATTGATAAGGTTAAAATAATACCCTAAACTTGTCTAAATCCTATTGGTTTATATTATTTCTACCCATCCCCACTTTAGCTTCTAAATAAGACCCTTTGGAACCATTATAAACCGATTTTTACTTTAATATAAAATAATATTTTGAGATATTCCTAAGGTGCCCCTCTCCTCCCTTATAAAAGGGCACCTCCTCCCCCTCCTCCTCACACCAATTTGAGCACTCAAGCTCGGCCAACCGCTGCCATTTTCTCCTCTCCACTTCCCTAGAATAATCCTATAGGTCATGGTCTTCTTAAAAGACCAATCTTAGTTCCCTAAGTGGTGGATTCAAAGAGGCGTTCCAAAGAAGAGGTAATATCCATTACCGATCTTTTCAATTTCTTTATTCTTCAACTTCTTCTTCTTTAGTTGTTTCATGATAAAGTAATAAAATCAGTATTAATTACATACTGATATGTTATTATAAATATGAAACAACCCTAATTCACCTTCTATCCATCCTACGGAAAAATGAAATCACCGTGCGTGCGTACGTACGGAATACCGTCTCCACGCCGTGGTGTAATCTATTTTTCCACCATCACATTACAAGGATGGGTATAATGGTGTAATGAGTAACTATTTATGATTATTATAAAGTAATATTGATACTTAAATAATATATATATACTCCAATACAGTTCCACGATCATAGGAATGATATCATCACTCGTGCGTACGTACGGAATACCGTCTCCACGATGTGATGCGACTCGTTCTACATGATCATCGTTACATAGTAATTATATAAATGAATTGAATGAATAAATATGATATATGTTACACTAATACCATTCTGGATATAAGTTATCTATAAACTTAAAAGAAGAATAAGAATGTATTCGTCAAAACACGCATAAGAACAAAAGGAAATAAAGACCCGAGTAACAAGTAACAATGAAATATTACTAACAAGAATCTAAGAATATGACCATATATGATATCATATCAATATGTATGATTATGGAATAAGTCAATAACATTATTTAAACCATTATACAGGTGCTTCGGACACGTACAAAGCAAATCGGACCTAAGGTAAGGGAAATATCACAATCTCATTTTTATCCGAGATTGTTTATTTGTAAGTATTTACTATGGTGTATTTTATCATCCACATCCATGTTTCATAAATATGTAATATTATTTCCATCCACCTACAATTGTTTAAATCCATTTTTACCCTTCGGTGGGTTTTTAGTAAAAGAAATGAAAGGAATCTTTTGTCGTTTTTCATACGAGGTACTTTTTGACTTTTCCGAAAAAAGTACGGGAAGAATGATTTTTTAACTTATACGGCATGAATGGATTTTTAAAACAAAATTTCCAAGAATCTTCCTTTAAAAGTTTTCAAGTTTATTTTTAATCATCTTCTTTTATTTTAAATTCATATGACATGTTATGAAAGGAAAAGAATTTTTGAAATAGAAAGGATATTTTCCTCAAGAATGGAGTTCAAGTATTTTATCAAAATTATTTTCCATCTAAGATAATAAAAGGGTTCTGTTTTTATCCCTATTATTACATGGATTTGATTATGTTGTGATGGAAATATTTTT
Organism: Viscum album; assembly: GCA_963277665.1. Taxonomy (NCBI): domain Eukaryota; kingdom Viridiplantae; phylum Streptophyta; class Magnoliopsida; order Santalales; family Viscaceae; genus Viscum; species Viscum album. The sequence continues at coordinate 1,553,607,804 of OY728165.1, forward strand.
ATGAATTCCTTTATATTATATGAATTGTTTTATGATGTCATGTTGTTTAAGAATCCCATTTTTATTACATGGGTTACGCTATGATGTATGGTTTATGACTATGTGGCACACATAAGAAAGGATTCATTATAAGATGGGTGGGACCTATATCTCCCTCCAATGCATTGGGTAAAGATTTTATATCTCATTAGATAGACATGGCTGGAACGGACGATTATTTCGGTTCAGTGATACATGACTGAAACGAGGAGTGAACTCGGTTCAGAAAGGGACTTTGTCCACTAAAATAGTCTTGGAAATGAGTCATGACTAACAAGAAATGATTTTCCATGATTATGTGTGCATGCCACAAAGTTTAAAGTTTCATGTTATGATTATGGGGATCTCATTTTCACTTCTATGATTTATTCCATGTTAAGATATTATGATCTCTTTTGCAGGTTATGATTTTCAAAAAGATATGATATGATTTTTATTTCCTTTATTTGCCTTTGCTGAGCATTTGAGCTCACCCTTTTATGTTTTCTTTTCCCCAGGTCAGGAAGATGGATATTAAGTAGAATATGCTAAAAGGGACCCTAGATATGATGAAATAAATGGGAGACACTGTAGAAGATTTATGAACCAGTTGTTTTTGTTTCCCAGTTTCTAAAGACACTATACCTATACGGTCCTTTGTGGTTTTGTCATATGTTGTAATAAATGTGCTTCAATTTTGAAGTATTAACAATGTATGTAAAGTATGGGTCGTTATAGTTGGTATCAGAGGAAAGGTATAGTCAACCTTTGAAACTAGGATGTGAAAGCCTTAGTAAGAACCCTAAGGATAAGTCTAAGCATATAACATAATCTTATTGTTTTAGAAATGGCCTTGAATAACCTAGGATAAGACCTTAAGCATGGAAATTTTATTCTTGAATTATGTGGTTTTCCTATTATAATTAGTGTTGCTCACACTATTCTTCTTGGTTTTAGTCAATGGCTGGAACCCGAAGGAACTGTGTTAATGCGGAATGCGATGGGCAATGCAATGATTGTCCCCCTGAGCAACCAAACGATATGGGAGCTGGAATGAAAAATCTTGTAGCCATGCTCAAACAACTTTCTCAAGCTATGAATCATGCAAGACATCCAAACGAGCAAAGGAAGGAGCAACATTCTGTTGAATTTTTCATGAGGCAGCGTCCACCTTCTTTCAGTGGGTCTACTGATCCATTAGTTGCTGAAAAATGGATTAGTACTACTGAAAAGATATTTTCAGTTCTTCAATGTTCTGAACATGATAAATTCATCCTAGCAGTGTATCGTTTGGAAGGAGATGCTGATCAATGGTGGAATCTTATTAAGAATATGAGGCAAAGGGATGAAATTGAGTCTATGGAATGGGACGAGTTCAAGAACTTATTTTTCAATAAGTACATCCCTCGTATTCTCCGAACAAAGATGGAGAAAGAGTTTCTTGAACTGAAGCAAAGGGATGATGAATCTGTTGGTACCTATGAAGCAAATTTTACAAGACTTGCAAGCTACGCTTCTGGTATTATTATCCAACCTGAGAGTAAGATCGATCGATTCTTTAGTGGCTTAAAACCATGTCTTTGAAGGGAGTTAGCCATAAGGGACTTCAATAGCTACGAGGAAATCGTTCGATGTGCTCTCAATGTCGAGATGGAGATTGGAATAACCCATCAGTCACATGGGTTTGATAAGAATAGGAAGATGGAATTCAAAGAAAAATCTAAAGAGCACACGGAAAAGAAGATGAGCTTTTCCTTATGCTCAAAGTGTGGAAAGAAACATGGAGGGAGTTGTCTTAAAGGGACAAGTAAATGTTTTAAATGTGGAAAGGAAGGTCATCGGGCATTTGAATGCCGTGATAATGGGAAGAAGATGTCTAATGACGCAAAAAAAGGAAGGGATACACAGAATGAACCTACTACACTTCAATGTTTCAAGTTCAAGGAGATGGGGCATTATGCCAATCAATGCCCAAATCCAACGGTTGATGATGATGGTCGACGTCAACCAAATCTTAATGCTAAAGACAAAGGAAAGTCACATGCAATTTCTATCAGTGATGTGGAGTACGATAACGAAGTGGTGAAAGGTACACTTACCATCCACTCTAAAGTAGAAAATGTTTTATTTGATTCTGGATCCACCCACTCTTTTATTTCTGAAAAATTTTCTAAGGGTATCACAGTATTACCTCAAAAATTAGATGTTGAGTTAGCTGTGACAACACCTAATGGCACAACAGTCGCATAAAAAGTTTATAATTCTTCTCCGATCGAAGTTTGTGGGAATGTGCATCCTGAAAATCTTGTGATCCTTCCTATAGTGGAATTTGATGTTATTCTTGGCATGGATTGGCTTTCTTTATATGGATCTCATATCAATTGCCAAAGAAGGGAAGTCACATTTCATATTCCAGATCAATCTACGATCGTAAATCAATGCAAGGATGAACATAATCTTCCAGTGGAAATTTCTTCCATCTTATGGGTATTTATTCCACTAAATGAAGGTTATTTATCTCAAATGGTTGGTGAGAAACTCACGATTAAGAATATGCCCATTGTACGGGAGTTTGATGATGTCTTTCTAGAGGAATTACCGGGTCTTCCACCAAATCGTGAAGTTGAGTTTTCAATAGAACTCGTACCGGGTGCTTTGCCTATTTCAAAGACACCTTATAGAATGGCCCCAATTGAGTTGCAGGAATTGAAGAAGAAACTCAAAGAGAATCTTGATAAGGGATTCATACGCCCTAGTGCGTCACCTTGGGGAGCACCTGTTCTATTTGTTAAGAAGAAAGATGGATCAATGAGACTCTGCATTGATTATCGATAACTTAACAAGATCACTATCAAGAACAAATATCCTCTCCCACGCATTGATGACTTATTTGACCAACTACGCGGAGCTCAATACTTTTCCAAGATTGATCTTCGTTCAGGGTATCATCAATTAAGGTTCAAAAGGGAGGATATACCCAAGACGGCTTTCCGTACAAGGTATGGACACTATCAATTAATAGTGATGCCATTTGGTCTTACTAATGCCCCTGCTATCTTCATGGATCTAATGAATAGAGTCTTTAGAGACTATCTTGATCAATTTGCGGTAGTCTTTATAGACGATATTCATGTCTATTCAAAGAGCAAGGAAGAGCATGAAGATCACTTGAGAATTATATTGAAGACCCTGAGAAAGGAGAAGCTTTATGCCAAATTTACCAAGTGTGAATTTTGGCTTCAAAAAGTTGCATTTTTGGGTCACATAATCTCAAAAGAGGGTATATCTGTGGATCCAGCAAAAACAGAGGTTATCGAAAGATGGTCAAGACCAACAACGGTAACTGAGATCTGATGTTTTCTTGGATTGGCTGGATATTATCGACGTTTTGTAAATGATTTTTCACGATTATCTAATCCACTCACCAAGTTGACTCGGAAAGGATTTAAGTTTGTCTGGACAGAGGAATGTGAATAGAATTTCAAGGAGTTGAAAAGAAGGTTATCCAGTGCACCTGTGCTCACACTACCTTGTAGTGGAGAAAGGTTTGTGATATACAGTGATGCATCCAAGAAGGGATTGGGGTGTGTTCTTATGCAAAATGATATGGTGATAGCTTATGCCTCACGACAGTTGAAAATCCATGAGAAAAATTACCCAACACATGATTTGGAGTTGGATGCGGTAATCATTCCATTAAAGATTTAGATGCATTGCCTTTATGGTGAACGGTGTGATATTTATACTGATCATAAAAGTTTAAATTATATTTTCACACAAAAGGAGTTGAATATGCGTCAAAGAAGATGGTTGGAGCTGATTAAGGATTATGACTGCTCAATCCGTTACCACCCTGGGAAAGCAAACATGGTGGCAGATGCATTAAGTCGACAAGACCATTCTAGTTTATCCATGATGAGGATCACAAAAGATCCAATATTTATGGATTTACAAAGGTTGGATCTTGGAATTATAATGGAAGGGGAAAAATCTTATCTTTCTCAAATGAATGTTCAACCATCTATACATGTGATGATTAAAGAGGCACAGAAAGAAGATGTCGAGTTACAAAAGAAGATGAGAAATGTTCCTGAATTCAACCTTGATTGTGATGGGATAATAAAGTTCAGGAATCGGGTTTGTGTTCCTTCCATACCCGAATTAAATAAGGAGCTACTGGATGAGGCTCATAGTTCTTCATTCTCTATTCATCCTGGAAGCACAAAGATGTATAGGGACCTGAAAGAGTACTTCTGGTGGGATGGCATGAAAAGAGATGTTGCAGAATATGTCTCTCGATGCTTGGTTTGTCAACAAGTTAAAGCTGAGAGACAAAAGTATAAGGGGATGTTACAACCATTACCCATACCCGAATGGAAATGGGAAAACATCACTATGGACTTTGTCACAGGACTTCCTAAAACATCCAAAGGCAATAATGCTATCTGGGTCATAGTTGATCGTCTTACAAAATCTGCACACTTCATTGCTATTAGAGAGGATTTCTCTCTAGATCAGCTTGCCAGGATATATGTAAAGGAAGTGGTAAGATTGCATGGAGTACCACTTTCTATTATATTTGATCGGGATCCGAGATTTACCTTGAAGTTCTGGCGATTTCTTCAGCATACTCTGGATACAGAGTTGAGTTTCAGCACTGCTTATCATCCCCAGACAGACGGTCAGTCTGAGAGAACAATTCAAACCCTAGAAGATATTTTGAGAGCTTGCTCTATGGATTTCAAAGGAGGTTGGGATCAATACCTACCTTTGGTGGAATTTTCTTATAGTAATAGCTTTCACTCCAGTATTCAGATGGCTCCTTATGAAGCTCACTATGGAAAGAAATGCAGGACTCCAACTTGCTGGGATGAAGTTGGGGAAAGAAAGCTATTAGGACCTGATCTCGTTTGATGAAATGGCAGAAAAGGTCAGATCTATTCAACAACACATAAGCGCAGCACAGAGCCGACAGAAAAGTTATGCCGAGAACCGAAGAAAAGACCTAGAGTTTGAAGTGGGTGATAAAGTGTTCTTACGAATATCTCCCTGGAAGAGGGTTATGAGATTTGGAAGGAAGGGGAAGTTGAGCCCTAGATATATTGGTCCTTTCGAAATACTGGATCATGTTGGGAAGGTAGCTTACCGATTGGCGCTTCCACCGAATCTCTCTCAAGTTCACGATGTGTTCGATGTATCTCTCCTGAGAAAGTACATACCAGATCCTTCACATGTACTCAGCTCAGAAGTTGTACCGCTGGAGCAAGATCTTTCTTATGAAGAACAGCTGATAGAGATTCTGGATCATAGCGAAAAAGTCCTACGAAACAAGACCACTCGATTGGTGAAAGTTTTATGGAGGAACCACCAACTTGAAGAAGCTACATGGGATCTTGAGGATATGATGAGGGAGAAGTATCCTCATCTCTTTGTTACAAAGTGACGAATTTCGAGGGTGAAATTCTTTTTTAAGGGGGGTAGAATGTAACACCCGAGACTTTTATGTTATATAAATCATCAAAGGAATCTTTTTCTACACAACACTTGCTTGGCTTGCTTTACACGCAATCGCGACCTTCCTCGATAGCTTGCGTCGTACGCAATACCGAGTTTCACTAAACAACAATATGCGATTAAAACTAGCCATTATGAATAGTAATAACCACATTTTAGAATTTTATAAATTTTATTTTTTAAAATGGACTTCATTTTTGGATTCAGAATACCGAAATTAGCCTAGGGTGAAATTTTGGTATTTTTCTGAAAACTTTCAATTTTTGATGAATAGTGAAACCACTAAGTGGTAGGTTAAAAACTGAATTTTGCATAAAACTTAATTTTAGCACTTCTGTGAATGGAAATTCAAAAATCCGACAGACACAATTGATATCAGTAAGTAAAATGTGATTTAATGAGATAAAAATAATTTTTTTGGTGAATAGTAACTTTTTACTATTTTTACCGCGGTTAATAGTAAATAGGGTAACTAAGGGTAAATATGATATTAATATTACCCTAACACATGTCCTAATTCTATTGGAAAAGTGTAATTCGACCAAAAACAATCTTAGGAATAAAATATGACCATTTAGGTCCACTTGGATTAGAATAGGACATTTATTATTAATTTATTTAAAGATGGGTTAAAATAGTTAAAATTAATGTTTAATAAGTAAATCATTTTTAATATGGGGTTATACATAAGATAAATTCAATTGTAAATATTAATTAGAAAGCTAAAAAGATTTCCTACATGATGGTATTTTATTTTTAATTTTTAGACATCATATAATTTAATTTATTTATGACACAAAGATGATGCAGTAATTATCTTATTAATGAAATATTGACATAATTGATAATATAAATACCATAATAAATGTAATGTAAGACTTTTTATGAATTCCAATAATTTTATAGATTACTATGATATATTAGTGTTGATTTAATCAACTTGGTTCGAACATATAATTCTGTTATGACTTTCACAAAAATCATATATCAAATTGTGTCAAAATTGACACAAAATAGTTTTTAAATCAAATATTATATTATTAATTGTTATTTTATTCATAAAAATCTAAGGTTCGGCAAAATGACTTAGATATGGATATATATATTAATAATAAACAATTTGGGGTTCGTTTGGCATGTTATAGTAAGTTTATTAACCATATAGTGAAAGAAAACAAAAAGACATGGTAAAAGTTAAATTATTTAACATAGAGTTAAATCTAATTGATAAGGTTAAAATAATACCCTAAACTTGTCTAAATCCTATTGGATGATAGGATTTCGACCCATCCCCACTTTATCTTCGAAATAAGACCCTTTAGAACCATTATAAACAGATTTTGACTTTAATATAAAATAATATTTTGAGATATTCCTAAGGTGCCCCTCTCCTCCCTTATAAAAGGGCACCTCCTCCCCCTCCTCCTCACACCAATTTGAGAACTCAAACTCGGACAACCCCTGCCATTTTCTCCTCTCCACTTCCCTAGAATAATCCTAGAGGTCCTGGTCTTCTTCAAAGACCAATCTTAGTTCCATAAGTGGAGGATTCAAAGAGGCGTTCCAAAGAAGAGGTAATATCCATTACCGATCTTTTCAGTTTCTTTCTTCTTCAACTTCTTCTTCTTTAGTTGTTTCATGATAAAGTAATAACATAAGTATTACTTACATACTGATATGTTATTATAAATATGAAACAACCCTAATTCACCTTCTATCCATCCTACGGAAAAATGAAATCACCGCGCGTGCGTACGTTCGGAATACCGTCTCCACGCCGTGGTGTAATCTATTTTTCCACCATCACTTTAAAAGGATGGGTATAATGGTGTAATGAGTAACTATTTATGATTATTATAAAGTAATATTGATACTGAAATAATATATATATACTCCAATACAGTTCCACGATCATAGGAACGATATCATCACTCGTGCGTACGTACGGAATACCATCTCCACGATGTGATGCGACTCGTTCTACATGATCATCGTTACATAGTAATTATATAAATGAATTGAATGAATAAATATGATATATGTTACACTAATACCATTCTGGATATAAGGTATCTATAAACTTAAAAGAAGAATAAGAATGTATTCGGCAAAACACGCATAAGAACAAAAGGCAATAAAGACCCGAGTAACAAGTAACAATGAAATATTACTAACAAGAATCTATGAATATGACCATATATGATATCATATCAATATGTATGATTCTGGAATAAGTCAATAACATTATTTAAACCATTATACAGGATCTTGGGACACGTATAAAGCAAATTGGACCTAAGGTACAGGAAATATCACAATCTCATTTTTATCAGAGATTGTTTATTCGTAAGTATTTACTGGGGTGTATTTTATCATCCACATCCATGTTTCATAAATATGTAATATTATTTCCATCCACCTACAATTGTTTAAATCCATTTTTACCCTTCGGTGAGTTTTTAGTAAATGAAATGAAAGGAATCTTTTGTCGTTTTACGTACGAGGTACTTTTTGACTTTTCCGACAAAAGTACGAGAATAATTTTTTTTAACTTATACGGCATGAATGGATTTTTAAAACAAAATTTCGAAAAATCTTCCTTTACAAGTTTTCAATTTTATTTTTAATCATCTTCTTTTTTTAAAGTCATATGACATGTTATGAAAGGAAAAATGTTTTTGAAATAGAAAGGATATTTTCATCAAGAATAGAGTTCAAGTATTTTATCAAAATTATTTTCCATCTAAGATAATAAAAGGGTTCTGTTTTTATCCCTATTATTACATGGATTTGATTATGTTGTGATGGAAATATTTTTATGAATTCCTTTATCTTATATGAATTGTTTTATGATGTCATGTTGTTTAAGAATCCCATTTTTATTACATGGGTTACGCTATGATGTATGGTTTATGATTATGTGGCACACATAATAAAGGATTCATTATAGGATGGGTGGGACCTATATCTCCCTCCAATGCTTTGGGTAATGATTTTATATCTCATGAGATAGACATGGCTGGAACGGAAGGTTATTTCGGTTTAGTGATACAGGACTGAAACGAGGAGTGAACTCGGTTGAGAAAAGGACTTTGTCCACTAAAATTGTCTTGACAATGAGTCATGACTAACAAGAAATGATTTTCCATGATTATATGTGCATACCACAAAGTTTCAAGTTTCATGTTATGATTATGGGGATCTCATTTTTACTTCTTTGATTTATTCCATGTTAAGATATTATGATCTCTTTTGCAGGTTATGATTTTCAAAAAGATATGATATGATTTTTATTTCCTTTATTTTCCCTTGCTGAGCATTTGAGCTCACCCTTTTATGTTTTCTTTTCCCCAGGTCAAGAAGATGGATATTAAGTAGAATATGATAAAAGGGACCCTAGATATGATGAAATAAATGGGAGACACTGTAGAAAATTTATGAACCAGTTGTTTATGTTTCCCAGTTTCTAAAGACACTATACCTATACGGTCCTTTGTGGTTTTGTCATATGTTGTAATAAGTGTGCTTCAATTTTTAAGTATTAACAATGTATGTAAAGTATGGGTCGTTATAGTTTTGACTATATCTTAACTAACCATGTGTTGTTTCATTGGAACACAATGATTTATGAAATATATAAAATGAATAAAATGTATTTCAAAAAAGCATACAATAAAATTTTTGGGGAGTTATACTAATCCCTAGTACTAATGTAAAGAAAACTTCCTAGTGTCTCTAAAGACACAACTTAACCAAACTAAAGTTCAATAATAGGATCCACCTCCATGATATCCTTTCTGTTTTCTAAAACCTGGAAGAATTAAATATTGAAACACCAAAAGACAAAAGTAGTGTGTGAGACAATTTCCAGTTGGATTTCTTCCAAGGATTCCATAACAAATTTCAATATCAAACTAACTATAACGTGATGTCAATTTTCTTTTAGAAATATTTTTTTGGAATAAGAAACATATTTAATGAAATCCTGTTTTATTGAAGAATTTTTCAAAAAATTGCTTAAAAACACATTATATAAAATATTTTATAAAAATTCTCGTTGCGTGAAAACCAGTTTACAACAATGGAATACAAATACATTATAAATAAAAAAAGAATGCAACATGGTCATGCACCACATAGGTATGATAATCTATGTTATAGTGATACAATATTTTGAAGTGTAAAGTATGTACATACACCCCTTTAGTTATATGGTAAAGGGATTATTATCCATCACCTAATGAATGAGACTTGCTGATATGATGTTTTATAATATTTTAGAATCATGAAGTGCCACATAAAATAATTAACTAACTACCACAGGCTTGCATGTGCTCATGAACAAAATCAATGATGGGAAATTAATTTAATAACAAAAAAATAAATTCATCCCATTTGCCATTTCAAATATTCCAATTTTCTCATTAGAAACCATAAAACATGTTTTTAATCAAAACATTCCTATCACCAAAATGTAACCCAAAGGATTCTTTCAAATCATCATATACAAATTTTCACAAAAATGGGGATTTAATACCAATTTATGTAATTTAAAAATTCATTCCAAATTTGAATTCTACAATTCAATTTACAAATCAATTCCCTCAATATAATGCCAAATTACATTTTACCTCAAATACCTCAATTGATTGGATTTGTGGTTTCATGTGTACATGGAAACCAAACCACAATATATTGAGATCTCATTCCATTTCTATATAGAAAGTGGATGTGACTGAAGAAAACCCATAGGATTCTGGTGCTCGGCCATTACCTATTGGAATGTATGACAATGAGAGACAAACTTAACTATGTCTCATATCATAATCATCCATAATAATTTCCACTGATTTTCATATAAAATATATGTTGTTCATGATTCATGGAGAACTAGGATTTATGGAAATCTAAGATCATATCTCCCCTTTCCAAAGATCGTACCACAAAACAATTTTTATTGCATTGAATTCCCTCTTTGTAAAACGACTACTAGGAAAATGCATGCCCATAATTAAGAGAGTATCTAATGATAAAGAAGTCTTTATCATTGTAATGATTCTCAATAATCATTTCATGTAGATAGTATGTTAACTGAACAATGGGAAGGAAACCTCAGACCATGTCTCTTGAAATGAAAATTGCAACTCTGCAAATACAACCATTATGATCCTCTCTTTTGAATATTCCTTCGCTTCCTATATCAAAAACACTTTACTCAATGGTTATCCATGAAATTTCCATTCCATGGGGTATTGAGGATTTAAAAGGACAAAAATAATAAATATTCAACCCAGAAACTCGGGAAGAGATTCAATCCATTTTTATAGAATATGCAACTCAAGATTTTGTTTTCAGAAAACACATTAGTCATATTTCCATAAAGGTAATTCCACCAACTCATTAGATCATGAATAAAAGATCCCAATTCAAAGGCAATTTTTTTGGATAATTATTCTTTTTCATCCAATGATGAATTGATCCATAGGAAAAAAACATGTCCATCCTATATAAGAACACATGATAACCAAGAACCCGATTCATAAAAAAAACCACATACCCTTGACCTCTAGAAGAGTCAACACCGGTGAAGTAGTTAATAGATGTCTAATCTCAATTGAAGAAATCTGAAATTCATCACTCAAAACAAGCATCACTCCCATTCTAGTAAGGGAAACCATAATGGAATAAAACATTGAGAATCCCATCACAACCTGATGATAGTGCCCTACAAATCCCAAGATGCTTGAAATCTCAAAGACATTTTGTGGTTTTTCCTATCTCATAACTGATTTCAACTTTCTATTATCAAATTATATTCATGTTTTTGACGCCACATTTCTCATGAATTCCACTTCCAAAAGTAAGAAATCAGAAAATAAATGCTTGGCATACAGTAAGTGTTTTCTTAGAAAACCAAGCATTATTCCCATCTGAGGCACATGGTCCACTTTAAATTTAGAGTACAAAAGGATGTCTTACACAATGACCACAATAAATTTATAAAAACAATCATATATAATCCTATTCATTAAATGTATGAAAACTACCATATAATTAGTTAGACAAATTGAATGATGAAGTAACCATAATGGTCATACTTTCCCTGAAAGACTATTTTAAAAATTTCAGATTCTATTATCCTAAACTAATGGTCACCCGACCGGACATACATCATTGAGAACAACATTTCCCCTGGAAAAGGATAAAAAATATCATAAATTGAGAGAAAATAATACTTATTCTTCACCGTTACTCAATTAATCCTAATAAAATCAATGTAAAAGATGATTGAATCATCTTCCTTCTTGGAAAAGAGGACCAGTACCGCCCCATGTGAGACAGTAAAGCATAGAAATCCTTTACCAAGAAGATTTTCCAACTATGACTTCAACTATTTTAAATCAGTTAGTCCCATCTGGTAAGTGGGAATTGAAACTGGTTGAGTACCAGACATCAAAAATGTGGAAAACTAAACCTCTCATACAAGAAGAAAACAAGATATGCCAGAATGAAACATGTCTTGAATATCAATGAAGAATTGATGGAGATACCCACTCAATGATTTCTCTCTCATATTCATAGGAAAATATTGATATTACTTTCCCAAAATCCAGATACGATGTTCTGTCCCTACTCGACCTTAGGTCCCATTCCCCTTGAAACATGAGAGACACACCACTGGGTTTAGTTAAGGAGACCTGTCAAAGATAAAAACCAATCATGGCATTGTTGGCAATTGTCCAATCCATCCCAATGAAGATTTCACAATATTTCATGTTGAGAATGAAGAAGGGAGATGCTAACTCATCATCTGATATAGAGAGAATGCATGTGGGACTACAAAGACAATTCTCTCTCTACATAGCAAGGGTGTAGTATTATCCTATACCCAAGATAGTTTCCCCATAGAAAAATTATGCCGATTTACAATATGGGTTGAAATAAATTAATGAGATGAACTAGTATCAAATAATGTAGTAACTAATGAATAAGCTATAGTGATGGTACCTCTCATGGTCACTGAACCCATATCTACTTCATCAAGAAACTACTCCACTACATGAAAAAGCTTCATTCCAGATGTATATGGAAGGAAACCATTCTCACATGAAGCATATGATTGCCTTGTAATTTTACAAGGCACTGGTGATCCAGTTCAACTATGCAAAGTGGAATAAATATGATTAAAATCTTGAAAGTTCCTTTAACACCCACTAGAGACACAATTATTGGGTGCCACAGTGTTTAACTTCTTAGAATACCTTGTCTTTCCACAATGGTAAAAAATTTAAGCACCTCTACCTAGTACATCATGTGTCCTAGAATATCCATTCTTCCTTGAACTAAAACATTAATCATCACGCTTCCCCCTTTCCATGAAGGAACCATGTTTCCATGAGTTTAAAATAAAACACCTGAAAACCTGAACTTACCTGGTGGTATAAATTGACTATCATTTCTCTATATTGAACATCAGTATAAAAAGTAGAATAGGAAAAAAACTACGAAAAAGTAACCTGATGATGTCCCAATTTGAACCTTCATGTTTTCATCCTCTCATTCGATACAAATTCAGGTGCGAAGTGTAGAAGCTCACAAAAATAGTTTGAAAACTTAGTAATCAACATATTACCCTGCTCAGTTCTGAAGAACTTTGTAGACATGGCTAAAAACATAGACTCTATATAGAAATGGTCAGTGAAAGGAACTATAATGCCTCTCCACTCGAAGACCTCATGCTTATTCGCTGTCACCACAGTGTCCCATCACCTTCTACTAATTCCTTCTTTCATGAAGGAGGAACAGTTTAACTTTATCTCCTCGTGTGTGTCAAAACACCTAAACAAGAATTCCTAACTAATTAATCATACCTCAACCTCTTGAGGATCATTTGAACCCCTACACAGTGTTGATTTTGAGTGATGGATGTCTTCAGAACAAATCTTGTGAATTCCCCTCTGAGGATCCACAACTCGAGCCTAGAAGGGAATTGTAGGTGGTGTGTGTCATATTTCATGGATTGTGCGCACAAACACCTAAATTTTACTTGGATCAACCGTAGAAGTTTATTACTGGAGATCCAAAATAGCTTTATCCTAGATCAGATTCACACATCTTTTTAGAGGCATGATGCGACAAGACATTTATAGAAAAGAAGGAAACATTAGATAATGCTCAAACTGAGAAACAAAGAAAATTTATCCTATTATAAAGGATAAAAAGTATTTATATTTTAATCTATCCAAATCAAAACAAGGAAAATAATATAACTATCCCAAAATATGTATTTCCAATACCACACATTGTGAGTTAAGGTTCACTGCAGTGAGAAATAGTAAAAAAATCAATAACAACTACCTCATAGGTCACGATAATATTTCACAATGCATCCTAACTTCAAGACAATTGAACCCCAAGAAGAACCTCCCTCTCGTTCCACATTGTTATGAACCAACTCAAGAACCCTGGTAACCCAATAACTAAGCATGACCTGGTATATCCTGATGGGAATTTCTAGACCCTATAGGCTAACAACTAGCACCTGGAAACACACAACATGCAAGAGGGAATTAAATTTCCACAAAATCATAGAAAATGTAAAAGGGACAAGATAATATGAAAAAAAAGAATTAAATTCCACTAGGAGTAATGTATGAGAAGTACAATAGGCAATAACTCCAAAGTACAATACCCCAAGTACTAAAGAATTGAAAATAGACAATGTCCCTAAGGACAATACTCACCTAGACTAAAGTTCAGCTGGTGGATCAACCTACATGTGATCCTCTCCCTTTTCTTGAACCTGGAATAATGTAATCAACAAACACCCAATGTCCCAAGTAGGGTGTGATCCATAGACCTGTAATATTTTCCCCAAGGATTCCATAACATATTACAATATCAAATAAACCATAAAGTGCTTTCAAATTTCTGTTAAAAAAAAGGATTATCATAAGAATCATTTTTAAACAAATAAGGCTTTATAGAATAATTTCACAAATAAATGGATTAAAAAACACTTTATATAAAACACTTTATATAAATTCTCAAGGTATTTCAAATAGTTTCCAACAATGGAATATTTATACACACTAAATAAAAAAAAAGAAAGAATCAAGGTCATCCACCACAATGGTAGGATATTCCAGGTTCTACGAATCCAACACAGGGAATAGAAAAGTATGAGCATTCAACCCTTTAAGAATAATGTAAATGAATTCATCCCCACTGCCTAAGGAATGTGATGTACTGATATAATGTTTTAGAACGTTTTATAATTGTAAAGTTCCCCCCATAACAACTCACTGAATACCAACTGATTTTCATGAGCTCATGGTCAATATCTATAATGATAAATTGATTTTATAAAACCAAATGAAATTCATCCCATTCACAATTTCAAATATTCCAATTTTCTCTTTAAATACCATTACACAGGTTTCTAATCAAAATATACCTTTTCACCCTAATGAAAACCTAAGGATTCTGTAAAATTATCTTAATACACTTTTAAAAAAATATAGACTTCAAACCAATTCATGAAATTTCATAATCTATTCCAAATTTCGATAAAATAATTCAGCTTCGAAATTTTTTTTTCAATTTCATGTCAAACCCTACTTTTCCACAAAACCCACATTTTTTCAGAATTGTGTTTTTAAAAAAAATTTAATGAAATCTGTTTTATTCAAAATGAAAACAATTTAAATTTATTCAAAAAAATTAAATTTTAAATAATAAAAATGGATTAATTAAAATTGACCATCGAATCCAAACCACCAACCAAAAACCATGAATTTGGAAATGCTAAATCCTAATTAGGATTTGTCCATGATGAACAAAGATTATCCATACATGTATAGAGTATATTTTTTGAGACCCCAAAACATAGGGTATTAGACCCAAAAATAATTACCATGATATATGTAACCATAAGGTGAAATGGAGAGAACAAGAAGGAAGATAATGGGAGGAAGAAACTAATCGGATGTAGATTGAAGGTAATTCCTCAAGATTTGGGTCGCCTCCAGGAACGGTTAGAGGCACCATAAATTACCCTAGGAAGCTCTGAGGTAGGGAGAAACATATTATGATTTAAGGAGGTATGTTTGGAAAAAAAGAGGGGATTAAGAAATTTTAATAAAAAAATTATATATGGAAAACATCATCCACAATGTTCATTGGGAAACCTGTCATAGTTTGGGAAAACCCTTTGTAGGCTGGGCATATGCTACTGTCCAAACGTGGAAAATGTTCACTGTTTTCCCAAATATCGTTCATGCCATGCGAAAACAATACCCCTTTACAGAAACTTATAAAATTCTCAAAAAGTCTCCCTGAATTACTCCTAAAGAATTGCATCCAAAGATCAAATGAGAGGGGTGTTTATGAATACCTGAAAGTAGTAACGTGATGTTACATTTCATATGTTTAAATAAGTGTATATAGTAAATATTTTTCAAGTAAAATTTTAGATAATTTTGTAAGGGAATAAATAATATTATAGGCATATATTTTAAGTTATATGTTTTAAATGTGGTAAACATGAGAGTTATTCAATTAAATTCTTGCTTCTAAAGTATAACTCCAGGAAAAACGATGGAAATATGCCATGTAAATAATTTATTTTAAAGGATTTATGTTTCCATATATTTTTACTTATGATGATTGTTGTATAATTTTTATTTTAATGAATTATTATTATTTGAAATCATGATAAAACCATGGATTTTTCTATTATATTTTTTCCACAAGTATTTGATAAAATATATTTAATTGAACTGATAATAAAGATGATTTATTTACTAAAAAGAAGATATTTTTAATAAGAGATCAATAATTGAATCATAACCATTAATATGTACCTAATATTTAGTTAATAATGTTTACATTGTGTAAATAGATGATTCAAAATAATGATGTGGATATGCTTTTATTGAAAATGTTGAAAATGATAACTAATTCAATGAAAAAGTTATTTCGGACATCATTGATGATGTTTTTCATATTTTTTTAGAAGCATATATGGTTTTATATGAGGTAAAGACATGATTTAGTGATACTATCATGAGTTTATACATTTATGGTAGTTAATATTTTCAGTGGGATAAAACCCATTTATTAGTTTTATGTGATGAGATTTCAAGGTGACTAATGATATTTATAAATGATTCTTTACTATGAATATGTATATATAACCCTTAGTGTTAATGGGTATGAATATTTTATAAGAATAATATTATAATTTTTAAAATGATCATTGATCTTTGGGGTATATTATAGGAATTATATTAATGTAATTTTAGTGGAATTATTAACCTGTAGGCATGAAAAAAACATGTTAAATATAGAAAGTCTATGAGACTTGAACCCACAACCGAAGTGTGACAAGGATGCAACCCATTCCACTCTACAATGCGATGTTTTGGTAAGTGTGAAATTATTTTTTTAACAATATTTTTAAAATAATGATTATGATGTTCTTGAGAACATGTGTTTTACTATATAGACAACCATGATATTGAAAATATATTTGGGGATTATGTGATTTATGTTATTTTGGGTGAAGATCACAATAAGTTTTAATAAAAATTTATTAGAATGGTAAACGAAATATTAATTATTATATTTTATAAATAATGGATTAATTATCTTTTTTATGAATATTCAGTTTTACAACATATTTTTTATTGTTCATGTTTTTATGGGAATGTAGAGAATATCTTAGATATTTGATGAATAGGGAATATATATTTTTGGTGTGATACATTAAAATTTATTGATGTTATTTTGATATAAATTGTAAATTCAAACAAAACAATTATAAGATCAAATCATTCAGATCATTGGATTTCACCATTTTTATATAACATTCAATGGAATTTTAATGATGGACATTTATCAGGGAATCTATGTTGAAATTTTTGTATTAATATTTAATTTTAGATATTAATTTAGTTTTTTAGTGGAATGTTTATGTATTTTAGGTGTTTTTTGTAATGACCCCAACCACCATAGCTTGTAGTAAGTGTCGTACATTATTTGAGAGTAAAAATATATAAGAGTCACATGAAAAAAACAAAATTGTGTAGTTTTATTTCTAAACAAGATTCATTCCCCCAATTCATATTAAAATTTAAAACATAAATACATCACTACAAATCCATTTATAAAAACATTATTCTCCTGGTTTAAACTAGTATATAAATTATAATATATATCTTCGAATCATGATAAAAGTTAACAGAGTAAAGGGGTGAGTTCAGATTGTCAATAAGTGAATGCGTATAATAGAAGCTATTATAAATAAATTAGAAAAATATTAAGGCTAGATATATAACTGAAACAAAATATTTTTATAATCTATAATAAATGTTTAACATGGAAAATGAATCTTATCATATTATATAGGCATTAGGTCGTACATACACATGAGTGCAAATATCATCCCATTAAAGGTGATCAGATAAGAAATTGGATGTTATATTAATCATAAGAAATTCATATCATGTCATATATATTATGTATATCATTTATAAACAACATTATAAACATCCAAATAAAGTGGAAATAATAAAATTACACCATGATGTGGAGATACTAAGATGCAAGTACACACAAATGATGATTTTTTAGTAGGTTGGATAAAAGGTGTAATATGGTTTTCCCATAACCATAGTAACATATAAAAATATAGTTGATATTTTATTTACTACTTCATCATGGGAAAACATGTGAATATGATGTAGAAGAAGAAATTTCCTTGAATGAGTTAGTAAAACAGTTAATTCGTTTTTGGTGGGATTCTATTAAATATCATCTGAAGGGATCCTGATTTAGTATTTTAAGAAGACAATGAACTCCATAAAATAGATATGGATGTTTTGGGGAGCAATGTTCAAATTATTTTCATTATATAAGTCTTAATGTGGGGGGAATAAGTGAAGGATGAGGTACCATTTTATAACTATGGTGAGGGGTACATTGAGAAATCCTCTAAATATTAAAAAATAATAATACTATTATAGATACATAAGCATAAAAATTTCATATAAATGATTAAAGTAGGAAATTTTATCCCACAAGTTATCCAATTTTTGTTTATATATCAATTTTCTTATTTTTAAATAATTTTACAAATATTGATTCAATAAAATATTTTTTTTTTAAATTTGATTCTATTCATTTAATTTGAGATCAAATACATCAATAAAAAGTGGGAATTCAAAAATAAACCAATCCAAAATCTATAATATGTACTATAGATCTCAAAAGTAAATAATACACACTGAATTATTCCAATTATATCAAAATTCATACTTTTAAAATCAACTAAATAAATATTTTTTAAATTAAATAAATATCGTATTAGAATTGCAGAAGCATTCAAGATAATTATATAATATTTAAAAAAATTTATAATACATTCATATAATAAAACACATTTATTTATGATAATAATATATTTTTAGGTTTGTTCAAGTCTTTTTTTATTAATATGTGTAAAAATAAATGATTTTAAATATAAATAGTGTGTCATATTGTAACTATATTCTATTTAAATAATATATATATTATTTTCATTGAAACTGGTACATTAAACAAATACAATTCTATCATAATGTTGTAAGGGTATTATAATAATGATTAAATATATTTTTTCATGTTTGGAGATGGTTTATTCACTTATATATTTTTTTAAACCCTATAACTATTACCATGGTGACATGTGTTTCTATTTATTAAATGTTAATATAGTTTCTATGATATGAAAAAAGAGCCATAAATTATTCATGGATGAATTTTTAAATATAATCAAAATTAGTTGGAAGTTTATTAAATTTATGTGAATTTTATATCAACTAATAAAATATTATTTATTTTATTATATCATTAATTTAAATGTAGATATTATTCATTTCACTGATTTTTCGTAAATATCGATACACATGATATATTTAAACAAAAAGATTTAATAAATCCCAAATATGTATAATTCATCAATATAATTCATGTATGACTCTATTGGTATAAATCTATATTTATTTAAATATTTTTAGTATCATTTATTTGATATGTTCGTTATGTAAACAATTACTTCATAATCATTAAGGAAGAATTTCATTTAATCGCTTCTTCCTTATAAATTATAAATAAATTTTCTTAATTAAGATAATTATTTTATCTTTCAAATTATTAATTATTTTTGAATTTAAATTTTGATTTACCACATTTAAGAAATGTATCACTTATTAAAAACATGATTTTTACATATTTGGCTTCCCATAAAATAAAATACTATAAAAGACATAAAATCATCCATGAGTCTTCCAGAGGACATAAAATATTCCGGAAAATTATTTTGTTCTACCATAACTCATCAAATAAGATTTGAACAACTGTTAGTTTAATTTTATATTAATTAGAATATTATTTTTACCCATACCTACCAAATTATCCATTAACCATGTAATAAAAAATTTACAATGTTAATATTTATAATCTATAAAATTTAACAGGACCTAATTACTAAATTTGTAAACATAATACCATTGACGGAATGAAAAAATGGTTTATTAATGTGAAAAATTCAAAAGAAAGAAATATTTTTATACCCCAATTTAATGGGAAATATATTCCAATGACCTAAAATAGATTAAATGTTAAAAAATTAATGAAATTATACTTTTTCAAATAAAAATATAATCTAAGACTATTGATTATTTCAATTAATATATGTTTTCATTTAAAAATTGACATTTAATCACTTATTATCAAGAAATGAATCTTATAAAAAAAGAAGAAAAAATCAACCAAAGTAAAATTTGATATTCTGTTTTCATAGAATATGTTTATTTTGTTAAATAAAATTTATAAAAATGATTAAAAAAGAGTTCAATCAAAATATGATAAAAACTCCTTCAAAAAGATATATTAATTTATTGTGTATAATTGGATTCAACCTTATAAAATGCCAATAAAAGATATTGGATGAGTTTAAAAACTTTTTTTATTATGTAATATATATGTTTTGATGATATCATCAATAAATAGTGATTTAATTAAATTATTTTGAAAAAATTCAAATTTTTGGCATAAAAATAGATTTTTAATAAAAACACATTATTTATATTCAATCAGTTTTTTATTTTCATTTGAAAATAATTTGTAATTAATGAATTGATTTTATAACCAATTGTAAACAATATTTTAATAATTTATTTATTCTTATTAAAAATTTCAACTTAACTGCTAGTGTTAAAAAGTAATATTTAATATTATATCATGGTTCGTTTTAACTCAATTTTTCATGAACCATACGATATGAAAGAGATTAAATATAAAAATATATATACAATAAAAATATGAGAGCTACATTCTCCTATACATCATGGAAGTGTATTCTCAAATGAAAATTAACAATAAAAAATCAAAGGATGATACATGAAAATTCTATTCTATGGAACCCACATCTGAAATAGAGTTAATAAAATATATTTTTTAAGAAATGGATAATGGAAATTAGATATTCACAAAAAAATTATCATTTCTAATAGGATACAGTTAGTTGAAATTTAGAACTACTATATAGAAAAGTAATATATCTATAATACTCTAATGGATCGTTATAGAGAACTTGATCATCAGATATTCTACCATATAAATACTCTAAATCATGTGATCAGTGAGAAGACCATTGATTTCTTTGTAAGAAGAGTAAAAAATTAAATATTTTTTTCAAATTCATTTTCCTAGAGTTCAGGTATTCTATAACTATATATCCATGCATTTTAGATAATAAAAAAACATGATTACATTCCATGTCATGGATATAATATCATCCTTTGGTTTTGATTCAATATTTTTACAATTCATTTAATAAACATGGTATTGGATATTTAAAATTAATTTTTATTCCTGAAAAACATTTAATTAACCATAAGGTCCCCAAGTAAATAATTCATCCTCTAAATATCTATTAAATTTAAAAATGATTAAATATAGTATCCAATAAATATTACTAAAACCTAAAAAAATAGTACTAATTTTTCAACATAATCCATTTGAACCATAAAAATCATCCCAAATACCTCTGTCTAAATTCATGGTCCAAAAGGTATCTAAATTGAAAAAATTAAATCTGAATATCAGATTCTTCAAACAATGTAATTTAGCTCATATTTTCACATATAAAATATATTATAACTTTAAAAACCATAATGAAAATGTTCATTCTTACAATACCTTAAAGGGGAAGTACTGATGTACAATATTTATATATATCTCATGATTCCTATAACCATATAACCAATGATGAAATAATTCATGAATCCAAAAACACATGATGTTTAATCATTCAACATCAATCTTAAACCATTGACAACACTTCAACATATTCTTCCATAATACTTTACTATCCTTAAATGTTATATTATATTCTCTTCAACATCAGTAGAATAACCATTACATGTATAATCTTACTGATTCTAACTACTGACCATATCACAAAAAATAAAGTAGGATACCCTAAACATAGTGATATTGTCATGAAGAATCATTAAAAGAATGTCTAAATCATGAAATATTTTTCACAGTCTACGAGTCCGCTTGTTTAACCAAGGTTATTCATTGTATTAAATAATATATAGTACAATGTCATATTCATATACATATCATAAATGTTATTCATGTGGGTTTGTTTTCTAATCCATGATTTAATAAAAATACCTCTCAATGTTTCTATGAAATATTCTATAATACCAACTACCAAAACCCTAACACGAATATCCTAATGCCAGTGTCATCCTTTATTACATTGGCATATGATACAAGGAATCACATCCCAATTTACCATTTAGTTTAATAATATTCTTAAAATAGAAACATATATTGAATTCACATTAAATTTTAAAATTTAAAATAAAAAATATGGAATTTTTAAAGAACAAAATTATTCTTTTAGCTAAACCCAACATATTAGACATAATATACACCTTGGAATCATTAGAAAAGTAAATCATAAGAATGGGGTGACATAATATGCTCAGTAACTGTATGAGTACATTAGAATATATTATGAATAAATAATAATAAATATTAAGGGATTGTGCATAACTGATTCTCAAAACATATAAACATAATATTAATCATAATATGAAGAGAATAGATGAAAATAATATAATTACATATAAATAATCATATTATTATTTTACTAATCGAATAATCAAATGGAACATCGATTTATAATATTATAATTGGGGAATGCATAATTCTGAACATCATAAACATACCACCAAGGTTTGTACAAAACAAATATATATAAACAGGTAACACATCATCAAAATCCAAAAATAGGTTTTATCATGAGACATAAGAATACATATAGGGTATATTAGAGTCCCCCGTTATCATTTAATAAGTCTAATTAATTCCGCATAATAAAAGTGTAAAACATAAACAACATAATCATTTTTATTGAAAAACCTGCATATGAAATGTGTATATTATTACCATAAGTAATAAATGGTATCAAAATAGATCATCCACAACCAATATAATAATAAACCCTTCAATAAAACATTTTAGTTGATATATTAGGTGATAAAACCCAATTAAGGATAAATTCTAGAAAAATATATAGTCATGGATGAAAATATCCTTATAAAATAATGAATATTTCTTGAGTGAAATACACTATTTATACATTGATATAATTAATTTAAGGGGAAAAACATTTTAAACGAGAACACATTCATTGATAAGAATCATATAAAATATTAAAGTAGGTTTCAAATGATTATCATTTAATGAAATATGAAAAATACACTAATGAAATTTATGTTAAAAAAACATTCTTCCATTATTTTAATAAAAAAATGTCATAAAGTATCATGTTTAAAAAAACAAAAAATCTTCCAATCATAACAAATTATAAATATTAAAACATAGTTGAAAATAATTAAAATATTTATATTTTAATAGTAAAAATAATTTTGGAACAAATTTTTAACTAACAAGGAAATGTATGATAAGTATTCCCCTATAGATACTTACACATAAGCATCCCTGAATAATAATGATTTTTTGAAATTAAACCTCTTTTTGAACATTATTTTATTTAAATATAATTTTTTTCCATTTTTCAAAGGATTAATAGATTTTATTAGTTTATAAATGAAACATATCCATATATACGATATCATATATGGTCCTAGAACCAAAAGGCCCAAGAGTGAATCAGAGATCCACCCCTACCGATTTTTTTTAAATAAAATAAAGTACAAAGACAAGCATCAAAAGGGGGGTTTGAAAAGACAGGAGAACAACTTCCCACCCGCATCATCCTCAACAAAGCGCACACAACACTCGGGAGAAACAAAGGACCATTCCGAGCATGACTCCTCAATGGCCTTCTTAGATAAAGCATCAGCGACCTGATTGGACTCCCTGTAAGCAGGAGTCACATCAATGACAATGAAGTCAAGAAGACGTAGACATTCAATCCAATGAGGCATTAAAACCCAACAGAACATTCCTGGATCGCTTCTTGAGAATGTCCACACCCACCATTGAGTCTGATTCCAGCCATAGAAATCTCCAGCCAAAATGGGAAGCATAATTAATGGCTTTGATCATCGCCCATAACTCAGCTTCAATGGTAGAGCCCTGCCCAATATAATGATAAAAGCAGCCTTTGACAAAGCCCCGATAAGTATGAATGACGCCACCACAACCCGAAGGTCCTGGTGTCCCAGCCGCCGCACCATTATCATTGATTTTTATCTAGGAAGGAATAAGAGGAATCCATCGGATATATTTTAGAACCAATGGTTTTCATAGGTCTGCCGCTCACACCAAAGTTACTCGAGACAATAAAGTCATTCAAACCATTTTTCATGCACCCAGTTTTTATCTTAGAAGCAGTACAAACAGCCTTGTGAATAGATCTAACACCATAAAAAAAGTGGGTGTGGTATCCTCAAAGAGTTTAGCATTACGAGCCCTCCAGATAAACTCAAGCAAAGAGGAAACTGCAACCATAATAATATTTCTAACCTGATTACTGTATCGGGTCGAAGCAGCAGACTAGATGAGATTATCCAGTGAGGTGACATTCAAACAACACCCAGTCATATCTTGAATATATTTCCAAAGCCTGTAAGCAAAGGAGCATGAGAAAAAAAGATGGTCAAGAGATTCCGCAGCCGCTTGGCAGACAGGACAAGCCGAGGAAATGTGGAAACCAGCTCTATGAAGGGTGCAGTGGACTGGGAGTCTTCATTTCCAGATTTTCCATAAAAGCAAGTAAACAGAAGGTGGAATAAAGAAAGTCCTGCATGCAAGCAGCCACCAAGGAGTAGGAGTCAACCCATTACAGAGGAATCTATACATATCCTGAGTGGTAAGGATGCCATTGCTACTCGGTTCCCAAATAAAGGTGTCATGATCCATGTACCTATAATTTAGAATTTCAGATTTAAAATTAGGGGGAATGAACTCTAATAAACCCGGACTGGCAGCCTGCAGGTAAGAAATCTTAGCATTTGACAGGTGAGAAGGGATCTGGACATCCTGTTGAATAGTTCTGGAAAGCCAAATAGTGGTCCATATATTCAGCATTGAGTCCCTGTTGACCAGCCATTTTGATGAAGCCGAAAACCCAATAAAGGAAGACCTCAAAGCAGGACAGACAGAGGATAAATGATAGTGAGGATAATCTTCCCAAAGGCGTGAGATAAAACGGCCAGCAATGAACTCCATAGAATAATCAGAAGATGTGAGGGGATTCCAGGTAAATTTGCTAATCAGGGCCTCATTGAAAAGGACCAGATCCTTGATGCCAAGTCTCCCCATTTCAATGGGCTTAGTGCAATCCTTCTAGGAAACAACAACAAGCTTCCTTTCAAAAATAGAACCAGTCCAAATGATGTTCCTAATAAGCATTTGGAGCTCCTTCAGAAGATTCCTTGGCCATCGGTAAATAGATAAAGCATAAAAAACATAGAAGTGATCACATAATTAACAAGATAGATTCGTCCATCTTGGGGCATAGCTTTTACTTTCCAATGGGCCATTTGAGCAGTGATACGAGAGAAAAGAGACTCAAGATAACATCTCTTAACCCTTCCCCAAAAAAGAGGAACACCAAGATATTTAAAAGGATGTGAGCCCTTCCTAACCCCAAGAGATCTCGAAATTCCGAGTTGCTTTCTAATGGAAACTCCCTTCCCAAAGACTACGAAATACTTTTGAAGACTAATGGCCTGCCCTGCCACATCTTCATAGTGACTAAATATGGCTTTAATGGAATTAGCAGTCTTACAATCATCCCTTCCAAAGAGCAGGATATCATCGGCATAAAGGAGATGAGAAGGGGCATGAAGATCCTTTTCCGCTGGAATCAGATTGTACAAACCACCTTGGACCAGATTATTGAGACAATGACTTAAATAGTCCTCAGCAAGAGCAAATAAGAGACCTGACAGAGGATCCCCTTGACGAAATCCCCTAATGCATTTGAAAAAAACCATGGGAGATCTATTCACCAAAACAGATAACTTAGCACTCCTAAGGATAGAGTTAATCATATTTAAAAATCTTGTGGAGAAACCATGCATCTTGAGAATGGATATCAGAAAACTCCATTTCATAGTGTCAAAGGCTTTGGAGATATCCACTTTAATGGTGAAGGTCCCTTTCTTAACCCTCCTTCTCATAGCATTGATACATTCAGACGTAGTAAAAATACAGGTTTGAATATTTCATCCAGGGACAAACCCAAATTGGTTCGGGGTGATGAAACCTTTGACCACTGGACCCATCCTGGTGGCAATGATTTTGCTGATTATCTTAGGTATGGTGTTCCCAATCGCAACCGGTCTGAAGTCCTTGATGTCACTTGCATTCTCCTTCTTAGGAATCAAAGCAATGAAATTAGAGTTGGCACCATAATTCATGAAAGAAGAAATGAAGAACTGCCTCACAGCATTCACCACTTCTTCATGGACAACATCCCAGTTGAACATGAAAAACTTGTTTGAGAACCCATCCGGCCCTGCCACACTATCAATGTTTAGAGAAAACAATGCATCCCTAACCTCCTTCCATCCGGAGGATTAGCCAGATCCTCATTAGACTAATCATCAATGGAAGGAAAATTATTCTGGGCAATCATATGAGAAAAATCTGGTCCATTACCAGAATAATGATCAGAAAAAAACTCACAACCGCGTTAGAAATTTCAGATTCTGCAGTGTACAGTCTTCTATAAATCCTAATAGCAGATACGCCTCTTCTAAATTTACTTTTCTTATAAATATGGTGGAAGAAATTAGAGTTTCTGTCCCCTTCCTTCATCCATTTGATGCTGTAAAGGGATCTGGCCAGATTCTCCTTGGTATTGAGTAGATCATCCAGCTTTGAAAGAGCCTGAGTTTCATCACTGGATGGCATGGAATTCAACTGATTATTATTCTGAAAATTCAGAAGATTCATCTCAGCATCATGGATGTCCGCATCAAGCTTAGAAAAGGTATTCTTACTCCATTCCCTAAACCTCATCTTATTATATATCATTATTACCCATCTCTGAGATGTTAACTGCTTTATTATTTTCATGTTTTATCATTTCTGTAGTTTTTTATAAGTAATATATATATATATAATCTAAATAATGATATCAATTTAATAAATATTATATTTAATAATTATATACACTATTACATTCATTGTTTAATGGTAAACATGGAAGATGAATATCATCACGTTGTTGATACAGCAGGTCATACATACGCCAGAGTGATGATATAATTAATTTAATGGCGAAAGGTTAATGAATTGGATAGTTTATTAATCATAAATAATTAAAATCATGATATATTTATTTTTTATATCCATTATATATGTCATAACACCCATCCAAATAATATGGTGATGATAAGAAAATATACAATGAAGTGCAGACAAAAAGTTGTACGTATACACACGTGCTGCTTCTGTTTTTCAGAAGATAGATACAAGGTTGAGTATGGTAGTTCCATAATCATTATAAAATATCATCATATTTATAGGAAAATATTTATTACCTCAAAATTGAAGGAAAATAGTGAGATGAAGTAGAATAAAAATTGAACACGAATGAGTTTGTAAAATAATTACTTATTTTTCAGTAGAATACTAATAAGTTTATTCTCATTTGATATGAATTTGTTTTTTGGAAGACTATGACCTACATAACTTGGATATGGATTTTTATAAGAGACATTATCATGTTTTGTTCAACATATAAGGCTCAATGTGGTGTGAAAAATTGAGGTAGGTTGTTCATTTTTATAATTTAGGTGACATGCTCTTTCAAAGAGACTCAAAGTATTAAAAAATAATAAGAATATAATATATACAATTTTTTATAAATTGTCTATAAATAAAAATATAAATAACATTTATACCATATTTCATCTCCTTCAATATTATTTATCATTTTTTTATATTTTTAAATAATTTAATAAAAGACTAATTTAACAAAATATAACTACTATAAAATTTGATAACATTTATTTAATTTGATTACAAATAAATAAATTGAATTTTTTAATTAAGAGATAAATCTTTCAAAGATCTATATTATATCATATAGAATGAAAAAATTAATTATACACATTAACACATCAAAAATATATCAATAGTAACACTTTAAAAATCAATAATTTTATTTTTCTATTAACTATAAAAAAAATTATTAGAATTGTAAACGTATTTATGTTAATTATATAATTCATTAGAATTAAAAATAAATAAATAAAACATAAAAGAATTATCTGGTTCAATATTAACATTGTTTTGTCCATATCTCTATTTTATCAATATGTGATCACATATAAGACAATAAATAAAAAGTGATTGATATCTTTTTAACTATAATTTATTTACAAAGAATATAATTTATTTTCATTAAAATGTTTACATTGAACAAATAAAAATAGATACTAATGTATTAAGGGACTAAAATTTTTTTTTATTCAACTGTTAAAAAAATAATTTTCTAATTACATTTCTACCATTTTTGTCATTTTACCTATGTTTTCAGAGGAATATTATTTTCAACTTTCTAATATGGTACTTTTCAAAAAATATTTCATTGAAAAAAGAATGTTATTTTACCTCATAAGACTTGTATGTATTTTTCCACTATAGTTTCTCTAAAGACACCATTTCAACTATAAAATGATAAATTTTTTTGATTTTTTAATTGTATTTTAAATGAAAAACATTTTCAAATGGTTTTTTGAATGAAAAGTAAAATTTACTCAATTAATGATTAAAATTTATTCTTTTTTTAATCAATAAAAACAACACTCTATTTTTACCCCACTATGTATTTCATGTATTGATACCATACATAGTCATCCTCTAGATGTTTTATTATTGATTAGGCGAATGATAGTATTCACATTCTATACTCCGATTCATTTATTATTCCACATGTAATATTAAATATCCTATGATCATTTAATATTTAGTTTTCTCTAATTATCCATTGAATTTATCATGGATATTAATATTTATATCACCATGTTTCATTTTACATATGATGTCTACTTTGAATGATATGTGACTATTTTTTGAAAATATTGATAATTATGTATTCATTATTAATTATGGTTCTTTGATAAGTCATATTATTATTTCACTTATTCAGTATGTGAAATGATTTGGACTGGTAATTAGAGGAGTTCCCCGAAAATTATATAGATCTTTGATGCATCGATAGGTTATCATGAGACTAGTAAATTTTAAAAATTAGTATTTAGCCTTATTTTTGAACTGTATTGTGAATGGTATTGAAGGTAATAGGTTGTCATAAGCCTTATAAATTTCATCCATTAGTAAAGAATCACACTCATTTAGTTTTAGCCATTAATATTCCTTGAAATTTTGCATCGACATATATATGGATACATTTAATTTTATGTTATTTGAATAGTATGTGATTCTATTTCTTAAATTGCCATATTTATTTTTTCTTATCTTGATATTAGAATAGAATTTATTTCAAGGTATTTCCCTATCACATGTATTATTCAATTATTTCTATGTATTTTTATTAAATGGTATGTTTGTTTAGTTATTTATCATTCCATAATTATAACTCTCATTGATTCCTTATTTTTATGCTATATTTTTCACTTATTGAGCATTTGAGAACAACCTGATTAGGTTTCCTACCCCAAGAATATATGATGCATGCTATGAAGGATATGTATGGATATACTAGATGAAAAATAGTTATCCTCAGAGTCATTTATTTATTATGAATAAATAAATTAGGTTTTAATTGGTATTCTCATTTAAAATACAAGTCTAATTTATGTATTTTGTTAACCCGGTCTACTAATATCTTGGCCATTCAATATTTGATTCCCATTAATCACACCAATGTAATTGATATCAAACATCGACTTGGAACTATCTCGGGTTTTTCCGCTACAGTTGATATCGGAGGATGTTTAGTAGAAACATTGGGAACTAGATTTATGAAAACATAGATTAGATAATATAACCCTAATATATAACTTGGGGATATGTATAGATGAAAACCCTATAATTTTGGTAATGTAAAGATTATGTGGGTATTCTAAAAAATTATTCGATGTCTTGTTACTATACAAGGATGTGGTTCTAGAAAAGTTGTACCTAGGAGTAACGAAACCAACAAGGGGTTTCGGGTCTGACTAGGGGTATCCCAATACCCTAAACCAGGACTTACTACACACATGGTTTAACACACTTATGATATAATCTTAGGATAACTCAAATTTTCATTACAAACCATTATAAAAGATTTAAATAGATAATGATAATAAATAACCAAGGTTTAAGAAATTGAGTTTTATATTGATGATAATGAATCATGATTAAGAAACTGTATATATGAAATCGTCATTATACCTTAGACAATAGAAGGACCAATTTTGATGAATTGTTATTGGAATCAAAAATTAAATTGTTGAATTATTTAACCGATGGTATTTTGGCTATAATAATTAGGAAAACATTAATGATAATTCATGATTTTTAAAGAAAATGATTTAGAGGAAAGTGTTATTTGAGGAATAATTTATTTGTATTTATATATAAATAATTTTAAAGGTATTGATATCCTTTAGGATTTATATGTTTATTAATAAGATAATAATAAAATTAAAATACAATTATGATACTTTAAAATAACATGGTTGTATTGAAAACCATAATTAAGAGTCTATGGAATGATTAAATTTCAAGGATTTTCATTTGGTTTATCTAGAAAATTACAGTAAAATGGTTTTATTAAAGGAAAACCTTTAAGCTGCGTGAAAACTAATCAAATATGACAGGGCCATGTGTCTTGAACCCATTACTGAAGGCTTATAAGGGATTCAAACCACCAACTGAGATTCACAATTTCTAGGGTAGTTTTTCTTCATTTTTATATAATAAATTTTTAGAAAAAATATTAATAATAGACCCATAGTATCGCTTTTTTGGATAACATATTAACCTTTTAACCTTATTTATTTTGGATGATAGTTATAGAAAAATATTTAAACTTGTCACTATTTTATATGCCTTACAATAATTTAAATGTCATGGTGCATCAATGATTAAAGTAAATTTTTAGATACCCATTTCTTGAAGTAAAGGATGAATTTTAATATGAAAGAATAACAAAAAAATAGGAAATTATTCTAATAAAATTTAAATGTATCAATAAATTAAATTTCACGGTATTATTAACTAGTAAAATATTTACTCAATATTATGAAAATGATAATAAAATGTTTTTTCCTCATACATTAATTTCTATTAAAACGATGGTCTACAAAATCATCAATGATTTATGGATTTTAGACCCTCAAATTTTTATTTATTAGTAACATGTTTTTAATTGATGACCAAAATATCTCTCTATAAATGTTTATACTTTTTCTCATACTACATATCACTTCCTTATACTAATATTATCTTATACAGGGAGAGAGTTATATGTTAGTCAATGTGAAGTTTTAAATTCTGATTCACACTATTATAGGGGATGACTATTATACCCATATCATAATTTGGTATTTCCACATAGGAAATATCAAAAAAATCTATTAAAAATTGTGCTTAAATTTTGAGGATGCAATTTAATTCAGATTAGGGAAATGTAACACCCTGAAAATCTATAGTAGTAACATTGTATCAAATAACATATATGACACACAAATCAAATATTATAAGGAAACATAATATCATGATAATTTATAACATATTTACTATTTTAAATAAATTAAATAAGTTTTATATCTTACAATACAAGGGACACTAAGTAATCATAGGTTGCAGACAATAATGACATTCTTCGATTGCTTGAATTAAACACAAGATCATGTTTTACAAATCAAAAATATATTATTTACAATATTATTATTTGATATAATAAACTAGCCATTGATAATAGTATTACCAAAATTATTAATATTTATTTTTTATAAAAATATAAAATGACTGAATAGGTTTCCGATTAATTTGAAATGAAAATATAAACTATTTGAATATGATGGAAATATTTATATTTTTGTGATCGTAATAGAATTATCGCTTAATAAATAAATTAATTATTATTAGAAAATGATATAAATTAAATATATAAGTTATATATACAATAATATAATAGATTTTATAGACATAAGATAAGATTAAACTTAATATTGTACATAAAAACCATACTTCTTAATCGGTCAATTTTACGACCAATTAATGGTGATCACATTTAAAATAAAATTTTTAACCATTTATAAATATTATTGTATAAACAAAACATAATATTATAAACAAAAATAGGAAAATTATGTTATAGTTAAATATTGGGATTTTTCATTGATGTGTCATTTTTTAATGAATAATCAATCATACTGAAAATTAATTTAAAACTACATTTTAACCTAATATATAAAAGTGGTTAAATTATAAATTTAATATACATTAAAGTTTATGTAGATATTATTTTTACTATGTAATAAAATTTTGTCATTGTAATAAATTTCTCATTTAAATTGACTATAAAATCTAATCAAATTTATGATATTTTTACTTTAAAAACATACATTGTCATCTCGTCTTCAGGATTAATTTTAGTTTAGTTTCTTCCACTTATGTGTCAAGAATTTTAAAAAATAAATTCAATATTTGGAATTAGAATAGTTTTTAATTTAATATAATGTTAACTTAGGTTTTGATGAAAAATATTAGAGAATGTAATTAAAATTAATTTCCACGATTAAGGTTAAACTAATATTAATATGAGACTAAACGATAACCTTAAGACTTAAATTGACCTATTTACTTGTATAAAATAAATTGGATAGCCATATTTAAACCATAAAATTACATGTCTATACATTGGAAGATTTTATATCCACTTTCAAAACAATTGTTTTCTGGTTCCATTATTTTAAATTATTACTAGAGTGACACCACTCCTCTAATATAAAAGGCCACATTACCTCCCAATTTATCAAAACATTGATGCCACATAGGTTTTTCCAAACTCTATCAATTGACTCATAAAAATTCCATCTTTACATTATGAAGATTTAATTTGAACATTACTCAATCCTAGGAAGTCATTTGGTGTAAATGAAAATAACATTCCTGATTAACAGATATCATCATTCCTAAACCCTTTAATTTTATTTTTGTTCTCAACTGCATAAACTTCTCTTATTAAACTATTATAAAAAATAATAGTATCCTCAATATAATTGGATTATTTATTATGATTATTTTACCTACACTTACACACACTTCCATCTAATGGGTAACAAATATTCTATTTACATGTTTGGAGGACCACCACCTCACTAAACAATTATTGTTCAATTTATTTTTACTGATGATAATGGTTTCAATTATTATGTAAAATCTGATTTTATATGTTATATATATTATTTATTATGTATTTATTCTTATGTAATTATTTTACAACACATATCCTTATTCTACCATTTTTTTGTAAAAATGATAACATCGTTCGTGGAAGTGCGGACTACCACCCCCAAAAAATGATGGGATTCATTCACACTAAACAAGGAACATATTAAGGATAACTTTTAACAAACACTTATAAAATATAATGCATAAATAATTTAATATAATTATAATAAACATGTATAACCATAAATTTTATTATTAATTCTTTTAGTGTATGTTAATAAAATAAAGTTATCTCTCATGCTTTTGTACGAACTACTATCTACATGAACGTTGTATTTGATTTCTTATCTCTAAACATTATATATGATTCTAGATAACAATATAATGGATATATATGTTATTAAAATTATGTTTTCCATTATACAAATGATGAAACTATGACATATTTGATAAGCACAACAAATAACAAGTTAAGACATACACGATGAATGTGGCAAATAACACTCGATATAGTTAAATTAATGAAAGATTGTTTAAAAATTGGTTATAAGATATTATAAGAAGATGATATATGAAATTATTAACATGATAATTTTTCTAGTATAAGTTAGTAACATATTTTCAACCACTATAATTTTCGATAAAGTCCACACACAAAAAGGAATTTCAAGGTAACATATTTTTATCTCAATTGGCATTCCGTTGAGACTTAATTGATGTTATGTAGCTAGTTTCTTTTATATGGAGTATATATTTCAATTGAAATGTTATATAAGGAATTAATTTATTCTCATGATATCATAAATCTCATATAATATTATTACATTATGAGGGTTATGATTTAAAATGGTTTATTGTATTATGGGACACATTGTAATGTTTAAATATTATTTTCTTCAACAATAACATTAAAAATATGTCCTTATTGTTTTTCACTCAACAAAATTATATAAAAAATGTACTATAAACTATTTCATTATCCCCGAGATATTCATTACCAATTTCTTGTATAATTACCATTTTTCACTCATTGGTACCCAAAATGGTTTGAAAAATATTTTAAGAAAACCCAATTTTATTTATATATTATGTTTGAGAACAAGTTTTCTTCAAAATACCATGTTATATTAAATTTTTCAAAGAAAAATAATGTGGTAAATAATTTTTTAATATTTTTTCCTTTTAACAATAATTTAAATTTAATATTATTTTTCCATTCCCAAAAATTTAACTTTCTAAAAATTTTACCATGAAAAAAGAATGCTTTTTTACCTTGTATTGCATGTATTGATTTATCTTCCATTCTTTATTTGAAACCACGTTTTAATGTTTAGATGTGATATTTTTTTAATGATTTTTTTTAAATCTATTTTAAATAAAAAAAAGTTTAAAAATGTTTATCATAAAAAATAATGTTTCTATGAAGAAAATTTTAAATAGTTATTCGATTTTTCATTAATCAAAACAACCGTCTTTTTTACTCCAAAAAGAATTTTTGTGTTGATAACAGACTTATTCTTCATCTAGATGTTTTATTATTTATTTGAACTAGGATATTTTTCACATTCAATACCATTATTCATTTTTTAGTCTTCTTAAAATACTCAATTTCTTATGATCATCGAAAATTAAATTTCCCCAATTTATCCCCTTAATTTATCAAGAATATTACTACTTCCTAAAACATATTCTATTTAACATATATTGTATACTTTGACAGTTATTTGATTATTTGGGGAAATATTGTTAATTATTTATTTTTTATTCAATATGCATATTTGATAGGGAATATTATTTATTTTAAATAATTAATATAATAAAATAATTGGACTCGTAATGGTAGGAGGATCTCGAACATTAAATTTCTCTTGTATTCATCGATATGTTCTCATGAGACAAATATGTTCCGTAAATGCGTTTCTACATATTGTTTTAAATTAATTAAAAATGTTCTTGATATTAATATGTTTTATTAAGCCTTAGACATGATGTCCATTAATGGGTCATTTCCCTCATTTAGTTTAATTTATTATTCTTCCATGAGATTTTTTGTAGACCTGACTATGGATACAATTAATTTTTAGTTACATGAATGGATGGTGTTTTGGTTTCATACCTTAGTATATTAATATTTATTTATCTACTTAATTAAACACCATGTATTTATAGTTATTATGTTTTTATATTTTTTATTTAGTTCCTTCACTGTTTTTTGATTACAAGCTATGTGTGTTCAATTATTTAAAATCTGATAATTATTACTCTCATTGATTCATTATTGCATCTGCTATATTTTTTCCACATCGACATTGTTTTTTCTCACACTTATTATTTTTCGTTCCATACGAATCTATGAATATTACTATGAATGATATTCAGGGATATAATATATGTATTAGAGTTATCCTATATGTTATTTATATAGAAAAAAGAAAAAAATGTTGTAATTAGTATACTAATTTTAAATAGGAGACACATTTACGTACATAGTTTACCAAAACTACTAAACTCTCAGTCCTTTGGAATTTGATTCCTTTCATTCATAACAATGTATTTTAAACTAGACACCAACTCTAGGCTATTTGGGGTTAGTCCACAACACTCATGATTAATTATTTTACATGTTTATGCCATGTTTATTGCCTTATATTTTTGTTTTCAACCATTTTAAACAATTAAAATCTTTCCGTGACAACATGATTTTTTACTATAATGGTTAATATTATTACAATAAATTTACAAAATAAACATAAATGATCCATGAAGTAAATTTTAAATCATATACCAATTAGTTGGATGAAGTACAGTTTTTATGAATTTATTATAATCTATTAAAATATTTTATATGTATATATATTATTAATTAAAATTTTGTCACTATTCAAATCATAACATTATAAAAAATATAAATACGAAAAAATTAGAAAAAAACATTTATAGATCCATAATATTACAGTGTCATCAAGAAATTTTTTGATGACTATAATTATATCAAATTATACTTAATGTAATATATTTAATATCATTTACTTGATATTCCCATTAACAAACCTATTAATGAATTATCATTTTAAAGGACTTTAATATAAATTTTTATTCCCTAAAAATAGAAAACAAATTTTCATTATCGAGATAAAAATTTTAGATTCAAAATGAGTATTTATAGTTAATGATCATTTTTTAAAAACCACAAATACAAAATGTAACACTTATTAAAAACATTCGAGTGACATATTTGACTTCCCTTATAATAAAGTATAATAAAATCCATAATTTCATATAAGAGGATCATAGCGTCCCTAAAATAATACCAATGAAGATTATGTCAAAAATAACTGATAAAATATTATTTTTAAATGTTTTTTTGATAATTTTATAAAAATTTTAATATTATTTTTATCCATAATTACCTGATATTCCTTTAAATGTGTTAATAAAATTTTCCAAAGTTTATATTCTTTATGAAAAAACCTAAAAGTTACCTCTTTACTAAATTTATGCCTTCTAATTCAGTATATATAATAAATTTTTAAAAGATCAAAACAATTATGTTTCAATAATTAATTTAAAATTAACCCCTGTAATGAAATTAGAATACATGGTTTTAATTTGAAATGATCAAACTATTAAGATGATATTATATTCAAATTAAATTTAAAATTTATTGAAATAAAATAAATATCATAAAATTATAAATAATTTACATATTAATAATTTTAATCTAATTGAAATTTTAATAAACATGAGATAATATTTATATGAAATGGTTTTTTAAATTAAAATTGCAATTTTTGTCACTATTCACCAAAACATGAATTTTATGAAAAAGTACCAAAAAATCAGGAAAATTAAATTTCGATATTATTATTCCAAATACAGGGTTTTTTTAAATTGAATGTACCGATGTTTCAAAAACTATATTTAAAACTATTGTTTCATTGAAATTAGTTAAAACAACCTTTAAAAAATATTATCTTCTAATATGTAAAATTGATGTCATTATTATCTTATGTATATCAAACATATTACATGAATATTATTTTATTTAGATATATAACAAATATATTTTATTAATATAAAAAAATAGTGATTTATTTAATTTTTATGATAAAATGATATTTTAGATATAATAATGGGTTTTTTATAAAAACAAAAACTTTTTATTCAATGGGTTTTTATTCCAATTTGCATTTAATTATTAATCAATGATATATTTTTGTTTAAATGTTTAAACTAGATTTTAAATGTTTAGTTAATCATATTCAAAAAAACCAACATATTTTCTAGTGTTAAAATATTAATATTTAATTGAATATCATAGTTCAGTGTTGCATGCAATAAAAGCTATCGAAGAGATTATATTAAATATAATACATACCAGAAAATATTTTTCTATTCAATATATTTTACTTATTCTAAACTATTTGTTTTTGTAAATTTATAAATACATAGGTAATATCTTGTATTCTATTTGTGGAATATGTATTTTGTTAGATGATTATTTTAGTGAGTCAGGCATGAAAAAATCATGTTGAGTAATCAATATTTCATTAGAATGGTGATAATGTTGCTGAAGTTGAATTAAATATGAAATTATCCTTTTAATGTAGGTTTGCCTATTTATGTACACAATATATATGGAAAATTAATTCCATAACTTTTTAAAAAGGATCATAAAAAATTATTTCATAATATGATTATTTCTTTTGAATCGATTTTATTTTCATCCATAAACAAATTACATTTTTGTGATCATTAAATTTCTAAATATCATTCACTTTTTTAGTTTAATGATCTATGTGACCAAGCATAATTGTGTGTAAATTTTTCTTTTCATCCATTTCCACATTTTATCATACCATCAATTTTATCCTATTTATAAACCTACTTTATAATTTTCTGGATGTAATTCATGTATATACTTCACTCTTTATTGATAGGTAATTTTATATACCATTTTTATGTTGTGGGTTAATATAAATAAATTTTATAACATTCAATCCTTCATTACTAAAAATTTGTTATATACTATCAAAAATGTTTTTATTAACACATGACAGTTAAATCCTATCCGTTAAAATTCAATCCATGAATAAAAATGACAACATAATAAAAATATTCATAATTTTAATATATAAATATAATATATTGATAATTAAGTTCCCAATTTTTATTAATTTCTTTATAATGTTCCAAAAAATATATTTCTAAAAAATCATTTTTTTTATAAAAAAATTAATTATTTTTAAAAAATGTAATATTTTTTTTCAAAATATAATTCAATTTTTAAATGGAAATATAAAAAATATGTTATAATTAATTTTTTATAAATTTATAAAAGGAGGTATTTATAGATGAAGAGTAAAAAATATAGTTTTTAATAAAAACACTTCTTCAATTAAATAATTTATAATGTTAAATTTAATATTAAATGGTTTTAAATGTATAATTTGTTAAAATATATTTTATTTAATGAAATTTAAGCCATTTAAATCAAAATTTATTTTCAAATTTGATTAAAAAACTTCTTATACGTATGAAAATGTTTTCTTTAAAAATATTTTTTCATCACCTATACAGTTTTTAAATAAATTAGTATTTCAACATTTATAAATTTAATACCATTATATTGATTAAATATTTTTTAATTATCTTAATTTATATTATATAAAATTATTATTTAATTTTTTTTCATAATAAAATGTGGGAACAATAAAATTATATTAAAATAGTTAAGGTTACAAAAGGTTTACAAAGGTTTAAACTATTGAGATAATGGTTAAAAATATAAAAAAATACCTCTATCATAAATGTGAGTTTTTTCATCCAAATATAAATTTATTCATTTATGTATTTTATTATAAATAATTACATTTAATATTAGAACTATAAAATGAATTTTTTATCGATTAGATATATTTTTTTGAAATTAAAAACTATTATGATTCATTTTAATTAACAACATGGTTGGAATATCCCATTAGGTTTTAGAATTAATAAATGGCCTGACACCCATTTTTAGTATATTATTTATCCAAAAATTTAGTTGAAACCAATTTATTACTTTATTTTATGTTTATATTATTTTTACATTTATATTGTTTATTTTTCAAAAAAATTGTTATCCATGAATTTTATATACTTATATTAAATGAAATATCTAAAATTAGATAAATTAAATCTAATAGAATTTATTTTAAATTTAGATTCATCATATATATTTTTTATGAGTAAAAAATATATTTTTTTCACACACTTACTTTATCATTGTAAAATGTAATATTATTCCTGTTATGATTAGAATGGGTTGAATTTTGTTTAAGTATAATATATGGATTAACAATTAATCAAAAAATTTGTTATTTTTTAGAATATGTAAAACATGTCATATAATATAATTTAGTTTTGGGGTCTTTGGATTTACTTGACAATTTTAGTATATTAATATATTAAGATTTTATGGAATTACATGTGCACTCCTCACCTCTCTTATAAACAGGCATCTAAACATTCTCTTAATAACACAACAATGATCCTTATATATCACCAAAACCATGATAAATTAGATTTAAAACATTAACTGAAATATTATATGGGATGTTTCCATCAAATAATACCAACCCTATTTTCCTTAAGTGGTGATCAAATGGAGTTCCTCCAAAAAGAAGGTAATCCCCTTAATCAACAACTATTTTTTCTAAATAATTAATTTTCCCATATAAATATTTGGTATTTATCATAAAATAATATCTTAAATATCTTATATGTTCTTAAATCATGTCATTCATATTAATCCACCATTACAAACCATTGTTCCCATTGATAGTGATGTTATAGTATCTAATGTGTGTACATTTAGCTCAACATCTCCTTCTAATGACAACATTCATTTATTGTAACTCTCAATTATGAATGGGTACTATGATGGGTTTTACATTCATATAATATTTTTTTCAAATAATTATAAATTTTTTATTATAATATTATTTCTTCTTTTTTTCAATCTAATCTACCTAGAAATGATTACATCCCTTCGGTGCACATGTAGACTACAACCTCCATGAAGTGATGCGATTTGTTTTTCATTCCAATATTACACTAATAGTAATTAGGTTATATTTTATGAATATATATGATATATATAATATAATAAATATTTCTTAATGTCTAATTTTTTATTTACCTTTCTCTTATTTTATACATTAATATGATAAAACATAATTCTTGCGTACGTACTACCTACCTACTCTATGAATGGTGTAATGCATTTTTTTCTTCATAATTTATAGATGGATATAAACATATATATAATTATTATATATAATATTTAAATCATTATTATTATTTTTTATATGAGGGATCCATGATCAATCTATTAGTAGCTAACTTATTGATCCAAAACTTTTATGAAAAAAAATAAGTTATCAAAAAGAAACATTGATTTTAATATAAAATTATTAATAAACAGATTATAAAATTTTACATGTAAAATATGTATGAAATTATTTATATGTGTACAAATATAAGATATATTTATAATAAATTATTCTATATTATATATGAGGTTAAATGAATTTCATTTTAAGTGGATTTTGAGGTAAGTGATTTTCATCTAATATTTACCCTTTTGAGATAAATGAAAGATTAATTACTTGTTTATTTTACGTGTTGAATATACTAATAATGAATTTATATTGTAATTATTTTCTTAAATGTAATGGTATTTAAATATCCATATATGATTCATTATTTCATGTGTAATAATATTAAAACATAACCAAATTAGTATGCATTTAATATTAAAATATCATTTTTTATTAGAAATTAGTATGATTATTTTTTCATTGATGAAAACCAATAATCTTCCTATAAAAAAAATAAATTATTTTAATCTCCTAATTATAATTATTTGATATAATTGATTTATCCTCATTTTCCTCATATTAAGATTTCAAGGACCCAAATAATTTATTTAAGTAACAAATAATTTTATTTCCCTCTTCGATAAAAATTCATTACATTTCAAATTACTTATTAAAACATACAAGATCCATGTGGACTCATTGTATTTATGTTTTATAACATCAAGGTGCTCATAGGAGGATTATAAGTTCCTTATGGTGTTTTTGGGATATTCTGGAATTATGGTTAATACACAATATGTAAAGCTTACATATAGTTAATTTTCAGTTCACAACTTCTGCTAGTCCAGTTCATGATGTCTAACTTAAGGAGAAAAATAACAAATAGAGAATCTGTTGTTTGGGAAAACATAACCTCAAATATTAGACTACATGAAGTGGTATTACACGTCATGTAAATCCCCAATAAATCACATCTTTAAATGTTACAACCACTTTGGTTTTCTCCATATCCTACAACCAGATGTTCTTCTATCACATTCCAGGTGACAAACGGCTCTTTTCCATGTAATATTGATATACCCTATTTATTAAAAAATCCTTTTGAAATATTTTTTTACCCATGTTGATCCAAGCTATTTCCAATCTCAGTTTATTGTGGTTTCTCCTTGTTTAGTCTCCTTTTTTTCCTCTGGATGTTTTTACCATGAGATGGTAGATCACCTCCCATGTTTATATTGGGATTTTATTGGGTTTTAGTTTGGTCGTCCAACATTTTCCATATATTTATGGTGTTCATATAGGAGAGGTTATCAGAAATCTATAATATTGGTTCATTATAGTGTAAATATTTATGAATTATTTTGATGTAGTGGATTTATTTCATATATATTTATTTACATAAGGTTTTAAATTTATCATACACTACCCTTTTATATGGAAATATAATTTTTCTAAAAATCATTGATGTGGATAAATGAAAATGGGAGCGAACACATGCTAATCATGTTGTATCATTATACCAGGATAGTGTTTTGCGTCGTGTATTTCTATAAAGTTTTCTATTTACTCTATATGTTTTTTGAATATTGGACTTTTGAGAGAATATAAAGCTGGAATTAATTGATATTTAATTATAATAAGAAATTAATAGAGGCATGATTTTAATATAGTGGTTGATTTAATCTGATGGTAATAAAATTGATGCAATGTAAATGTTTAATTGAATTTGATATTCCATATGATTAATGGTTATGATAATGGTTGTTAATAATTGTTACCATTGATCATAATAACTGAAAAGTAATGTTGAACATGAATGCTAATTATCTAGGTTGTTAAAACAATAAATAAATGGTATAAATTGTTTTTACATTTGATATATTTTTATAGAAGGTTCCTTATGTTTCTTTTAGTGGGACCATATTGAAAAATATATTGGATAAATAATGATTTAGTAAGGAATATCTATTTGATAATGATTTTATTGTTCATGAGTTCCCCATTTTAGTGAGAAGGATTTGTGCCTTGTTATGGTTCCATGGGATCTCATTTTTAAGTGAATTTTGAATGCAATGTATTAAGGGATGAGTTACTCGGTTGATTTCATATTTATTCATAATTCTATTTTGACGTGATATGTATATGAGGCTTGTGTTGTGATCCTAAAATGGTTATGAAATGGATGATTGATTAGAGGCATAGAGGCTTGGATGTGATGTGAACATTGTATGTCTAATCCAGGGATGGCTGATGTGATATATGGGAAAAGGAAGGACAAATTATGTGGCAGAAGATAACACCTGTAAAGGAGAAATACATATGTATATGCATTTGGTTGTAAAGGATGACACACGAGCTGATAGAACGGGTTAATGATGGGCTTACCCATTGATGTGTCACTAGGATGTTGAATTCCATCAGTAATCTATTTAATGGAAAATTTCCAACCTTTTTGATTTATCTACACCCATTTCCCATCTGTATGAGATCCCTGGAGGTTCCTAATAGCTAGTTTCATCTTAGTGGTAGATTATGATATCTTTTCTATAGTGACTAGTTTATGGAACAGTAATACAAATGAATTTCATAATTCATAACAATCATTGATGGCTAATAATTGAATGAGAATTAATAAAATATGATATTTATGATAAACCATGGGCTTGGTTTGGAATATTCATGGTTTTCATGGACATTACTTTGTTGGTTAATGAAATTACATTTTATGTTATATGGAAAAATTATAAATTTTAATTAGTGTTCAGGGAACTAATTATCCAATGGAAATGAAAATGGTAAAGAGGTAATTAATTTATCTTATTTTTAATCATGGGTGATTATAGAAAATCTTGTCTTAGTAGTGGATTCTAGGAGTTTGAGCGATATTAACCAAAATTATTTATAAGACTAGGTTATGTTCATAGAGTGGTTGTGGAAAATAAAATATAATGTATAGTATGTTATTTAATACAATAACCCACCCATGTTATTTAGGGTGGTTGACACCCGTTGTACTCTCGGAGGGTTTTTTCTCCAACATCCTAGTGGGAGGATGAATCCATAACTACCTATTATAGCCCCAATCTCATCTCTGGGTAGTAACTTGTACAAGTATTCATAGATTTTAGTTTTTTCATATATATGTTTAGAGGTATTTGATGTATTATAGATATTTCACACAAATGTATTCTCAAATATTGTATGCAAAGGATCATTATTGGAATGATGTGTATATATTTTGAGGGAATGAGGTACATAATCTATGTATGTGCAGTAGTGGCTTGATGTATAATAATCGGTGTTTGATATGCATCATATTAGAAATTATGGCTCCAAAAAACTAGTTGGAAACTATATGTGTTTATAGTTATGGGTTTTGTTTTTTTATGTTATGCATGTTGTAAATACTTTGTTTCTTCTCCCTGGAGTTTTCAGGATGACCTATTTTGGAGGGAGATTCTCTTGATGTTCCTTATTGGGGAAGAGCATAATTCCAATGGGGAAGTGGTAGTGTGGTGTCATTGATGGTCATTATTTTATTATATCATCTTCTGTATGTGATACATAGTATGATTTGTCCATATTGTTGCCTGAAACCTATTTTAGCATTTTATATGTTGAGTTAGTTTCATTATTGTTCACTATGATTTATCTTTCATTCATTATCCATTTTACAAGAGGATACAAGGAGGATCATCTAAGTATAATATTTTTGTCACCAAAAATATATATATACATTAATTTTTAGGTCAACTAGAGTAGGTTGGTGAATGGGCTTAAAATTACTAGCTCAAGGTTTATCATGAGTTTTTTTGGGCATCATGGTCACAACCGTCATTACCTTTTTGGTACTTGGAGTTTTCCTTTCATTTGTTTCATACT
Organism: Viscum album; assembly: GCA_963277665.1. Classification (NCBI taxonomy): domain Eukaryota; kingdom Viridiplantae; phylum Streptophyta; class Magnoliopsida; order Santalales; family Viscaceae; genus Viscum; species Viscum album. The sequence continues at coordinate 1,553,652,539 of OY728165.1, forward strand.
ATATGATATTTCATGTTTCCACTCCAATCTTATTTATATGTATATGTAAAATCAGATATTGTTTGTTGTATCCTTTTTATCTATCTCTTACACATGATTCTATTAGTGGGTACTGACTCTTATATACTTGTTTTTGTATACACCCATTGATAGTCCCCAACCCAAGGCCTACTAGAGGTAGGACTCGGGAAGTCAAAAAATACCTTTCATCATTTTAGTATCAATTTGGTTGGGGGATGTGAATAATTGGTATCAATGATTCTTATTTCAAGTATTGAATGGAGTTTGGAGTTAGGAACAAGTGATTTTTCATGAGTTGGTAGGGAAACTATGTCATATTAGTCAATCAGTTGATGTAAAAATAGCAGAGCAACTAAGAAATGAGGTTTTAGCCCCCCTGTGATATAATTAATGACGAAATATTTTTATTTATCCAACTAAATTATTTTATATTTACTATAGGCTATAGAACTGGGATAATATTAGAAATCATTATAAATTTTACTTATGATATTATATTTGTTGACCATTGAATATGATAAAACTATACACAACATAATAGTAAATTAATTAATCAACCTTAAAAATCTATTTTATTATTTTATGAGCTATAGAAATTTGTTATATTCTTTTAGTATGACTCTAGGTTAGTGTCCTCATAATGTTTATTATGAATATGATTTGTAGGATATACCAACACATTGGCATAGAGTGGAGGTCAACAATGATGATAATGGGAGTATGACACTTTGAAAATTACATCATCAAAGACTGTAAAAGTGTAAGTTATATTTTTCAGATTCAATCACTGAATACTAGTTAGAAGGCATTGGGTTATCTTTTAGTAATGTTTGTACTTAGTAGGACCACTATGATTTATTTTCTATGACAATACCATCTAGATTAGTGAGCCATTATTGGTTATTATACCTTGTGGATTAATAGGATTCTATATTGACATGGTAGAATGTCTATAGAACAGTTCCAAGAATATTTTCATTCTTCAAAAATGGATGTGGAATGTATCTAAGAAATTTATTCTCTTTGATTGGGGGTTACAACAAATGAGATTTTGGGATCCATTTTTGGACATAACTACGATATGATGTAGACCTATTGCTGGATAATGACGCTTGTGTGAGGCATCAAAATGAGTAATTACATCCACTGATCAAATTATTGGTCACATATATTTATTATAAAGACATATCTCAAGTTTATAGTGTTAGAAAAGGTTGTTGAGAGAATAATGGAAGGAACTGAATAATCATGAGAGGTGAGTCTTCAAGATTCCTCATGAACCATAGTATTTGTTCTGGGATATTATATGTTAGTGAAGAAGTGTTTTCAGAATGCCAGTGCTAGGACCCAAATCTCATCATATTATTTCATACAGTGGTGTGTATCATAGACATATGATAATGGATAATATGTGTGTTTTTATTTTGAAGGATAAGGTCATCGGCTATGAGAGTGCCTGAGTATTCTGAGTAGACATTATGTTCCAGTTGTTCCCCATTATGTTTATCCATAGAGTCTATTTCAGTTGAAGTAGCAAAAATATGGTGTTATATTTTGAGATTAGAAAAGAGATTGTAAGGTAGTAAATGTACAACAGTAAGACACTTATCATCATTAGAGATCATAGTGAAGCAATAGAGGTTTTTTTAGCAATGTCAAAGATTCCATAAAGTATGTTTTGTTTGGCTACATTCTTTTTCATTGATAGCTTCAGAAAATCAAAAAGTAATTTTAGTGAACCTTTTATTATTTTGAATATGTGTTCATGCTTTTCTTGATTTGGGAGTGACACACACCACTATATCACCTAATATCATCCATTCTATCATACATGAGTTAGACAGTCTACTATTGTATTTGGTTTTGACTATGCATGTTGGAGGATTACATGATGGTATAAAGTATGAAAAGACTAAAAGCTATTTTTAGGAAAGCATCCCTCCTGGGGAGATATCCTATATTAGTGAATATAGCCATATGACATATTCCTCAGTATGGACTGGTTATATTTAGTACCGATTATTTTGGATTTTTATGGAGGGATACTATGTTTTATGATGATGAAAAATGTACATCATTGTTTTTTTGGTGTGTGAGGCCCTTATATAGATCAGAGACATGTTCAATAATTTCCATTTTTATTGATAAGATGATGTTTTTACATCATAGTTTCATCATTCAGTGCCTCCCATGGTTGTAGAAGAGTACCCAAATGTGTATCTATAAGAGGCTGTTTCATTACCTCCTTGAAGGGAGATTTTGATTGGTATAGAGCTACATTTATCCATGTATCCCTTCTAGATGTTTCAATATAGTATGAAACAAACCAGTTTGGGTGATTTATGAGTGTAGGTTGATAATCTACTATAATTTGTTTCTATTTAGTTGAGTGTGTAACCATTGGGTTCCCATGTTTAAAAAAAGGAAAATGTATGTTTATAGAATTGTGTTGATTATCATACCTTGAAATAAGTGAAAGTGAAGAAGGTATATCATCTTCCAAGGATTATTGATTTTTTAGATTAGCTGATGGGATATAGTGGGTTCTTAAGGACGAATTTATGGACATATTATATTAACATATACTAGTGAAAAATGATGATATTTCAATGACTAATTTTTATTTTTATAATTCAAATTTTGAGTAATTATTACGGTTTTTCATATTAGATCATTATGTTTTTGTGTTCATGAATTTTATATTATTATCATTCAATGTGTTATTGGATGTGTTAGTGCTTATTTTCATTGATGAAATCCTTTTTTACATGGCATTGTAGGACAAGTGTGAAGAGAATTTCTGTTCTGTTTTAGTAGTTCTTTGTCCTGAGAAGTTATTTAACAAGTTTTCAATGTTTGAGTTTCAGGATCCTGAAGTCCATTTTATGTGGAATGTGGTATCATGGTATAGAGTAGATATAGATAATTCAAAGATATAGGAGGGTGTGTCTTAGTAATCACACAAGAGAGTGGCATAAGTGAATAATATTCATGGACTTTCATGCCATTATAGTATGTATATAACCAATTTCAGATAGGTTGTGACTCCTTAGAATACTTTTAGTATTAGTGATCATGAATTATTATATGCAAAATCATTTCATAAATGTATTGAGTACTTAAAAGATATGTTTCTCAGTGCTCCATTTCTTTTTTATTTTCAGTGGTGGGTGTTGAGTTTATGTTTTTTTGTTACATATCATGTATAAGATTTTTGAATGTTATGATGTTGAATTTGTTTTTTTATTCTTATGAGTATGATTAGTTACATATCTAGTAGTTTAACTACACTACCCATGATCCTCAGTTTCAAATTATGGTGTTTTATTTGAATATGTGCAAACATTACCTTCATTGCGAGTGTTTCATGGATTTTACTGACCATATGAGATTGATATATGTCTTATCCTGGCATAACATATACATACATTTACGTTTTGGGATGTAATTTTTGTAGGAATACAATATTGATATTTATTATATTCCAGGAACGAAAAATGTTATTGTCTATTCACTAAGTAGGAAATGATTTTTTGATGTCATACATGAATCATTGGATTCTTGGAGACTTATGGAAGAACACACAATGATGAATCTTTGTATAGTAGTGAATTGGGGCATACGTTTCCTTTTCCATATGAAAAGGTTGTCATATTTGGTGTTGTAGATGGAGAATCCCAAGTTGGGGTATAATAAAGTGGCAGTCTTGAGAGGCAGAGTTGTTTTTTCAGATTCCCTAGATTGATGTTCTAAGAATGGACAAGACCAGGAATTGTTCTAGGAAATGAATTTCATTCCGTTCCTGATGAATGAGATAGTTCTTTGAGAGTTCCATAGTTCTACATTAGCTATATCACTAATAATTACAATGATATTTTAAGATTATATAGGATAGTTATTCTGTTCTAGGATGAAGCATATAGTTAAGGATCTTGATTCTCAATATTTGGTTTCCTAGAAGGTGTTTTCCAAGCATTGTAACACCCCTATATTTGAGAAGAATAAAATTTTAGTCAAAACCATAAAAGACACATTAATAAATGCATTTTTTCTTCTTTTTGATGAAAAGCATATTCTAATACACACATTTGACACATTAATAAATTTTACTTGAAAAAATAAACTCATTTATTTTATAGTACTGTCAAGATTTTATTAGGGTATGTTTATGATATTTTTTGAGATCTTTCATTCTTTGATTAATAGTGAAAAATACAGAATTTAAATTGAAAACTGAATATTTGTCCAAATAATTTATAATGATAAATTATATTATTAATTGCATATAATGTCACAATAGTTAAATTATACACGTTATAATCCAATTTATTTAATTATAGTAATTAATACATTTTATTTATATATAAAAACTAATTATACTTTTGGTAATTTTCATTTTAAAAACAACTTTATCTTTCTGTTTTTGGGATTAATATTATACTAATTTATGACACTTATGTGATTTGAATTTTGATAAATTATATATATATTTTAAATCAATATTATGTATACATTATAAGATGAAAACTTATTTTATGACCAAATGTATTTGTGAATGTAATTAAAATTAAATATTTTGATTAAGAGAAAAACGAGTTTTTCAAGAGACAAAACATCAAAAATATTTGGAAAAATTAACTAGAAACATATAAAAACCATTATCTAGCTGTATTTCGACCATATAACCTCTTAAAAGAATATGTTTATTATTATTTTAGGAACATTAATTATGGTATACCCCCCAATTGTGATTAATTTCATATACTAAAAGAATGCCATTACAACTCCACTACGAAAGGGAAACCACTCCCCTCACATATTCACATATCCAATTACATTTTTATTATAAAAAAACTTCTAAATTAACATAATAAATAACATCACATTATCATAGATTCCATATGATGGGATTAAATCCAACATTGAAAACAATTTTTTCAACCCTAAGAAGGATACCCAAAGAAGAGGTACTATTTCCTAAAAGTGATTTAATTTTATATCTCTATCATTCTCTATAATTTGTGATTATATATTTATCATATTAAAACAAAAATATATTAAATATTTAGAGATGCTGTTATGGTAAGGGAACAACCTAAATCCCCAAAAAACTTAATAAAATGGGATACATAATCCTACCTCCAGTCTATGAAGACTAATACCTAATGAACCGATCTTGTACATTATTACATTACATCATTTAATGGTTGTGAATAATTATAATATAATTATATATTATTGGGGGTAACATGATGTTTTCTAGGGATCTTACTCTACAACTCTAGTGATTTGATATTATTCCTTGCTCATATTTCCCTTTCAGGCTTACTCCCCTTATAGTATTCTACTCTGGGTGATGCTCTGTCTTCATTAGTGAGCATCGACTTCATTAGGAGTGCTTACATAGAAAGCCCCATGTGGATAATTGCTGAGTTCTGCCCTTTGAAATATCTTCTAACAAAGCTTCCTCCATCAACGGTACGATTCTTGTGGTCTCTGGAAAATGAATTTTAGACTTATCCTCATCTATTCTTGTTTTGGACCTGATCTATATTGAGGTGATTGTTGTGGTATTACTAGTTGGGTTTTAGTTGATTTAGTATGTGGTAGGGAAATTATCACGACATTCTGAGTCCACATGTAGATGTGGATGGAATATGCAGGTTCGCTGAGTGTCGATGGTGTTCTTTCTTGTTAGTTCACAAAATGATATTCATCACGTTTTTTTTCATGTATTTTGTTTTCTTTTTTTCTATTCCTGGATGGTTCTTTACCATGGTTTCTCTACCATTTCATTGCACTCCATAATGCATTCCACCATTTTGGTTCATCTCAATAGATCCCATGGTGCTTTGGACTATGTTTTGTGGCTTTGTTTTTTGGTATATTTTTTTTGGTACTCTTATGGCATAGTGGTGTTTCATATTCATGTTTATTTTGGTGTGTATTCTATTGTGGATTTCAGTTTGAGGTATGTTTTTTGGTGTCCCTAGTTATTGTGTTTTTCCATATCATAGTGCTATTCACAACAATTTTTGGTGTCTTACCAGCGTCGGAGTTACTTTCAGGTCATCGTACATCTATCTGTGCTCCTGTTCGGTGCCTTATTTTGTGGTACATGCACTGATGTTATATTCCCCCTCTAGGCTTCTAATGCGTCTTAGGCTGAGGATGCAACATGTATCGATGTGTGACGATGGGATTCGACGACGCATTCTGTCAGACTTATTATCTACGTTAATCACACATGGAGGTTCACAATGGGGTACATGTTAGGAGGGTTCAAGTTTTTGTTTGGATTCTGTGTCCAACTATTTTTATTTTTTCCCTCTCTAGGATTTTGCGGGATGAAACATAACCATTTTAAAAAAAAATTAATCCAAATAAAAGATATTTCACGCATGGTTTGTAATAAATATGTATTATTAATTTATATTAGATATATATTATTTATAATTGATATAGTCTTATGTAACTATTAAATAACACATACCATCATGATTTATATTTTTTTGGAATATGATAATTTTGTTCATCTGCACAGAAGACTACTTACCTAATGATGTGATGTGATTCCTTCACACATTACAAGGACTATATTAATGATGTTTCTATTAAAAATATATGATATATGTAAAATAAATAAGATAATTTAATGATAATATATACATATGTTTCTTTTAGTTCTTTTTATTTTATGATTATAAAAATATGAAAATAGCATTCATGCATACGTATGACATACCATCTACATAAACATTGTATTTCATTACTATCACAAAATTGTATGGATTACTCTAAATAAGAATATAATAAATAAATATTATATTTAATCAATTTCAAAACTTCTAGATATGAATATATACTCATCTAATTAATTAAAGGGAAAAATCATTAATCAGAACATACTCAAAAATATTATGTTGTTGCCAAAAATAATGAAATAAATCAAATGTTATTAAATAATGGTGAATAATATGTTATAAAAGGATAATATATGATATCATAAATTTTAAAATTCATATAAAATAAATTCATAAACTAATTTAAATAATTATGCTGGATATTTAGGTTTGTTTCCCCAAAAGAAAGTGCACGGTAATAAATTTTTTCTATATTTAGCTTCCATTGGGTCTTACATGTTATAATGGATCAATTCACTTTTATGTTGTTTATATAGTTATTCTTTGAAATTAAATATCTTTATTATTTCACTCCTCATAGTATTTTAGTTTTTAGTTTCAATTATGTCCTCCATGTGAATTTTATTTGAAAATTAACATGTGATGAATGCTATATAAGAAATATAAGTTACGGTTGTGATTGTTAACCTTTTATTTAAACAGGAAAATTATTTTAATAACTTTTCATTGAAAATTTAATATCTCATTATTATCCATATTATTGGGATATGGATTTGATTCTCTAAGAAAATGTATTCTATTTTTACATATAGTGTTTAGATTCAATTTATTTAAATTACTAGGAAAATATTGATAAATGCACATCCTTTACTCAACTAAGGATATTTTATAGGGAATATGTTTCATAAATTAATCTGATTATTACATATATGAGGAATTATCTGTAGGAGAAGTGTGGGGTAGTTCCTGAACACTATATATCCACTCAATTCATTTAGAGGTCTAATGCGGCAAATCCAATGGGAAAATCAAAATGGTTTCAACCTGTAGTTTTAAACCATCATATGAAAGGTTTTGACAGCATAGATATTCATGTGCCTAATACATGACATATAATAATTTATAATTCACATTATTTAGAATTCACCTATTATAAATATCAATTATATTTTCGCTGTAAAAAAATATATAGATGTAGTTTAATTTGATTTTAATGAATATGGATTATCAATTTATTTAAATGTCATGTGTGTTCAGTTATTTACCTTTATATTTTTGTTACGATTTTTGATTCAGGCTATCATTCCATGTACATAACCCATATTGATCATTTTAGATCTAACCTATTTTTTTCCCTTTCCTAAGGTAATAAACCTGAATCCCTTGAATGATATTTCATGGATGGTGATCATTTTATATTTTCATGAATTATGTTTCACTTTCCATTCCCAATGACAAATGGTTATGTTATATATAATAAATTTTAAAAAATTATAAATTTATTGGTCTATTTGTATTTGAAACTTGTATATATTCCAATGTAATAACATAAGGAAAAAACATTCGAAACTATTTTCAAGGTCATTAGAGTTGGTATGAGAGTTTTTATAATAGAAAAATTGAAAACTAGATTTAAGATAACAAATATTAGGGAACAGAACCATAAGATTGAAATTAAGGATAATAATAGAATAAAATAGTAACATTTTTAAGGTAAAGAGTATATCAGTCTTCTTATGTATCTCTATCTTGATACTAAAAGTGGATTTGGTTCTATAACAGATTAATCAAAGGGTTTTAATATAAAAATGGAATGTCATGCTTGAATCGATCGTAACATGGTACCTGACAACAATCCTTGTTGCGAATGTAGTTTGACACTCTTAGGGGGTATTATAATAATACTTCAAAATTTAAATACAATTAATTATGAAGTATTTTAAAGTTCATATTTCCCCATTAAAACCATTTATTATAATTCAGAATAACGACAAATAAATCATTAATTTATGTTATGTATTACACTATGTTTGGAATTATACATTCCGATTTAAAATTCATAAATCTATGACATAATCTACTATATATTGTTGTTAAGAAAAGCTTCATTTATTGATTATTGAAATAAATACTCATGGTAAATGTAGATAGTTTATTTCTAAGGAAACCAAAATAGAAGGTATTAAAACTGAGAAAATTATGGATTTATCAGAGTGTCTTAATTGGGTTATGAAAAATAAACATTCCTAAACGGAGTAAAATATTCTATAGTAGGAATATACTTTTTCATATTTATTAACGTGATATAATGCCCCATTTTCTAGGGAGACTACTAATCCAAATATTGTTGAGAAATTTATTACATGTTTGGAGAAGATATTTATGGCCTTATGATGATATATATAGGAAAATCTTAAACTTGCAGAGTACCATCTCAAAAGGGACGGGTTTCTATGGTGGGTGTAATTAAAAATTAAATTGAATTAATATGAAAAATAACTCATGTATTGATATTAATTTTTTAAAATATTAATTGAAGTTTATTTACCTCATGATTAAAATATTGATATGAAGATAATGATACATTGTTGAATTAAAAAGGAGGGATAAACGGTGGCTAAGCATGAAGCATACTTTACATGATTAGGAAGGTATTTTTGGATTTTATACACAATAATAAATAGAATATTGACCATTTATTTTCAAATTATATTAAACGTATACAAAGGTTGATGGTGTCTCAAATGTTTTCTTTATATCATCAAATATTTTTTTCTAAAATGATTTTGAAATAATATCGATGTCTTATGTATTCAATTAGAAGCAATAGAAGAAGAGGTCAGAATGGAAAATGATGCATATAGGGAAGGAGGTAATGAAATATTTTCCAACATGTGATAACTATGGAAATAATCACCAAGGTAAATACATGAGGGGAAATGTATGTTGTTAAAATTTTATAGAAAAAGGTCACTATGAAAAATAATACAAATGGGATAATGAAAACATGACTATTATGTTTTCCAATGGTAAGTACATAGGGAACAATGAAAACTAATTCCGCACGTGTCAAAGAAGTGTACCTTAGAAAAAGATAAGTGATCATGTTTGATGATATGATAATGATAAAAACATTGTGTAATGATTACTTTCCATGGATCCTTGGAATATTTTGTAAACTTATTTTAATTATAGTAGTTCATTTACCATAGTTATGAAATATATATATGGGATAAACTATATCACTATTTCATAATCGATTTTAACATATGTAATGAATGTTATATGAAAAATGATTTATTTAAAAGTTGAACTTATTATAAAAAAAATAATTGAAAAACTATAATATGTTCATTTTTTGATATAATAATGGTCAATTAATATGCATAAATTAAACTGGAAGATAATTACTATTATAGAACTGATTAATGTGTTGTCGAAAAAAATTATGTTATAATTGAATGAGATAAAAGTGTTTTTCATTTAAAAAATAGATCAAATAATATATGTTTTACAATTTTAATAAGGAAGAATACATGTTTTCAATATATTATTTGGGAAATTTAGGTAATTACCATATTTCCATAGAATACAAGATAATGATATTCACATTCACGATGTGTGAGAATTGTGAAATAATTCATGTTGTTTGGATACGTTTATACTAGAAATTATGAAACCTTATTTCTAATGTGTTGGATCATAATCTTTTATAAAATTCCACCATTTATAAAAATGTTAAAATGGATATTAGGATGAGGTTTTAGAGATTAATATATTATTTACCTTATGATGTAATCTATCTAAATAGACCAAAAATAAAAAGTTCAAGGAAAAGCCAAATGAAAATTTTATGTTCATGAAATAAAAATGTATTGAGTATGTATATTTCCTAATATTAGATGAGAATTAAAGGATTTCTAAACTATAATAAAAATTTATTGAAACCAAAATGTAATCCTCTTATCCTTATTTTTTATTATATCAATGACCTTTTTCACACCATTGCTTTATGTATTTTTTATCGTTAAATTTCTTTTGGACAAGATCTTTATCGCTCTCCATTATTTTAGTTTTAGTTTTCTCTTATGTTTCATTGTTTTTATTTCCCACATATGATCCCCTATTTAAAAACCGAGTTATGAGCTTATTCTACGTGAATTTTATACTTAAATTTGTTTCTTATTAAAGGGTGTGTCATTAATTATTTTTTATGATTTAGGTTTTCCAACAAAAAAATTTCCAAATGTCAATCCATCATTTATGGGAACTTTTTTAAATTGTGAGGAAAAAAATTATTTATGGTGGGGAGAATGTAAAACCATAAAATTATAAAATTAAATAAATTCAATAGATTATATGAAATTAAAATGAAAGTGTAGAAGGAAATATTACATTATGATACCTTAAAATATATTAAATATTTAAAAAAATTAAATATATGATATATCTTGTGAAAGACTTAACACCGAGTCTGTTTGAGTTACATGCAACAATGACTTAATTTGATCACTTGCATTGCACACCGGACTGATTTTTGAAAAATACTGGTAATATTATTATTTAAAATGAAGATTATATAATATCCATTAAGTTGATTGATATTAATAGTATTTAATAACATATGAAAATATGTGGTTGAATTTATTGGTTCCCAATTAAATAGAAATAAAAATAATATCTAAATTTTAAAAGGGAAACATTTTTATAAAATACTATTTGCATGCGCTAATAGAATATTATATTAATAAATTAATTTATTTTATTTTATTGGATTATATTATATGATTTTTTATAAAATATATTCATTTATTTTTATAAATTCTTCCAAAAAAATTTATACGCATATTATATGAAAAAATTTATTTGTAACGTTTAAAAGTTGTATTTTAATAAATGTATTTTTTCAGCATTTTGAAGGAACACAATTTTAAAAACATAATTTGTTATCTTTAAAAAATTTTATTCAAAAAGATTAACCTCACTTTTGAAATCAGGATGTAAAAAATTATTTAAGATGAGTTTTTATAATTTTCAATATTGTTTCATTCTATGATGAAAAATGAAAAATATAGAATATTAATTGAAAACTGACTTTTAATATAAATAATTTATAGTGATGCATTATATTTTGATTTTTTTTAAATAAAAATATTTTAAATACATAAATATTTATCCAATTTGGATCATTGGATTTTTTTATTTAGATATATAAACATAGTAATCTTTTGAACATTTTCACATTAATAACCCTCTTTCTCATTACCTCAGTATAATTAACTAAAAAATGATATATAAGAATTCCATGATTTAAATTTGATTAATTGTATACCATATTTTCAATAAAAATAATTTGTAAAATATAACAAGGTCAAATAATTTTTTTAACAAAATTATTATTATAAATAGTTCCAATTTTGTACATTGACTTAGAGAAATCTGACTATATTAAGGGACTAAAAATTAATCTTAAGGGGTAAAATGACCAGGATAATATATACTAATCCTATTGGATGGAAGTATTTAGACCACATAAACTATTATATTTAATTTTTTCCTTACATTAGGGACAAGATGTATGAGATACCTCCCAATAGTGTTTAGCTTTTTAATTTAAAAGAGTTCCACACATAATCCACTAAAAATTATTCTCAATCCCCTAACATTATCAAAATTTCCAAGGAATTTTAATATTCCAAAATCACTCAAAAACATCCCTACACCCTCTTATATGCCTTATATTTGGCATAAATCGATCATGATAAGGCATTAGTGCAAACCTAAGGATGAAACCTGAAGAAGATGTAATGTTTTTCAAAAAGAATTTTAATATTACTTCCTTCTCACCACTAAATGCAATTTTTATATCCTGATGATATAAAAAAATAATTACCTTAAACATAAATATAAATTTTTATGTTATGTTTCTATCTTAAAACCATAAAAACTTACTTCAAATTGGATAAGAAACCATTATTCAAGTTTATGACGTACTTACGCCTCATGAACCGATATTGGTCGTTCTTCCGTTAAAACCTTTAAAGGATAAGAATAGTTGTGGATTTATTGATAATATATGATATATATAATATTTTGATGTATATATAACAATATAACTACTATATAACCCATACGTTCATGATTTTTATTTTTTGGGAATACAATAACATCATTCGTGTGTTTGTAGGACTACTACACCGTGTTGGGATGCGATTTGTTCACATGAAACATGGAATGAATTAAGGATGTGTTTAACAAAAATATGTTATATATATGCCATAAATACAATAATATCATGAGCATATACAAATATAAATATATTTTACATTTATTCACTAAATACAATAAGAAAATGAAAACAATGTTCATGTGTATGGACAATCTACTGTCCCCAGGAATGGTGTATTTCAATTATTTTCACTAAATTCTATGGAATAATATAAATACATATATAATAAATATATATGATATTTAAATTATTTTATACAATCTGGAGATGAGTAAATAATTATCTATGTTATAGTTAAAAAATAGAAAGTCAAACCATATTAAAAATCAAAGTAGTTATGTCCTGAAACGAAGAAAATAATGAATAATTATTAACAAATGAGTGTTAATAATTTATAAAAATATCATATATGTTATAATAAATATTAATATGGGTTTTTAATGAGTTAATAACATTCTTAAAAACATTATTAATGAATTTAATTATCGTCATACGAATTAGATGTGTAAGGTAATGAATTTCATATCAATTTACATTCTATTTAGACTAATTTAATAATATGCACCAATTAAAATTTTTGGTGGTGTATATACTAAAAATATCACATGTAATATCATTAATAATTCAGTCCTAATAGAATTTTATATTTTAATTATATTTATTTCATCCATGGGGGTTTTATTTAAAAATTATAATGTCATAAAAGTTATTGTGAAATCCCACTTTTTTATTAATTTTTTTGAAACTAGCACAATTGTGTAAAATATTATCAATCGAAATTTCATTTATTTTAAATATAAATATTATTAAGTAAATTATATGATTATATCCTACAGTATATACCATTTTCACATGTGGTGTTTATATTGAATGATATTTCATTAACTGGGAAAATATTAAAAAATATGTATCCTTTAATAAATAAAGCTATTTGATAGGACCTATTATTCCTAAATTAAATTGATTGTTTTATAAATAACTAATTATTAAACTCTAATTGATGGGAGTTCTACATAATATATATATCCCATTGATGCACTGATATTTATCATGATTAAAATATGTTGAAAAATTTATGTCGACCTCTACCTTTAGTTTTAAACTAACTTGTGAAAGGTATTAGTAATATAGGTTTTTATTTTCCTCAGAGATGCTTCAAATAATTAATAATTTTTATCATTTATAATTATATAATAATTTTAATAAATGTGATTTTTACTCTTAAAAAATATATAGATTCATTTGTTTCATAGTTTCTTGATTATTCATTATCTAGTAACTCAACTGGAATATGTGTTCAGTTATATACATTGGAATATTTATTGTGATTATTGATTCATGATATATTTTTGTATTTTAAATCCATACTATCCATTGGACCTCACTATTATTATTTTTCTATTCTCGAGGTCATTTAGATAGATTCTTTGAAGGAGAATTCATGGATACTGATTATTTTATTTTCTTATGAATTATATTTAATTTTATATTCATAATATAAAATGGTTGTCATGTATGTAATGTAGATTAAAATATTCAAAACCGATTGGTCATTTGGGATTTTAACCTTGTATTTATTCTAATGTAATAATTGAAGGAACCATATCTGGTTACTACTATTGGGGTCGTTACAAGTGTCATTTTCCCTGTGGTTTACTCCACCCATTTTATGGTCTGTAGTGGATGTGGGGGATATCATATTGGATTTTATTATATTATTACATACATATTAATAAATCTATAATTATATATGGTTTATTGATGATAATTTGATTAAATAATGTAGAGACCCAAAGCTTGACATACATGGACATTAAATAACTTTTGTGGAATACTTAATACATAACAAAAAAACACACAGAAGGAACGTAATAGTTTAGTGTCTTTGGAAACTTGGAATATAAACTTCTAATCATGTTGAAGTATATTCAACATCTCCCATTATGATCTTCCCATTTTTTATTACCTAAAACCTTTCTTTATATCCTGGGGTAAAGAAAACATATAAAGGGTGAGATCAAATGCTCAGTAAGGGTAAGCATGGATAAAATAAAACAAATCATATACATTTAAAATTAAGAACATGAACATAATGTTTAAACATCAAATGTGTGAACAATGACATAAAACATGGAATTACGAAAGACATAGATCATAATGAAACATTATTTTTGATAAAATAGCATGGGAATAAAACATGAAATTGTGGCAACCATTAAGCACATGATATGATTTCCATAGTAACCAATGCATTACTGCCATGACCATCTTAGTGGACAATGTCTCTTTCTGAATCGAGTTCAATCCTCGTTCCAGTCCTGTATTACTGAATCGGTTTAACTTGTCGTTCCATCCATGTCTATCTATTGAGATATAAATCATTACCCAATGCATTGTATGGAGATATAGGTCCCACCCATATCCTAATGAAATCATTCTTACTTGTGCCTCAAAATAAACATACATCACTCATAATAACCCAACGAATAAAATGGGTTTCATAAACATCATCCCATCATCACATAATCCATATAAAAGAAATAGATATAATTTCATAATAAGAAAATTTAATCCATGTAAATCATAGAGACTTTATACTTGAAACATACACATATGAAATAATGTCACCTTAGATGGAAAATTGTTTTGATAAAACACTTGAAATGAATTCTTAAGGAAAATATCCTTTCATCTTCAAAATCAATTTCTTTTCACAAAACATCATGAAATTTTAAAAGAAAAAATATTTTGTTTAAAATAGTCATGAAATCTTTTGGAGGAAGCATTATTAAAATAAGGCTTTATAAAACTGTAAAAATCCTTTCACGTCGTATAAGTTAAAAAAACATTCTTCTCGTACATTTGCTGAAAAATTCAAAAAGTACCTCATAACGTAAAAACAAGAATGATTCCTTACATTCCATGTATTAAAAGAAAAAATGGGCAAAAATAAAATTAAACATACATAAAAACACTTTTAGAAAATATGGACTTGGATGAAAACAATAACCCCAACAAATACTTACGAATAAACAATCTCAGATAAGAACGATATTGGAAAGGTTATCCCTTACCTTAGGTCTGATATGCATCGTACATATCTGAACCTCATGTATAATGATTTAAATAATGTCATTTACTTATTAAAGAATAATATTCAATTTTATGATATCATATATGGTTCACTTATAACTTTATATTACCCGTTCTTTTGTAAATTCCATGTTTAAGAGCGTTTTAGGTAAAGTCGTTGCATTTTTTGTCCGTTTTTTGACTTGTAATTATTCATATGATTAACTAAATAATGATTACTTAATTCCAGAATATAAAACATGATATATATAAAATATATATTTAGAATATACATATATATAATAGATCGATAAATGGAATGCAATACACCGTTCATGGAGACGGTAGTCCGTACGTACGCATGAACACTGTTTTCATTTCATTATTTAATTGAATAGAATTAAGTAGATGAAATTAATATATACATAAATCCAGTATAATTATTATGTAATATATTTCATTATTATTCAGTATATATACTTTATAATCATTAATGAATGGTTAACTTGGAAAATGAATCTCATCGCGTCGTGTAGAGGGTAGTCCGTACGTACGCACGAGCGATGATATCGTTCCCATATTTATTGAATTGAATTGGAGTGTATGATAAAATATATCAGAATCAGTATGATGTTATAATAACTATGTATAGTTATTCTTTACACCATTATACCCATCCAAGTAAGGTGGTTTTGGAAAAACAGATTACACCACGGCGTGGAGACGGTATTCCGTACGTACGCACGCGCGGTGATTTCATTTTCCGAAGGATGGATAGAATGTGAAATGGGGTTGTTTCATATTTATAATGACATATCATTATATTAGTGATACATATGTTATTACTTTAAAATGAAAAAACTAAAGAAGAAGTAGTTGAATACGAAATAAGCTTGAATGAATCGGTAGAAGAGATTACCTCTTCTTCGACGCACCTCCTTTAAACTTATTCATAGAGCACTAGGGATGGTATTTTGAGAATACCAGAACCTCTATAAGGTTTCTATGGAAGTGGTAATGTGAAATGGGTAGAGTTTTTCTGAGGTTCAATGCTAAAAATGGTGTGAGGAAGAGAGCGAAGAGGTGCCCTTTAATAAGTGAGGAGAGGGGCACCTTTGGAATCCTAAAAAATATTAGTTTAATATAAATTCAAACCCCACATAAAAACCTCCAAAAATGACTAAATTAGAATATTAGATGATATAGGTTTGTAATATAATCAACCAATAAAATTTATACATGTTTCGATCTTATTTTAAACCTTATCATTTTGATTTATCCTTATTTAATATATTTTAGTATATTTGTGGTAATAAAATTCTAAATTTTAAATGGTTATAAATAATCACATATGTGTAGTTAATTTTCCATAATTGGATACCTTATTACATTTAATAGTATATAAATGTAGATTTACAATTTTTTAATATTTTTGTGATTTTTAAAGAATTTAATAATATGTTATTTTTATAAAATAACAATAGTGTCATTTTTGACAATATTCATTTATTTGAATTTAAATAAAATCTACATAGAGGATATATTAGAAATAAAATATTTAATAGATTCATAACATGTCAAATTTGTCATGAAAATTCTTGGAGCACATTAAATAGTTCATATAATATTTATTTTAGTATTTTGAAAACCATTTATTTGGTATATCTCTAATAAAATAATTAGTACAACATTTTTGTATAATTATTTAATATACTTATTTGTTGCATAATAATTAAAAATAAATTCCTTTTATGAATATAGATATCAAATATTTTATAATAATAATTTTACTTGAATTTATCATCTTAAAATAACATCATGTAAATTGTTATCATTATTAAATTATTAAGGTGAAAACTTTGGAATAATTTAAAATAAAATATTATAAGTGTCATAATCGCCTTAATAAGGATCCAAATGGTCAAAAATTCGGCCAGTGGATGATTAGGGATTATATATACACTAATAATAAGTCATTTAATTATTTTTGGGCCTTTTTATATGTATTAATATATAAATAAAAACAATATTATTTATTTTTTACTAAATAAATAATTTCTGCATCATTAATGTATAAGATAATATGGTAATTAAATAACTATTACAAATTACAAATAAAGTACCATGATAAATAAAAAAAATTTATCTTTAAAATGAGCATTTGTAACCGAATTTGTATTCTGTATAAACTTATATTAAAAATACTTTAATTATTAAAGTTGAGTGAGACATAATTCACTTTCTGTTAAATAAAATAAACTAATGGGCATAATCACCTCCAAGTGGGTTCTAATGGATCCCATTTCGACCCAAATATGGATTTGGACAAAATATAATCATCCATTTATATTATTACAAGTATTAGGATAATTTTATAATATTATATTTACCCTTAATTACCCAATTTAACTTTTACAATGGTAAATAAAATTTACCATTGTTACTATTCATAAAGCCCAAAAATAAAAAGTAGTCTATTAATATAATTTAGACCCACTGAT
The DNA here is from genome assembly GCA_963277665.1 of Viscum album. NCBI lineage: Eukaryota > Viridiplantae > Streptophyta > Magnoliopsida > Santalales > Viscaceae > Viscum > Viscum album. The sequence continues at coordinate 1,553,671,006 of OY728165.1, forward strand.
TCCAAAAATGGAATCAATTTTTCCAAATTCAATACACAGAATTTGCAGAAATTAAATGAAAATTAATCCCGTTGTCGAAAGAAAATGAGTTTTTGTTTAAAACATGGAAAAAGATTGAATTTATTTTACCTACGAATTAAATGTAAAATAAATTATAATGACATAAATTATATTAAATGAAAAAAATATATTCTATTTATACTTTAAAAGCATTAAATATTATAATTTAACCACATAAATTATTATGACGAAAAAAGTTGTTTTTAATTAAAATATAGCTTGTTTTACTATTCTTTAAAATATGAAAGTTATCAGAATAATATGAAAATTTTATCCAAGGTAAAATTATATGTCCTGATTCTAAAGAATAATTTTATTTTTTAAAATTGAACTTGTAAACATTTCAAAAACAATATTTAATGTGGGTGCACCATCAAAAGGCGGCAAAACTGCATTTTTTTAAAAATACTAATTTTACCCGAAAAATTTATTTTGTTCTCATACCATGTTCTAGAAAATGTGTCTTATGAAATAATAATGTTATAACATTCAAAATATATTTTATACTATTCATAAAAGCTAGTTCAAATTAATATTATAACAATATATCATTCTTTAGTGTAACCTGATATTGCGTACAACACACGCTATCGAGGAATGTCGAGATTGTGTGTAATGAAAGCCAAGTCAGGGTTGCGTGTTGTGCAAGAATCCTTCATTGTTTTTTATAACAGAATCCAACTATATTTAATTTATGCATTGAATATATATATATATATACACTCAATGTTTCATACAATGACTATTATAAAACGAACATGAAATTGTGTGTAACACAATCTAAGAATAGTGTTGCGTATACTTCAAGCTAATTTAGTGTGGCGTATAGAACAAGACAATATTTTTGTAGCATAAAACAAATGAAATCAAATAAATTAAAAAGATTACTTATCATAAAATTTCAGGTTGTTACATTATACCTCCCTTAAAATGAATTTTTCCCTCAAAATTCGTCAGGGTTATAAATCATATACTATTCATAGAAACCCAAATCGTAAAAAGGAATACTAATACTTAATTTTAAAAACTAAAGTCTGAAATGTAATGATTACCCAATGTAACTCATCATTGGTTTTCCATATTGGATAACATAGGTGAAAATATGGATATGGAAGAGAAATCTATGTAGAGACCTGAAACTTAACGTACATGGACATTACATTACTTTTGCGGAATACTTAGTACATAACAAAAACACACACACAAGGACCGTAATAGTTTAGAGGCTTTGGAATCACGAAATATAATCTTCTAATCATGGTGAAAGATCTCCAACATCTCCCATAAAGATCTTCCTTTTTTTTACCTAAAACCTTTCATTATATCCTTGGAAAAAGAAAACATAAAAGGGTGATCTCAAATGCTCAGTAAGGGTAAACAAAAGTAATATCAATCACATCATATACATAAGAACATAACTCTTGGAAATCTTAACCTGCAAAAGAAATCATAATTTCATAAATTGGATAAATCATAGTAGTGAAATGTAATCCCAATAATCATACCATAAAAAATGAATCTTTGTGGAGTACACACATAATCATAGAGAATAATTTCTTGTTAGTCAAGACTCAATTCCAAGACTATCTTAATGGACAAAGCCCATTTCTGAACCGAGTTCACTCCTCGTTTCAGTCCTGTTTCACTGAACCAGTTTAACAAGCCGTTCCAGCCATGTCTATCTAATGAGATATACAATCTTTACGCAATTCATTGGATGGAGATATAGGTCCCACCCATCTCATAATGATACCATTCTTATGTGTGCCACAAAATAATAAACCATACATCATAGCATAACCCATGTAATAAAAATGGGAATCTTAAACATCCTGACATCATAAAACAATTCATATAAAATAAAGGAATTGATAAAAATATTTCCATCTCAAAATAATCAAATCCATGTAATAATAGGGATATAAACATAACCCTATATTATCTTATATGGAAAGTAATTTTGATAAAACATTGAACTCCATTCTTGAAGAAAATATCCTTTCTACTTGAAATTTTTTTCATTAATTAACATGTCATAAAATTTTAAACTAAAAGAAGTTGATTAAAAATAAACTTGAAAACATTCAAAGGATGATTCTTGGAAATAATGTTTTAAAAATCCATTCATTCCGTATAAGTTAAAAAAACACTCTTCTCGTACTTCTGTCGGAAAAGTCAAAAAGTACCTCGTACGAAAAATGAAAAAAGATTCCATTCATATCATTTACAAAAAACTCACCGAAGGGTAAAATTGGATTTAAACCATTGTAGGTGGATGGAAAAAATTTTACATATTGAGGGAACATGGATGTGGATGATAAAATACACCCCAGTAAATACGAAAGTATAAACAATCTCGGACAAAAATGAGATTGTTATATTTTCCCTTACCTTAGGTCCGATTTTCTTCATAAGTGTCCGAACCTCCTGTATAATGATTTAAATAATGTCATTGAATTATTACAGAATCATACTCATTGTTATGATATCATATATGGGTCACTTATGACTTTATTTTACCCGTTCTTTTGTAAATTCCATGTTAAAGAGTGTTTTGGGTAAAATCGTTTCATTTGTCGTCCGTGTTATGACTTGTAATTATTCATATGATTACATAGATCATGATTACTTAATTCCAGAATATAAAACATGATTTATATATAATATATATTCATAATATACATATATATAATAGATCAATAAATGGAAAGAAATACACCATTCATGGAGACGGTAGGCCATACGTACGCATGAACGCTGTTTTCGTTTCCTTATTGAGTTGAATGGAATTAAGTAGATGACATAAATATATACACGTAAATCCATTATAATTATTATTTAATATATTTCATTATTACTTATTATATATACTTTATAATCATTCTTGAATGGTTAACGTGGAGAATGAATCTCATCGTGTCGTGGAGACGGTAGTCCGTACGTACGCACGAGCGATGTTATCATTCTCATGATCGTGGAATTGTATTTGAGTGTATGTATAATATTTCAGAATAAATATCACTTTAAAATAATCATATATAGTCATTATGTACACCATTATACCCATCCATGTAAGGTGGTGGTGGAAAATAGATTACACGACGGCATGGAGATGGTATTCCATACGTACGCACGCGCGGTGATTTCGTTTTCTGTAGGATGGTTAGATGGTGAAATAGGGTTGTTTAATAATTATAATAACATATAAGTATATGGGTGATACTTATGTTTTTACTTCATAATTAAACAACCTAATAAGATGAAGTGGAAGATGAAATAAAGTTGAATGAATCAGTAACGGGCGTTACCTCTTCTTTGAAGCGCCTCTTTGAGATCTCCTTTTAAGGCACTAAAATTGGTCTTTGAGGAAGAAAAGAACCTATAGGATGTAGCTATGGAAGTGGAGATTATAATTTGGTATGGTTTGGCCGAGCTTGAAGGCTCAATGTGGTTTGATGAAGAGAGGGAGGATGTGCCCTTTTATAAGGGAGGAGAGGGGCACCTTTGGAATAACTAAAAATATTATTTTATTATAAATTCAAATTCGGTTTTTAATATTTAAAAATTGATATATTTCGAAGCTAAGGTGGGGATGGGTCGAAATCCTCTCATCAAATATAATTTACACAAGTTTAGGTTCCTATTTTAACATTATCATTTAGATTTAACATTAAGTTAAATAATTTTACTTTTACTGTGTCTTCTTGTGTTCTTACACTATAAGGTTAATAAACTTACTATAACAAGCCAAATGAACCCCAAGTTGTTTATTATTTATATATATAACCTTATCTAAGACATTTGGATGAACCTTAGATATTTATGAATAAAATAACAATTAATAATATAATATTTGTTTTAAAAACTATTTTATGTCTATTTTGACACTATTTAGTATTTGGTTATTGTGAAAATCATAACAGAATGATTAGTTATAAAAAAGTTAATTAAATCAATACTAACATGTCATATTAACCTATAAAATTAGTTTAATTCATAAAAAGTCTCAAATTACATTTATTTGGGTATTTATAACATCAATTATGTCAATATTTCATTAATAAGATAATTACTGCATCATCTTTGTGTCATAAATAAATTAAAATATTTAAAGTTTAAAAATTACAAATAAAATATCATTATGTAGGATATATTTTTTTCCTTATAATGAATATTCTTAGTCGAATTTATCTTATGTATAACCCTATATTAAAAATGATATACTTATTAAACATTGATTTTAACTATTTTAACCCTTTTTTAAATAAATTAATAATAAATGTCCTAATCTAATCCAAGTGGGCCTAAATGGTCATATTTTATACCTAAGGTTGTTTTTGGTCGAATTACACTTGTCCAATAGAATTAAGACTTGTGTTAGGGTAATAATAATATCATTTTCACCCTTAATGACCCTATTTACTTTTAACCATGGTAAAAAAAAGTAACAAGTTACTATTCACCAAAAATTATTTTCATCTCATTGAACAACATTTTGCTTACTGACATTTACCATGTCTCTAATATTTTTGAAATTCCACTCACTGAAGCGGTAAAATTATGTTTTATGAAAAATTCATTTTTTTAACTACCACCTAGTGGTTTCACTATTCATCAAAAAATGAAAGTTTCCAGAAAAATACCAAAAATTAGGCCTAAGATATATTTGATATTATGAAATAAAGAATGATGTCTATTTTAACAAATTCAAAACATATCAGTTGCATTAATTAATTTAAAAATTAATTCCCGTCATCAAAACAAATAGCGTGTTCATAAGAGATAATAACTATCAAAAGATTAACCCTTGTTTATGTCTGATTTAAATGTGAAATTACATCCAATTACCAAAATTGTATTAAATTGTAAAAATATATTCTAAATATACTTTAAAACCACTAAAATTAATAATTTATCACTGCTAATTAATTTGATTAAAAAGGTTGTTTTTAATTAAAATTTAGTAATTTTCACTATTCATCAAAAAATGAAAGTTAACCGAAAAGTACCAAAATTTCACCCTAAGATAATTTCGATATTCCAAATCCAAAAATGAAGCCCATTTTTAAAAATAAAATTTACAAAATTTTAAAAAGCGGTTATTACAATTCATAATGGGTAGTTTTAATAATATTTTAATAGCATATTGTTGTTTAGTGAAACTCGTTGTTGCGTACTACACACGCTATCGAGGAAGGTCGCGATTGCGTATAATGAAAGGCAAGTATAGGATGCATGTTGTACAAGCTACTTTTGGTGTAGCGTATAACACAAGACATTAATGGAATTGAAAAGAATATTTTCCATAAAATCTCAGGGTGTTACATTCTACCCCCCTTAAAATGAATTTCTCCCTCAAAATTCTTCCGGGTTATAAATGGTTTACTACTCGAAAGTTTCTTTCATAGAATCCCACATCATAAAAAGGAATACCAAAACCAAAAAATCTATGAAACGTAACGGTTACCCAAATAAACTAATCACTGGGTTTCAACATATGTGAAAATATGGATATGGAAGAAAAATATAACCATAATGTTCTGATGGAGAGTGGTAGAGAACATGGCTATGGAAAAGCCAACAATAACAAAGCCATAAATTTGTGACGATCTAATGTACCATCTGATTCATCAGATATAAGAGCACTAGGACAACATTTTTGGTTTTCAAGATCACTTCCCTAAAGTTGATGAATTAAAAGAAATACTTACATGATTTTGGTACAATCTCACTGTTGTTTGTGAATTGAACAATTTCCACTTCATCCCTTAATGAAATGAAATTGAATTTGTTATTCATGAAGTGTTAATAGATCATGTGATAGAATGATGGGTCATTCTATCTGTTTCAAACAAAAGGTTAACAAATGTTATCAAATATACATAAGTCCATCTATGGTGAGGTTAATCGTATACGATTCCAAAAATGAACTTATACATCATATATCATACCAAATAATAAAATAAAACTAGTTTCTACTAACCAAGGACATACTGTAGGCCAGTGGTAGGCGATAAAGTCCAGTCAAACTTCGGTTGTGGGTTCGATTCCCACAGCCTTGTCCGACGCGATGGGTTGTCGCCCGTCCTGCAGGTTGTCCTGTTTCTAAAACTACATTACTATAACATCCCATCAATAATATCAAAAAAAGTTATATCCTTAAAAAATACTAACTTATGTCCAACATAATCCATTCCAATCTTTAGGATTATCTAAAATTATTCGATCCAAGCCCATAGTATAAAGATAATTATTACTTGAAATTCCACATAACAATCACATGAATACCATCATTTATCCCCCATATATCATAAGATATATCTTGTGGGTCAAATTACAAACATGCGAATATCTTAATCATGTATTCTCTTGAAGAATGAATACCCATTAAACCTTAGTGAAAAAATGAATGCTGTCAAAAGTTAACTCTTTCCACATACCAAAATCAAAAATTTCTATATACTCATACCATGATATCACTTTTTCCTTATATCAGTCATGAGCTCATGAATACAATCAAACATCTCATTATCTTCTTATCCCTTCATTATGCGCATATCATATACTTTTCAAAAATATCTGAATAAACATCCATGGTTACCGGTACTTTTCAACATATACCTTCAAATTCGTTAGGAAAATCAATAGTGCAACAATCCTTAGATGATTCTTTATTCCATAGTACCACACATTATTATTTATAAACATACAATCATTACACTAACTTCTTAAACCACTAGCTGATCTTTATTATTTCTTTCATCTCATATTTCTTTTTTAGTCTCTTCGTCATCATCCACACAAATACTACTCATGTGACCATGCTGATTTTCTTCATGAGATTTTACCTTAGGGAATTGGATTGCATAATGCCCATACATTCCACATTTAAAACATCTAATCATTGTTGATGTCGTAGAAATACCATTATCCTTGTCCATGGGGTTAACTAAACCTTTTCCTTTGCACTTACTGGCTTTGTGTCATTATTTTCCACGCCCAAAGCATCTTCCAGTTCCCTTGAAACAATCTCCCCGTTGCCTCTTCCCACATGATTTACATGAGGGAAATGGAACTTTCTTTCCTATATGATCATCATGAAACTCAATCTTTCCCTTGTTATCTGAGTCGGGAAACATAACAAAGTTGAGATTATTGATCATATTATGAGATTTCTGATTAGGCATAATAACGATGTTTGGACTTCCAGATCCCATTTCATTTGGTTTCTCATAAAGAATATCATTTTTATTGTCCGTTATATCCTCCATTATCATGAATCTTCTTGTTTCCAGCCATTTTCTAAAACCCAAAAAGAATAGTGTAAGAGGAAAAAATCATGCTAGGGAAAAGAACATAGTAAAGGGGGAGTACCCTCAATATCTATCATCATAGGTTAAATTCTAATATCATTAGCACAATTCTTGGACTATAATGTATACCTAACTATAGGGACATCCCTAGACATACCTTAGAAATATCTCTAGGGATCTCACTAAAGTTCTCGCATCCTAGTTTCCAAAGGTTGAGTAAACCTTTCCTATGATACCAACTGTAGAGACCCGAAGAATAACGTACATGGACATTACATTACTTTTGCGGAATACTTAGTACATAACAAAAACACACACACAAGGACTGTAATAGTTTAGTGTCTTTGTAAACTCGGAATATAATCTTCTAATCATGGTGAAAGATCTTCAACATCTCCCATAAAGATCTTACTTTTTTTATACCTAAAACCTTTCTTTATATCATGGGGAAAAGAAAAAATAAAAGAGGGAGCTCAAATGACCAGTAAGGGTAAACAAAAGAAATATAAATCACATCATATACATAATAACATAACTTTTGGAAATCATAACATGCAAATGAAATCATAATTTCATAACCTGGGATAAATCATAGTAGTGAAATGTAATCCCAAAAAACATAACATAAAACATGAAACTCTGTGGCATACACACATAATCATAGAGAATCATTTCTTATTAGTCAAGAATCAATGCCAAGTCTATCTTAGTGGACAATGTCCATTTCTGAACAGAGTTCACTCCTCATTTCAGTCCTGTTTCACTGAACTGGTTTTACCTGCCGTTCCAGCCATGTCTATCTCATGAGATATAAAATCATTACCCAATGCATTGGAGGGAGGTATAGGTCCCACCCATCTCATAATGATACCATTCTTATGTGTGACACAAAATCATAAACAATACATCATATCATAACCCATGTAATAAATATGGGAATCTTAAACATCATGACATCATAAAACAATTCATATAAAATAAAGAAATTCATAAAAATATTTCCATAACAACATAATTTAATCAATGTAATAATAGGTATAGAAACATAAACCTATATTATCTTATATGGAATGTAATTTTGATAAAACATTTGAACTCTATTATTGAGGAAAATATCCTTTCTACTTCAAAAACATTTTTTCTTTCTTAACATGTCATACAATTTTAAACTAAAAGAAGTTGATTAAAAATTAACATGAAAACATCTAAATGAAGATTCTTGGAAATAATGGTTTAAAAATCCATTCATACCGAATAAGTTAAAAAATCATTCTTCTCGTACTTTTGTCGGAAAAGTCAAAAAGTACCTCGTACGAAAAACGACAAACGATTCCTTTCATATCATTTACTAAAAAATCACCGAAGGGTAAAATTGAATTTAAACCATTGTAGGTGGATTGAAAAAATATTACATATTGATGGAACATGGATGTGGATGATAAAATACAGCCCAGTAAATACCAAAGTATAAACAATCTCGAATAAAAATGAGATTGTGATATTTTCCCTTACCTTAGGTCCGATTTGCATCATAAGTGTCCGAACCTCCTGTATAATTATTTACATAATGTCATTGACTTATTCCAGAATCATACTCATTGTTATGATATCATATATGGTTCACTTATGACTTTATTTTACCCGTTCTTTTGTAAATTCCATGTTAAAAAGTGTTTTGGGTAAAATCGTTTCATTTGTCATCCGTGTTATGACTTATAATTATTCATATGATTACATAGATCATGATTACTTAATTCCAGAATATAAAAAATGATTTATATATAATATATATTCAGAATATACATATATATAATAGATCAGTTAATGGAAAGAAATACACTGTTCATGGAGACGGTAGGCCGTACGTACGCATGAACGTTGTTTTCGTTTCCTTATTGAGTTGAATGGAATTAAGTAGATGACATACATATATATAAACATAAATCCATTATCAGTATTATGTCATATATTTCATGATTACTTATTATATATACTTTATAATCATTCGTGAATGGTTAACATGGAGAATGAATCTCAACGCGTCGTGGAGACGGTAGTCCGTACGTACCCACGAGCGATGATATCGTTCTCATGATCGTGGAATTGTATTTGAGTGTATGTACTCTATTTCAGAATCAATATCACATTACAATAATCATATATATATTTATTATGTACACCATTATACCCATCCAAGTAAGGTGGTGGTGGAAAATAGATTACACGACGGCGTGGAGACGGTATTCCGTACGTACGCAAGTGCAGTGATTTCGTTTTCCGTAGGATTGATAGATGGTGAAATAGGGTTGTTTAATACATATAATAAAATATCTGTATATTAGTTATACTGATGTTATTACATCATAATAAAACAACCTAAGAAGAAGAAGTAGAAGAAGAAATAATGTTTTAATAATCGGTAACAGACATTACCTCTTCTTTGAAGCTCCTCTTTGAGATCTCCTTTTAGGGCACTAAAATTGGTCTTTGAGGAAAACCAGAACATCTAGGATGTAGCTATGGAAGTGGAGAAAAGAATTTGGCAGGGGTTTTCTGATCTTGATGGCTCAATGTGGTGTGAGGAAGAGAGGGAGGAGGTGCCCTTTTATAAGGGAGGAGAGGGGCACCTTTGGAATAACTAAAAATATTATTTTATTATAAAGTCAAATTCGGGTTTTAATAGTTCAAAATTGATATATTTAGAAGCTATGGTGGGGATGGGTTGAAATACTCCCATCCAATAGAATTTAGAAAATTTTAGGTTCCTATTCTAACCTTATCATTTAGATTTGTCTTTAAGTTAAATAAATTTACTTTTACCGTGTCTTCTTGTGTTCTTACAATATAATGTTAATAAACTTACTATAACAAGCCAAAAGAACCCCAAGTTGTTTATTATTAATATATATAACCTTATCTAAGTCCTTTGGTCGATCCTTAGATTTTGAGGAATAATATAACAATTAATAATATAATATTTGTTTTAAAAACTATTTTATGTCTATTTTGACACTATTTAGTAATTGGTTTTTGTGAAAATCATAATAGAATGATTAGTTCAAAAAACGTTAATTAAATAAAAAATAACAAGTCATATTAACCTAGAAAATTATTTGAATTAATAAAAAGTCTCATATTACATTTATTTAGGTATTTATAACATCAATTATGTCAATATTTCATTAATAAGATAATTACTACATCATCTTTGTGTCATAAATAAATTCAATTTTTTAAAGTCTAAAAATTACAAATAAAATATCATTATGTAGGAAATCTTTCTATCTTTTAATGAATATTTATAGTCGAATTTATCTTATGTGTAACCCTATATTAAAAATTATATACTTATTAAACATTGATTTTAACTATTTTAAGCCTTTTTAAATAAATTAATAATAAATATCCTAGTCTAATCCAAGTCGGAATAAATGGTCATATTTTATTCCTAAGGTTGTTTTTGGTCGAATTACACTTTTCCAATAGAATTAGGACATGTTTTAGGGTTATAATAATATCATTTTTACCCTTAATTACCCTATTTACTTTTAAGTGTGGTTTAAAAAAAGTTAAAAGTTACTATACACCAAAAAATATTTTCATCTCATTGAACCACATTTTACTTACTGACATCAACCGTGTCTATCTGATTTGTGAAATTCCACTCACAGAAGCGGTAAAATTATGTTTTATGAAAAAGTCATTTTTTTAACTACCACTTTGTGGTTTCACTATTCATCAAAAAAATGAATGTTTCCAGAAAAATACCAAAAATTAGGCCTAAGCTATATTTGATATTATGAACTGAAAAATGCTGTCTATTTTACCAAATTCAAAACATATCAGTTTCATTACTTAATTTATAAATTAATTCCCATCGTCAAAACAAATAGCGTTTTCTTATTAGATAATAACTATCAAAAGATTGACACTTGTTTATGTCTGGTTTAAATGTGAAATTACATCCAATGACCAACATTGTATTAAATTGTAAAAATATATTCAAAATATACTTTAATAGCACTAAAATTAATAATTTATCACGATTAATTATTTCGATTAAAAGGTTCGTTTTTAATTAAAATTTAGTAATTTTCACTATTTATCAGAAAATGAAAGTTATCCGAAAAGTACCAAAATTTCACCCTAAGCTAATTTCGATATTCTGAATCCAAAAATGAAGTCAATTTTTAAAAATAAAATTTACAAAATTTCAAAAAGTGGTTATTACTATTCATAACGGCTAGTTTCAATAATATTTTAATAGCATATTGTTGTTTAGTTAAACTCGTTATTGCGTACTACACACGCTATCGAGGATGGTCGCGATTGTGTGTAATGAAAGGAAAGTCAAGGATGCGTGTTGTGAAAGATCCTTTTGGTGTAGCGTAAAACACAAGAAATTAATGAAATTAAAAAGAATATTTTTCATAAAATCTTGGGGTGTTACAATCTAAACATCATGTTCTGATGGAGAGTGGTAGAGAACATGTCTATGAAAAAGCCAACAATCACAAACCCATAAATTTGTGATGATCTAAGGTACCATCTGATTCATCGAAGATAAGGACACAAGGAAAATTTTTTTTTGTATTCTAGATCATTTCCCTAAAGTTGAAGAATTTGGAATTAGAAGAAATACGTTCTTGAATTTGCTACAAGATCACTATTGGTCATTCCTTGGACAATTTCAACTTCATCTCTTAAAGAAATGAAGTTGAATTTTTCAATCTTGAAGTGTTAGCAGATCATATGATAGAATGATAGGTCATTCCATCTATCTCAATCAAAAAGTTTGAAAAAGTTATCAAATATACATAAGTCCATCTATACTGAGATTAATCATATATGAATCCAAAAATGGACTTATACTTCTTCTATCATACCGCTTAATACAATAAAACTAGTTTCTGCTTACCATGGACTTCTTGTAGGCCAGTGGTAGGTGATAAAGGCCAGTCGCACTTCGGTTGTGAGTTCGATTCCCACAGCCTTGTCCGACGTGATGGGATGTCGGCCATCCTGCAGGTTGTCCTTTTCTAAAACTACATTACTATAACATCCCATCAATAATATCAAAAAAAGTTCTATCCTTAAACAATACTAAATTATGTCCAACATAATCCATTCCAATCCTTAGGCTTATCTAAAATATTTCGGTCCAAGCTCATAGTATAATGAAAAGAAGTAATAGAAAGGTTATCTACAAAGAATGTGAATACCATAATTTATCCCACATATATCATAAGATATATCTTGTTGGTTGAATTCCAAACACATGAATACCTTAGTAATATATTCTATTGAAACATAAATTACCATATAACCTTATTGAAAACATGAATACTGTAAAAAGGAAACTCTTTCCATATACAAAAATCCCAAAAAATCTATATAATCAAATCATAATATCACTTAGCCTTTATATCAGTCATGAGCTCATGAATACAATCAAACATCACATTATCTTCTTATCCCTTCATTATGCGCATATCATCTACTTTCCAAAAATATCTGAATATCATTCCATGGTTCCCGGTACCATTCAATATATAATTTTAAATACATTATGAAAAACAATAGTGTAACAATCCTTAGATGATTCTTTATTCCATAGTACCATATATTATTATTTATAAACATACAATCATTCCACTAACTTCTTAAACCACAGACTGAGCTTCATCATTTCTTTCATCTCATATTTCATTTGTAGTCTCTTCATCATCATCCACATAAACACTACTCATATGACCATATTGATTCTCTTCATGATATTTTCCATTAGGGCATTGGTTTCCATAATGCCCATACATTCCACATTTAAAACATCTAATCATTTTTTATGTCGTAGAAATACCATAATCATTTTCCATGGTGTTAACTGAACCTTTTCCTTTGCACTTAATGGCTTTGAGTCTTTCTTTTCCACACCCAAATCATCTTCTAGTTCCTTTGAAACAATCTCCCCGATGCCTCTTCCCACATGATTTACATGAGGGAAATTGAACTTTATTTTCTCTATGATCATCATGAAACTCCATCTTTCTCTTATTATCTACGTCGGGAAACTTACCAAAGTTGATATTATTGATTTTAATATGAGATTTCTGATTATGCTTAATAACGATGTTTGGACTTCCAAATCCCGTTTCATTTGGTTGATCATGAAGAATATCATTCCATTGTCTGTCATATCCTCTATTATCGTGAATCTTTCTATTTCCAACCATTTTCTAGAACCCAAAAAGAATAGTGTGAGGGGAAACAATCATGCTAGGTAAAACAACATAGTAAAGGGGGGGGGGGGTAAACTCATTATCTAACATCATAGGTTAAATACTAAGATTGTCACTGTAGTTCTAGGACTATATCCTATACGTATACATATCCTTAGGGACATCCCTAGACATACCTTAGAAATATCTCTAGTGATCTCACTAATGTTTTCGCATCCTAGTTTCCAAAGGTTTACTAAACCATTCCTCTGATACCAACTGTAGAGACCCAAAGATTTACATAAATGGACATTAAATTACTTCTTGCAGAATACTTATTACATAACAAAAACAGAAACATTAGGACAGTAATAGTTTAGTGTCTTTGGAAACTCGGAATATAAACTTCTAATCATGTTGAAATATCTTCAATATCTCCTATAAAGATCATCCCTTTTTTTCTTACCTAAAACCTTTCTTTATATCCCAGGGAAAAGAAAACATATAAAGGGTTAGTTCAAATGCTCAGTAAGGGTAATCATGGATAAAATAAAACAAATCATATACATTTAAATATAAGAACATGAACATAATGATTAAACATCAAAAGTGTGAGCAATGACATAAAACATAGAAGTACGTAAGACATATATAATAAAGAAACATTAATCATTATAATATATCATGGGAATAAAACATGCAATTATGGCAACCATTAAGTAGATGATATGATTTCCATAGTAGCCAAGGCATTACTGCCATGACCATCTTTGTGGACAAAGTTCCATTTTGAATCGAGTTCACTCCTCGATCCAGTCTTGTATTACTGAACCAGTTTAACTTTCCATTCCAGCCATGTCTATCTCTTGAGATATAAATCATTACCCAATGCATTGGAGGGTGATATAGGTCCCACCCATCTCTTAATGAAATCATTCTTACTTGTGCCACAAAATAAACATACATCATTCATAATAACCCAATGAATAAAATGGGTTTCATAAACATCATCCCATCATCACATAATCCATATAAAATAAATGGATATCATTTCATAATAAGAAAATTTAATCCATGTAAATCATAGAGACTTTATACTTGAAACATTCACATATGAAATAATGTCATCTTAGATGGAAAATGGTTTTGATAAAACACTTGAAATGAATTCTTGAGGAAAATACCCTTTCTTCTTCAAAATCAATTTCATTTCACAAAAAATCATTTAATTTTAAAAGAAAAAGTTTTTGATTAAAATTGTCATGAAATCTTTTGGAGGAAGGTTCATGAAAATAATGCTTTATAGAACCGTAAATATCCTTTAACTTCCTATAAGTTATAAAAACATTCATCTTGTAATTTTGCCAGAAAAGTCAAAAAGTACCTCATAACATAAAAACAAGAATGATTACTTATATACCATGTAGTAAAAGACAAAATGGGTAAAAAGGACATTAACAATACATAAAAACACTTTTAGAAGACATGGACTTTGATGATAACAATAACCCCAGCAAATACAGACGAATAAACAATCTCAGATAAGAACGAAATTGGAAAGGTTATCCCTTACCATATGTCCGATATGCCTTGTACATATCCGATCCTCCTATATAATGATTTAAATAATGTCATTGACTTATTACAGAATCATATTCACTGTTATGATATCATATATGGTTCACTTATGACTTTATATTTCCCGTTCTTTTGTAAATTCCATGTTTAAGAGCGTTTTAGGTAAAATCGTTCCATTTGTCCTCCGTGTTTTGACTTATAATTATTCATATGATTACATATATCATGATTATGTAATTAAGAATATAAAACATTATATATTTATATATAATATATTTAGAATATACATATATATTATAGATCAATAAATGGAATAAAATACACCGTTCATGGAGACGGTAGGCCGTACATACGCATGAACGCTGTTTTCGTTTCCTTATTGAATTGAATAGAATTAAGTAAATGAAATACATATATACATAAATATAGTATCATTTTTATGTCATATATTTCATAATTATTCAGTATATATACTTTATAATCATTCATGAATGGTTAACATTGAGAATGAATCTCATCGCATCGTGGAGATAGTAGTCTGTACGTACGCACGAGCGATGATATCATTTCCATAATTATTGAATTGGAGTGGAGTGGATGATACAATATATCAGAATCAGTATGATGTTATAATAACTATGTATAGTTATTATTTACACCATTATACCCATCCAAGTAAGGTGGTGTTGGAATAACAGATTACACCACGGCGTGAAGACGGCATTCCGTACGTACGCACGCGCGGTGATTTTGTTTTCTGTAGGATGGATAGAAGGTGAAATGAGGTTGTTTCATATTTATAATAACATATCAGTATATTAGTGATACTGATCTTATTACTTTATAATGAAACAACTAAAGAAGAATATGTTCAATAAGAAATAAGCTTGAACGAATCGGTAGAAGAGATCACCTCTTCTTCGACGCACCTCCTTTAAACTTCTTCTTAGGGCACTAGGGATGGTCTTTTGAGAAGACCAGTACGTCTATAAGGTTTCTATGGAAGTGGGGAAGTGAAATGGGCAGAGGATGTCCGAGCTTCAAGGCTCAAAATGGTGTGAGGAAGAGAGGGAGGAGGTTCCCTTTTATACGGGAGGAGAGGGGCACCTTTGGAATCCTAAAAAATATTAGTTTAATATAAATTCAAACCCCACATAAAAATATCAAAAATGACTAAATTAGAATATTAGATGATATAGGGTTGTAATCGCATCAACCAATAAAATTTAGACATGTTTTGTTCTTATTTTAAACCTTATCATTTTGATTTATCCTTATTTAATCTATTTAAGTTTATTTGTGGTAATAAAATTCTAAATTTTAAATGGTTATAAATAATCACTTATGTGTTTTTAATTTTCCTTAATTTGATACATTATGACATTGTTGACTATATAAATTTCAATTTATAATTTTTAAATATTTTTGTGATATTTAAACAGTTTAATAATATGTTATTTTTATAAAATAACAATAGTGTCAATTTTGACACTATTCATTTATTTGAATTTAAATAAAATCTACACAGAGGATAAATTTGAACTTAAATATTTAATAGATTCATAACATGTAAAATCTGTCTAGATTCGTGGATCACATTAAATAGTTAATATAATATTTATTTTAATATTTTTAAAACCATTTATTTGGTATATCTCTTAATAAAATAATTAGTACAACATTTATGTATAATTATATAATATACTTATTAGTTGCATAAAAATAAAAAATAAAATCCTTTTATGAATATAAATATAAAATATTTTATAATAATGAATTTACTAGAATTTATCATCTTAAAATAACAACATGTAAATTGTTATCTTTATAAAATATGAAGGTGACAACTTTGGAATCATTTAAAATAAAATATTATAAGTGTCATAATCTCCTTAATAAGGATCAAAATGGCAAAAAATTTGGCCAGTGGATGATTAGGGTTTATATATACACTAATAATATGTTTTGGGAAGATTTTTGAGTCTTTTGATATGTATTACTATTTCAATAAAAACTATATTATTGATTTTTTACTAAATAAATTATTTATGCTTCATTAATGTATAAGATAATAAGGTAATTAAATAACTATTAAAAATTACAAATAAATTACCATGATAAAGAAGAATAAATTATCTTTCAAATGAGTATTTATAATCGAATTTATATTGTGTATAAACTTATATTAAAAATTCATTACTTATTAAATTCGAGTGAGACATATTTCACTTTCTTTTAAATAAAATAAACTAAAGGTCTTAGTCACCTCCAAGTGGGTTATAATGGATTCCATTTTGACCCAAATATGACTTTGGACGAAATATAATCATCCAATTATATTATGACAAGTATTAGGATAATTTTATAATATTACATTTACCCTTAATTACCCAATTTACCTTTTACTATGGTAAATAAAATTTACCATTGTTACTATTCATAAAGCCAAAAAATAAAAAGTAGTCTAGTAATATAATTTGGACCCACTGATTCCAAATATGGAATTAATTTTTCCAAATTAAATAAAAAGAAGTTGCAGAAATTAAATTAAAATTAATCCCATTGTCGAAAGAAAACGGGGTTCTGTTTAAAACATTGCAAAAGATTGAATTCATTTAACTTACGAATTCAATGTAAAATCAATGCTAATGACATAAATTATATTAAATGGTAAAAATATATTCTATTTATAATTTAAAACCGTTAAATATTATAATCTAACCACATAAATTATTACGATGAAAAAAGTTGATTTTAATTAAAACATAGCGTATTTTTACTATTCATTAAAATATGAAAGTTATCACAATAATATGAAAAATTTATCCAAGGTAAAATTTTATATCCTGATTCCGAATAATAATACTATTTTGTAATATTAAACTTATAAACATGTCAAAAACTACATTTAAAGTGGGTGCTCCATCAAAAGGCGTCAAAGCTGAATTTTTTGAAAAATACTAATTTTACTCGAAAAATTTATTTTGTTCAAATATAATGTTCTAGAAAATGTGTAAGATGAAATAATAATGTTATAAAATTCAAAATTTAGTTAATACTATTCATAACGGCTAGTTCAAAAAAATATTATAATCATATATCATTGTTTAGTGAAACATGATATTACGTACAACACATGATATCGAGGAAAGTCGTGATTGTGTGTAATGCTAGCCATGTCAGGGTTGCGTGTTGTGAAAGAATCTTTCATTGTTTCGTATAACAGAATCCAACCATATTTCATTTATACATTGAATATATAAATATATATATACACACTCAATGTTGCATAGAATGACTATTATAAAACGAACTTGAAATTGTGTGTAACACAATCTAAGAATAGTGTTGCGTATACTTAAAGCTAATATATTGTGGCATATAGAACAAGATAATCTTTTTGTAGCATAAAACACATGACATCAAATAAAATAAAAATAATACTTATCATAAAATATCTGGTTGTTACAAATAATCTAACGTTATAGAGATCAGGAAGTCGATAATAATTGAGGTTTTTGTCGATGCAGTACCTGGAGAAGGTCGTGTGAATCCAAAAATTCCCATGGACAACAAAATCTAGCAAAAATACTAATTTAAACTTCATGGTGTAGATTTGTCTCTAGGAGTTTTTTTGGTTCTCGGTGATACCTCATCATTGAACAGTCAAATATAGTGGAAAATCCAGAATCATGAAGTCGTTTTTATATTTTTTTGTCTTGAATTTTAGTGGTTTTTTTATGAGTCACCTTACCATTGTTGTCTTTTATAAAATAATATCTTTCAATACCTTATTCATTTGAAATCATTTGATTAGTTTAATTTACTATAATTCAGTTAACTATTTTACTTGATCAGGGATAAAAGGGAAACAATTCCCAAGCCACAACTAGTATATAATATGATAGAGTATTATAGGTAATTTTTGAATGGATTAAGGCTTCATAAGATCATCATAAATATGACTTTGTTCATAGTAGGAGACATATAGTGTTCAATAATGGGGATAATGTGTTCTATGAATTGATTTCTCACCATTGGAAGGGTTGTTTTGGTCATGAGTGTATGATTTCTCCTTTGTTTACTGGTAATTTTGTGGGGATGACTCATGTTCTATCTATGACATTCTAGATAAAAAAATCCCCCATAGATGAACCAGATAAACATGAGTTTTTATGTGTCACAACCCTATCATTATCACAATGAATAATATCACGCCATAAATTGGGGCGATATAAATGTTGACAAACATGAAAGCTTATAGAAGAATCTTATGGGGATCTATGACCTCCAGATGAAGGTATTTATTGGGTGTCATATTTCCTTGGTTTGATTCTTGTTGAAGCAATATGGATTTTAGGAGAGTAAAATGGAGTGTTATTTTTGGATACACACATGGTACAATGAGCTATTCTATATCTAGCTATTCTCTAGTAAAGATGATCTTTTATGGATATTGACCATTCTAGTTTATTAGATAGTTTCATCTTAATGAATCATGTGGATTTACTCTAGGTTATGAGTTTACTAACTCAGGATATTCTTTATGTTCGAGTTGTTGTTTTAGGAAGGATTTATTCTATTTCCATCCAAGTGAGTTTATTGATCTCTTGTGGTGATGTGATATTTGAGAGATATATGGTGGGGTGGTTATTAAGATGATGCCTTTTTGTTTTATCTCTAATTATTTTTTGAATTCTCATGGATTATAATTGTTTTAGAGGTATCCATGTATGAGGCCAAGTTCAAGTGGACTGACCATTAGTGTGTTTTTTATCATCACAGATCTTAGAGGAATCTTATAAGTGGTTTATATTTTTATGGTTATTAAATGAATTATGTAGGGTGAATATATGACTTGTAAAGATTACACACATTGTATGTGTGTTTTATGGCATCTTCTCCGTTTTCTCACTAGATGTAAATTTTTTGTTTGAAATAATAAAAAGAGACTCATTTTTTGTGTAAAAATACCCTATTGATTACATGATATGAAAGGCGGTTACATATCATGTAAATTCTCGATGAATCATATCTTTAAAAGATTCAGTCGCTCGAGTTTTCTCTAAAATATTTGGTCATCCATTACTCTATCTCATTCTAGGTGACGAAGGTACCATTTATGTTTAGATATCCATTCAATAAGAATCATTCCATGGCCTACCATCATCAATCCATGGTGACCAAATTTGAACTAATGTGAGTTATATATCCATTTCATGTGGGCTCTCCTTCGTTTGGTCTTGTTTTCAACCCATTCTTATTCAATGTGATGATTGATCATCTATCATGTTTCTAATGTGGTTTTATTGTATGTTGTTAGAGTGGATGTGCCACACAATACTTTTCTAGATGATGTTTATATCTGTTTGGTGATCATAGATCCATAACATTTTCATTTTATCATGTAATGAACATTTATGTATTTTTGATGGATTTTTTATAATCTATTTCTTTATGTGGAATGATAAATTTATCATTCTTTAACATTTTAGTGGAAATGAAATTTTCCTATGAATTATTTTATTGGATTAATTAAACTTGTAGAAATAAAAATTTGATGTTGTTTTTTTACTATGTTATCGGTTCACCTATCATTTTTATAGATAGTGTGATATCTATGTTTTTTTATGTTTTAGCATTAGGAAATTGGATTATAAGTTAAATCTAAAATTAATTGATCATTAATTTCATTGAGAAATTATTGGGGAGGAATTTTTGTAATATGATAGTTGATGTAATTTTATGATAATCAATTTTAAATAATAAGCATGTTCAATTGAATTTGATCATCCATCTGATTAAAGGATTTGATAAACGATATGATGTATTTTCATTCATGTTGATAAAAATTTAAAAGGAATGTTAACCTAGAATGACAATTCTCTAGGATCTTGAAACAATAATTAAATTCTATGTGTGAGTTTTTCCTTTGATAGATTGTTATTGGTGGATACCTTAGTGTCCAAATGTTGGAAAATGTTAACAAATGAGTTGGTTAAATAAATACGGGATAATAATTGGTTGTTTAAAAAAGAAACATTTTTTTGGGATTGACTTTCTAATTCACTTCAAAATGTTGATTTCCTTGTTATGGAGTCATGATATATTATCTAAATGTTCATTCTAGATGACTTACCTTGGGGGACAATTTTGCCTATTAATTTTTATTTTTTCCTTCTCCTTTTATGAAATCATCTAAACTTGATTCTTATGTTGTGATCCTAGTATGTATGCCTAGAATGGATGATTTAGGGTCAGTATTCCATGTTGTGATGTGATCCTTGATATGAATGTTCCTGGGATGGATAATGTTTAAATGTGTGCATGGAATATCGGACAATGTGGTAGAGGATGATGCATGTGATGGAGAAATACATCAGTATAAGCATGTGGGTGTTGAGGATGGCACTAGAGATGATAGAATGTGTTAAACCCTAG
This sequence comes from Viscum album, assembly GCA_963277665.1. Taxonomy (NCBI): domain Eukaryota; kingdom Viridiplantae; phylum Streptophyta; class Magnoliopsida; order Santalales; family Viscaceae; genus Viscum; species Viscum album. The sequence continues at coordinate 1,553,692,616 of OY728165.1, forward strand.
AATACTCATTGATAAAACATTGAGAGAATGTATATTATCTTGAATATGTATTGTGTTCGATTGTTGTGCTCCGTGTTTTATATACATTCCTTTCATCACATCTTGAGTCAGCTAAAGGTAATTTGTTGTATGTTTACTCTTCATTGTTGACATGTGTGGATTTATAGACTCCATATTTTATGGAATAATGATAATAAAAGATTGAATAATTATTAACCCACGAGTTTAGTTAATGATGGAATGAAATGTCTTAAAATATTTTTATCATGATAAACCGTGTACCGTTTTTGGATTATTCCTGGAGGGAAAATTTTTTACAATGGTGGTTATTTTATTGAATTTTAATGTTATATAGAAAAATGTTAATGCTTAATTAAGTAATTATGGATTAATAAATGAAATTAAATGAAAATGGTGGAAGAAATATTTAATATTTATCTATTAAATTCATCTGTGCTTATATGATATATGGTATTATCAATGACCATTGGAATTATCAGATACAGTATCAGCAATTAATTTAAAACTAAATTATGAACATAGTATGTTTGTGAGCTATATTATATCTTGTATATTATGTTATTTCTTACAATAATCCACCCATGACAGTTAGGTAGGATGAAACGTAATTCGCTATGATATATTAACTTCCCTAACATCCTTGTGGGAGGAGGGATGGCTGGCAACCCCTCTGGCCCATCTCTCTTCTATTGATAGTTAATTGTGTTGGTAGGGATAGATGTTAGTCTATCCATATATGTATTAATAGGTATGTGTTTCATATAGATATTTGACTTACATGTATTACAAAATATAGTATCCAATGTATTACTATATGTATGATGTTTGTATGTTTTGATGGTTTGAAGAACTTTTTCAGTATATGTTAGTGATAGACTAAGGTATAATAATTGATGTCTGATTTATATCTTCTAGGATATGCTGTCTCTTAAAATATACTTGGATACTATATATGGATATTTGGATTATGGTATCCCACATTTTTATTACAAAACCTTTCATTACATTATAAATATAGAGGATCATTAAAGTTCACATTCTAAATAATAAGGTAAGTAATATATGAAAAGATAAATAATTATTACAATAATATTGAATTAATTCATATTGAATAATCCTATTAACATTTACTACATTTCATAAAATGTGGACATACATGAAAGGAAAGGGTGAGCATAAGTCCTACAAAAGGAAATCATGGGGAATAATTTTTATGTCATCTTGAGAAATATCAATAAGAACATGAGATATATAATAAAGGAGATATAAAATGATAATGGGCAATACAATACTAAAATTAAGTTGAATAATTAAATTTATATGTTCATAAAAAATTAACATTAGGCATTCATAATCATATCACCAATGTTTTTCAATGAGGTTTTGTAAAAATTACCAATGGTGTTCACCAATGTATCATAAAACAATTTATCACTATAGAATAAATTTTATACACAAAAAATAGAGAGATATTGCGGTGCAACACTAAAATGTATTAATTTTTATATGAGAAACATTTATCATAATAATACATGTCAAAAATGTCCCATGTAAAATAAATGAAATAGGATTCATATAAAAATCACGGTGTTTCATGAAGTGATTACATGCTAGATATTTATGTCATTTATAACCCACAGAAAGGGAATGAGGGGTTTATGAATGAAAATTTTAGAATAAAAAATCATTTCTTTTCATGGTGAAAAACAATTGAATATAAATAGTTTATGTGTTCACATAATGAAAATAGAAGGGAATTTCTTTAGGAGAAAATAGAAATTTTTAGAGTTAAATTCAACAACCTAAAAGGTATAAAATGTAGCTTTAAAAAATCGTATAAAGAGAGACTTCATAGGTATCCCAATGTTGAAACAAAATTTTGAAGTTAGGTAATGTTTATAAAGTAAATATTTGATAGTGGAAATAACATTTAGAAGATATATAAAAAATAATTTATTGAAATTAAGAGAAATGAAGGATATTTCTCTTACGTTGAAGAGTTGTATCTCAAAAATGATGATCAAGACCTTGGGGTATTTAAGACAACATCAGAGGACTCCATGAGAGGTAAAACAACAATATATTCTTGTATGATGAATTATATGTGAAAGTAAATGGTGATATTTTTGTGTATATATTTTAAAAATGGAGGATTTGTTTAATAATTTCCAAATAAAGGATTTGGAAACATAGGCAGTGGTAAATTCAAAATCGTGTGCCAAACCATGTAATTATACTATACTACTAGAGAATTAGGACAAAATATATGTTTTTTATCCAAAATGGGTGACCATGATTTTATATTTCTAATTACTTCAAGGAAATTATGGTGTTTACAAAAAAACTTTTTAGAAGTTAATGTTTCAATTTTATAATTTGAAAAGAATATTATATATTTGGAAATAGATAAAAACATATTAAAATAACTTATATTAATAAAATAAAATATTTTATGTATTTTATTATGGTTAATGAGTTATTACATCATTATGAGATAATTAATATGTTATTAAACATTGATAAAAACTCAAATTGTATTTCTATTATTCAAAACAAATGTAAAATATTTTATAAAATATCATTAATTATCCCTTAACTAATTTCAACACATAAATTTTAAAAATGATATTTATTATATAATAATAATTATATAAATATAATAATTCTAATTGTTAAATGGTAAATAACATTTTTTATTGAAAATAAAAGTTGATTGAAGATGGATATTAAAATTTCCAACAATTGAAAAAATATTATTTCTTAATTCATATTTATATAAGAATGTTTTTATCATATTTTCCATTAAAATAATTATATTTAAAAATATATTAGTTTATTATATACATTTATATCTTTTTTTCAAAATAAAATTTATATACAAGAAAAGAATTTATCATATTCTATCTCAATTTTATTATGAAAACTTAGTCTTAAAATGGATGTGATGGAATGATAATTTTTTTATACAATTGAATTACACTTATGTAGCTATTTTATCAAAAAACAATCCCTTTTAACAATGACATAAAATGTAATGGTATGGTGTGAAATGGTTATAGATTACAGGGACCGCTCGAATAACATCACCTGAGTTTTAATTTTCCCTAACTTGTACTTCTACCATATGTGATTTCGTTCATGCATAATCTTTTAAATATCAGATTGGGATTGTTTTAGAGTAATGCCTAGTGAATCTAACTCCCTCTGATGTTTGTAAAAGTGGTATTCCTATGACATGGAATTTCTGGTTGATGCCATCATTATCTATTCTACATTAATTATATTTGGTCATTTCTTCCTATAAAGACTAATTTTGATGCTAAATATTTTATATATAATTTTGTTTTCAATGGTCATGTTGAGCAATTGTAATAATTGACCAATAGTCATAGGTTAGTCAAAACATGTTGGTCACATTTCATATTAAACACACATTATTAATTTTTTTATATAGTTTTTTTTAGTAAAAAAAAATATATAATAAATTTTCACAAGAAACAAATATAATTCCAATAGCCAAGGTCATTACATTCTACCCAAATTAAGAAATTTCGTCCACAAAAGTTAAATTCATTCCCTTGGTAGAGAAAATAAGTATGTACTATTGCCACAATGTTTAATCTAGTTCCCACATATATTCTACTTATTTATAGTTTCTTATGAAAAATTGATGATGTGGGTATTTAGGTTGCATAGAACCTACTCTCTACGGTCCAAGATCTCAAAGGACTACTCTTTATAAGAGACATCATATACCAGTTGAACTACATCAAGAATCAGTACATTTTTTGGGTCTCTTATGTTATTCATCAGGTGGGATACCTGTAATGTAACACCCCGAGCTTCCACTATACGCTTCTTTTTCAATAATGCAATAGCTTGCATTGTACGCAAGTTCGAGTTATAACACACCGTGACTAATCAAAGTAGCCGTTATGAATAGTAATACCCACTTTTTACAATTATGGAAATCTTATATTTCATTATGGACTTCATTTTTGTATTCTTAATATCTAAATTATCCAAAGTTGAATTTTTTGTAATTTTCTGAGAACTTCCAATTTTTATGAATAGTGAAAAATACTTAAAAACAAATTTTTTAATCAAAGTATTTTATTGTGATAAATTATACTATTGAGTGATTTTAAATTATAATTAGAATATATTTTTAGTATTTTATCCAATGGTGATCATTAGAATGAATTTCACTTGGAATTTGGACATAAACAATTGCCAATCTTTTGATATAAATTGTTTCTTAAAAACACGCTATTTGTTGTGACAACGGGAATTAATTATAAAATTAATTAATGAAACTTATATGTTTGAAATTTTGTAAAATAGACATCATTTTTGAATTCGGAATATCAATTATAGCTTAGGGTGATATTTTGGCATTGTTCTGAAAAACTTCAATTTTTTATGAATAGTGAAACCACTAAGTGGTAGTTAAATAACTGATTTTCCGTTTAAATGAAATATTACCACTTCGGTGATTTGATTTTCAAAAATCCGACAGACATGGTTTCCATTAATAAGTAAAATGGGGTTCAATGAGATTAAAATAATTTTTGGTGAATAGTAACTTTTATGTTCATAATCGCGATTAGAGGTAATTAGTGTAGTTTAAGGTAAAAATAATGTTTTAATAATATGAGATGAGCTTGAAACATGTCCTACCCTCATTGTATGTGCCATGTCCGACCAAGAAAATCCATGAGTCAACTTGGGGACCCCATGGAGCCACATTAGTTGGAAAATGACATAAATACTTTTTATTTAATGTTAAAGTAAAAAATGACACAAACATGAAATGTTTTACTAAAACAATTTTTACATGGGGTTATACAAGTCATATTTTTGACTATAAATATTCATTGGAATGATAAAAATATTTCCTACATCATAGTATTTTTTTTATAATTTTTAGACATTAAATAAATTAAATTATATATGACATTATTATGATGCAGTGATGACCTCATTATTTAACGATTTTAATAAAATGAAAAGATAATGTACAATCCAAGGAATACACTTGTCCAAAGAATATTGGATGGGTATATTTAGAACCCTTATCACCTTATCCACTAATTATATAAGTGTGGGACCTTTAGAATCCGACAATCATTGTATAATAATGTAAAATTTACTTACTTTCCAAGAGTGCCCCTCTTCTCCACTTATAAAAGGCCCCCACCTCTACCACCTCATTCACACTTTCAAGACATTTGGATCGGCCTAACTCTGCCCAAATACTCTCCCAACATCCCCCTCTTACACCTGGAAGCCTCACATTGAGCATAACTCTTCCCAAGGAAGCCTTTGGCTCAAATCAAAAAGAGTTACCCGATTTTAAAGGTAGTGTTTTCTCTAATGTTCTTTTGTTTTATTTTTCTTCTCCAACCCCTTAAACTCCTTTTATTCCTTTCTCTTACAACAACACCAGTATCTAAAATATACTAGGATGTTTTTATGATAAGTATTTGGTTTAAACTTACACACACCTTTGTCTAATGGTTAAAGAACATAATGTTTCTGTGTGCGGCGAAATACTGCCTCACAAAACGATGATTGTTCAAATTCTTTTAACACCTATAATGGTGGCCATTTTGATGACACTATTTTAATATATGATATATATATTATTTTTATGTTTTACTTATCCTTATGTATTTCTCATTTATGGCATACTTTATGATTTCCATTATGGGTAAACGCGATAATTTCATTTTAGGAAGTGCGGACTACCGCCCCCTTAAAGTGATTGAATCGTTAATGCCATATGTGGGATGTATAAAGGATAGAGTAAATTATATTGTATATGATATTATACTTGAATTATAATACACCTTTATACTATTATGATTTCATTCCATTAAATACTAAATAGAAATGAAAGTAGCGTTCATGCGTACGTACGGCTTACCGTCTCCATGAACGGTGCATTTCATTTCTTACCTCTAAATGTTACGTAATATTATGAATGAATGTATATACTGGATATATATGATATATATGACATATAAATCATGAATATAATTCTGGAGATAATGGATATTCTACCATATAAAAAACTTGTAATTATAAGAAGTTTATTGTTGACTCAAGTACCAAGAATTGACAAAACGACCGTTATTAACTTAAATAATTACATAATGTTCATAAAATTGTAATAAGTGATATAAAAAGGATAATGAAATTGAAAATGGTAGACATTAACTCTAGTTTATTATTCAGGAGGTTAATGAATGGTCGAATCAAGTCGGACACAAGGTAAGGGAATTTCTTAACCCAACTTCCATTCATTTGGTTAATCTCCTACTTTCAAATTATGTCATGATATTATTATTTTCATATTTTGTATTTTAAATTTATTTATGTGTAACTATAGTGAATACACATAATAGATCTATTTTATTTTAAAAATGATCTTTTTAAGGACTTCGTCTCAATCTCCTTTCATTGAGGCATATTTGGTTTTATACACAACTTTCTTTTATACGGTGTACAAACCCCTTTGACTTTTACGTTTATTCAAAAGGAATATTTTTTATACGAAGCGTTTTACTAAACGAAAAAAAGGGAATGTTTTTCTTTCCGTACATATGTGGTGACAACGACTTCTCCGCCGTCCTGACCATTATTTGAGTTTCAGCTTCCTCTACAAGCCATCACTTTTTCTTAATGAAAAATAAATACAATGTTTTAACTTTCTTTTATTTTGGTATTGAAAATGGTTTTGAAAACATTTTTATTATATCAATGTGTTGTATTGATATCTTGTGATTGAAATGTAGAAATGTTATGTTTCCTTTATGCAAGTTTTATGTGATACGATTATGTTATGGTTTAAGATATGTTTGAACCTATTCATATGATGAATGCATTGGACTTAATAAGTGACGGATGGAGCCCGCTATAGCTCCTCGATGCATCGGCAGGTCACATGAGACAAAATAGTGTCTTGGCACGAGGCCTTGACAAAATCTTATTTGTGGTCTTGGCACGAGGCCTTAGCTACGTGGTTATGATAGTCTGGCATTATGCATTCCATCATTATGAAAGTGGTTAATGATATTTCATGTGATTATTCGACTAGTAGAATATCTATGTTAGTAAGTAAATGGAATTATTTCATTTTAATTTTTCCATATTATGCTAAAGTTCAAGTTTAAAAGGATTTTTTTTAGTTATACATTGCCTTAAATGTTAATTTTTATTTATGAAACATTCCGCTATGTTGTTATCCTTACTGAGCATCTGAGCTCACCCCTTTCAATGTTTTAATTTTTCCAGGATGTGAAGAAGTATATTATGAATGACCTGCAGGTATTATATAAGGGGATATGAAGAGAAGATGTTGTAGTTTTGTTTTACTTTATGATGTAATGTAAGACTTATGAATGTATCTAGTGTTTCAAAGGATACTAAACTAATCGGTATTTCGAGACATGATCTTTTGTGATCATGCCAATGTTACGAGGTAAAGCACCGACTCTGGGTAGCTGGGGTCGGGGCGTTACAGTTGGTATCAAAGGAAGTTTAGTACAAACCTTGGAAGCTATATTTATACAAACTCTGATTAGAGCACGTAGACCTAAGATGAACTTTGAGGATTAGTATAGAAGAACTTCCTAAAATTTTGGTATTGTAGATATTTTGTGAGTTTTCCGAGCAATACATCCCTGTCTGGATACGAGCAGGTTGAGGCTGCTCTGGCACAGATGTACCTAGGGGTAAAACCTGAAAACACCGCTTTGAGGTAGACTCAAACGGGAACTGGTGCACGACAACGGGCCTTGCTTCCCTCTTGGTTACGAAACTCCCGGGGGATATGCTTAGGATAATTCCCATTTTCATTACAAACCACTATGAAGGGTTACGAGTATATACCTCCTCAAAGAAAACATTTTTATGATTATGGATTATATCCATAATTAGTTCAATTTCTATTAAGTGTTTTACAAGTATGGAATTATTTATTTTGATTCATAAACTAATCTAGTTTATGCCATTATTTAGAAATGGCGCCTAGTGGAAGTAATGGAAACTGTATCAATGCACGCACTCCGTGTAGGGATTTCCCTCCTTCTCAAGATAATTATGGTGGAGCTAGTGATACAACTGGTGCTGATCAGCTTCTCACCATATTTGGACAACTCACGCAGGTTATGAATAATAACCTTACTCGTATGGAGCACCCTGATCTGCAACATGGATGATCAATGCTAGACCGTTTCATGAGGCAACAACCACCAACCTTCAATGGGAGTACAAATCCTATAGTAGCTGAGCAATGGATAAATTCCTTAGAGAAAATATTTCATGCCTTGGGGAGTAGTGAAAGGGAGAAAGTTGTCATGGCAGTTTACCGCCTCATTGGAGATGCCGATCAATGGTGCTCACTAATTAAAAACACAAAGGAAGATGATGAATTAACAAACATGGAATGTCAGGAGTTCAAAGAGTTGTTCATAGAAAAATACTTTCCTCGAGACCATCGAGCGGATATGGAAAGGAAATTTCTGAGTCTGAGGCAGAAGGAGGATGAAAATGTCGCAAAGTATGAGGCTAACTTTACATGGTTAGCGAGGCATGCTGCAGATTATATACGTAACCCAAGAAGTAAGATTGATCATTTCTTTTATGGGTTAAAACCTTTTCTCCGTCGAGCTTTAGTATCACAATCTTTCTCAACATACGAGGATATAGTCTCATGTGCTATCAAGACAGAAAAGGAATTCTCTAAGTCTTATGTCAACAAAGTAGAGGAAGGTAAGAAGAGAATGGTGGAACAAGAGACAGATAAAGGGAAAAAGGGAAAGAAGGATTTTCCATTATGTGATAATTGTGGGAAGAATCACCCTGGTCTTTGCCTAAAAGGAATGGGAGTTTGTTACAAATGTGGAGAAAAAGGTCACCAGGCTCGTGATTGCAAGGGAAAGAAAGAGGATATCAATGTTGAATGCTAAAATTGTAGGGAAATGGGGTATTATTCAAATGAATGACCTAAGAGTCCGGGAAACATACCTCAGAAAAGGCCAAGGGATCATGGGCAATCTTATGATGTTACTATAGTTGAAGCAGAATAACTAAAGTATTGGTGTTTTTGGACTCATGGATTATATTCTGGTTATTAGAATAATGTGATATATATAGATGGATTGTACTGCAGTACTTGTTGATTTCAGTAAGGTTTTAATACGATGAAGGTAATTATATTTTAAGTATGTGACAATAAGAGAAATTTTACGTTGTTTGGGGAATCTTATAAATTGATTTTGGAATTTAGAGACCTTTTAGAGAAAGTCTGGACAGAGGTATTTTGGATAACTATAAAGGTTGGAATGGATTAAGTTGATCTTTGGATAGTACTGTTTAAGGTTAAAAAATTTATGAAGATAATTTTTGGAATATTATAATACTATAGTTTTAGGAAAAGGACAACCTGCAGGGTTTTGGCATAACCCGTCACGTCGGAAAAAGCTGCAGGAATCGAACCCACAACCATAGTGCGACAGGCCTTTATTTCCTACCACTAGCCTACAAGAAGTCCCTAGATATTACAAAATAGTTTTACTAATCTAAATAGTTTTTGTTAATATTTGGAACCTTATATAATTAGGATAAGTATAATATTTTTGAGTTATATTATCTTTTTGAGTGAAAGATGAGTTGAAGGTTCAAACTCTAATTGTGAGGAATAAATATATATATATACCAATCTCTTATTCAATGAATAAATTAATTCTTAAACTTTAGTAAAGGGATATTAAAACAAAAAAATGTGTTATCCTAATACCTTATGTCTTGTTGAACTGTTAATATTTTAAATCAACGTAGATTGAAGGCTTTGAGGCCCTCAATTTGACAGTTGATTGTGATTGATGACCTCAATCACTCCCTACAAATATTTACGTTTTCCTCCAATTATATGTCTCTAATTTCCACCAATGTTATCCTAATAGAGATCATATTTGGGTGGTGACATTTTCATTTCCCTTTCCCTCTTATTAAGGCTAAATTTTATTAATCTTATTTCCAATGTGGGGTTTCCACAAAGGTACTTTCTCTTTTCAACCTTTTATTTTCAAATAAAAAAATTTCAAATTGCGAGGACGCAATTTATTGAAGGAGGGGAGAATGTAACACCCCGAGATTCCACTATACGCTTCTCTTTCAATAATGCAATAGCTTGCATTGTATGCAAGTTCGAGTTCTAACACACCGTGACTAATCAAAGTAACCGTTATGAATAGTAATACCCACTTTTTAAATTTATGGAAATATTATATTTCAATATGGACTTCATTTTTTTATTCGTAATATCTAAATTATCCAAAGTTGAATTTTTTGAAATTTTCTGAGAACTTCCAATTTTTATGAATAGTGAAAAATACTTAATAACAACATTTTTAATCAAAGTATTTTATAGTGATAAATGATACTATTGAGTGATTTTAAATTATAATTATAATATATTTTTAGTATTTTATCCAATGGTGATCATTATAATGAATTTCACTTTGAATTTGGACATAAACAATTGTGAATCTTTTGATATAAATTGTTTCTTAAAAACACGCTATTTGTTGTGACAGCGGGAATTAATTATAAAATTAATTAATGCAACTTATATGTTTGGAATTTTTTAAATTATACATCATTTTTCAATTCGGAATATCAATTATAACTTAGGGTGGAATTTTGGCAGTGTTCGGAAAAACTTCAATTTTTTATGAATAGTGAAACCACTAAGTGGTAGTTAAATAACTGATTTTTCGTTTAAATGAAATATTAACACTTCAGTCACTTGATTTTCAAAAATCCGACATACATGGTTGTCATTAAGAGGTAAAATGTGGTTCAATGAGATTAAAATAATTTTTGTGAATAGTAACTTTTAAGTTCTTAATCGCAATTAGAGGTAATTAGTGTAGTTTAAGGTAAAAATAATGTTTTAATAACATGAGATGAGCATGACACATGTCCTACCCTCATTTTATGTTCCATGGACGACCAAGAAAATCCATGGGTCAACATGGGGACCCCATGGAGCCACTTTAGTTTGAAAATGACATAAATACTTTTTATTTAATGTTAAAGTAAAAAATGACACAAACATGAAATGTTTTACTAAAACAATTCTTACCTGGGGATATACAAGTCATATTTTTGACTATAAATATTCAATGGAAATATAAAAATATTTCCTACATCATAGTATTTTTTTTATAATCTTTATTCATTAAATAAATTAAATTATATATGACATCATTATGATGCAGTGATGACCTCATTATTTAACGATTTAAATAAAATGAAAAGATAATGTACAATCCAAGGCTTACACTTGTCCAAAGAATATTGGATGGGTAGATTTCGAACCCGTATCACCATAGCCGCAAATTATATAAGTGTGGGACCTTTAGAATCCGAAAATCATTGTATAATAATGTAACATTTCCTTACTTTCCAAGAGTGCCCCTCCTCTCCACTTATAAATGGCCCCCACCTCTACCACCTCATTCAAACATTCATGCCATTTGGATCGGCCTACCTATACCCAAATACTCTCCTAACTTCCCCCTATTACTCCTAGAAGCCTCACTTTGGGCATAACTCTTCCCAAGGAAGCCTTTGGCTCAAATCAAAAAGAGTTACCCGATTTTAAAGGTAGTGTTTTCTGTTATGTTCTTTTGTTATATTTTTCTTCTCCAACCCCATAAACTCCTTTTATTCCTTTATATTGTAACAACACCAGTATCTACAATATACTAGGATGTTTTTATGATAAGGATTTGGTTTACACTTACACACACCTTTGTCTAATGGTTAAAGAACATAATGTTTCTGTGGGCGGTGAAATAGTGCCTCACGAAACGATGATTGTTCAAATTATTTTAACCCCTATAATGGTGGCCATTTTGATGACACTATTTTAATATATGATATATATATTATGTTTATGTTTTCCTTATCCTTCTGTATTTCTGATTTATGGCATACTTTATGATTTCCATTATGGGTAAATGCGATAATTTCATTTTAGGAAGTGCGGACTACCGCCCCCTCAAAGTAATTGAATCGTTAATGCCTTATGTGGGACTTATAAAGGATGGAGTAAATTATATTTTATATGATATTATACTTGAATTATAATACACCTTTATACTATTATGATTTAATTCCATTAAATACGAAATATAAATTAAAGTAGCGTTCATGCGTACGTACGGCTTACCGTCTCCATGAACGGTGCATTTCATTTCTTACCTCTAAATGTTACGTAATATTATGAATGAATGTATATACTGGATATATATGATATATATGACATCTAAATCGTGAATATAATTCTGTAGATAATGGATATTCTACCATATAAACAACTTGTAATTATAAGAAGTTTATTGTTGACTCAAGTACCAAGAATCGACAAAACGACCGTTATTAACTTAAATAATTACATAATGTTCATAACATTGTAATAAGTGATATAAAAAGGATAATGAAATTAAAAATGGTATATATTAACTCTAGTTTATTATTCAGGAGGTTAAAGAATGGTCGAATCAAGTCAGACACAAGGTAAGGGAATTTCTTAACCCAACTTCCATTCTTTGGGTTAATCTCCTACATTCAAATTATGTCATGATATTATTATGTCCTATTTTGTATTTTTACTTTCTTTATGTGTAACTATAGTGAATACACATAATAGATCTATTTTATTTTAAAAATTCCCTTTTTAAGGACTTCGTCTCAATCTCCTTTCATTGAGGCATATTTGGTTTTATACACAACTTTCTTTTATACGGTGTATAAACCCCATTTGACTTTTACGTTTATTCAAAAGGAAACTTTTTTATACGAAGCATTTTACTAAAAGACAAAAAGGGAATGTTTTTCTTTACGTACATATGCGGTGACAACGACTTCTCCGCCGCCATGACCATTATTTGAGTTTCGGCTTCCTCTACAAGCCATCACTTTTTTTAATGAAAAATAAATACAATGTTTTAACATTATTTTATTTTGGTATTGAAAATGGTTTTGAAAGCGTTTTTATTATATCAATGTGTTGTAATGATATCTTGTGATTGAAATGTGGAAATGTTATGTTTCCTTTATGCATGTTTAATGTGATACGATTATGTTATGGTTTATTATATCATTGAACCTATTCATATGATGAATGCATTGGACTTAATATGTGACGGGTGGAGCCCACTATAGCTCCTCGATGTATCGGCAGGTCTCATGAGACAAACTAGTGTCTTGGCACGTGGCCTTGACAAAATCTTATTTGTGGTCTTGGCACGAGGCCTTGGCTACGTGGTTATGATAGTCTGGCATTATGCATTCCATCATTATGAATGTGGTTAATGATATTTCATGTGATTATTCGACTAGTAGAATATCCATGTGAGTAAGTAAATGGAATTATTTCATTTTACTTTTTCCATATTATTCTAAAGTTCAAGTTTAAAAGGCTTTTGTTTTAGTTATACATTGCCTTAAATGTTAATGTTTATTTATGAAAGCTTCCGCTATGTTGTTATCCTTACTGAGTATCTGAGCTCACCCCTTTCAATGTTTTAATTTTTACAGGATGTGAAGAAGTATATTATAAATGACCTGCAGGGATGATATAAGGGGATATGAAGAGAAGATGTTGTAGTTTTGTTTTACTTTATGATGTAATGTAAGACTTATGAATGTATCTAGTGTTTCCAAGGCTACTAAACTAATCGGTCTTTCAAGACTTGATCTATTGTGATCATGCCAATGTTATGAGCTAATGCACCGACTCTGGGTAGCTGGGGTCGGGGCGTTACATGTAATATATGATGAATAAGTACTAGAATTATTGGAAATACTAGCTGATATACCACTTATCCTATATAATCAATGATTTCATATGGACCAATGTACATGGGGTCATTCTTACCTTTCTTCCAAAACAACATAACTATCTTCCATGGTGTATTTCAAAGGATGATAATATTGTCGACATCAAATTCCAAGTCCCATAAATGTTTTTAACCAAATATCTTCACATAAACTTGACTATCCATTATGTGTTGTTTGATGTCATGGTGTTTTTCTATCATATGTTCAATTACATCAAGCCCAAAGAGATTTCCCTCACTCTCTTCATACCAACAAGTAGGATTTCTACATCTTAATCCCTAAAGAGAATAATAGGGTGACATGTGAACTCTCGAAGGGAATCTGTTATTGTATAAGAACTCAACTTTAAGATATTCTGATCCTATCTACCTTATAATTCTATTGAGCATATTCTTAGCATGTCTTCAAATGTCTGAATAGTCCTTTGATATTGGTCATCCATTTGGGGGTGATATGATATACTGATATTAAATTTTGTACTCATATCATATTGATGACTTAGAAAAAAAATTTATTTGAATCATGGATCATGATCAGAAATGATAGAAAGTATCACTGAATTAAACCACACCATGCACTTTATTAAAATAATTGAAGTTTTTTCCAGAGATAAGTCTACCCATATAGTGATAAAAAGGTTGTATTGGTGAGGCGGTCCACTATAACCCATATCAAATTATTTCATTTGGATTATTTTAGGATACCTATGACAAATTCCCTATTGATATTATAACACTTCCATGTTGGTATGAGTACTGGTTGTAATACCCCTTTAAAAAAAATTCATTCTACTTTTACTTTTGACCTGCCATACACATGATATTATTGTCAGCAATCTCTATTCTCATATTATCCATCCAATATTGATCATAAAGGTCCCTTTATATTTTAGTTCTTCTAGGTTGTATTGATAATGTTGAGCTATGAACTTTATACATGTGATCCTTCTTTCATTCTAGAATAAATGAATCACATAGATTTTTTGGAAAATTCAATTCATCTTCAGAATCAATATTGAACTTAATAAACATCCCATTCATTACACCCTCTCTATTCTTCAGAATAAACGGATCTTATCGTTGATATTTCTTCATCGTCTCGATGAATGACATTTGAGAAATAATTTGGGATATGGTTTATTATTCCACTTCCCTTACAATTACAAGTATAGTTTTTCTAGGTCTTTGATCAAAGGATAATCATCAATTCTAATCATTTCCATCACAATAAGGTCTCTTATACTTATTTTAGCAATAAAATTATTTCCCTTATAGGGTGAAAATGAATTGAAGAATCTTAGTCTTTAAGAAGATGCTCACATATCCTTTTTCTCATTTTCAATTTATTTTATGTGATTATATACATCAAACATTGGAGGTCTATCTATATATCAAAATTTCCCCCATAAATATAGTGAATCCATTTCCTTGATGAAAAAAATGTATCTATCAATATGTCAGGGGTTGGATATTTCACCTCATGAGGATTTAAATGTCAAGACGCATAAGCAATCTCCTAGTCGATTTTCCCGAGTACACACCCAATCAATTTCAAAAATAATTTTCTAAAAATAAAAAAACATTCTTCAATAAAGTGTAGACTTTACATAGTGTGGTAAACAATATCATCTTCAGCTCATGGAATATTTATTGTCACTATATTATTAAGATGAACATTGCACCATTTCGAGTGAACTTGGTTTGTAGATTAGAATGTCAATAAATGTTTTTCACAAATGTTTTATAATATCTTAAATAACCATGGTAACAACAAATCTCAGTTACTATTGTTGGATGAGGCCACTCCTTTATTGTAATGACCAACTTATTCTTATTGGCTTAAGAATACAACAAGTCATTACTCGGCCTTAAGCGATATCCCCACGGCGCCAAAGGCTGGTAATAAATGTAGAAGTGTTTCAAAACAAGTGGGGGATGATTTACCCTTTTAGAACATACCACAAAACCAACAACCATAATCAAACTAATCAGATAAATGATGCATGATAGAAACTAAGGCAACTCAACCATTTATACTATCATAAAAAAACTAAGAGTACCACATCAGAAACCAACACTAATTCAGAGTAAACAGTGGAAAGAAAAACTCAAAGACTACAAGACATCAACCCAAATCCATGCTCCACAAGCTCCATGATCCAACATCACAAACCATTCCAAGCATTAAGAAGCAGTATACAGCACTTTACCTTTTCCAACATCCCGGTACATGAAATCTGTAAAAGAACCAACGTGCCAGAGTAGGGGGTGAGTAATGAAACTCAGTAGGTTTTCCCTGATGTCTTCCCAACCCATGACTCTAGGATAAAACTTGTTTTCACATTTATATAAAAAAATTATATGAAACAATTCCAAAATAGTTCACAATATAAAAATTTCCATGTCAAATCCATTTTCTAAAAGAAAACCATTTTCCAAAAAAAAACCATCTTTCTCAAGGAAAGAAACCAAGAAAATATTCCAATCAAATTCACATTTCCATTTTGGCACATTCATTACATTTCACAAATCCACACAACCCATCATTTCACAACCCGTGAAATCAACTATGCATGCATCGTTATGACAGTTCCATACTCATGAGAAGTTTCTCATCGATCTACCAAGTCGTCACATGGTATTTATCCCCCATGTGCCATTACACCTTTGGCACCGAGCACAAGGTCTTATTTTAACCAAGCCTCATAAATAAAATATGAACACACACACCATGTATGCCCAAAAACCACACCATTCCAACCATGCCCAAACCATTACAATAAAACAACACTTTTATTGAAAACCTTTTTCCTGAAAACCATTTTCCAAATCCTGAAAATCGATATATTAAAATCACTATTTTAAAAACAAGAAACCAAAACACTTTGCAGAAACCATTCTTTCAATTTCCACAATATCATCAAAACCCATAAATCATCACTAAAGAAGATTTATAACATGTTTTTCACCACAATTTCACAATCAAATCCATGAAATTAAATTAATTTGCACTAAGCCTTCAAGTTATAAGAAAGAGGAATCGAGAGTGAAGCCACCTACCAAAACATTTTTGACAAAAACCCTAACAACCGGAGAACGCACAAGAAAATCGGGTCGATTCGCCAGGAATACTCCTTATATCTCCTTTCCTAACACAACCAAAACCAAATCTTATTATATTTGGAATCCACACACATAGATCTACCCATAACGTGCATAGATTTAAGAAACCTAGAGAAGAGGAGATGTATATCTATGTAGATCTGTGAAACCGATCAAGAACGATCACATACCTCAAGAATCTGGATTTGATTCGCCATGAGAAGCCTTCGGATTGCCTCCGGAATGATGGTAGAACCCTATTTGACCATAGGAGAACCAAAAATCAAAGATAGGGCCACTTAGGAGCTCAAACAAGGAATTTAGAGGAAAAATGCATGAGATCCACAATTTAAAGATCTCATTTAAGTGGTCGCTCGGTTAGTTCGCACGGTTTGACAAACTGTGTATCAGCCTCTGCCTCAGCCACCCATCTCGCACAGTTTGGCTGCACGGTTGGACAAACTATCTTCCATCCATGTGGAAGCCACTTCCTCCAAGACCCACTGCGTACGGTTTGGACGCACAGTTTAGAAAAACCATGCACCTCTCGTGCGACTTCCCCTTTTACTCAAAACATCCTTCCAGTTTCTCCCGAATCTCCCATTCAACACCCTTAACATTAAAACCATGAAAAGCATCAAGTAATTGTTACACACCAAAAACCCGAGGTTTTATATTCTCCACACAATTGGCCTTTCCTTACATGAAAAGTAGAAAAATATTTATTTCCTGAAAGAGTTCTAGCCACGGCTCTTTCATTTCTTTCTCGTGTTCCCAAGTCTCTTCTTGAATCTGAGCGTGTTGCAATAAAACCCACACTAGATCGATGATTTATCCCCTCAAGACATTATCCATCCTATCCAAAATCCACACCGGGATATGTACCAATGAAGCACTTGGCTTTAGGTCAACATGATCACATCTGATTACATGGTCAGGATCAGGCAGATACTTTTTCAACTGAGATACATAGAACACATTATGCACTGCATTGAACCGTGGTGGAAATGCCAACCGATATGACACCTTGCCAACTTATTCCAGTATCTCAAAAGGTACTATATATCTAGGAGATAACTTTCCCTACTTATCGAAATGATGATGTCCAAGCCTTTGGGAGATTCAAAAAAAGGCAAGATAACTCACCACAAACGACAACGGTCTTCGGCGATGATCTGGATAAGATTTATGACGAATCTAAGCAATATCTGTCCTCCTTCTAATCGACCAAATCTTATCCATTGTTTCTTGGACAAGGCTCGGCCCAAATAGTGATGTTTCACGTGTTTCCACCCAGCATAGTGGAGAACGACTAGGACGCCCATACCGTGCTTCAAACAGAGCCGTGTGTATCGAGGACTGATAACTATTATTTTATGAAAACTCCACTAAGGGTATATGATCCCCCCATGAGCCACAAAAATCCATTACAAAAGCCCAAAATATGTCTTCCAATGTCATTAAAATCTTTGTGGATTGTCCATCCATATGAGGATGATACATTGTACTCATATTCAACTGAGTTCCTAGGGATTTCAGTAAGGATCGGCAGAAACAAGATGTGACCCTCAGATCTCTATATGACACGAT
The DNA here is from genome assembly GCA_963277665.1 of Viscum album. Classification (NCBI taxonomy): domain Eukaryota; kingdom Viridiplantae; phylum Streptophyta; class Magnoliopsida; order Santalales; family Viscaceae; genus Viscum; species Viscum album. Next base: position 1,553,711,248 of record OY728165.1, read on the forward strand.
TGAAACTAGAATTCCATGTCTCCTTACCACCTCTCAAATATATATTTTTGAATGATATTCCACTGTATGAGTTTCAAGAATAGGAATGAAATGGGCCAACTTGGTTAGATGATCCACTATCACCCAAATGTCATCGTGCTTCCGAACCGTTTTTGGAAGACCTGTAACAAAATTCATTTCTATCTAATCCCATTTCCACACTGGGATAGGTAAATATTGCAACCTACCCACTGGCCTCTAATGTTCTTCTTTAACTTGATGACAAGTTAATCACTTTGAGATGAACTCACCCACCTTTTTTTCATGACACTCCACCAAAACTGTGCCTTCAATGCTTTATACATCTTTTGTATTCCTGGATGAAAAGACCATCTGGAATGGTGGTAAGAATGAAGGAGTTGTTCTTGAGCAGTTAAAGGTATGACCATCGGATCTGGAAACTGTTAAACTGAACTCCCATCCAGCTTCCATCCCTCAATGGTCTCCCCACCATTGAATTTTGAACTCACTGCAACACTGTCTACATCGAATGCATGTGCCTCCTCTACCATCTCCACCAAATAAAGAACAAGAAGAAATGGAATGAAAACTGTAAAATCACCTCGGTATTCACATTCCACATGTATGTTGGCTGAGACCAACATCAACTGCCATTCGTCAGAAACTTCTTTCTCCAACTGAGCATACGACTTTCTGCTTAATGCATCAGCCACCAAATTGCCCTTACCCGGTGTATACATTAACTCAATATTGAACATTTGAAGATACTCCATCAATAAAATCTACCTCAGATTAAAATCTCGCTATGTGAAAATGTGTTTCAGGCTTTTGTGATCCATAAATAGAGTAAATTTCTCACCAAAGAGATAATGATTCCAAGTCTTCAAGGCATGGACAACTATAGCTAATTCCAAATCATGTGTTTGGTAATTCTTCTCTAGCACCTTCAACTTCCTTGAACCATAAGCAAAAACATGGTCTACTTGCATGAGAACACATCCCAAACCAGATCTTGAAGCATCCTAATACACTTCATACCCTTTTCTTGATTCAGGCAAGATCAAGATGGGTGCTGATGTAAGGAGAAATTTCAACATTGAAAAGAATTATGACCTTCCTCAGTCGATTGGAATGCACTGTTTTTCTTTGTCAAAGCATTCATTGGAGAATCTTGTCATGAAAAGTCACGGAAAAAGCATCAGTAATAACTAGATAGACCAAGAAAACGTCGTTTTTCAAAGAAATTCGTCGGCAGTTGCCAACAAAGAACAAATTATATCTTTTCTGGATCCACTAAAACACCTTTCTCAGAAACAACATGGCCTAGAAAGCGTTCCTCTTGTATCCAAAATTCACACATTGATAATTTGGAATACAACTGAAGGTCCCTCAAGATTTCCAACACAATTTCCAAGTGTTTCTCATGCTCAGCCCTTGTTCTTGAATAAAACAATATGTAATTCACAAACACCACAACAAAAGAATCCAGATATGGATAAAATATCTGATTCAACAAAGCCATAAATACCACTGGTTCATTCGTAAGTCCAAAATGCATGACTACATATTCGTCGTGGCCATATCTACTTCTGAAGGCTATCATCGGAATATCCTCATTATGAACTTGCAACTGGTGATATGCTGATCACAAGTAAATCATGGAGAACCACTGAGCACTCCTCAATTGATCAAACATGTCATCAATGCATGGAAGTGTATATCTATTCTTTATCATAACTTGTTTAATGTTACGATAATCCACATATAGCCTCAATGTTCTATCTGCATTCTTTATAAACAAAACTGGTGCTACCCAAGGAGACATGCTTGGCCTAATAAAACCTTTGTTATCCAGTTCTTTCAACTACACATTAAATTCCTCTAATTCTATTGGTTACATCCTATAAGATTGAAGTGAGATAGGAATGGTCTCTGAAATGAGATCAATCGTAAACTACACTTCTCTCATAGGTGGTAACCTTAAGAATTGTTCAGGAAAACATCAGGAAATTGATCCATGACTACTGGAAAACTGTTATTCGAGATCTCGTCCATCGATTCCAAGTTTAACGCAGCCAACTAGTAAGAGATCGTTGCCACTACCGGTGCCAATAATCCAGTTGCACCTGCCTTCAACACTCTTTCTTCTCTAAAGAGATGCTCGACGACATTCTCAGTCACGAAACTGACTGTTCTGCTATAACAGTCGATGTGAGCCCTGAAATTTGTCAACCAATCCATACCCAAGACTATATCATAGACATCCATCTCCAGCACAGAGAAATCCCATTTCCTCTCATCTCCATCAATAGTTATAGAACATCATCTACCCACAAAGGCTCTACATTTTCTTTCACCGAGAGGAGTTTGATGTTTTATCACATAATGAATCATTTCATGTTTTATGTTCTTCAAATCAGCAATACGAGAAGAATGAAAAGAATGCGATGCACCAGTATCTAACAACAAATGTATGAGGGTAGAATTCAAAAGAATCATATCTCTCACTGTAGACGGTGTAGACTGGTTATCCACAATCACCCATTCCAGTCCATAAAATATCTTTGTTGCTGCACATTGCTCCTTATTTCCTTGTTGAGATTGCCCTACCTGAGGAGTCATGGTATTCTTGGAATCACCATAGCTAGCTCTATTCTACTGGCAAGGCTGATTTTGCTTTCCTCGCCCTGTCGAAGCATAAGATGCTTGCAACACCTGAGAAGTTTCACGAACACCCGACCATGGAGCACTGTGACAATATCGCTGAAGATGCCCCATATTTATACAATTGTGGCATGCTCTCGGTGGTGCTGTAATTATCGTTTCATGTGAACAATTGAGCCAAATTGAAAACACCCAACTTTCATCATGGGTCTTGGAGGAAGATTCACCGATCCATCCATCTGATTCCGATTTGCACTCCCACATTGGAAGTAGGTGTCCCGTTTCCGCTTGTTCCCAGCATTAGAGTTCCCACCCGTTCTCGTGGGTATTATCATACTTACTCCTCCCATAACTCCTGAGATGTCTCTTTCAGCTACTATTTCTCTGTTTACCATCTCTGTATAATCTGTAATACAGAGAAAATCTATCTTTGAACGAATCTCATTTCGCAAAACTGATTCAATGATGCGTGCTTTTAGCGACACACTTGCAGCAAATTCCGATGCAAAGAGCACTTAATTCATGAATTTATCTGCATACTCCATGACAAAGAGATTATCCTGCTTCAGGATGATAAATTCATTTTTTCTCTGGATCTTGAATGTGTGAGGATAGAATTGTTAGTTAAACAATTCATAAACTTCCTCCTAGCCCAAGCCTCAATCCACCTTAGCCAGCACCACTAGCTCCCACCACTATCGTGCAAGATCCTACAACATATACGTCGCTAACATTACTTTCAGTTCTGCTGGTGTGCCGATGAAATTGAAGATACGATTCATCCTACTCAGCAACACCTCTACCTTTTCTGGTTCAGAATCACCCCGAAAGATGGGTGGGTTCTACTTATGGAAGACGACAGGATGGTCTACAAGCCTTGACTCATCCCTCCGATTCCCCGTTTCCGCATTTTGGAATGCTTCAATGATACTGTAGAGACCCGAAGCATGACGTACATGGAAATTACATTGCTTTTTTTGAATACATAGTACATAACAAAAATAGACACACAAGGACCGTGATAGTTTAGTGTCATTGGAAACACAGAATATAATCTTCTAATCGGGGTGAAATATCTTCAACATCTCCAATAATGATCTTCCCCTTTTTTTCTTACCTAAAACCTTTCATTATATCCTAGGGAAAAGAAAACATAAAAGGTGTGGGCTCAAATGCCTAGTAAGGGTAAACATATGGAACATAAAACAATCCATAGACATTTGAATGCAAAAACTTGAACATAAAATCTAAACATCAGAATCTTGAGCAATGACATGAATCATGGAAGTACATAAGGAATATATCATAAGGGAACATAAATCATGAAAAAATAGAATTGGAATAAAACAGGTAATTGTGTCAAGACCTTAAGAACATGATATGATTTCCATATTAGCCAAGGCATTGCTCCCAAGACCATCTTAGTGGACAATGTCCGTTTCTGAATCATGTTCACTCCTCGTTTCAGTCATGTAACACTCTACCAGATTAACTTACCATTCCAGCCATGTCTATCTCATGAGATATAAATCATTACCCAATTCATTGGAGGGAGATATAGGTCCCACCCATCTCATAATTAAATCATTCTTACTTGTTCCACAAAATGAACATACATCATTCATAATAGCACAACGAATAAAATGGGTTTCATAAACAACATCCCATCGTCAAATAATCCACATAAAATAAATGGATATCATTTCATAATAAGAAAATTAAAACCACGTAAATCATAGAGACTTTATAATTGAACCATACAAATATGAAATAATGTCATCTTAGATGGAAAATGGTTTCGATAAAACACTTGAAATGAATTCTTGAGGAAAATATCCTTTTTTCTTGAAAATCAATTTCCTTTCACTAAACGTTATGGTATTTTAAAAGAAAAAGATATTTTTAAGATAGTCTTGAAATATTTTGGAGGAAGCTTCATGAAAATAAGGCTTTATAAAACTGAAAAAATTCTTCCATTCCATATAAGTAAGGAAAAACATTCTCCACGTTCTTTTGTCAGAAAAGTTAAAAAGTACCTCGTAACATAAACAAAAGAACGATTCCTTACATACTATGTAGTAAAAGTAAAAATGGGTAAAAAGGAAATTAAACATAAATAAAAACAATTTTATAAAACATGTACATGGATGATCACAAAAACCCTAGTAAATACTTACGTATAAGGAATCTTGGATAAAAATGGGATTTGCAAAATTATCCCTGCCTTAGGTCCGATATGTTTCGTATGTTTCCGAACCTCCTGCATAATGATTTAAATAATGTCATTGACTTATTACAGAATAATATTCATTGTTATGATATCCTATATGGTTCACTTATGACTTTATATTACCCGTTCTTTTGTAAGTTTCTTGTTAAAGCAGTGTTTTGGGTTAAATCGTTTTATTTATCGTAAGTGATTGGACTTGTTGATCTTGATATTATTACTTATATCATGATTTAAATAATTCCATAATGTAAAACATGATTTATATATAATATATATTCAGTGTATACATATATATATATATGACAGATCAATTAAATGGAATGAAATACACCATTCATGGAGACGGTAGGCCGTATGTACGCATGAAAGATGTTTTCGTTCCCTTATTGAATTGAATGAAATTAAGTAGATGACAATCATATATATACACATAAATCCAGTATCATTATTATTTCATATATTTCATGATTACTTATTATATATACTTTATAATCATTCATGATTGGTTAACATGGAGAATGAATCTCATCGCATCGTGGAGACGGTAGTCCGTACGTACGCACAAGCGATGATATCATTCCCATGATCGTGGAATTGCATTAAAGTGTATGTAAAATATTTCAGAATCAATATCACTTTCTAATAATCATTTATAGTCATTTATTTACACCATTATATCCATCCAAGTAAGGTGGTGGTTGAAAACAGATTACACCACAGCGTGGAGACGGTATTCCGTACGTACGCACGCGCAGTGATTTCATTTTCTGTAGGATGGATAGATGGTGAAATAGGGTTGTTTCATACTTATAATAAAATATCAGTATATTATTGATACTTTTTTTATTACTTCATAATGAAAAAACTAATGAAGAATAAGTATAAGAATAAATAAAGTTGAAAGAATCAGTAACGGATATTACCTCTTCTTTAAACACGCCATTTTAAAACCTTCTCTTAGGGCACTATGATTGGTCTTTGAAGAAGACTAGAACCTCTATAATGTTTCTAGGGAAGTTCATAAGAAAAATCGGCAGGGTTTTTCTGATCTTGAAGGCTCAACGTGGTGTGAGGAAGTGAGGGAGGAGGTGCCCTTTTATATGGGAGGAGAGGGGCACCTTTGGAATAACTAAAACTATTATTTTATTATAAAGTCATGTTCTGTTTTTAACAGCTCAAAATTGAGTTATTTAGAAGCTAAGGTGGGGATGGGTGAAAATCCTCTCATCAAATATAATTTATACAGGTTTAGGTCTCTATTTTAACCTTATCTTTTAGATTTAACTTTATGTTAAATAATTTCTCTTTTACCGTGTCTTCTTGTTTTCTTACACTATAAGGTTAATAAACATACTATAACAAGACAAACGAACCCCAAGTTGTTTTTTATTAATATATATAACCTTATATAAGTCATATTTCTGAAACATTGATATTTAGGAATAAAATAACAATTAATAATATAATAGTTATTTAAAAAACTATTTTATGTCAATTTTGACACTATTTGGTAATTGATTTTTTTGAAACTGATAACAGAATGATTTGTAAGAAAAAAGTTAAATAAATCAATACTAACATGTCATATTGACTTTTAAAATTAGTTTAATTCATAAAAAGTCTCAAATTACATTTATTTGGGTATTTATAACATCAATTATGTCAAAATTTCATTAATAAAATAATTACGACAGGATGGTCTACAAGCCTTGACTCATCCCTCCGATTCCCCGTTTCCGCATTTTGGAATGCTTCAATGATACTGTAGAGACCCGAAGCATGACGTACATGGAAATTACATTGCTTTTTCTGAATACATAGTACATAACAAAAATAGACACACAAGGACCGTGATAGTTTAGTGTCATTGGAAACACAGAATATAATCTTCTAATCGGGGTGAAATATCTTCAACATCTCCAATAATGATCTTCCCCTTTTTTTCTTACCTAAAACCTTTCATTATATCCTAGGGAAAAGAAAACATAAAAGGTGTGGGCTCAAATGCCTAGTAAGGGTAAACATATGGAACATAAAACAATCCATAGACATTTGAATGCAAAAACTTGAACATAAAATCTAAACATCAGAATCTTGAGCAATGACATGAATCATGGAAGTACATAAGGAATATATCATAAGGGAACATAAATCATGAAAAAATAGAATTGGAATAAAACAGGTAATTGTGTCAAGACCTTAAGAACATGATATGATTTCCATATTAGCCAAGGCATTGCTCCCAAGACCATCTTAGTGGACAATGTCCGTTTCTGAATCATGTTCACTCCTCGTTTCAGTCCTGTAACACTCTACCAGATTAACTTACCATTCCAGCCATGTCTATCTCATGAGATATAAATCATTACCCAATTCATTGGAGGGAGATATAGGTCCCACCCATCTCATAATTAAATCATTCTTACTTGTGCCACAAAATGAACATACATCATTCATAATAGCACAACGAATAAAATGGGTTTCATAAACAACATCCCATCGTCAAATAATCCACATAAAATAAATGGATATCATTTCATAATAAGAAAATTAAAACCACGTAAATCATAGAGACTTTATAATTGAACCATACAAATATGAAATAATGTCATCTTAGATGGAAAATGGTTTCGATAAAACACTTGAAATGAATTCTTGAGGAAAATATCCTTTTTTCTTGAAAATCAATTTCCTTTCACTAAACGTTATGGTATTTTAAAAGAAAAAGATATTTTTAAGATAGTCTTGAAATATTTTGGAGGAAGCTTCATGAAAATAAGGCTTTATAAAACTGAAAAAATTCTTCCATTCCATATAAGTAAGGAAAAACATTCTCCACGTTCTTTTGTCAGAAAAGTTAAAAAGTACCTCGTAACATAAACAAAAGAACGATTCCTTACATACTATGTAGTAAAAGTAAAAATGGGTAAAAAGGAAATTAAACATAAATAAAAACACTTTTATAAAACATGTACATGGATGATCACAAAAACCCTAGTAAATACTTACGTATAAGGAATCTTGGATAAAAATGGGATTTGCAAAATTATCCCTGCCTTAGGTCCGATATGTTTCGTATGTTTCCGAACCTCCTGCATAATGATTTAAATAATTTCATTGACTTATTACAGAATAATATTCATTGTTATGATATCCTATATTGTTCACTTATGACTTTATATTACCCGTTCTTTTGTAAGATTCTTGTTAAAGCAGTGTTTTGGGTTAAATCGTTTTATTTATCGTAAGTGATTGGACTTGTTGATCTTGATATTATTACTTATATCATGATTTAAATAATTCCATAATGTAAAACATGATTTATATATAATATATATTCAGTGTATACATATATATATATATGACAGATCAATTAAATGGAATGAAATACACCATTCATGGAGACGGTAGGCCGTATGTACGCATGAAAGATGTTTTCGTTCCCTTATTGAATTGAATGAAATTAAGTAGATGACAATCATATATATACACATAAATCCAGTATCATTATTATTTCATATATTTCATGATTACTTATTATATATACTTTATAATCATTCATGATTGGTTAACATGGAGAATGAATCTCATCGCATCGTGGAGACGGTAGTCCGTACGTACGCACAAGCGATGATATCATTCCCATGATCGTGGAATTGCATTAAAGTGTATGTAAAATATTTCAGAATCAATATCACTTTCTAATAATCATTTATAGTCATTTATTTACACCATTATATCCATCCAAGTAAGGTGGTGGTTGAAAACAGATTACACCACAGCGTGGAGACGATATTCCGTACGTACGCACGCGCAGTGATTTCATTTTCTGTAGGATGGATAGATGGTGAAATAGGGTTGTTTCATACTTATAATAAAATATCAGTATATTATTGATACTTTTTTTATTACTTCATAATGAAAAAACTAATGAAGAATAAGTATAAGAATAAATAAAGTTGAAAGAATCAGTAACGGATATTACCTCTTCTTTAAACACGCCATTTTAAAACCTTCTCTTAGGGCACTATGATTGGTCTTTGAAGAAGACTAGAACCTATATAATGTTTCTAGGGATGTTCATAAGAAAAATCGGCAGGGTTTTTCTGATCTTGAAGGCTCAACGTGGTGTGAGGAAGTGAGGGAGGAGGTGCCCTTTTATATGGGAGGAGAGGGGCACCTTTGGAATAACTAAAACTATTATTTTATTATAAAGTCATGTTCTGTTTATAACAGCTCAAAATTGAGTTATTTAGAAGCTAAGGTGGGGATGGGTGAAAATCCTCTCATCAAATATAATTTATACAGGTTTAGGTCTCTATTTTAACCTTATCTTTTAGATTTAACTTTATGTTAAATAATTTTTCTTTTACCGTGTCTTCTTGTTTTCTTACACTATAAGGTTAATAAACATACTATAACAAGACAAACGAACCCCAAGTTGTTTTTTATTAATATATATAACCTTATATAAGTCATATTTCTGAAACATTGATATTTAGGAATAAAATAACAATTAATAATATAATATTTATTTAAAAAACTATTTTATGTCAATTTTGACACTATTTGGTAATTGATTTTTTTGAAACTGATAACAGAATGATTTGTAAGAAAAAAGTTAAATAAATCAATACTAACATGTCATATTGACTTTTAAAATTAGTTTAATTCATAAAAAGTCTCAAATTACATTTATTTGGGTATTTATAACATCAATTATGTCAAAATTTCATTAATAAAATAATTACTGCATCATCATTGTGTCATAAATAAATTAAATTATTTAATGTCTAAAAATTATAAATAAACTACCATTATGTAGGAAATATTTTTATCTTTATAATTAATATTTTTAGTCTAATTTATCTTATTTATAACCCTATATTAAAAATGATTTAGTTATTAAACAATGATTTTAACTATTTTAACCATTATTTAAATAAATTAATAATAAATGTCCTAATCTAATCCATGTGGGCATAAATGGTCATATTTTATTCCTAAGGTTTTTTTTGGTCGAATTACACTTATCCAATATATTTAGCACATGTATTAGGGTAATAATAATATCATTTTTACACTTAATTACCCTATTAACTTTTAACCGTGGTAAAAAAAGTAAAAAGTTACTATTCAAAAAAATTATTATCTTCCCATTGAACAACATTTTAGTCCTTGATATTAACCGTATCTCTTGGATTTTCAATATTCCACTCACAGAAGTGGTAAAATTATGTTTTATGTGAATTTTCAAATTCTCCTAGGAGGTGGGTAAAAGACGGTTAAAAGTTCAATAAAATTTTTATATAACAAAATTTATTATTAAATGACTCTAATGACATAAATTGAACTTATATAGGTATTATGTATAAATTTAGACCAATTATAAATGTAAATAAAATAAATAATTATTTAAATAAAATGGTGGTTTTTTGAATAGTAACCTAGTGTTTTCACTATTCATCAAAAATTGAAAGTTTTCAGAAAAATACCAAAAATTCACCCGAGGCTAATTTCGATATTCTGAATCCAAAAATGAAGTCCATTTTGATAGATAAAATTTCAAGAAGTGGGTATTACTATTAATAACAGCTAGTTTATATAACATGTCGTTGTTTAGCGAAACTCAGTATTGCGTACAACATACACTATCGTGGAAGGTCACGATTGCCTGTAATACAAGCCAAGTCTAGGATGCGTTTTGTGCAAGCTCCTTTTGGTGTAGCATACCACAAATGACATTAATGAAATTAAAAATAATATTTTTCATAAAATCTCGGGTTGTTACATTCTACCCCCCTTAAAATGAATTTCGCCCTCGAAAATCCTCGACGTTATAAATGGATTACTACTCGAAAGTTTATTTAATAGAAACCCACATCATAAAAAGGAATACCAAACTTGGATTTAATAACTAAAGTATGAAACATAACGGCTACCTAAATTAACTAATCACTGGGTTTCCACATATTAGAACATAGGTGAAAATATGGATATGGAAGAGAAATCTAACCATCATGTTCTGATGGAGAGTGGTAGAGAACATGGCTAAGAAAAATCCATCAATCACAAAGCCATAAATTTGTGATGATATAAGGTACCATCTGATTAATCGGATATAAGAGCACTAGGAAAACATTTTTGGTTTTCAAGATCATTTTCCTAAAGTTGAAGAAATTGGAATTAGAATAAATACGTTCTTGATTTTGGTACAGTCTCACCGTTGGTCATTCCTTGGACAATTTCCACATCATCTCTTAAAGAAATGAAGTTGAATTTGTCATTCGTGAAGTGTTAGTAGATCCTGTGATTGAATTATTGGTCATTCCATCTGTCTCAATGAAAATGTTACAAAAAGATATCAAAAATACAGGATTCCATCTATATAGAGATTAAACATATATGGTTCCTAAAATGGACTTATAATTCATATATCATACCACTTAATATAATAAAACTAGTTTCTACTAAACAAAGACTTTTTTAGGCCATTGGACGGTGATAAAGGCATGTCTTACTTCAGTTGTCCGTTCGATTCCCACAGCCTTGTCCGATGCGAGAGGTTGTCGCCCATCCTGCAGGTTGTCCTTTTTCTGAAACCACATTATTATAACTTTCCATTAATAATATCGAAAAAGTTATATCCTTAAACATTACTAACTTATGTCCAACATAATCCATTCCAATCATTAGGATTATCCAAAATACTATTGTCCAATCTCATATTATAGTGAAAACGATTACCAGAGAGTTCATATATCAAGCATGTTAATACCATCGTTGATCCCCATATATCATAAGATGTGTCTTGTTGGTCACATTCCAAATATTCGAAGGCCTTAATCATTTATTCCCTTGAAAAAGGAATACACATTGAACCTTAGCGAAAACATGAGTGATGTCAAAAGTTAACTCTTTCCACATATGAAAATCTAAAAATTCTATATACTCAAACCATTATATAACTATTTCCTTATATCAGTCATGAGATTATGAATACTGTCAAACATTTCAATTTCTCCTTATCCCTTCATTATGAGCATATCATCTTCTTCCCAATAATATCTCAATCACTTTCCATGGTTACTGGTACAATGAAATTATTGAAAACCACAATAGACCAATACATAAATATTCCAATATTCCACGATACCATATACAACATTATTTTGGAATCCCATTACATAAACACTTAATCATTCCACCACATCGTTTTCATATTCAACATCGCCAATAGTGATCCCATGTGACTTCCCTTTGTCCTTTTACTTATGTGGTTCCTCATGTCGATCATCATTAACCCTTGGATTAGTGCATTGATTAGCATAATGCCCCATTTCATTGCACTTGAAGCATTGAAGCGTAGGTGGTGCATTCTCTGCAGTCTGTTATTTATTAACATCATTAGAAACCTTTTTCCCATTACTTCAACAATAAACTGCTTGATGAACTTCTTTTCCACACATAAAACATTTTCTAGTACCTTTTAGAAAATCTCCACCATGCTTCTTTCCACACTTTGATCATAAAGAAACATTCATCTTCTTTTCACCATTGTTCGGAGATTTCTCCTTGAACTACATCATTCGTTTCTTATCAAAATCATGAGATGGATATGTAACAACAACTTCCATTTCTACCTTGATATCACAACACACAATTTCTTCATAGCTACTGAAGTCTCTTAAAGGTAATTCCCTTCGAAGAGTTGGTTTTAAGCCACTGAATAATCGATCAACTTTACTTTCAGGTTGGATGATAAAGCCAGATGCATACCTTGCATGCCTTGTAATATTCGCTTCGTATATACCAACAGATTCATCATCCTTTTTCTTTAGTTAAAGGAACGCCCTCTCCATCTTTGTATGAAGAATAAGATGGAAGTACTTATTGAAAAATAAGTTCTTGAACTCATCCTATTCCATGGACTCAATTTCATCTATTGGCCTTGTATTCTTGATAAGATTCCACCATTGATCAGCTTCACCTTCCAAATGATATACTGATAAGATGAATTTATCATGTTCAGAACATTGAAGAACTGAAAATACATTTTCAGTGGTACTGATCCATTATTCAGCAACATGTGGATCAGAAGACCCACTAAAAGAAGGTGGGTGTTGCCTCATGAATGACTCAATAGAATATTGTTCCCTTCTCTGCTCATTTTGAAGTCCAAAATGATTCATAGCTTGTATAAGTATAGAAATAAGATTTTTCACTCCATCTACCATAACATTTGTTTATTCAAGAGAACAATCATTTCATTGTCCATTACATTGATCAACACGGTTCCTTCGGGTTCCATCTGTCGTCTAAAACCCAAAAAGAATAGTGTGAGAGGAAAAAATCATTCTAGGGAAAACAACATAATAAAGGTGGAGTACCTTCAATATCTAACATCTTAGGTTTAATTCTATGATCGTTACCTTAATTCTTGGACTATAACCTATACTTATACTTAACCTTAGCGACATCCCTACACATACATTAGAAATATCTCTAGGGATTTCACTAAAGTTCTCGCATCCTAGTTTCCAAAGGTTTACTAAACCATTCCTCTGATACCTAATGTAGAGACCCGAAGCTTGACGTACATGGACATTACATTACTTTTACGGAATACTTAGTACATAACAAAAACAGACACACATGGACCGTAATAGTGTAGTGTCTTTGGAAACACGGAATATAATCTTCTAATCGTAGTGAAAGATCTTTAACATAACTCATAAAGATATTCCCCTTTTTTTCTTACCTAAAACCTTACTTTATATCATGGGGAAAAGAAAACATAAAGGGGGTGAGCTCAAATTCCCATTAAGGGTAAACATAGGTAACATAAAACAATCCATAATCATTTTAATGAAAAAACATGAACATAAAATTTAAACATCAAAATCTTGAGCAAAGACATGAATCTTGGAATTACGAAAGGCATATATCATTAGGGAACATAAATCATGATAAAATAGAATTGGAATAAATCATGTAATTGTGGAAACACATTAAGTACATGATATGATTTCCATAGTAGCCAAGGAATTGCTGCCAAGACCATCTTAGTGGATAAAGTCTCTTTCTGAATCAAGTTCACTCCTCATTTCAGTCCTGTAACACTGAACCAGATTAACATACCGTTCCATCCATGTCTATATCATGAGATATAAATCATTACCCAATGAATTGGAGGGATATATAGGTCCCCCCCTATCTCATAATTAAATCATTCTTACTTGTGCCACAAAATAAGCATACATCAATCATAATAACCCAACGAATAAAATGGGTTTCATAAACATCATCCAATCATCACATAATCCACATAAAAGAAATGGATATCATTTCATAATAAGAAAATTGAAATCATGAAAACATAGGGACTTTATACTTAATCCATACGAATATGAAATAATGTCATCTTAGATGGAAAATGGTTTTGATAAAACACTTGAAATGGATTTTTGAGGAAAATATAATTTCTTCTTCAAAATCAATTTCTTTTCACAAAACATCATGATATTTTAAAATAAAAAGATTTTGTTTAAAATCGTCATGAAATATTTTGGAGGAAGCGTCATAAAAATATGGCTTTATAAAACCGTAAAAATCCTTTCATGCTATATAAGTTAAAAAAACATTCTCCTCATACTTTTGTCAGAAAAGTCAAAAAGTTTATCGCAACGTAAACAAAAGAAAGATTCTTTACATACCATGTAGTAAATGTAAAAATGGGTAAAAAGGACATTAAACATATGTAAAAACACTTTTAGAAAACATGTACATGTATGATAACAACAACCCTAGTAAATACTTACATATAAGCAATCTCAGAAAAAAATGAGATTTGCAAAATTATCCTTTACCTTAGGTCTGATATGTTTCGTACATTTAAGAACCTCCAGTATAATGATTTAAATAATGTCATTGGCATATTACAAAATAATATTCATTGTTGTGATATCATATTTGGTTCACTTATGACTTTATATTACCCATTCTTTTGTAAGACCCATGTTAATGAAGCGTTTTGGGTTAAGTTGTTTTATTTATCCTACGTGTTTGGACTTGTTGTTCTTGATATTATTACTTATATCCTAATTTACTTAATTCCATAATTTAAAACATGATTTATATATAATATATATTTAGTATATACATATATATATATGATATATCGATTAAATGGAATGAAATACACCATTCATGGAGATGGTAGGCTGTACGTATGCATGAATGCTGTTTTCGTTTCTTTTTTGAATTGAATGAAATTAAGTAGATGAAATAAATATATATATAAATAAATCCAGTATAATTTTTATGTCATATATTTCATGATTACTTATTATATACACTTTATAATCATTCAAGAATGGTTAACATGGAGAATGAATCTCATCGCGTCGTGGAGACGGTAGTCCGTACGTACGCACGAGCGATGATATCATTCCCATGATCGTGGAATTTCATTGAATTGCATGTATAATATTTAATAATCAATATCAATTTACAATAATCATATATAGTTATTTATTTACACCATTATAACCATCCAAGTATGGTGGTGGTCGAAAACAGATTACACCATCGCGTGCAGACGGTATTCCGTACGTACGCACACGTGATGATTTCATTTTCCGTAGGATGGATAAATAGTGAAATATGGTTGTTTAATACTTATAATAACATATCAGTATATTAGGGATACTTATTATATTACTTAATAATGAAACAACTAAAGAATAATAAGTAGAAGAAGATATAAATTTGAAAGAATCGGTAATGGATATTACCTCTTCTTTCGACACGTCTTTTCAAAACCTCCTCTTAGGGAACTACGATTGGTCTTTGAAGAATACCAAAGCCTCTATGATATTTATAGGGAAGTGGAGAAGAGAAATTTTCAGGGGTTGGCCATGATTGAAGGCACAAAGTGGTGTGAGGACGAGAGGGAGGAGGTTCCCTTTTATAAGGGGGGAGAGGGGAACCTTTGGAATAACAAAAAATATTATTTTATTATAAAGTCATATTCAGTTTTTAATACCTCCAATTTGAGTTATTTCTAAGATAATGTGGGTATGGGTCTAAATCCTCTCCTAACATATAATTTAAACAAGTTTAGGTGTTTATTTTAACCTTATCATTTAGATTTAACTTTAAGTGAAATAATTTTTCTTTTACCGTGTCATCTTGTTTTCTTACACTATAAGGTTAATAAACTTACTATAACAAGCCAAACGAACCCGAATATTTTTATTATTAATATATATAACCTTATTTAAGTCATTTGGTGGAACCATTTATTTTTAGGAATAAAATAACAATTAATAATATAATATTTGTTTAAAACACTATTTTATGTCAATTTTGACACTATTTGGTAATTGATTTTTTTGAAAATCATTACAGAAATATTATTTCAAAAACATTTATCTAAATAAATACTAACATGTCATATTAACCTATAAAATTAGTGGAATTCATAAAAAGCCTCAAATTACATTTATTTTGGTATTTATAACATTAATTATGTCAATATTTCATTAATAAGATAATTACTGCATCATCATTGTGTCATAAATAAATTAATTTATTTAATGTTTAAAAATTATAAATAAAATACCTCTATGTAGGAAAAAAAAATTCCTTTAAAATGAATATTTTTAGTCTAATTTATATAATTTATAACCCTATATTAAAAATGATTTTAGTATTAAACATTGATTTTAAATATTTTAACCCTTTTTTAAATAAATTAATAATAAATGTCCTAATCTAATCCATGTGGGCATAAATGGTAATAATTTATTCCTATGGTTTTTTTTGTCGAATTAAACTTATTCAAGAGAATTAGGACATGTCATAGGGTAATAATAATTTCATTTTTACCCTTAATTACCCTATTTACTTTTAACCTTTGTAAAAAAATTAAAAAGTTACTATTCACCAAAAATTATTTTCATCCCATTGAACCACATTTTAGTCCTTGATATTAACCATGTCTCTCGGATTTTCTAAATTCCACTCACAGAAGTTTTAAAATTACGTTTTATGTGAATTTTCAAATTTCCTTAAGAGGTGGGTAAAAGACGGTGAAAAGTTCAATAAAATTTTTATATATAAAAAATTATTATAAAATGACTCCAATGAATTAAATTGAACTTATATAGGTATTATGTATCAATTTTGACCTAAAATAAATTTAAATAAAATAAATAATTATTTAAATAAAAAGTCGGTTTTTGAATAGTAACCCAGTGTTTTCACTATTCAACAAAAATTGAATGTTTTCAGAAAAATACCAAAAATTCACCCTAGCCTAATTTCGATATTCTGAATCCAAAAATGAATTCCATTTTGAAATATAAAATTTAAAAAAGTGGGTATTACTATTCATAATGGATAGTTTATATAACATATAGTTGTTTAGCGAAACATGGTATTGCGTACAACACACGCTATCGTGGAAGGTCGTGATTGCATGTAATGCAAGCCAAGTCAGGGGTGCGTGTTATGCAAGCTCCTTTTGGTGTAGCATACATCACAAGACATTAATGTAATTAAAAAGAAGGTTTTTCTAAAATATCGGGGTGTTAATGGTACTATAAACTAGCTCTTGGTTCACACGTGGTTCAGGTGAAACCACATTCTCCACAGCTTCTTCCATTTGGTTTCTACGACGCCTAAAGGGTGCCATCTTCAATACAAAGAATGCACACCGTTAGTCTCACCTCCTAGAAACTGAAGGCTTAGCATTTCAAATTATTTCACATTATCTATCACGACATTCTCATCAAAACAACCTTTTTTCATGTTCAAAAATATTTGAAAAACATTTATCATACCTTTTGAAAATCAACCCATTTTCAGAAAAACACCAAATACCCAGTTTTCAAAGTCTTTCAGTTGAAATAATTTCAGAATTTTTAAAAAATTGACCACTTACACCAAATCCTTACTCATTACTCATAATGAGATATGCAATCCTTGTGGGAAGTCATTCCTCTACAATGCATTTCACACTCATCTGATTGGCTAAACACATGACAATGAGATTTCCAACATTCTAGAAGTGTATCCAAAACACTTATGTACCCAACAACCTGGTGACATGATGTTCAGAATAAAAGGGTTAGCTACGACCTTTTATGCGATACATTTCAAGTTCCGACACTCCTACTCATGTCTAAGATGACCACCCAAGGAAAAGACAAGAAGGAATTTCAACTCCAAGACCAAGAACATCGATGACCTCTTGTTAGGCAAGGCCCGAACAATCTGATATCATTTGTAATAAATCTCTTATTCTTATTGTCATAAGAATAAAACAAGTCATTACTAGTCCTTAAGTGACATCCCCAAGGCATCAAAGGTAGAAAATAAATGCCGAAGGGTCTCCAAAAAGTGGGGGATGATTTACCCTTTCAGAAGATACCACAGAACCAGCAAACATAATCAATCTAGTAAACTAAATGATGCATGATAAAAACTAAGACAACTCAACCATTTATTTTATCATAAACCAACTAAGTGTACCACAAAAAAAACCCACACTAATTCATTGTAAATAGTGGAAATACAAACTCAAAGACTACAAGAAAACAACCAAACTCCATTCTCTATAAGCTCCAAGATCCAACATCACGAACCATCCCAAGAATTACGAAGCAGTATGAAACACTTTACCTTTTCCAACATCCCGGTACATGACATATGCAAAATCACCAATGTGCCAAAGCAGGGGGTTAGTAATGAAACTCAGTAGTTTTTCCCTGATGAATTCCCATCCCATGCCTCTAGGATAAAACATGTTAGCACATTTATATAAAATAATTGATATAAAACAATTCCAAAACAATTCACAATATAACAAGTTCCATGTCAAATCCATTTTCCTACAAAAACCATTTTCCAAAAAAACCATATTTCTCACGGAAAGTAACCAAACAATGATTCCAATAAAATTCACATTCCCATTTTGGCACATTCATTCCATTTCACAAATTCACACAACCCACCATTTCACAACCCGTGAAATCAAATATGCATGCATCGTTATGACAGTTCCATACACATGTGCGGTTTCTCATCGATCTACCAAGTCGTCACATGGTAATTAATCCCCATGTGCCATTACACATTTTGCACAGAGTACAAGGTCATATTTCAACCAAGCCTCATAAATGAAATATGAACACACACACACCAAATATGCCAAAAAACCACACCATTCCAACCATGCCAAAACCTTTTCAATAAAACAAATATTTTATTGAAAACATTTTCCCGCAAACCATTTTACAAATCCAAAAAATCCATATTTTAAAATCACTATTTTAAATTCAATAAACAAAAACACCTTGCACAAACCATTCATTCAATTTCCACAATTTTTTCAAAACCCAAAAATCATCACTAAAGTAGATTTATAACATGTTTTGCACAACAATTTTACTATCAAAACCAACGAATTAAATAAATTTGAACTATACCTTCATGTTCTAAGAAAGAGGAATCGATAATGAAGCCACCTACCTCAAAGGTTTTGACAAAAACCCTTACAACTGGAGAACGCATAAGAAAACTGTGCTGATTCGCCAAGGATCCTCCATAGTTCTCTTATACTAACACATCAAAGACCAAATATTGTCATATATTCCATCCACACACTTATATCTACCTTTAAAGGGCGTATATCTAAGAAACCGATAGAATAGGAGATGTAGATCTAAGTAGATCTAATAAACCGATCAAGAGCGATCATATTCCTCAAGAATCCGGATTCGATTCACCAAGAGAAGCCTTTGGATTTCCTGTGAAACAATTGGAGAACCCTCTTTGACCTTAGGAGAACCCAAATCTTGAGTTAGGGAAACATAAGTGCTTAAACGAGACATTTATTAGAAAAAAATCATGAGATCCACAATTTAATGATCTCCTTTAAGTGGCCACACGTCTAGTTGGCACGTTTTGACAAACCGTGTGCTACTTGTGTGTCAGCTACTGCCTCGACCAACCTTCTCACATGGTTTGGTCGTACGGTTAGGCAAGCCATGTTCCGCCCATGTGGATGCCACCTCCTTCAAGATCCACAACACACGGTTTGGCCACATGGTTTAGACAAAATTGTGCGCCTCCCGTGCAACTTCCGATTTGCCTCAAAACATCCTTCCAAGTTCTCCTGACTCTCTTATTCAACACCCTTAACATTAAAACCATGAAAATCATAAAGTAAGGGTTACATACCAGAAACTGAGGGTACTACATTTGTAACATTTGTCTTTGTAGGGTCATCTGTGATTCCTTCTATGGTTACAATGTGTGGAAACAATGTATATTATTTTAACCAAAATTAACATTATTTGAACTCTCTAAATATAATATCCTTCCTCAGAGTTTTTAATATAACCCTTAGATGATCCTTATGAAGCTCACATATTTTGTAATATATCTTAATTTCATTAATAAAAACATCCAAAATGTTATCAATTTATTCCATTAAGACCCAATTCATCAGATCCCATGAAATTTTAGGATCATTATTCAAGTCAAAGGTTATAACAAAAAATATCATAATTTAGAAATCTAGATTAGAAGGTAGTATTTGGAATATCATCTTTATTTATCATCAATTAATGATAAACAGACTGCTGATCAATCTTGTTGAAGAATTAATCCCTATGATGTTGGTCAAATAAATCACAAATTCATAGAAGATAGAAATTGTTCTTCAAAGAGATCATGTTATGCTATCTATAATCAATGAATTTACACATATATCACTCCGTCAACTACACAACGTGAATATGTTCTCCCCAAGGAGAAACACTTGGTCAGAAAAAAACCTTATAGAAATGATATTTATGATTTTTCAATAATTCCTATAGGTTTACATTTTTCATTCTATGTGAGGTGTTTGATATCATCCTAGATCCAGGTATGAGTTTAAAGGATTACTCTACCATTCATTATGTGGGGGGGGGGTTTGGTAAGTCCTTAAAAAATACAACAATATTTTCATAAATATGGGGACATTTTCAATCCATATACATTTATTGGAATCTTCATCTTCATATATTAACTTCACAAAAAAGGCCAATGGAAGTGATTCTAGACAAAGACCCAGCTAAGATAACTCTATTTGAAAAACAACAATTGGTTGTCCCATCAAGAATTTTGATATTTTTTTACATCTAAAATTGAACTTATTATTATACTTTGTGATCGAGTCTATACCTCCAATAATATTTAATTGCATCATTGTAATAATTGCTAGATTTTTTGTGATATTTTTTTTACCAAAGTGAATACTAGAGTTTCTATACACTGTTAATTCTTGGGACAATATCATTGGATTTGGATAGTGAATTTTATTGTGTCTAATCAATCCACACATTAATAATTGGACTTCTAGATGGGCCTGTACTATATTCCATTCTTTCATTAATGTTGTGAAGCTAGGGAATCATCACCCTAGGACTATTTTGACCAATATGATCGTATCTTCCACACATGTAACATTTTTCTCCCCAAGAAATAAGTTCATCGAATGATTCTTCTAACATTTGTTGCATATGGGAATTTTATATTACTTTTATTTTCATTGATGATCAATGTTCTTCCCACATTTGACACAAATGATTTATTATTTTTATTTGATATATAAGATCACTATTTCATTACAAACTATAGTTTAACAATCAAAACACTTCACACTATCTCCTTATATACATCATTGTCTCAATTAGATAGATTATTCCATAAATGTGGTCTTGGTACACCAAATGAGCAATCAACATATCAATTAGTATCCATGACATTGGTAGTGGTGTAAAGAGAAATTATTTTAAATTTTATTAAATATATTCCCACAGATTCATTTTCCATATTTTTTATCTCTAGGAATTCCTTACATATTTTCATTAGAATTGATCAAAGGAAATAATGATTGAATATGACTACCCTATGATCTTACAACTACATAACATCAATATCCCCTCTAGGATTCTGGTTTATAATAAGTGTCCACTAGTGATTAGCTTCTCTTTATAAGTCGTACACATATTTGGTGATGTTTTCTTTTTCTGAACAATCGAGTTCATAAAAGTCCATTTCTATTAAGTATATACATATTTACAAAAACATTGTGTAGCTAGATCAACTAAATGAAGGTGTTTGATGATGAATAAAGGACTAAATATAATTATCTTCACTTTTAGGCGAATTTGGTATCTCCGCTTGATTCATGGTACTGCTAAAAGAGTAGTCAGTTGATTGATCATTCTCATGATGTTTCCCATTTTGGGATCCATTGGAGGGATGTGAGCACAACATCTATTTCCCTCACCATTTACTTGATTAATATTATTCCCCACCATCTTATAAAATTATAAAAACGTTTTGTGTCAAATGTAGGATGAACATTGATCATCAATGAAAATAAAAGTAATATAATATTCCCATATGCAACAAATGTTAGAAGAATTGATGTTCTTATTTTAAATATGTTATTTATTTTCTCATAATAATTATAAAAATATGAGATTTATTGATTTAATAAAAAAAATCGTTATTTATTGAATATAATAGTGGATTGAAAATGGATTATAAAATTCCGAACACATGAAAAAAAATTATTTTATCTTTTATATTTATATAAGAGTGATTTTATCATATAATTTCATTAATTTGAGTATTATTTCTAAATAATTAGTTTATTATAAACATTTTTATGTTTTCAAGAAATTTAAACATATGTCTGAAAAATAAATTTATCAAATTCCACCTCAATTTTATTAATCAACAATATTATTAAAATGGAATTGATCAAATAAAAAGATATTTATATAAGTGAATAAAATTTAGTGACTATGTCCTTAACATGTTAATCCTAATAACAAATGCATAAGACATACGATAAAAAGGTTAGATTGGGATTAATTCTGGTGGTGGCTCATATAACATCACCCAAGTGGTAATTTCCACTTACATGAACATCTCCCATACGTGGTTTCATTGAATCTTAAATTATTGATGCTCGGCTTAGGCTTGTTCAAGAGAAAATCCATGTGATGCTACCTACAACAGAAGTTCTGAAAAATGGGATTTGTAAGACATGACTCTACTGGTAGAGGGAATTTTTTATCCTTTATATATTAATTATCCTTTTTAATTTCTACTTATAAACACAAATTATGATGTTTAAATATTTTTCAAGAGTATTTTTTTCAATCCTCATATTTTCCAATAGTGATAATTGAACTATGGTAATATAATAGTCCAAACATGATGATCATATTTCAATTCATAATCACTGAATTATTGTTTTGATATAGTTATTTTGTGTTAAAAATAATATTAATTTTTTCAACAGATACAAATATCATTCAAAAAGTGACAGTCGTTACATGTATAAGTTGTTGTGACGACATGATGCATGAGGATCTTCTTGGGATTATATTTCCAGATTTTTTTAATTCCTCCTATTTTGGATAGATATACTCAAGACATGAAACATTGGGGATGAGAGGAAAAGTAGTTGAGAAGAAGGAGTTGGGATCCCATGATACTCATTATTATATTATATTATCTCATGTATGAGATAATTAGTGTGTTGTCTTTATGGTCAGTCTAGGAACATAGTATTAATATGTAGGTTATGAGTTATGTTCACTATTTTTTATTGTGAATTATCATGATTTCATTATCTTATTTAAGAGAGGTGTTGTAGAGGATCCTACTATGTATAATATTATACTCATCCTATATATATATATAATGTGTTTTTCAGGTGACCTATAGTATGTAGGTTATTGTGCCAGATATTACTAACTGCTAGTTTAGGCGGATCTTTTTGGTCTGTATGGCCACTTCCATCATTACCATTTTTGTTCATGGAGTATTCCTTTTGGTTTTTTAGTAATCTATGACATTGCATGTATTTAGTTATGAATTATTTATATATATATGTATGTATGTATGTATTCTATGGTGTAAGTTCTTTTATCCTTCTTATCTATCTTCTCATCATGTATCTCTTAGAGGTTAATGCCTCTCATATACATGATTATGATACACTCAGTGATAGTCTCCAAACATTGGACTACAAGATACAGGACTAGGGCAGTCAACATCTCTCTCCACTCATTGTGGTATCATTGTGGGGAGATGGTAGTTACATATGTATTCTAATCATTACATATTATATTTATACTATTCTATAATGATTTTTTAATTTAAATTTTACCCATTTTTGAATTTTATAAAATTAATATAAATGGAATTATTATTTTTTCTAACAGAATTTATTTTTGAAATATTACAATAGTATAAAATGAACTATTTCATTTAAGAAATATGACAGTATAATAACATCAATAAATCCTGTAATCATAATGGTTTTAATATTATTTTACAAATTTCTATTATTATTTTCCATGAAAATATTATCAATGAAATTTTTGAAAATATAGATGAAAATAAAATATTTTAAAATTGCTTGGCTATTTTCGACAATAATGTTTTATGAGTATTTATATTCATGTTAAACAACAACCATTGAGGTCACATATGATTTACTATGGATATGATCCAAGGATATTTTATTCTCTAGATGTTTTATTTATATAAAGTAAATATTATCTTGAAACCCATTACCTTTCCATGGGTAATTTTATTAGAAAATGATGAAATGATAATAAAACATGTCTATTTTCCCTAGTTTATATATTGATGATATTTTTACAAAACATTGTTTTTTCATAGATTCTGATATAATGAATGATAATGATCACATGGAACATATTTTTATTGTTTCTGTTGTGTGATAAGTGACACCTATATGTCCCTATAAGGCATTGAATAATTTATAGTGTCTCATGAGAAAAATAAGATTGGAATATGGAGATAACCCAATCAATAAGTGACATTTCCAATACAATTTTTAATAGAGTGAATCTTGACAACAATAATGGTTTTGTGAGTGGATTTTTTAAACTATGACAGATTTGGAAATGATCCTTGACTACTAAGGAAATATATTTTTTTTCTTATCGGAATGCCAAAAAATCTTGTATTATTCATATTTCATTATCTCATAGATCATAAAAATTTAAAATTTATTATTTTTTGCTTATAAAATTCCACACAATATTCAATTACTCGTGATTTCGATATATGATATCCATGGTATGATTTAAAGTGTTAATATTATGATTTCATACCATTATTCTAATAGAATTATTAAGTGATCATTTAAATCACCATTGCTTACAAAAAATGTGCATCATACCTCACCCCTTATAATGTTTCTAATCCCAGAGTTATATGGATAGTTATTATATAAGATATCTCTATGATATGTGATTGTTTGGATGAAAATTATAGGAGAATATGTATTTACATTATGAAACAGATGTATATGTTTTTATGTTTCCAATGTCAATAAACCTTTTTGATTCTGACATGGATTGTTATATAATGTAATGAATATTAATATTTTAATAAGAAATATCAATATGTAAAAATTATGGTTTTCTATAATATTTTCTATGGGTATAATAGGACTAAACCTATGGTTTCAATTATTTAAATGAATGGGTAATGGTTTAGATGTCGTATAACATAATTTTCATTACTTTGTGGTTTCACACTATGATAATTTCTTATAAAATAATTTTATTAGTTTTTGTTAATGATTTGAACCTAAAGGAACCTTGTTAATGATAAATATCATAGGAAATCTATGATTCTCCTCCTAATAATCCAAATTATATAGGATATGGAATGAAAAATATTTTTTCTATTATTATACAACATTCCAAATATAATAATCATTATGATCTCATAAATGATCAATGGAGGAATAAACATTCTTTTGATCCCTTAATGTTGTTACAGATTCTATAATTTAGTGGGTTCAGAAATCCACTAGTTACTAAGATATTTATTTGTAAATATAAAAGACAATTTTCCATTATATACTTTTCAGAACAAGACAATTTTATTCTAGATTGTAATCATTTTGATGGAGAAACAGATCAATGGAGGACTCTTATTAATAATAAAGGGGAACAAGATGAAATTTTATCCATGGAGTGGGTTGTGTTTCAAATAATATTTTTTAAAAAATTACATGCCATTTTTTTCATACAATAAATAATTCCATAAAGAAAAAATTAAATGATAAAGAATCCATTAATGAAAATCAGAAAAAAAAAATTCAAGATGTCCAAAATAAACTTCTATAATTTTATTGAATTATAAGGTCTGACTAATCAATTATTAATGGGAATAAAACCATGTCCCCAATGGGATTCCCGTAATAGACACTAGTAATAATGATATAATCGATCGGTGTGAAATCAAGGTTGAAATAAATATTGGTGTCACTCATTGTTATAATTATTTTTATATGAAAATAAAGATTAAAGTCAAATAAAATGTTATAATAAAAACTATGGTGAGAATAAAATCAGATTTTATTAATGCAAGATGTGTGTAATGAAACATGAGGTGAATTTTATTACAGGTAATGATAAAATGATTATGATTGGAAAGGGAGTTCATTGGGAAATTGAATGTTGTTGTGATGTGAAGATGAAGTTAGATAATAATAGAAATAAATCAATATAAAATGAACTAACCAAAATATAGTTCTTCAAATGAAAGGTTAATTGACATTATTCTATGGGGTTTTAAAAATTTATGGTTAATGATTATTATAGAAGTAAACAATTTCTATTTAAAATAGGCAAAGTGAACTCACATTTTACCACAATTACCAATGTATGTTATAATTACAATTTGATGAATGGTACACATAATATATAGTGTCGAACATGTAATGTCTTATTTGATTTTTTATACAGTCACACATTTATATATAATAAATTGTGTAAGTATTTCACAATACTACCTCAATGATTAGATGTTGAGTTTTTTGTGAAAAAACTAATTGTATGATTATCAAATAAGAAGTTTATATGTAACGAACCATTGTTTTTCAATGGAAATTAATTTTTTATAATTATGTTGTACAATGCAATGAAATCATAAAACAACAAACTACTCATTTCTATGTGACCTTTAAACAATATTTTGTCACTTCTGTGATTTGAATTTTGAAAATATGACATACACAGTTGCGATTATTAAGATAGTTAGAGTCTCATACGACCAATTAAATTTTGGTGAATAGTAAAATAGCCTTATGAATAGTTATGATACTTTTATGAATAGTGGAATCCCTAAATTAATAGTAACCTTAACCCTGATAGTATATAAATAAGATTCATGTGGAAGCACAATATACCAAGATCTTGGAATAAGAAATTAAATGTTATAAAATTTTTATTTTTCGAATAATCTATTGTTTTAATTTAATATTAAATTATTCATATTTAGAAAATTATTTTTGAAATATGGAATTTATTGTTATATTCTATATGATGGAAATGGTTAGGGTTAAATTTTTGGATTTTTTTTAAAATACTTGAAATTTTATTAAATACTAAAATAAAATAATTTAATGTATAAATACATATAATTTAAATCCACTATTCCTGACATCATAAGTGATATGAGAACCCAAATATAGATCTTAGAATCATTTCGTAATATTCATTGTCATGGAATCATCACTATTGGTTATCTTATGGACAAATAATAACCTAATGATTATAATATTATGGAAACCATCCACTTTTACACTACAAATACCACCCCTTACATATGATCTTCACTCTTACCAGGCCTTGTGGCCAACCTATATTCTACCTAAATCTCTCCCCTAGCTCCTCCCCCATGTCCAAAATCCCATACTCTCTTCAAATAACCAAATCATCTACCCTTAAGAATCTCTCAATGAAAAATTGTTTCCAAATGTAAATTCCTCTTTTCCTTTCATTATTTTTCATTTCATGTTCTTTTTTTCTATCCTTAACCCTCCTCATACAAATGTTATGAAAACTCTACTACCATAAATTTACTAGATTTTTTTATGGTAACAAAATAATTTATTATCAAGTATCATTTCCCCACCATTTATTTGAATGAAATGAAAAAACCATTTGAGATGTGTTAATTTAGTAAAATCAAGGATGAAAGATTATCAATTTCTATTACTATCATAAATTCTGGAAATGAAACCATTTTTATGTTTGAAGAAGAATATTTTATGTTTATTTTATCTTATTTAATGTTCTATAATCGTTATTAACACGTTATGTAGTATAATAATACAAAACAAGTTAATTGTGATAAGAATCGTTAAAATTAATCCTTGTGTTTGTCATTAATGTTTTATATAATGATTAGACTACACTTCAAGTAACAAAATTAAATTTAAAACCATGTAATTTATTGGAAGTTATATAATGTAATATAACTCAAATTTGAGAAAACCACTTTCATCTTAACGGTTTATCCATTTATTAAAATATGTAAATCCATCATAAAACTAAGAAAACAAAAGGACCGGAACAATGAAATTGAACCACGTAACTCATCAAAAAAGGGAACAAATGAAATTTAAAAGGTAATAATAAATATTTTACTTATATAAGTGGTTATGGAATTATTAATTAATAGAGATAATTTTTTTATTCATTTCATTAATAACAATTGGAGAACACCAACTGACAAAATGTAAGGGATCCTGTCCATTTCACTGTTATTCAAAAATTTCCTCTATTCTATGACATTGTATGTGAAATCACAAATGATGGGATATGATTTCACACATCCCCCATACTTCACTAATGATGTATAAATGATGAGAAACACATTTCTCTCTTAATAATCCCTCTGAAGTACACATGATACCATGCCGATAATCTGTAATGAATTCTACTTGAAACATGTTTATTCCATTGGGGTGCTCTATATTTCTTTTTACCCATATGAACATGCCTTTTACAATTATATATAACTTATCCATGATGTTTATATGATCCAAAAATATGTTTTAAGACCCATCCATCAATATCATTCAAGTATAAACATACTTTTAAGTGATTTCCTCTTCGATACTTCCTAATAACCAGACTCGTATTAAGGGAACTTCTCAAATTTTTACCCAATATCAAGTACACTATATACACTTTTTAAGCCAAATTTTTCTTTATAAAGTCACTATTTTTATTATAAAAACCATCATGGATCACATCTGTATTTATATAAATAATTGTTTCCATTTTTATTTTAAAAAATATATATAAATTTCCTCAAAACCACATGAAAATGTGTTAATGCTAAAAATACTTAAATACATTTCATAAAAGATGTATCATCTATTTGACATCACATACAATGATATATTACCATTTTACATTATGAATGTCCATGTATTTTATAATTCCTTTCTTTCAAGGACTCTTTCATGATACTCGCATTAGTTATGCATTATGTTACAGTTGTTCGACCCAATTATTTCAATGGGTAACCCTTTTGTGTATGTAATATTGAATATTTGTGAATATTTATGGGGTAAACATATTCATGAAATATAAGATGACTGAATATAAGTATCACTCAAATGCATTGGGTATTTTTTAGTCACATGATACATTATGTGCAATAGTCTTGGCGGTTATCCTTGGCTTGTTCTACCTTGTGCAATAGTATTGGTAGTTATCCATAGTTTGTTCTACTGTGGGAGAATGTCTTGTATGTTATAATAGAATTGTACTAATTTTTTTTTCTTTCACAATTATATGATTCCATGTTTAAATAATACCATGTTTATATTTTATGATTCCAAATGTTAGATTCCATTTTGTATCATCATTTAATTCATTCTATCCCATGTGTTAATCAATTGTTCTTACAGTTATTTCCTTACTGGACATTTAACTCATACCATTGTTAATGTTATCCTTGGGTTATCATATATAGATGTTTGATCGGAATGAAATATAAGAGATAATTATGGGGTTTAAATAAAAAGT
This sequence comes from Viscum album, assembly GCA_963277665.1. Classification (NCBI taxonomy): domain Eukaryota; kingdom Viridiplantae; phylum Streptophyta; class Magnoliopsida; order Santalales; family Viscaceae; genus Viscum; species Viscum album. Next base: position 1,553,741,092 of record OY728165.1, read on the forward strand.
TGTTTTTAAACTGTTTGGTTGCAAACCTATTCATCCAAGACACTAGACTTTACGATCGGTGGCATGTACTCTGGTATATAATGATTCTTAAATTCATGTAATTTTATATGTGAAAGGATAGGGTATCTATACTATAATTCGTCTCCATTCCAAGTATTTAGTAATTTCATTCCTAAAAAACTCTTTAATCACTATATATTTTAATTTTAGGTTATCTTAGGCATGGATTGAATTTCATTACATTATTCAAACAATAATTTCAATGGATGAATGTAATGTTTGTTACTCTAAACAAACCTATGGTCATCTATTAGCATGGAAATATATACAATATTCTGATAGTCATTTAAACCATTGTATGAGTCCTGATTCCTATTCTAATTTTCATTAATATGAGATGGTTGTATAGAATATCAACATCAATTATATTTAAATTTTGTGATTTTTGTATTCATTTATCGAAAGGCTACATAGTCATCCATTATACCCTGATAATAGGCATTAAAATGTTCTCATTCATAGGGCTACATATATTCATAAAATATATGTATATAATGAACCCTATTGAGTTATATAATTGATAAAGAAACACTTGGATAATCATAATAACATATTAATTTTGGAATGTCTGTCACTATGAGATTCACTGGTTCATTTTGTGAGGATGATATATTTATCAATGAGACTATGATGTGATTATCAAGTACATATGAATGTAATCAGGAAGAATAATTATCCATTTCAATACATTGATGATTTTTTATCAAATATGATGTTATTAATAATTTTTTCATTATTTATCATTATACCTGATACTACCATTTAATGGTAGAATGTGATGAAATAACCATGAGAGCCTTCCATACGATGTATCGATATAATGAGTTTATTTTAATTACAATTGTCCATGCTAATTTCCTAACTATATTCATTGATATATGTTATAGTGTTTAAGATACTATGTTAATCAATTTGCAGAAGTATTTATATGTGATATTTAAATAAATTCAAATCATAATTAATGGAATGAAGATCAAATAAGAATTTTATTGAAGACCCTAATAAAGGATAATTTATTTCAAAATTTTACATTTTTGGATATTGTCTCTAGAATTTTTTATTTTTGGGAAATTTAATATCAAATGAGGGTATATCAACTGATTAATCAAAGAATAATATTATTAAATGTAATAAAAAACATTCCATGTTGATTGTGATATGTTGTTTTTAGGGTCAATACGTTTATTATTATAGTTTTTATATAATTTTTTAATATCTCTAATCCACTCTCGATCATAACTCGGAAGGATTCCATGAACAATTAGATAGATTAACGCGAATAAAATATAATTTAATTAACGGAAAGTATAGAAATAATTCAAATTTTTACACTGAACTATAAATAGAAGTGATTCAAATCATTATTAATGCATTGAATAAAAGACTTGGATGCATCCTCATAAAAAATAAACTTATGATATATTTTACCACAAGAAAATTTATGTTTTATTATTTAAAATTAACGAATTATTATTTGTAATTATATTTAGTAATTTATTAATTAATGAAATGGATGATTTATCTTTATGTAAAAAGGTGTGAAATATATATCAACAATAATTTTTAAAATTAATTATTTAGTTATAATTATTTTAATATCGAGAAGAGAATATTGAAGGGGGTTTTAATGATTTGAACAGCTTAAAATATTAGCCCCCTATGAAAGTGAAAAATGTTAATGATTCTCAGCGTTAAAAAGATCGTGTTATTTTATCTAATATAAGAATCCTAAAAAATAAAAATAAAATATTTGTATTGTATTAATATGTAAATCCTAGATGAAGGATGAAATAATATCTTTCTCAAGTAAATTTACAACGTTCTATTCATGTGATCCTAGAATAAGAACAAATGTAATAATTAGTGTAAAAAATGTAAAAAATGTTAATGAGTTCTACATTTATTTTTATTGAATAATAATGATTATAAAAGAGTATGAACACCATTAATACCAGTCTATAATTTTTTTTAGATAAATCACATAGTTCCTCTTTTTCTATTCATCATAGAATTATGAAGATATATATATATATATATCTAAATTAGTATTTATGTTGGGATAAAATGTGAAGATGTATTTCAGTGTATGTATCTCATGGACTGGTATTTCTAGAATTTAAGTGTAAGAATCAATATTCTAAAGGTATATTATAACAATTAAACATAGCACTATAAAAATTTAACACACCCATAAGGTAATTTTCATCGTAGTCCCCAAAAAATAAAATCCACAATGATTTTTAGATTTTAGTAGATTTCTTTATGACGTTGTCAAACATTAGTGAAAATAATTATGAATTATCTCTTGATTATCATTATATAATTTACATTAAAAAAGTGGATTATCTTCATAAATAAAACATTCTATTGTAACTTTTTAAGATATTAGTTTTACCACAATGTTATGGAGAAGTCTTCAACCTGATTTGGATTCAATGCTATGTTTCAATAATACTTATTATTATCAGATAAACTGTTAGTCTGCGAGAACTACTTAAATATTGTTATATTTGATGATGTCATGTTCTTTTACTCTGAATGGTTATTTGGGTAAACAATTTATTTTTTAGTTCATTTTTATTAAAGTAGTAACTTTCGCACGAGAATTTAGATATATATTTAGGAATCCATTTATAGAAAGGAATGTGAAACTCTAAATAACATAGAAGATATTAGAGAATGAAATATATTAGGACCTCTGTTATCTATGAAAAAGGAATTAAATTTCAATCCATTTAATATAAAATAATGGAATATATTATTTGATATAAAATTTGTTCTATAAATCATTTAAAATATTTAAAATTTGAATTTGGTTATATGTTATTCTGGAGAATATATCAAAGGATGAAGGTTATGATATTTGGGATGATCGTAATTTTATTACAATGTTATATTGAACCCCTTGAGATTCTTGAATAAGTTGGGATGGTAGTATATAACTTTGTTATTCCACATAATTTATTTAAATTCACAATGTGTTCTATGTATCTCCCATGAAGATGAACATAACTGATGTTAAAAATTTAATAAAAAAACAGGTCTTACAATTGGAGTATTCTCATTCATATGAAGAAAAAAATTAGAAATATTTTATCAATGACATAATGATTTATGGTAGAAGACTAATCACCTTCATAAAAATCCGTGGGGGATTAAAACAATCAATAAAGGTACCTAGGGACTTGAGGATTTGATGAAATCAAGATATCCTAATTTTTTTATATTTGTGTAACATAATTTCTATTTTTAAATTCATTTTAATGGGGTTATAATGTAAAATATTTTGATTTTTGGATAAATTTTTTTAAATAAGATTATTTTTATCAATAGATTATGAAAGATGATACCTTGAATCTAAATGAACCTTAGTACAGTATACTATCAAATTTTAATAATAAATTTATATGGGTGAATGGTAATAACAAAATTTATAAATAACATGTGTAATGGATTTCGATGAATCAAATATAATGAAAAATAATTATGCTCAATTTTGTAATTTCATTATATTGTATAAAAAATCAAGTCTATACAAAATAATTTCATTTATTTCTTTAATAAAATAGTAGAATTAATATATGAAAAATTATATAATTTTTATGAAAAAATTACTTTATTTCTAAAACCACCATGTCAACATTATTTGAGAGCTAATTTTTTAAAATTTTCATAATGATTTACATTTTGGATGAATATTAAAATGTATTGATTGTAATAGAAAAATATCATTTATCTTAATGAATATTCAATTTTCTATTTTGATATAAAAATATATTAAATGAAGATTGTCTTCATGTATATTATGAAGAATCAAATTATGTTACATTGATGGAATTTTAAATTGGACTTTCGATTAATATTTTATTATTGTTATGGAATTATTTTATATATATAATTTAATTACTTCTCATTTTTGAAAATTATCATAAAACTAATTTCCAATACATATATGTGTAATATTTTAAAATATGGATTTTATATTATAAATCCTAATGACCAAAATTTTTATGGATACCACTTTAATTCTATAATAATGAATAAAAAAACTCACCAAAGTTGTGGTTAAAAAATGAATCTGGGGGGGGGGGGTTGAACAATAAAATAATAGTATGATGAGAAATAAAACATGTCTTAATCAAATTGTATGTACACATTTAAAACACCACATATAACAAAATTAATCCACATTCATGTGAAATAAATTTTCTCTAAAAATGAATTCTTTATATTTTAATATTTTATGAAATTCCCATCATGTCCTCCCCCCACTTATAAAAGGATTCAAGTACATTCCATAATTTTCACCACATTGAATAAAATATCTCTTATATCCCATTCTGAATTCTCTTATCAAAATCATTATAACCAAATTATATTTTTGTTAATTATAAATAACTATTCCCAATGACCACAATAAAGTATATATTAGACAACTACCATTGAAAAGATAATCATCTTACTAGAAAATATATAGTTTATTTATTATTATAAATAAAATATATATTTGGTATTTCTAAAAAAATATTAATTATTCTCAATAAAAAAAATTAGAATGATTATAGAACCAAAAATTCCCCCCACATTGTACACCAAATGTGGATTTCATGCATCTATCGATCACACATGTGGGCTACCATCTCATCCAATCAATACAATTTATTTTCCATCAACATAATTTTGAAATGAACACTATTTTGGGATTAATTTTTATATAATTTATTTATCATATATTTTTTCTTATATCATTAGAATATCATATCTATCTTCTTTACATTCCATCTATTAGAAAATGATAATGTTTCGTGTGATTACCTATGGGCCACAACCAACCTGAATGGAAGAGATTATTTATTAATTTTATATTTACATTCATGGTAACTATGTTCTACTTAATAAATATATATGATGTAATAAATTTTTTAATGGTGATTTATTATTCAATATTATTTTTTTCTATCTTTTGAGAAGTTAAAACATATTAATTCATACTTATGACATTTCATCTTAATGAATGAAGAAATTATTTGTTCTCTCGACACCATTCATGGATTATTATATATATTTTTATTCTATATATATGTAATTTATATCATTATTGTATTTTTTTGATTGAATAAAAATAATATGACCGTGATTGGAACTACCAAACCTAAATTATAAAATGAAATATATAGTTAACACCAAGAATCAAAAATTTTCACATTGAAATATTCATAAATGGTTTCCTAAATCATATAAGTAGATCATAAATGATATTATAAGTTTATATGTTTTTTTGGAATATAATAATAATAACTATTAATTCATTATAACAAAGATAAAATCTCTTGGGAAGAATGTATAACTTGATGTGAGTGATTTAATTGTCAAATTCGTTGTTTTTTAAGACATGTTAGGATTCTATTTTTAACGAAGAAATATTATGAAAATTACCCCATGTTACACATGATTTTACTTATCTTCTTTCTATATATAAATATTTATGATTTCTATTCATTTTACTCTCTTAAGAATCATTAGATACCAAAATAATGTTATTAATGAAGACATGATATATTTCACTATTCGGTCAAAAAATTCATTTTCATCCTTACCCATGTATTCTAAAAAAGATTCAATAATGTTTTGAATATTCTTGTTCGGGTATCTAAATTCATTTTAACCTTGATTGAAAATTTTAAAAATATATTAAAAGATATATTTGTAGATTTTTCAAAACGTGGTACTTTGTACTACTATAAAGATTTTAGATGAATCATTGTTTCAACGTACATGTCATGAATATAATTTATCCTCACCATGATCGATTAACGTGTTGAATATTACGTCAATTGTTTACAAATTTATATTGAATGGACTTTTTTCCTTTATATAAGGTAATTTTTTATACATTGTAGTTGTGAATATAAAATGAAAAGGATATTTTCATCAATAAAATATTTCATTGAAATTTTAATGGATTTTTTATTTATGATGAAATCTATTAACATAACATATGATTTATATGGTAAATGAACAAATTTTACTATACACATTAATTATAAAGAATATTATTGGTGAAAAATACATAAGTATTGGTATATGAATTCCATATCTTTTCCATTGGTTATTCTATGATGAATTAGTTTGGATACTAATTTTCAATCCATGGGATTGAAGATTTTGAAGGTTTTATAACATTTTTGATGACATATATATAATAGTAATTATGTACTTGGTCGACCCAAAATAATTTATCCCTATAATTTATTTGGTAAAATTGATATCTCTTTTTATAATAAGGACTATATAGGGAGTGTGTTGTCTTCAGTATGTGACTTTTTCCACTATAATATTCATGGGATTGAACCATGACTATGGATATGAAGGAATAAAGAGTGAACAAAATAAAATAAGGATGTCTGGGAGTAATCCTTGAATATGGAGATAATTTTATATTTATATATGTACGCCAAAATATTATTTCTTATATTGATGACATGATATCATTGATTTTGTTCATTGATTCCTTTTTTCTTTATAAAATATGACCTATCAATATTTATTACATGACCCAAGACTGTGATTTATGATATGTATGGTATGGTTTTAAAATGTTAAAATTAGGTTATCATTCCTTTATGCTTATTTTATGATTAAGTGGTCATTGATATCTCCCTTTAATACCCTTACTATTCATCCAAGATCAACAATTATTATGATTCATTTCCTATGTCAATAAAGACTCGTTTAATTGGAACATGTCAAATAAGATTACTATGTAGTATTATCCCTGTGGGTAATGTTGAATACCATGCATGAAATAATATGTTTATATATATAGTCTCCAATGAATATAAACCTATATGGTTTTATAGAATTTATTTTTTAAATATATTGAATATTAATATTATAAAATGTAATATTTTTGAACTAATGGTTTTGGAAACTATAAATATTTTACTATATTGATTTAGTAATATTTATTTAAATTCACCACATTGGTGTCACATGTGGTTGACTCATACAAGGCTAGACTGATGTTGGTGTAAATACATAAGGGGTTACTATTTTTTCATGTGGGGAGTTCATCTTCATTCTATAGGGTTTCTACAATTAATGTATGTTCTTATTATAAAAATAATATTGGATTTCATTTTCTGTGGTTTTTTTATAATAAATATTTTTCATTCCATATTTCCTTCACTATACACAACCTCAAGATATCATTAATTATAAAACCATCATAACATATTCTTTGACAATAATAATGCGTATTATTGTTTATCCCAATCATAACATGAATCAATGACAATATAATATCAAAAAATTCATCTTATAAAAATATAAAAATATTAATAATTTTTAAAATTTGAATAAAATAACCCATAATTGTGTAATCTTATAGAAAATTAATAATTCATGTTTTTAGTCAAAAATGTTAATAAATTATTTTCCTATTTACCTAATAAATTATAACCTAAAAACATGAATTTAAAACAATAAACTATAGAAACACTAATTTGTATAATAATAATAGTCTCACACACTTCTGTTGTTTCTTGTAATTAAATTATCACTCTCATCACATTCTGAAAAATAATATATTCGAAATAAATTCCATTCCCTCGGTATTTAAATTATAAAATTATATTAGATTAGATGATTCATATTTATAATTTTTTTAAATCTCACAAAATCAATATTTTTATTCCATTACCATGTATTAATCTTCAAAAATTAATATCTTTATAACTAATTGTATACCATCATACCACTCTTATTAATTTGAAACAATACTATCCCTCCATTATATATATATTGAATAAAAGGAAAAAATTCATATCTATATTTTAACACTAAATATATTTGGGCTAAAAATCAATATAACTATAATAAATAAAATACATAACTAAATAATTTTAGTACATTGAAAACCAAAAATCATAATTAAAATATTGAAGGTGTTGAATTGGTAATAATGTATTAGGTGATATAGAAACTTCTTGGTTTTACTCCCTAAAATAGTTTTACAGATCTTATATTAGATCACCTCTAAATTTAATAGTGTTGAATAACTTTCCGATGATACATACCCTTAAATATTTGATAATGTAGTAAAAAATTACTATTAATACATCCCGCATGAATTAAATGATTTTATATTATTAAATTAGATAATTCATTTCCAAAAATTTCATTAAATGTTAGATAATTTCAATACTAATTCATCATATGTTTTACCTTTATGAGGAATACATATTACTCTTCTTATTTTATCCTTAAAAAATGGGAATGTACCATAGTATATCAAAAATGTGTGTCCTGATAGATACCTTATGTGATAATATATTAACTTTCAATTTCAAGAATTTTATGAATATCTTATATATGATGTTTATATAATAATATGGGTAATATGATAGATTTTCATTTAATGGGAATCATGATCCACAAATTTCATTATTATATTCATAAAATATAGTCTCATTATGTTGATGTAGATGTTAGACTAATAGGATAGCTAGGAAGTCCATATTTCCAAAATATCATGATGGTTGTGAGATGATGGATCTAGGTTGAATCTTAGGTGTTCCTTGAAGGTGGATCATGGTGGGAATAATGAATTGTTTCATAATGTGTCAGTGAAATATAATGTCAAAGGTCTCACCCCTGATAATTTTCCTTGAAGGAAGAAGAACATTATTTATGTGGATAAATTGACATCCAAGCCTACCTAATCAGATGATTATGTTACTACTCCTCAAAGTATTATCATGAATATCATTAAAAAACATGTTTTAGAAAACTAAGAGGTTTTGGAGGAATGAATACACCACTGTATGTTCTCCATTATTAAAAGTGACATAGTTTAATAGGGTGAGCTGTTATAGATGTTTTTTGATCACATGAATAAAATTGTTGAGATTTGAGTTTATAGTGATTGGAAGATGAAAATAATGGGGTGAGGATATTTCCAAGGGGTCTGTTTCTTTGATGAATAAATTATTAGTGTTTGAACCATTGTATTATTATCCTTGAGTACCACCTTCTTTCAAATCCATGGCTGGGAATGGAAATTTTACCAAATATAGTAGGGAACATATACATAGATATTTGGATTCACATAAGTTAATTGAATTGGATATATTTTCATCCACATATTTTATGGTACATATCTTCTATTGTAGGAAATCTGATTAGGTTGGATAGGAAGATTCATAGTTTGAGATATATCCATTATTCTCTTGTCCTAGTTGATTTGGTATGTCTATCACCCATTTGGAGGATGTGGTTCTAACCACATGAGATGATAGCATTAATTTATAGATCATTTATAATATAATGCCAAATTTCTATATGAGTTTAATGTTCATCATGAATCAATTTTTTCAATGAAAAAATGACAATAAGTGTAACTTATTTTTGTTGAAGGGGAATGATCCCACCAATTACAAAAAAAAAGAAAGGAAATGAGAATATCCTACCTTAAGAAACAACTAAAATAAACACCCATGGCCAATATACAGAGGATATTATGGGAAATGGAAGTGTGTTTTTTATAACCACGGAACGAAAATGTAAAAATTCTGGAAAACTAACCTCATCCTTTGGTGAAAGCAACATTGGGACCATTATAGAGGAGCATGACGTGAATCCAAAACAATATTTGGAGATGATACATTTTACATCTGTGGAAAACACTCATGAACACTCTAGAACTGCACACCCCACCTTTAATGACAACCACACAGGGGGGGCAGTGATTATATAGAGGTTCTGATTGGGAATCATCTGGAGGGGATAATAGAGTATTGGTATAAGGGACACTCATCCAGTTCTATGATGTACAAAGAAAATCTATAGTCCAAACATGATACAACCAATGAATATAGAAATGTAGATATTCCCCTAGGTTTTATATAAAATGATTATCCCACTATAGATATACTTATTGATAAAATTTCCATTGGTATACTAGAATTGGTATTTCTAGAACAATGTATGTTAAATGAATGCCTATATGAGCACATGGGAAGACAATGCAGATCCCACCAACCATTATTTTGAATCACGAAGACAACAGATATGAGAATGCTCACAAATACGAACATACATTTGATAGAACCAATGGAAATTTATTTGAAGTTTCCAAGAGCCTATATGTAGAGAGGTAGGATGATAATTTGATGAGAATAATGGACATTCTATGAACAAGGATAAATAGATACATGATACACCAATTATGGTCTTAGTAGACTAAAATTAAAAAATATCAGTATGATTTTATTAATAACATCAGGGAATACATTTCATATGTTCTTCCCTCTAAGACTGTATGAAGGCGCATACTAACAAACGAGGGAACTACACCTATGGCTTCCAAAAGCACATTCACCATATTGGGTGGTAGTTTTTGGGATAATGAGGCTAATGATCCAGAACACAATGTATACTGAGAGTGCATCGTAAAATGATGATCAAATCAATATAAGAAAAACTAAATTAATTATGGGGTTATTAATTATAGCATCCCAAATTTATTTATAATTAATCAAAAAACTATGAATGGAAAAGGAAATGATAATGTAGAAAATGATGTCAGACATGTAACAAGGGGTGTGGCCCTCAAGAAATGAAGCTCTTCTATTGAAACCTCCTTGGATATGGAAACCCATTACTTCTAATGATCATAGGAAATTAGTTATAGCGAAAAACCCATCTTTTATTTGTAAAAAAAATAAAAATTTTTGTTTTAGAATTGGAATAATTTCAAAGATCCTCAATGGAATACTATTTTTTCAAAGAATCATCACTATTTCAATATTGATTCTCTATGGTTTTTAGTGAATAATGGAATTTAAATTTCCACATGTAATCAGAATGGTCAGATCATCACTCTTACTATAATCATGTCATGACATAATGTTCAGATTTATTTCATGTATGAATCAATATCATATATCATCAGAATTAACCTAGAAAGGAATAATTTTCAAAACATTTGGAATGTTTCTCATAAGTGGGTGACTGTGGATTATGTTAAACATATCCGGATTCCTATTGAAAAAATTTGTTACATATTAAATAGTATATATTGAACTAACATTACATCTTGTATTAGTCAATGAAACCATGCGGAAGCTCCAATTTCTAGTGATGATTTAGAATGGTTTCAGTTTAAATGGAATTGTTGGAATTTCCACAAGCTTGATAGATGTTTTGTGAAAATGGATTAAATGTGTGTTTCTAATAGTTTACCATGATAGTACTCTGCAAAAATCAATCTGAAAATGAACAAACAATTATGGAGGTAATTAACATGGAATGGTTACCCAAACTCCCATTTCATTTCTATAATGGATGGATTTCTATTATTGGATGCAGTGATGCTAAATTTGATGTTATGAAGATTGAACCACTATAGAGCTCAATTTTGAAGCTTGTGGGTAAAATAAAGCATTCCAAGAGACGCCATATGGATAGGAGTACAAAATCATTCTAAATTCATGATATTTAAATTAAGGAGGAAAAGAAACATCTTGTAGACATTCATTTAAGGAATTACGATACGAATATCCCCTCCAGTAATGAGCTTCAGTCTCATTTAAAGATAGATGATCTAATAATAATCCAAGGGTTAGTGGATAGAAAACACATGAATGTTAAAATGGTTGATGTAATGTGATATGAACTCATCATTCAATAATATATTACATAGGGAAAAGAAATATAAATCAATAAGCAGTGTTATTAGCATCAATGGTCAGCTATACACTTCTTATAATCATGTTTCAAAAAAATGGTTCACAGATTTAGTGTAAACTATGATGATGATGGATTGGATAAGACATTAAATATGATTTATAATATTATCCTATGTGTTGAATATAAAATGTACCAACATATTTTCAAGTCAACGGATAATAAAAATTTACTAAAATATATCATCTCTACAAGTACGAAGTGCTATTCTAGACCAAAGGACTTCACTATTAAATTATTCATGTTATACTGGTACATTCTACATGTTTACATAGCGGGGTATGGGATTTGTTTACTAATCCCTATTATCCTTATGGAATTAATTTGAACATTAGAGACATGATTGATATAAAATTGAATAGAGTTGAAATCAAGGACATTAGGGTAGTTTCTATTGGGAATAATTTCACAAATGTCATGAAAATTTTAATGTTCTAGAGAGGGGGAATTTTTAAAGATCCCATTACCTCAAATTAGATTAGATTTTTCCCGGGTATATGCATTTAGATTTTTTTATTCATAGGTATATAATGATTAAATATAATGAAGACAGAGGAAAAAGAATGAAACATTTACCGCATGATTTTTTTAGATAAGGCACTTGATTACCTTAAATGAAAATTTCTACATAATTTTTATTATGGTGAAATATGAAAATTTCATCGGGTATCCATATTGAATGATTGAGTAGCCCATCCCATGTGTTTTTTCAAGTGAATAATAGTAGAGGTATCCACATAATTAATTTCAAGATAAATTCATGGGGCCCAAGAGATACCATTTTAGAGTAATGTAGTGTTGTACAACTTTTCCAATGGATGTCTGATTGGGGTGAGTGAATAGTCCATCATGATTGTTTCTCCACAAGGATCATGATGGTGTGATCCAGTTGGATGCGTGAATCCTTATTCAATATATAATTATGTTTGTAATCCTGAAAAGAATATTATTTTAAAATTATATTGATATATTATCATTTTGGAATCCCCTATCAGTATGGGCATTGGTGATCTATTAGCTACTTCTATGTAGAGTCCCCCAATCGCACTTAGGTGTGGCTCCTCAAGTAACAAGAGTAGAATCACACTAATGCATTAGGGAATGGGTCCTCCATGACGACAGTAAGAATGGAAGGCCCCATCAGCATGAGTGTGGGTTGTTTATCAACAACTTTTGAGTGGAATCACCATAACGCACTAGGGTGAGGGTCCTAGATGAAAAAGAGTGGAATACCCTTGAAATATTACAGTGTGGTTCCTCTATGATGACTTTTAGTGTGGTATATCTCTAATGTATGAAGGTTTGGATCCTCTTTTTTGGGGTGACAACTTTCAATTATTGATCAGTGATGAGATTTACTTTGATTCTACTTTTTACTCATAGGTAAGAGGGGTGCATTCCCGACCAAGAAACATCCTTGTCACGAGACATAAAACATAGTGGAGTGAATTTACCTTCCAATGATGATAGTATCAAGGTTTGGTGTTTGATCCCCTATGACTTTTGGTTCAGGGTAGATGTGATAAATACTAGGTGTCGATGGTTTTTATTTTTTTTACTCTTGGTAACTCATTTCTAGAGCTAAGCTGTTAGATGGAGATCCTGTTAATCTCTCAATTGGGATTCCCTGACTCAGTATAAATATCCTTTTGCAAACCCAGCACATGGGTTTGTTTTATCTCCTTCTAAAATATGAAAAGATTTGGTAGGTATGCCACGTTCATTCATTTTATATATTCTTGAGGTTAGACAAGTTCACTCTCCTACTACAAGAGGAAAATATTGGACGAGAAGTGCACATTTTTAAAGGTTCTATCTACTTGGTTTTGGATGATCATACATCACGATTTTATTGGATTGAGATACACTTTTTCACTGTACCTTTTCCAATTTACTATTTTCCTTCCCTTTTTTATCTCTTACTTCTTCACCATATTTTTGAAGAATCATACTGAGTATGTTTATACTCACCCCTATATGGGATTTTCCAACACATATCAGGGTTTATATTGATGATGGAAATGTTTTATCAGACATCATATAGATTAGGGATATAAGTGATGGGACCACATACGATGGAAACAGATTGGATTCCAGTAGCAGGGATATATCAATTGTTTTATTTTCTTTTTACTAGTTTTCTATAAGTTTGATACACTTTTCTAGGTGGGCCTGTATTTTGAAACTTTATTTTTCTATTTACATTTTTTTACTCATACTGTTAGTGTGGTCCATGAATGTTTTGGTTTATTTATAGTAGATCTTATCATTGACATATTTACCTCTACAAATTTTCATCATGTAGGTTGTGTTAGTGTGTACATGTGATTTTGTAAAGGCCACCTCATGTTTTTATAAATTCGGAACTTGTCGTTGCCCCCTTGTCTATGGAGGCGGGAATGGGGTTATTAAGGATTTAGCCCCGATATGGGTCGTGTCATGAAAAAGTGGTATCAGAGGTGGTTCAACCCTTGGGACATTGTTTTTAAGTTTCACATAAAATGTATTGGTTAGAATTGGGGGAAAAGTTTCAATGAGTCTTGAGAGTTGCTCTCATTCCATGGAGTCTAGTGTTGGTGTGGAGGCCGACATAGCCAATCACTAAATCCCTGATTAATCACTTGTTGAATAGTGATGCTAAGACATTTTTTTCAGGGAACATTATTACTTTCAATATATATGATTGAGTCATTGATTTTCATATTGCAGTCATCTCCCCTTTGTTGTTTTTCATTATATATATATATATATATATATTCAGATCTAACCATGGTACTCGTTGTTAACTTTCAGGATGCCTTCGTGATGGATTCCAACCAAGAAACAAACTCTAGTTCATAAATATGACCTTGTGAGCAATGAGGCCTTAGTACACAGCCCATAATCTGATCCACTCCCTTTTGGGTGGGCATGTGGCAGCACCTCCACCTGTGGAGCTGAATTTAGTACTTTTAACCAAGATTAAGGATGAGTGTAGGCTGATCACACATCGTGAGATCAAGGTTAAGTGGCATTTGAGGTTTCATGGTGATCTATACCCTTTGGCATAATAGGATTTATTGTAGTGAGTGGTCCACCTCTTCAAGCATGCTCAAATACTGACATGCCAGATGGTGGCTATTGCAGCCAACGTTTTTCATGGGATGGCTGGGTGCGGGTAGAGTTTAGTTAAAGAGGTGGATGATGATTCATATCTCTCATGGGATGAGTTACAGTAGATATTTTGTGAGGATTACTTCCCCTACAGTTTGTGATCCTTTGGGATTATAGAGTATCTTGTGAATCAACAGGGAGGGGTGATAGTGGTTTCCTATACAGTTAGGTTTACTAACCTGACAAGATTATCGCATGACATGATCTTTGAAAGATACGACTAATTTCAGATGATCGAGCTCAGTCTACCCTGAGAGACCGGTGCTAGTATAATTCCTCTATGCATCCCTACTTATGTTGTGGTTCTTGAGCATGTTCTTGTGAAGAAGAGTTTCTTGTCATTGGGGTTTCCATTATTTTCCCCTGTAAGTGGTCTCTTCTAAAAACAAGTCGTCAGCCGCTTCCAAATGTTAGGTAGTTGGGCCATGATGCATGAGGATTCCCCATGATTGCGATCAAGCATGTGATAAGATGAAACCTGGACAACACATTGATCTACGTCTTCCAGTAGAGGGCTAGTTCTACACTTTTGACGGGTGAGTTCATAATGTGCAAGACTACCTGACCCAATGAGATGATCCTCCCTAGTAGGAAGTAGGTGGACCACCCCAAAAAATAATGAATCAAGATCTGGGTTGTCCTGGGGGAGGTGGTTCTGGTAGAGGATCATGTGGAGCATGAGGACCAGATTGTGGAAAAAGATTCTATGAGTCATCACACTAATACCATCAGGTAACCCACATATGGCTCTAAAATCTTTTGGATGGGAGCACTTATAACAACATGCTATAGATTTCTATGATCCTATAGCGCATGAGATGATCCATGATACACTCTGTGTTTATTATACTATTTACTCAATTTACTAGACATAGGATCGTGTTACTCTTGTATCTCATTATTATTTGAATGGGAGTTGGATCTCACAGAAGATGTGGCATCACATCGACATTGTCTCAAGGTTCCTATGGGAAGTTGTTCTTCTATATCATTTATTTTTCTTCAATGTGAGATTTATTTTGTTGGAAAATGTTCACATGGGACATACTAGTCATCAAAATTGATCTTTTTAATGTCATCATGGGAATGTATTGGATTTCTATGGTTCGAGTGCCGAATTAATGTCATCGCGGGCTTGTCAGAAGCATGCACACTAATGGGTTGGGTTTCAACTTTTATGGTGAACGGGGCCTCAATGTAAGGTAGGTGAGTGTTGTGGGGAAGGGACAAAAACCATTTTACCATCTCCTAGAGAGTGTGGCCATTGGTGTGGAAGACTCTTCAGGAACCTAAGTTCCTCTCATTATGGATGATTATATAGACGTCTTCCATGAAGATGTCCCAGGACTACCTCTGAGGTATAATATGGTGTATTTCATTGATTTTGAACTAGAGACTACCCCATTTTCATCCACGGAATATCGGATGGCACACACCATGCTTCACGAGTTACATTTATAGTTCAAGGTACTTTGGGAGAAGGGTTTTATCAGACCCACTGTGTCCACCTGGGTTGCTCGAGTTCTATTTGTGAAGAATGCAGATAGATTTTTACTGCTTTATATGGATTATCATCTCTTAAACCAGACCATTATAAAGGACAAGTACCTCATACTATGAATTGATGTCCTCTTTTACTACTTCAGGGTGAGAAATGGTTCTCCATGATCGATCAAAGATCCGGCCACCACCTGCTATGAGTTCGTGAGGCTGGTATTCTAAAGATGGCCTTTCGATATCACTACATGTATTACGAGTTTTTAGTGATTCCTCTTGATGTGACAAATCCCCCACCGTTTTCATGGACTTGATGAACTAGGTCTTCCAACCATACACGGACTGGGTTGTGTTGTCTTCATAGAGAACATTTTCTTTTACATGGCGTCAGAGGAGTAGCATGTAGAGAAATTGAGGATTTTCCTTGATTTACTTCGTGGGATCCAGATTTATGGAAAGCCCTCGATGTGGCGGTTTGAGATACCCAAAGTTCACATTAGTTGGTATTTCATCTATTAATAGGGTTCAACAATGGATCCCACAATGATCAAGGTAGTGCTTTCTTGGGAGCCACCTAAGAATGAATCATAGTTTTGGCATCTTCTTCCTTTGGTTGGGTACTACAATATATTTGTGGTGGACATTCCTAGGATTGTATCCCAATTGAGGGATGTGAAATTGAAGGGATAACCATTTATCATGACTGAGATGTTCCATAAGTCCTTCTAGGAGTAGATGCAGACACTGATTTGCACTCCCGTTCTTATACTACTAGAAGATGGTGTTGAGTTCATCGTGAATTGTGATCCCTTAGGAGATGGTCTCAATTTCATTTTGAAGAAACAACATATAGTAATCTAATATGGTTTGAAGTAGTTGAGACACCATAAGAAGAACTATACAACTCAAGAAATGG
Organism: Viscum album; assembly: GCA_963277665.1. Classification (NCBI taxonomy): domain Eukaryota; kingdom Viridiplantae; phylum Streptophyta; class Magnoliopsida; order Santalales; family Viscaceae; genus Viscum; species Viscum album. The sequence goes on from OY728165.1 coordinate 1,553,758,466, forward strand.
AGCTCATAATGATGGCGTTCATCCTAATGATATGGATACAGTAACTATTGGGAGAGAGTTTTGTTGTCTACTCACACCACCAGATCCTCTTGTATATCTTGACCCATAGTGATCTGAATTTTAGGTTGCAACTCAGGTTAGAGTTCCTTCAGAACTCCAACTTCATGATAGTATATAATCTATTGAATTGGAATGTTTTAGAATGTTCCCTTAGCAGGTAGTCATAGTCTTTCCTTGTATAGGAAGCTTCTGAGAAATTAGTTTCACTATAGTTTACCCAGATGAAGCAGGATGATACACATTTTCTACAGTTGATGCTGAGTACTCCTTTTCACCTCAAGAGCGTTAGAGAGTCCCAGTAGAGAGATATCGACTGATAAGTTCTGAGTGACCATATATCCATACGAGACGCACTAGAATGATAATATGAAGGAAAAAATAAATAGATCCTTCTCTTATGGAGGGAAGTGATTCTTTTCCTTGTGTTAGAGGACATGATGCGTGAGTTCCATAACCCTCCATTAGCAATACAGCCCGTTGTGGGGAATATATACATGAATCTTCGGCAGATGTTTTGGTGGTCTCGATTAAGACAAATCAATGTTGGGTTTGTTTCCCGATGTCATATCAATTAGTAGGTTAAGAATCATCAACAGTTTTTAGTGGGTTTTTTGTACCCATCTACATCCCGGAGTTTGAATGGGATGGAATATCATTGTAATTCATCATTTGGATTTTATTCATACTGACGGTCCATGAAGAAATCTAGGTGATAGTGGACCGATTCAACAAGTCGGTTCACTTCCTTACTATCAAGGAGAAAATATTATAGGAGTGTTTGGAGAAGTTATAATTATGGTCGATTATCCACCATCCTGGGGTACCCTCGATGATTGTCTCCAATAATGATGCACAATCTATATCCCAATTGTGGAGCGGTCTACATGAGGATTTTTGGGACCTATTTGCAGATGAGTACAACCTTTCACCCATAGATCTATGGGAAGAACAAAAGAACTATCTAGTTGTTGGAGGGTATACTGATGGAAAGCATTCATTATTTTATATAGATTTGATAGGAACACAATCCTTTAGAAATGTTTTCGTACTATAACAGATACCAATCTACCATCAGCATGGCACCTTTTGAGGCCAAATATGGGAGAAACTACTATGTCACCTCTTTGTTGGATGAAGATGGGATAGTAACCATTAAGGGCCCAGTGTTAGTGCAGAAGATGATGGATTTGCTTAAGGACATCTATGAATGGATTAATATGACCAAGAGAAGAAAAATATAATATTAAAATAGCCCGTAAAGTCTTTTGATGTTCGATCAGGGAGACCACATATCCTTAACAGTCTCCCCATGCCATGGAATGTGGAGGTTTGGCCAGGGAGATAAGATATCCCCAAGCTTCATCAGGCCGGTCGAGATCATGTATTTTTTTGGTGATGTTTCCTATCACCTTGACATTCCCCCATAGATAGATCAGGTGCACAACATTTTCGATGTGTTGCAGCTGATGTGATACATGCATGATCTTATGCACTTCATCGAGTGCCATGAGCTAGTCCTTTAGGGTGGAGCCACCTTTGCAGAACACCTAGTGGTGGTTGATGTTCAACATGATAAGACCTTACGTGGATGGTCAAACCCTTTGGTTCGAATACTTTAGCTACACTAAAACGTACATGATAGTTCTTGTGAACGACAAATCAAAAGGAGAGTCAGAATATGAAGTTTTTCAATGTCTTTTGTTTTGAAGGAATAAAATATTGAAGGATGGAAAGATATAAGGACCATTTATTCTCAATGTAAAACTTTGAATTATTCTTATATATATATATATATATATATCCATAGATAGGAAATAATATGGAATGAAATTCTAATGATTCAGTGTATTTCTATAATTGTTTGATTACTGATTTTGATTAGGGTTATCCTTTAATCTCCACAAAGAATTATCTTCTCCCTCTATCATTTTGTCGTCATCAGATCAGGTAGGAACCACTATTGAAACATTATATGATCAAAGAAAAATCACAACAGATGCATCATCAACGATGAACGATCGATTCAAGGCATGATATCTTCTTTTTCGAGTTTGGATTCTTTTTTTAAATTTAATATATTTCTTATTCTTCCTAGTTTATCCATTTATACCATAAATTATCGATATCAACACGAACATGACAATCAATGTATGATTAAATCCATGTTCATCGTATGTTCTTCATGACTTTTTCCTTTTTTATTTCGTCACACAGAATCACCAATGGATCTAAAGGGGAGGTAGGTTACGTGAATCACTCATCGTAAGGTTCATAGTTATTCTTAATGTTTTGAAATTGGACTAGCGAATGTGGTGTGGTGGTCCCCAAAATGGACCATAAGAGGGGAGATGACCGAAAATGTAACAAGGTCATGGAGGACGACATGGGTGAATTTTTTTGCAATGCTGTCGTGGCTTAGTGAGAGGTGGCATGATGGGGCTTTGACGTAGCTAGGTGTGAGAAGGATGGCGGTGCACCAGGTGTGCAATGTGGTGGTGTAGTGGAGCCTCAGGGTGGCGGTTGGTTGCGATGGTGACTAGGATAGAGGCGTTAGGATGGTATCATTCCCAGAGGATCATGTGGTGTGGTAGGGTCATGGCACACAACACCATGGGTAGAGACCCGCATAATGTGGGGGTGTATAGAATTGACCAAGATAAGGTAGTCAACATTCTAATGAGGCTGAGGCCCGACGATAGGTGGGACGAGCCGAAGATAGGTAGGTCATGATAGAGGCAAGTGGGCCACATGATTTATTATATAACAGTGGATTGGTCCATACGTGGTAGGTTGGCCTATGTAGAGGGGTCTGACTTGAATGGGCCAGACCCACCCAGATTGATTCGAATTCCTTAAAATGCACTTTTCCCCTAAATTGGGTGTTCTATTGGTGCACCATCTGTAACCATGGACCCCACCCTTGGGGAAGAATATATTTAGATAATTATTTGGATCTTTTTTGTAGATCATACCCAAGAAACACATAAGTTTAACAACAAAAATATTATTACAATTATTATTCGGGCTTCTTGTTTCGGATGTGGCGCCTTCATGCGGTGTCTGATTAATATACTATCAGTGGTAGAATGATAATGGTCCATTGGTGAATTGTCTTTCATTAATTTAGGGTTTTTAATCTAATGTTGATGTGCAAGCTCCACAGGTCATGGTTCAATAATTTTATTATGAAATGCACCCTTTCTACTGGGTATCCATTTTGTATGATTGAGTAGTCTATCACATGATTTTTTTTAGAAGATCAACATGGTATGATTCAAAAAATTAAATTAAAGACTGAGGAATTGGCCCCATGATATTCCTTTCTAGAGGAACATGGTGTTGTACAACTTTTCCATCAGATATCCGATTATGTTGACTAAATTGTCTATCTCATGTGTTTTTTCACAAGTATCATAATGGTGTGATCTATTTGGAAGTGTTCATCCTTATTCGTGATCTAATTAAATGTGGAATGATTAAAATAAAATTATTGGAAGAACCTTTTAATGTATTTTTAGATTGGAATCTCCAATCAGAATATGTGTGGGTCCTCTATCTACTACTTTTGAGAATATTCCCCTTGACACCCTATGGTATGGGTCCTCATTGAACAATATTGGAATCCCCCTGAAATATTTGGGCATGGATCCTATAAGAAAAAGATATTTTTCAAATCCCTTATTAATATGGGAATGGGTCCTCTATGAGAAAATTATGAGTGTAGTCCCCCTAATGCACTAGGGAAAGGTTCTCAATGAACAAGAGTGGAATCGGGTTGAGGAATCAGGGTCTGGGTTCTCTATGAAGACATTTAAGGTGGTATACCCCTAACATAATAGGTAGTGGTTCTTCAATATTGGGTTTAAATATTTTGTTTTTAGATTATTAATGTTATTTAATTTGATACTACTTTGGACTAACAAGTAAGAGGGTTGGTTTCCACAATAAGAGGCATCCTTATGGCATGAATTTAAATTGTGCATGTGAGAAAGAACCTACCAAAGGGAACTATGTTGAGGTGTGGTGTTTGAGATTCATTGACTTTTTCTACATGTGAGTCTTTAGAAATACAAGCTATCAATGGTGGTAACTTCTAAGACTATGAGTGACTCTTTTCCTGAGCAGAATAGTGAGATAGATATCCCCATAAAATCTTGTTTTGGATTATTTGAATTGGAATCTAAACATATACCCTATTGAAAACCAATCCCTTGGGTTTTGATGCTCTCCCTATGGGAGATATGAAGACACGCGGGGTATTGCATGTTATTTTCATGTCTAGATTCTCATGGTTGGATGTGTATACTCGCCTACATTAGGTAGCAATGACTTGATGGGAAGTTCACCTACTCACTATTTCTGGATCTGTTTTTTTGGATGAGCTTAATACACTCTATCAATGGGATAAGAATCAAACTCTCACTAGACCATAATATGTATGCTTTTTTTCTTTCTCTTTGGGTATCTCTTCCTTCTCCCCTTACATTTTGGGGAATACATCTATGTATGGTTATACTCACCCCTGTATGGGAATTTCCCACACGTATCATGAATTATACATATGAAATATATGTTTGATAAAACATATTGGAGATTAAGGACACATGTGACTTGACCACATATGGTAGATGCAGCATAAATTGTAGGGGCAAGGCTCTCTCAATTATTTTGTATTCTTCAAGTTTTTTATCTGTTTGAGACACTATTCTGGTTGGGTGTATATATTTCCCCATTAATTTTCTATTTACATTTATATACGAATACTATCTTACTTCTCCATGCATGTTTTGGTTTAATTACAACATGATAAATCATTTACTTCATTTCCTCAGAACATTTTCATCATGTTTTCTGCATTCTTGTGTGTATAGGTATTTTGGAAAAGGAATCGCTGAGTTTTTGTGCCATCAATGCTTGTCGCCACCCCTTGGCCTATGGAGGTGGGATTGGGATAATTACAACTCGACACTCAGTATGGGTTGGGTCATGACAAAAATTGTATCCTTGATATGTTTTAAAAAATTTACCTATATTTATTACTATATATATGAATTTTTAGGATTTTTATATTATAGTTTTTCAATTAGTTCCATCATCTTGTACTTCTCTTTTTCTTGCATATCTATATATTGTTTTTATCATAAAATACCCCATTATCATTATTCATTTAGGTACACCAATCATATATATCTATACGATAAGCCTATAAATCATCATGGAGATCAAATATTCCTTCAAGACCTCTCACATCATAAAATATTTCTCCCATGTCCATAACATTCCCCCAATAACCACTATATTTATTTCCTAGTTCTATTTGAAATCTTTAATTTGTTATACCTCACATTATTTTAAACTATTTTTTACTCAGAAATCAGGTTCATTTTATTAATGATATTTTTATAGCCTTCACATCCCTTTATATTGACCAATGGTCTATTCATCCGATTTTTATATTCATCATCCTCATCATCATCATTAATTTTCATGAAAAATATTTTTGTAAGGGTTATAACCATTCAACATTGAATGAATGTGGATTTTTCTATTTAGAAATTTATATTCCATATTGAAAATTTTACTACTGTAATGGTATGAAGTCATCAACATCTACTTTTTAATCCTCAACCCCAAGGGTTATACTTTTCATAGAAATAAAATCCAACCCCTTAGAGATTCTTTTTTACATATCCTTAATATCTTTATTCATCATTCCATATGCTACCATGGTACAATAAATAATATCCAATGATAATATATTTTGATCAATTTCCTTGAATATAGTGAAATTCACATTAATACTTGGTGGAATTTATATCATGATGCACATAATGATCTTAACAACATTTATGGTTTATACAGGATAGATAATTTTCTCAATAATAATATTCACCCAATCTATGGATTAATTATACAATTTCATTTAGGTGAATCTGGATTCCCTCACAATTGCTATATGGAACATTTAATTTTGCTACATTTACATTTAAATCATCATTGTAGATAATGATGATCTTTTCACTCAGAGAAAGTGAGGAATCCTAGGACATAACCTTCATGTAGACTGTGTTGGATATGTCTCTCCTCATATACTTTATTTTTATAGTATCATAATCATATTCTATATGGTATTTATATAATAAGGCTACATAGTACATAATGAATAAAATTCCATGCATCAAAAAAATAATTTATTTTTTTTCTAAATATAAAATATAATGTTTCATGTGATTTTTTATAAGCTTAAAATTTATTCAATTGATTATTTAAATATTATTATGACTAATTACATCCATTACACTCACAAAGTTAAAAAAATAGACAAATAACATTATTTTTATTCATTATTTTGTAAACACTATTTTAAATACCATAATGGTAGGATGGTGGGGAACTAAGTTTTGATGAATTAAATGTATTTAATATGTTATTATGATTCATCTCTAAAAAATCTATTATCAATCATCTTCTCATAAGAATATATTTATACAGAAATAATGTCATGTAAGAGGAAGAATAATTATAATTGGTTTAACATAATCTGGACAGTCCACTGTAATATATTTTTAATGTTATGATGAACTAAAAAGCACTATAGTTCACTAATATTACAATTCATGGTTAAGACACACCGTCCCTCTTGTTTACTGAATATCAAAAATTGAATTATAAACGCTTTCATTGAAAAAGTGATTGAATTGATATCTTATACAATTATCCAACAAATTTTCGTCATCTATGATATGGATCGCATTGACCAAAGTATTACATGTTGTTCTTTTAATGTACGACAGATTATATCCAAATTATTATAAGAATTATAGTTTATAAAAAATTCCCTTAATAATTATTCTAACATTTAATCTAATCTACCATTTTCATGAATTCTCATTAAACATTTCATCGAATAATATACATATTTGAGTAATGTTCATTGATTACTCCCATTCATGGCAATGGTTCACCATTTACATCTCATTACAAGGTATTGTTCACTACAAATGCTATTTTTCAATTATTTTCTATCATAAACACACATTAGGGGGATCCATTCATGGAGCTTCAAAAATTAATTTCTAAATTAGCCAAATTTATCGAGTAATGATATTAAATAATTTAATTTTCAACCCTAAGTAATGAAGTGACAGTGGGTCACATTTATATAAAATACCTCACTAAAATCCATTAATCATGTAATTTATATTCACTTATTCACATTAAGTATCACCAAGGATATGATATCTTTTATTTTACCACTAATAGGGGACTCCATTTACATTATAGGGATCATTGTCATCGCATGTGAACTACCATTATGATTTACCAAAAATCATTGTATAAAAAATAATAGCTCCCTTCAGGGTTCAATTTACATAAATAAAAGTCTTTGAAATTGATAATGTAGCATGTAAACAAAAAACATTTCCCTGGTTCAATGAAATCATTTCATGGTTCATGCACATAACCTTGATGTCCCCATAATTAACCACAACGTGTGAAAAATTGAACTCATAGTTCTAAAAACACGAACATACTTTATGAATATATGAATATAAATCCCATTACAGTCACCTGAACACATGGTCCATATATATAGCCTCAATATTCACACACCTTACCTCACAGTTTGAAAATTGATCTCTCTAATGGCTTTATTTCCCCAGAATTATCACATCCAAAAATTTATAAAACACTTTGATGATTCACCACATTCCAAACCCCTACATTCAAAACAAAACCATGAAAAAATATTTTCATACATCTTTTTCATCAAACATAATATCCCAAAAACCCCATAACAACTTCAAGAGTAATTTCTACTAAAAAACAATAATATTGTGAAACATAAATATCAATTTATAATGATAAATAATAATAATTTATATTGAAATAATAATTAATTTCATTTTATCTAAAAGTATGAGGAAAGGGTATCATGGAATTTACCCCAACATAAAACTTTTATCTCTTTTAATTGTTAGAGGGACTATGATAACAGACATATATTTTGAGTAGAAATATATAAAATAGTTAAAGCACATCCAAAAAATAAAAACAAAAATCTATGTTGTTGATGGGTCAATATTGTTTTAAATATTAACAAGTGTGAATAGGGAATCAAGGAAATATATTTTAATTAAAATTTATCAAATATATTAAACCTCATTCCATATAAAATGAATCGAGATAAAAATTATATTTAATAACTATTCTAGAATATTTTTTTATTAATTCCCAATAATAGATTAAACAACACATATGAAATTGTTATGTGGTATCCATGTTTTTGTGTGAATCCAATCATTGTATTTAAGGATCACATTCCAATACTTGAATTTTAATAAAAAATGGAACTAAAAAAAATATTTTTCCTAATTGATGATAAATTTTTTAAATAAATGATATAAATAAATAAGTTCCATATAAAATATAAATTATATATACCATAGTTCAATTCATGGCATCATATCATGACTTTTTCATGAGTTTTTGAAATTCATAACCCAATAGAAAACTATATTTATATCAATTAATAAATAGTGAAAAAGATATGATTTATGAATCATTTCATCAGAAATAAATTCATAGAATGTAGATGTTGGTTAATATAATAAATTTTAGGAATATTACTTGTATGATATCCTTGTAGTACTTCTTCTAAAGGATCTTGAATTGAATAATACTAAAAAGGAATAAAATTATAAATTATTGGATATTGATTTAAAATTCCATTTCAATATTTCATAATACACATTTGATAAAAGTACCAAATATAGTAACACATTGTTTTCTTGTATATCCATATTTGTTAAAAAAATATTTTAATATTGAGAATGAAATTTAAAATATATAAGAAGCACGATAAAGGTAAATATAAACATGTTGATAATGATAATACTTTGATAAATTAATATATTATATATAGGACTCCAATGAATTAACATTAATATGTCAAAATTTTAATGAGAATTGAAAATTAGTGGAATATTAATATTTGCCATTGTTAGAAATATTTTTTAAATGAGACAAAAAATATACCATACGAGAAGCAGGCATAAACAATTAAATTTTATTTAATGAGAAAATAGATAAATTATAATTATATTTATTATTTAACACCAATAATGAAATATAATCTCAATTAGAAAATATTATGAACATATTATTAAGAAATAAAAATATATGATTGATGATATATTTTAAATATGTTAATTATATTTATAATTTTCATAGAAAATTAAGTATAAAATATTTTATTATTTTGTAGAAATTTATAATGGTATATGTGAAAATTTTATTATCTTTAATTTATATTTTAATTAATTTTTATAAGAGTTATTTTTAATGAAAGATGAATATGGAATAGTAAATTTTACATGGGTAAACTTATAGAGGGGAGGAAAAACATTACAAATATATTTTCCACAGAAGAACCATTAATTTTGTATCATTGAAAATGATTTATTTTTTTTATAAAAAGAGAAGAAAATTTACAAAATTTACTATTCAAATATATTTCCACAAACCCATAATCCTATATCTAAACCATAATATATAAACATTATAAATATTCATCATTACGGTCTAAAGTGTCCTAAAGCATTATCCTATGAACGATATATACTACATTCTCATTAAGGGTAAACATTTGTGAAAGTAATAGAATATCATATATGAGAATAGTAATATCATAAATGAATAAAAATAAAATAAAAGTTCCTGGAGATAACATAATATATTCATACCCAATAAAATATGATTCATTCTTCACGATCCATGAAACAATTCGTTGTTATTTCATAAGATAATATATATATGAGTCAAAATAAATTACCCATTTTATATTAAACATGACAAATTATACCGTTAATAATCATGATATTTTTTCTATTTACTAGACGATATCTAAAAAAATTTATTTTAACAATTAAATATTCGTCCTAAGATAATTATTATATGAGGGAAGAAAAAATGATGTTTATTTTATCAAAAAAAATATAAAATATATAAAAATTTATTTTAAATAAAATCATATCATACATGGAAAACAATATATTTAAAATAAATGGTGTTTCTTTTTAAAATGAAAAATTATATTCATTCCTCAAAAAGTTAATGAATTATTTCTAATATTAATTTTATAAAAAATATCAATATAAATTTATATAATTAACCTAAATTTCCATTTCTAAAATATTTGATAAAAATTGATCTAACGATATATATTTAATATTAATTGAAGATTACATTTCTATCGTAAAGTATTCATAATAATATTAAATATATAATTTGTATCATACTGATTATATAATAAATTTTGTTACATGATATAAACATATATAAGTTGTTAAAGAATATTAATACATTTTCAATCATAAAAATTATTAATACCAATAAGTGTAATCAAATAAAAAATACATATAATGTAACATTATTCACCTTAATTTAATTTCATCTATATATTTTTATCATGAGTCCAATGAGAAGGGATTTATGACTTTTATATGTAAAAAAATGCAATGACTATTTTATAAGGTAACAGATGAATTTTTTAAATAATAATATTCAATTAAATATCTAATAAATTCAATCTAAAATGTAATCTTTGAAATGTTATTATTTTAGAAGTGCAATATAATAGAAATATAAATATGTTTATTAAAACTATATATAGTTTTTAATGCTAATTAATGAAAATTCACATTGAAATTAAAATATAAAATTTCTTATATAATAGATATGTTGTAAATAATGGATTATTCAAGATAAAATACATATTTATGATCAATAAAAAATCTATTTTATAATTGAACATAGACATAAAAGAGAAATTTGTTCATTATAGAGGAGGTAAATTTATAATTAAATCCTAATATTTCATTAAATGTTAACAAAAGGAAAAAAAAATTAATTTTCTCTGGGAATGATGCAATTGACGAATTAATATGGTTGGCTATATCAAAAATAAAAGAACATAGTCAGATATTAATTATAATGAGTCATGAAAAAGAGGATTATTAATGAAAATTCCAATTAAGTAGTGCTGTTGGTGAACTATAAATCCAATTGAGAGAAAAAAACATCAATTTATTTGATATTAATTAGTAAAATTCAAATCTTGTTCATTTTTTTATGATAATAATAGAGATACAGATATTCTAAAAAAATAGTAACAATTTTATTAATCAATGTAAATTCATTGATTCTTATCATATATGGGTTTTAACAATGTTTTTACTTTTAAGGGAATCATAATTATAAATTGGTTTCCAAGGAATACAATGATTGTTGGATAATTTTTTATCTACAAGCAATGATATAGTAATCATCCACTTATTAGAGTGTGAGTAATTAACTGAGAATAATATTGAGAATATGAGAAAATATAAATTCTATATTACTCTATATTCTACAGGTATAATTTCATTCAGAGCTTGTGTGTTTTGAACAATTTCTCAGCAAAAATTATCTCATATTAAAAATAGTGAATGAACATGATGATTTTTTCATGTTCAATGCATGAAAAACATATATTAATACATTTTGAGTCTCATTAAATGATAATGTTCCGTATTATATGATGAATCATTATAACATGATATTCCCCATGTTTCAAAACAAATATAAAAACCAAAAGGGACTGCATGTTTAAAAATTATATGCATGAAAAAAATGATTAAACCATTATTTGATGATGTAATAACATAATATATAAAATCTCAACATAATTATAATAACTCTTATTCATAAAAATCATAAAATAAATATCTAAAAGAAAATAAAATTGAAACCATTATTATCATAATTAGAAACCAACAAATGATAATAACAGAGCCATATATTCTATTAAAATAATCACAAATTTCATCTCTAAGATAAATTATTCATATAATAATGTAACATATGAGCCGCATGTAAATCAAAATCATATTTTCCCCCAAAATATATTAATATTTTGAATAAATAAATTTACAAATTATACCAACTAACCATATTTTCCTAACTTAAAAATAACATACCAACCAAAAATGTAACATAGTCCTCAGTCATGTATTATTCCAAATACAAAATATAAATAATCAATATCATCATATATACTATCAATAAAATTATATAGCTAATAATGGATTCTATAACATTAAACTTGTGGTAAAAAATAATATTATCAACACAAAATGGTTTCTATTTTTTTTATTTTATAATCATTTGGTAACTTCTAAACATGAAACGTTATCTAGACCTTTATCTGATACAAACAATAATTCCATAAAACTTTATACTGAGATCTTGTAGTTAAAAAAATTCATTATATATTGGATTTAATACTAACTGATGAAATACAATGTTTTAACCATCCATGAGTACATCATAATTAACCAACATTTAGTCACTTACAAACACATGGCCTTTATTTTTTAGTGTATTTAGTGAATTTGGAAATACTATTATCTAATGAAACATATTTCTACCAAATATAGTATAAAAATTTCCCATTAAAATGATAACATATTATTGATTAATCATTCAACCAAAAATCACATAAAATTCTCCACACATGATACCCTGCTAGTTATAAAATACATCGTATAATTTTGAATAACCTTGGTAAATAAAATAATAATAATGGTTATATCAAAATCTATGTTTTGGTTAATATAAGGAATAATAAGATATCATATCTGAGAATTTGGTTATTTAAATATAGGTGAGGATATGGGTGTGAGAACATACTAAAAGATTTTGTACATAACATATGATATTGATAAAAAATATTCCAATATTCATATATCAATTATTACGGAAATAATCATTGGAATTACATAACATAACAATTATATTATTCAACAATCATGAGGAATGTGATATCAACCATTTCATAAAAAACCCATTAAAATTAATATTTAGTACAGAATAACTATATTAATATCTTGGGAGAATATATTATTCATTATTATTCACTTTTACTCTATTTATAATGATGTAACATATTATTAGTTAATTGATATAAATATTTCATTAGAAAATAAATCATTACAAAATATATTGCATAGAAATATCTTGGGATCAAACAATATCATCTATATTTCATGTCACGACCCATACCGCGGGTCCTGAACATGACTTCCCCAAGCCCACCTTCCATAGGTTAGGGGTAGGTGACAAGAACCTGACGGCTTTTCCCAACCAGGGAAGGCATTTCTTTGGAGACATGTTCACACTACAAAAAAGGAAAACTAGAGTAAACAATTAAAAATAGTAACGCGTAACCACGAGAGTAATGTACAACCTCAAGTACAACTATAAAGTAAAAATAGTAGGCCCAAATAGAAGCCCTAGAATCTAAAAAGAATGTAAATAGCTGTATCATCTGCTGTGGAGCTCTAGCTAGAGGGTAGTAGCAGTATGTCTGACGTCGAAGAAGAGGATCTCAACTTCTCCCGTAGTAGCAAGCCCCAGTAAATCTCAAACCTCCAAGGTTTTCCTCGGAGGGTCAGTAGTCTGCACCAAACACAAACGTCCGGGAAGATCCAGTGTAGGGTTGAGTGTTATAACATAGTATGGGACCCTGACACCCCTGAAAGTCTCTCTGTAATCCACAAAAAAAACACATGAAATACCACAAATGTAATATCCCATGCCTGATCTAAATCATGAAGCCCAAATCAAAAGAGACAGCTCACTCAAATGCTATAACTTCACAGTTACTCGGATAGAGATTACTAGTCTTAATGCCAGATCATCCTATCCATTTTAACTATACTGTTGACCTGTATAGTTCATTTTATGCTAACCCATATTGGTACCTAGATGCTGACCCATATTTTTCACTAGATAATGACCCGTATTGGTCATTGGTGCTGATCTGTATTGGTCGATGGTGTTGACCTATCTTGGTCATCGATGTTGGCTCGTATTGGTCACTGATACAGATGTAGGGATGATTAGTCGTACAGATTGATCATCCTACTATAGGGTTTCTGATGTTGACATGTATTGGTCACTCTTCTTCTTCTTCTTTATGTCATAGTTAGCCCCTAGATTCCCACATGAAGCACACCTAATCCGTGTAAGACCCTTCTCCTCAAGATAACAGTCATATTTCAACCAGTCGACACTTATCCACACATTATCACAAGTTACTGACTTGCACATGATCGCTTGATACTAACCTCCATATGATATGTCTCCAACCTCTACCTCACTTCCAGCCACTGGATTCCCACTCATAGTATGCTTGATTTTGGGAGGACCACTCCTCAAACCATCAATCATATTTCAACTGGCACAAATTCCCACGAAGAATTAACCTGATTATTTGTCAAGTCATAAGGGTTCCAATGCACCAATCTACAAGTCAAACTGACGCTCGATATATAAGTTATATGCATTTTAATGCTAAGGGCCCAGTTGGATTTGGGTACGATCAAACCCAGTGGTTCTCCAAAATTCTCCAAAAATGTATTTTATGTATTGTAAAATGACCGTCTCACTCCAAGGATCCCATCACTATAGATGATTTGTCAAATGGATGTCTAGTTCGCAAGATATGGTCACTTAAACATTTCTTGCCCTGAGAGGGGATATGGTACGATCTAACCTGGTAGGACCGAACCGGGCCGTCCCGACCTAGTCTGGCTGAACAAAACCTACCTGGGTCTGACTCGGCCTAGCCCGAACCACCCGAAGCCATGGAAGCTCGGTCCACCGGCTATCAGGACCCACGCGGTTGCTGCTCCAGAAGGGCTCTATAGAGACGTTCAGTCCATTAAATGGTGTTGCCTCCCTCCTCCGCGGTCGGTGAGCATCGACTATTGTCTCTGTCTCTAATTCCTTTCACTGGTTCCACAACAACAGAGCTTTTTTGGGCCACCGGGTGAGATCCAGTGGTCCATTATTTCATCTGGACGTGCCTACAACCCTCTCGGGATGCCACCGTCATTGTGCGTCCCCCAAATTCACCTTTTCGTCACATTCATTTTTCCTCTGTGAAGAACGCATGAATGACACATTTAACAGAGGGTCTGAGCCTTTTTGGAATCATCCCAAGCCCTCCGTGTTATAATTTTAATCACAACGATATATAATAATAATAAAAAATAATAACCACAAAATTTATGAAACCGTAACAATCACTTGCATGAAAAGACGAGACGTAGATCTACCTGTTAGTCGGTTGGTCCACGTTGATTATTTTTTTTCAAGAATGGAAGAGAGGAATCATAAAATAAATTAAAACTAAACCACTAATTCCATTGAATATGTCACAGTTGTGGGGGAGGAGTACCCACATTGAATGGAGTCGCCGACGTTCGTCGATCCCGGATCATCGCCGCCCAAGATTCTGTTCTCCGTATGTGGATGTTTCCACATGACTTCACCAGAGATTCCTTACATGAAGAAGTCATGCCATAAACCCATATTGAGATCCATTTTAATAGAGTGGGAAAAGGTGAGAAACGAACAGAGAAATTAATGATGTTCATTAATTTATGTAATTAATGTTCCTCGCTAATTACACGAGGGGTGGTTTCACAAAAAAGTGTAACCAAGAATTTAATATCCCATATTAAATGTATGACATTATTTGTGGTCACATCTAATGCCTCTCCAATAGGCTACAAGAACAAAAAAGAATAAAATAACCACCTCCATGTAATTTTTCTATTTTTATTAAAAATACTCATAATTTTACTTTTTCAACTGACCAACTATGGTTGCTGTGAAGCTTTCCTTAAGATAATTTCAGTGTTATGAATTCAGTGGTGCCCTCATATTTGAACTCAGATTACCGGTACAGAAGTTATTAAATTTCGCCCACATGTTTACTAAATGTACCTTAAAATTGTCCAAAAAAATTTATTAACAGTCACCCTCGACCCGCACAGGTCAATGTTAGGCTCTGCCTAAGGGGAACATGTCATCACGAGATCAACGGTACATTCATACTCTAATTTTAAACTACCATTTAGATGTTTTGGATTTTAGAATAAAATATTGTTCACATAATTATTTTATCTATAGCCAAAAGCTAAATTCTATTGGTGGCCCGTGCCGACCAATGATAGTATCTTTCAGAGGAAAGCATACTCTCACATATTCTTTGGTGGTATCATATTTTTAATCTGTGTCACCATTCGTGAGTTATAATTATTTGAAAAATAATGAAATTTTATTTAATTATTTAATTTATTGTTATTCCATTTTTGGGTTTTCTCACTTGATGACTGCACTTACTAAACATACGTCGGGCCTAGCGTAAACCCTCCATCATTAATGCACAAACGTCCTCAAATTTATGATATCCCCCCCCGCATAAAATTCATTCAACTTTTTCAAGAAAACTTCTCCCACACAATATTTAATGCTCACCGTTCTTGGATGGACCATTCCAGGAATTCCAGGCATCAGAGTCACATGCAATCATATTTCATAGTATTTCAATATTTACATAATAAAAATGTATTAAAATTATAGGACATTACATTCTACCCACCTTTGGGATTTATATCCCCGAAAGCCAAAAACAAGGAAAACCCAAACATATGGGGGCACTGAGCATGGATTTGAGCATCCCGCTCCCCTGGGCTCTCTTATAAATTCCCATGATTCCAAAAAACTCACATCATAGGAATTGACCACCCACGAAGGACCCACTCCTATCGATCCTCTATCTCCATCTGGAACTCAATTATAGTCAACCCGTCATCAAAGTCCAGCTCTCTCTAGTGGATAATGTGCGATCAATCAAACACGTACCTTCTCAGCTATGGAACATGGGTAAAATTATGAAACTAATTCAACATTGGGGGAAGAGTAGGGTAGTTACCCACCTCGCCAACTATGCTGAAAATCAGGAAAGGTACGATGAACTTTAGAGAATGTTTTTCACCCTGACCAAACCTATGTAATCCTCATTGGGGTGAGACCCTTATGAAGACATGGTCTCCCTCCTCAAGATCAAAGTATTTCCAAATACTATCGGCCTAAGTCTTCTATCGGCTCTATATATTCTTCATCTATGGACACAAGTTATGAAACCCTAGGTCTTGATACAACTTTTCCCTACCCAGATGCACCTCCAAATAAAATGTGTGGAACTCCCTCAACAACATCCATTGCAGCGTCGCTGGAACCATGGTGCATCCTTTTAAAAGGGTATCATGCTCCACACAATCATAATATCTGTTAGGTGCATGGAATAAGGATATGTAAGTACTTGTAGTCCTACAACTATTGTCAAAATGTTGCGCCTCCCTAATTCAATGAAATATTGGAGGGGAAACTACGATTGACTAGAGGTAGGCTGTCTAATCTCTATCCACGTAGGATATCTGAAGTAAGGATAAATGCTCTAAATCCTCATTCAATAGCTGGGAACATGATCTCTGACTAAGTGTGTCTACCACTAAGTTCCTCTTCCAAGAAGTATGGATTATCTCATAGTCATAGTCCTGTAGTATCTCTAGCCAATTTCCCTATATCAAATTTAGATCCTTCTATGTGAAGATATATCTGAGACTCTTGTGGTCTAAGTAAACAATGAACAACTCTCTCATCAAGTAGTTTTTCCACATCATTACTGTAAAGACTAATACTTCCAACTCTATGTCGTGAGTTGCATCATTCTGTACATGAGGTATCATTTATCTTGAGCTATAAGAAGTCACTACATCATCCTACATCATCACGCAACCAAGAACAGTCTCTTATTTATCATAGTTATCCATGTAGCCAGTTCCCTCCTCAGGAAACCTCATGATGGGAGTTCTGGTCAAGCTCTACCACATCTATTGAAAGCTCTAATAGCATGTATATGACAAAAAAAGGGTTTCTCCTTCTTCGTTAAGGTAGTAATAGGTTCTTCTACACTAGATAAATAGCATACGCACCTCCAATAATATATTTCTAATCCAAGGAATTTCCGCACTTTCGTAACACTCATAGAATGCTCCTAAGTAGTGAACCATCCTTATCCAAAACTCAGAGTTCGATAGATTTTCATATAACTAGTGCTCCCTGAGTTTGTCCAAAACTATCCTCATGTGTACATGATGCTCTTCCTTGGACACAAAGTACCTCAAGATGTCGTAGATGAAGATCACTACAAACCAGTCTAAGCAGGTCTGGAAGATCTTGTTTAAGAGACCAATGAACACTAGAAGGTACTTCATCACACCAAATGAAATCACTAGGTATTCTTAATTTCTGTACCGACATCTAATTTCTACCTTATGTACGTCCTATAAATATATCATCAGCTCTCAGAGATCCACAGGGGCCATCCAATATGAATGTGTAGATATATGTGTTGTTCTTAGGTACAAATCAAAGCAGATGTCTACATCTATACGAGGAGGTAGTCCTAGGGCATTGTAACGACCCAAAGATTCATTATTGGAAAATCCATCTTGATCCAGTTAAATGTTTCTTTATGAAAAAAAATGTTTTTATAAGATGTCAACTTCTTTAGTTTTATGTTAAGATTTGTGACCGTTACTTTTATAGCCATTGAACAGTGATCATCTGAGTAGTATAAATATAAGGCTTTAACGAAACCATTTCTACTCAGACAAAGGAAGCGATGGCCTCATCCAGTAGAATTGCCCCTTAGAAAGCCCATTTGTCGGAGCTCAGAAAGGAGGTGGCGTCTTTGGGCTTTTCCCTTGACCAAGACCAAGCTGAGCTTCATCAAGTCAAGCTCGAACGTGATCGTCTACGGGAAAAATGGAAGTTGATAGAGATTACCACTTGAGCGATGTTATCCGAGCAACCCCAATAGTATGTCACCATCGCACACCTTACCCTTAGGTCTTATGCGGCTATTTTAAGGGTTTATGTAACAAATAAGTAGCACCATGTTCATGTACATTATTTTTTTGTATATAATAATGAATATAATTTTTTTTGAAACATTGTATTTAGTTTTTAAAGTACAAATGGTGTTTTTAGTTATTATTTAATTAAGAATTATATTTTATTAAATTAAAGGATTTTTTAATTAAATAATATTTTAATAAAATATTATTATTAATATTAAATTAATTTTTATTAAATATAAATGATCTTATAATTTTATGAATGCAATTAAAATTTTTATTAAGGTTTGAAAGCCATTTCTGTCAAAACCCGTGAATTTTTTTATATATGTTGGTTTTTAATTTAAAAGTGAAAATTCACATATTTAGAAAATTATTTAGATAAAATAAATATTATTTTTGGAATCAGGACATCAAAATTATCCAACGGTGAATTTTTCATAATTTTCTGAGACAGTCAAATTTTTGGGTAAAAATTAAATACCATTTAAATATATAATGTGTTTTATGACATCATAATGACCCAATGGTGATGTAATAAAATACCATAATCCTTATGTTCGGCCAATATGTGTTTTATCATTAAAATTATGAGGTTTTGGGTTTGTTTGACTCACTTTTCAAAGCATTAATGGAGCCCTCAAGACTTATTCAACACTTTGCCTTTTTAAATTAATTTCCATGGGAGTGTGACTCACCTCCACATAAGAAACCCAAATTTTTTAATAATTTCGGACCTTGGACTTGTAAAATATTGTTTTCCTCTTTCCTTTTCCAGAAACCATGGGCAAATACCATGGGATGGTTTGTGGTTTGGATTATTTTAATATAAGGGGTCCCAAACTTAAATAATAAAGAATTCTCTCACCTTTCCTATATAAACCCACCAATGCTCCCACTTCCTCCTCACTCAAAGCCCTTGAAGTTCGTCCAACCTCTGCCCTACTCTCTCTAGAATCCTCTCAAGGTGCCCCAAGCTCCCAAGAAGCCTCTCACAAGCCTCTATCTAGCCTTTGGAAGCACACTTCCAAGTAAGGGTTTTTTCTTCCTTTCTCATTTTTGTCAATTTTCTTTAAGTTTTATTGCCATTTTAATTTCAATTATGAATGTTGGGGTATGGTTTCTCAGCTCCCCCATACTTCCCTCTTACTGTTTGAATGATGGGAGAACCCTTTCTCTCTCATTAAATGTCTCCCATGTACACCTGTTACTATGCCGAAATTCCGAAAGGAACTTCTCTCTCTTCTTTTACATTCAAGCAATACTTTTGTATCATGAATTTAAATTCCATTTCAATTGTTGGGACATGTATATATATGACCTCCTTACTGTCCATTACATGTAAATGTGATGAGGAACCCCTTTCTCTCTCATCAACCTTTTGTTTGAATTCTTATGTCACGTCGTTACGCTGCCGAAATCGCACCGATTTTCTAAGCCAATGTCTTTGTGTAGTGAATACCATGCCCATTTCTCCATCAAGGGTATTCACCTTTATGCACATTTACATATTGATTATAAAGTTTCATGTATGAATTCCACTTTCCTTTATCGTGGAAGAAATGATTATGTTTTATGAATACATGTATTATGATCCATGTGGCACACTTATGCATGAAATGAAATGTTTAAGAAGGGTTCACCCTTTATAGCGCTCCAATGCATTGGGTAAAGTATAGTATCATGATACGTCATGTGAAATGAGTGTTTACTCATGCTAATTCAAGTGCAACGAGGGTTTACTCGTGCTTCAAGTGCAATGAGGGTTTACTCATGCTCCATGTGCAATGAGCCTTGGCTCATGCTAATTCAATGTTAAGTGTTGTTGCCACATTTCCATGTTATGATTATCATGCTTTATCATGCCTTTATGTTCATGTTTCTATTATTCTCTATTGATATGCCTATTGCCTATCATGTATTTCACTCCTCATGTTATTCATTGTTTACTCCCTTACTGGGCTTTATAGCTCACCCTTTTCTTATGCATGTCCTCAGGTTATCCAATGCAATGCTAAGTACGAAGGAATGTAGTGGTCATGTAAAGGAAGCTTTCAATAAAGATGTTGTATTTCAAGTTTAAAGTTTTTATGTAATGATCGTAATCCCCAAAGACACTAAACCTCTCGATCTTCTTTGTTGTATCACGTGAAGTTTTATGTAATAAAGCATGCTTAAGTTGTAATAAAAAGCAGGGTTGTCATAGTTGGTATCAGAGGATAGGTTTAGTTATTTTTGGGATTAGGAAACCCTAGTAAAGCCTTAGATACAAGACTAAGCATAATAAAAACATCCCTAAGTTTTGGTAAATACTAAGTAAGTGGTTTATCAAACAAATACATCCCTGTCTGGATACGAGCAGGTAGAGACGGCTCTGGCACAGATGTATCCTAGGGGTAAAACCCGAAAACACCGCTTTGAGCAAGACTCGAACGGGAACTAGTGCACGACAACGGGCCTTGCTGCACTCTTGGTACGAAACTCCCGGGGGATATGTTTTGATAAATTCACAATCTTAGTATGAACCCTTATTAATGGAAAAATGCACCTAAGAATATATGTTAGAAGGAATATCATGAAAAGCCTGGATTGAATCCTATAGACTCATGAGTTAAAAAGATTAAAGTTTATTTATAAGTCATCAACTTTTGTCTTTGGATTAACCTCTATGTGTTACCCCTAACTTTCCTTTTATTCCAGCCAATGGCCGGTAATAGGAGAACTCGGCCTAACAACCGTTGTGAAGATCAGTGTGATGATTGTACTAATGAGATGCCCAATCCAATGGGAGCGGGAATCGCGAACTTTGTCACGCTTCTCTCTCAGCTAACTCATGTCTTGAATAGAAACACTGGCCAAGAGGAACGTTCAACCCCCCCTAAGAAAGAACAAGTCGCTATTGAATGCTTCATGAGATAAAGGCCACCTTCTTTTAGTGGATCATCTGATCCCACGATTGATGAACAATGGATCAACTCCATTGAAAAGATATTCTCCATCCTCCAATGCTCTGAAAAAGAGAAGGTTCTCCTGGCGGCTTATCGTATGGAGGGTGAAGCTGATCAATGGTGGACGTTGATCAAAAATACGAAGCCTGAGGAAGAGATCGAGGCTTTGGAATGGAAGGTATTCCGGAAGATGTTTTTCGATAAATATTTTCCACGCACCCTCCATCTTATGATGGAAAGGGACTTCATTTCCCTCAACCAGAAAGATGAGAAATCTGTGGGAGCGTACGAGGAAAAATTCACAAGGCTTGCACGATACGCTTCCGGCTTTGTCGTTACCCCCGAATGCAAGGTTGACCGCTTCTTTGGTGGGCTGAAGCCTAGCTTGCGGAAAGCATTAGCGATCCGTGACTTCGACAGCTATGAGGAAATTGTCCGATGTACCCTCAAGGTTGAAATGGAGATCGGAGAATCACAGGGGTATCATGGGGACAGGAAGCGGAAGGTGGACTTCAATGCTGGTGGTCCGATGGATAAATTCAATGGCGCTAAGAAATTCCAGCACCCCACTTGCCAAAAGTGTGGAAAGAAGCACCCTTGAAATTGCCTTAGGGGGACAAGAAAATGCTTCTTGTGTGGAAGAGAAGGGCACCTAGCTGTTAACTGTCAGCAAGAAGGACCCGTGGCTGCGACAGAGGAGAGGAACGCTCCGTTCAAACCTCAACGCGTTGTTCAATGCTTCAAATGGAAAGAACTAGGTCATTTTGCGAATCAGTGCCCTAATCCAAGGGTTATCGGAGGAAATCAACAACCTCCAAGACAGCAAGGAAGATCTTTTGCCATCACTTCTGTCGAAGTGAACCCCGACAATGAAGTGGTGACAGGTACGCTAGTTATTCATTCAAGAATAGAGAACATACTTTTTGATTCAGGTACTACGCATTCTTTTATATCTCAAATGTTTAGTAGAACAATCCCTGCACAACCAAAAATCATGGAAGTAAAGATGTCGGTGAGTACGGAAAATGGGGCAACCCATGAGTATAAGTCCTCCCCTGTTATAATATGTGGATTTAATTTCCCGGCGAACCTCGTCATACTCCCTTTGGTGGAATTTGATGCAATTCTTGGCATGGATTGGCTTTCCTTATATAGAGCCAACATAAATTGTCGGGAGAGGGAAATCACACTCCATATGGAGAATCGACCCCCGATTCTTTACAAGTATCAGGAGGAAGATGAATCACTTTTAGATCCATCATCTCAAGCATGGATATTACTGCCTTATGAGCATGCATATCTGGCTCAGATGATTGAGTCCAAGGAAAAAACCACCCTTGAAGAAATGCCTATTGTGAGGGAATTCGCTGAAGTATTTCCCGAGGAACTTCCTGGTCTTCCTCCAAGAAGAGATGTTGAGTTCTCAATTGAACTTATACCTGGGGCGCTACCAATATCCAAGACTCCATATAGAATGGCTTTGGTTGAGCTTGAAGAACTGAAGAAACAAATACAGGAGAATCTGGATAAAGGGTTTATACGCCCAAGTGCATCACCATGGGGTGCACCAGTCCTCTTCGTCAAGAAGAAGGATGGGTCAATGCGTCTTTTCATAGATTATCGTGAACATAACAAAATCACGATAAAGAACAAGTATCCTCTCCCAAGAATCGATGACTTGTTTGATCAGCTGCGTGGAGCACAATACTTTTCCAAGGTCGACTTGCGGTCGGGATATTATCAAGTAAGGGTGAAGAAGGAGGATATCCCCAAGACTGCTTTTCGTACAAGGTACGGGCACTATGAATTCATAGTAATGCCTTTCGGACTCAGCAATGCTCCAGCAATATTCATGGACATGATGAATAGAGTCTTTAGAGATTACCTAGATAAATTTTTGGTAGTCTTTATAGATGATATACTAATATACTCCAAAACCAAGGAGGACCATGAGGAGAATTTAAGAACTGTACTGGAGACTTTGCGCAAGGAGAAGCTCTATGCCAAGTACAACAAGTGTGAGTTCTGGTTGAAGGAGGTCTCATTCTTGGGCCATATCATCACAAGCAATGGGATATCTGTGGACCCCTCAAAAATAGATGCAATTGAGGGATGGCCGAGGCCAACATCGGTAACTGATATCCGTAGCTTCTTGGGGTTAGCTGGATATTATCGACGATTTGTGAGAAATTTCTCACGATTGTCCAACCCTCTTACCAAGCTAACTCGAAAGGGAGTAAAGTTTTCTTGGAGTGATGAATGTGAAGAAAGCTTCAAGGAGTTGAAAAATAGGCTTATCACTGCACCCGTGCTCACTTTACCCACAAGTGGGCAGATTTTTGTGGTATTCAGTGATGCTTCGAAGAAGGGCTTAGGAGGTGTGCTGATGCAGAATGATAAAGTGATATCCTATGCCTCAAGGCAGTTGAAAATCCATGAGCGAAACTATCCAACGCATGATCTGGAGTTGGAAGCGGTGATCTTTGCCTTGAAAATCTAGCGGCATTATCTCTATGGAGAGAAATGTGAGATATATACTAACCACAAGAGTCTTAAATATATATTCACACAGAAAGATCTTAATTTGCGCCAGAGAAGATGGATAGAGCTCATCAAGGATTATGACTGTTCAATACATTACCACCCTGGGAAGGTGAACAAGGTGGCGGATTCCCTAAGTAGAAAGGATCCAGCGATTCTATCAATGATGAGAATTGAGAAGGATCCAATCTTCTTAGACTTGATGAAGATGGACGTGGGAATCATAAAGAAGGGAACATCATCAATCCTTTCACAAATGATTGCTCAACCATCTCTTTTGGAAAGGTTAAAGGATTCTCAAAAGGATGATGCGAGAATCCAAGTAAAAGTGGAAGCTATCAAAAAGGGAAAATCCTCAGAGTTTAATGTTAATGAAGAAGGAATTGTGCGGTTTGGGAAAATACTATGTGTTCCATCAAGTTCGGAGATGAAGAAGGAACTTTTGGATGATGCACATAGTTCAAATTACTCTATTCACCCAGGGAGCACAAAGATGTATCGAGATCTCCGAGAAAACTTTTGGTGGGATAATATGAAGAAGGAGATCGCTGAATATACATCAAAGTTCCTGGTGTGTCAGCAAGTGAAGGCAGAGAGGCAGAAGTCTAAGGGGATGATGCAACCATTCCCCATACTAGAATGGAAATGGGAGAACATCACCATGGACTTCGTCACTGGACTTCCAAGGACATCCAAAGGCAACAATGCAATATGGGTTGTTGTGGATCGTCTTACAAAGACTGCAAACTTCATTGTTATTCGAGAGGATTTCTCTTTGGATCAACTGGAATGGATATATATCAGGGAAGTGGTACGGTTGCATGGAGTACCACTATCTATTGTGTCTGACCGAGATCCAAGATTTACCTCTAAGTTTTGGAAGAGTCTTCAACATGCTCTGAATAATGAACTAAACTTCAGTACGGCCTATCATCCTCAAACTGATGGCCAATCCGAGCGGACTATCCAAACACTTGAGGATATGTTGAGAGCATGCTCAATGGACTTTAAAGGAGGATGGGATCAACATCTTCCTCTAGTTGAGTTCTCTTATAATAATAGTTTCCACTCGAGCATCCAAATGGCACCATATGAAGCCCTGTATAGGAAAAGGTGTAGAACACCGGCATGTTGGGATGAGGTCAGTGAACGTAAGCTGCTTGGACCAAAAATGGTCGAGGAAATGGTGGAGAAGGTGAAAACCATTCAGCAGCATATCAAGGCAGCCCAGAGTCGACATAAGAGTTATGCAGATAATCGTCGACGAGACCTTGAGTTTAATGTCGGAGACATGGTGTTTTTACGCATATCTCCATGGAAGAAGGTCATGAGGTTTGGAAATAAAGGGAAGTTAAGTCCAAGGTACATCAGCCCCTTCGAGATTCTTGATCGTGTTGGGGCTGTGGCCTATCGACTAGCACTTCCACCTACTATGGCCAAGGTGTATGATGTCTTCCATGTATCCCTCTTAAGGAAGTACATACCAGACCCTTCACATGTACTCTCTTCCGAGGTGGTACAATTATAAGACGATCTTTCTTATGAGGAGCAACCAGTGAAGATCTTAGATCGTAGAGAAAAAGTTCTACGAAATAAGACAATGCACCTCATCAAGGTGTTGTGGAGAAACCACAAGTTTGAAGAAGCAACATGGGAGTCGGAGGATATGATGAAGCTAAGTTACCCACATTTGTTTTAGTGTGGGAAAAGGAAAATTTCGAGGGCGAAATTTCTTAAGGGGGGAATGTTGTAACGACCCAAAGTTTCATTAATGGAAAATCCCTCTTGATCCAGTTAAATGTTTCTTTATGAAAAAAAAAATGTTTTTAGAAGATGTCAACTTCTTTAGTTTTATGTTAAGATTTGTGACCGTTACTTTTATAGCTGTTGAACAGTGATCATCTGAGTAGTATAAATATAAGGCTTTAACGAAACCATTTCTACTCAGACAAAGGAAGCGATGGCCTCATCCAGTAGAATTGCCCCTTACGAAGCCCATTTGTCGGAGCTCAGAAAGGAGGTGGCGTCTTTGGGATTTTCCCTTGACCATGCCCAAGCTGAGCTTCATCAAGTCAAGCTCGAACGTGATCGTCTACGGGAAAAATGGAAGTTGATAGAGATTACCACTCGAGCAATGTTATCCGAGCAACCCCAAGAGTCTGTCACCATCGCACACCTTACCCTTAGGTCTTATGCGGCTATTTTAAGGGGTTATGTAACAAATAATTAGCACCATGTTCATGTAAACTATTTTTTTGTATATAATAATGAATATAATTTTTTTGATACATTGTATTTAGTTTTTAAAGTACAAATGGTGTTTTTAGTTATTATTTAATTAAGAATTATATTTTATTAAATTAAAGGATTTTTTAATTAAATAATATTTTAATAAAATATTATTATTAATATTAAATTAATTTTTATTAAATATAATTGATCTTATAATTTTATGAATGCAATTAAAATTTTTATTAAGGTTTGAAAGCCATTTCTGTCAAAACCCGTGAATTTTTTTATAAATGTCGGTTTTTATTTTAAAAGTGAAAATTCACATATTTAGAAAATTATTTAGATAAAATAAATATTATTTTTGGAATCAGGACATCGAAATTATTCAACGGTGAATTTTTCATAATTTTCTGAGACAGTCAAATTTTTGGGTAAAAATTAAATACCATTTAAATATATAATGTGTTTTATGACATCATAATGACCCAATGGTGATGTAATAAAATACCATAATCCTTATTTTCGGCCAATATGTGTTTTATCATTAAAATAATGAGGTTTTGGGTTTGTTTGACTCACTTTTCAAAGCATTAATGGAGCCCTCAAGACTTATTCAACACTTTGCCTTTATAAATTAATTTCCATGGGAGTGTGACTCACCTCCACATAAGCAACCCTAATTTTTTAAAAATTTTGGACCTTGGACTTGTAAAATATTGTTTTCCTCTTTCCGTTTCCAGAAACCATGGGCAAATAAAATGGGATGGTTTGTGGTTTGGATTATTTTAATATAAGGGGTCTCAAACATAAATAATAAAGAATTCTCTCACCTTTCCTTTATAAACCCACCCAAGCTCCCACTTCCTCCTCACTAAAATCCCTTGAAGTTCGTCCAACCTCTGCCCTACTCTCTCTAGAATCCTCTAAAGGTTCCCCATGCTCCCAAGAAGCCTCTCACAAGCCTCTCTCTAGCCTTTGGAAGCACACTTCCAAGTAAGGGTTTTTTCTTCCTTTCTCATTTTTGTCAATTTTCTTTAAGTTGTATTGCCCTTTTAATTTCAATTATGAATGTTGGGGTATGGTTTCTCACCTCCCCCATACTGCCCTCTTACTGTTTGAATGATGGGAGAACCCTTTCTCTCTCATTAAATGCCTCCCATGTACACCCGTTACTATGCCGAAATTCCGAAAGGAACTTCTCTCTCTTCTTTTACATTCAAGCAATACTTTTGTATCATGAATTTAAATTCCATTTCAATTGTTGGGACATGTATATATATGACCTCCTTACTGTCCATTACAAGTAAATATGATGAGGAACCCCTTTCTCTCTCATCAACCTTTTTTTTTAATTCTTATGTCACGCCGTTACGCTGCCGAAATCGCACCGATTTTCTAAGCCAATGTCTTTGTGTAGTGAATACCATGCCCTTTTCTCCATCAAGGGTATTCACCTTTATGCACATTTACATATTGATTATAAAGTTTCATGTATGAATCCCACTTTCCTTTATCGTGGAAGAAATGATTATGTTTTATGAATCAATGTTTTATGATCCATGTGGCACACTTATGCATGAAATGAAATGTTTAAGAAGGGTGCGCCCTTTATAGCGCTCCAATGCATTGGGTAATGTATATTATCATGATACTTCATGTGAAATGAGTGTTGACTCATGCTAATTCAAGTGAAACGAGGGTTTACTCGTGCTTCAAGTGCAATGAGGGTTTACTCATGCTCCATGTGCAATGAGCCTTGGCTCATGCTAATTCAATGTTAAGTTTTGTTGCCACATTTCCATGTTATGATTATCATGCTTTATCATGCCTTTATGTTCATGTTTTTATTATTCTCTATTGATATGCCTAGTTCCTAACATGTATTTCACACCTCATGTTATTCATTGTTTACTCCCTTACTGGGCTTTATAGCTCACCCTTTTCTTATGCATGTCCTCAGGTTATCCCATGCAATGCTAAGTACGAAGGAATGTAGTGGTCATGTAAAGGAAGTTTTCAATAAAGATGTTGTATTTCAAGTTTAAAGTTTTTATGTAATGATCCTAATCCCCAAAGAAACTAAACCTCTTGAACTTCTTTGTTGTATCAAGTGAATTTTTATGTAATAAAGCATGCTTAAGTTGTAATAAAAAGCAGGGTTGTCATAGGCATCTTTTGAAATTTCAATCACATACTCTTCCACCATATCTAGGAACTAATTACTCACCTCATCCAATATGTCAAAGGTCATGCAAGCTAGCTGATATGTAATTGA
This sequence comes from Viscum album, assembly GCA_963277665.1. Taxonomy (NCBI): domain Eukaryota; kingdom Viridiplantae; phylum Streptophyta; class Magnoliopsida; order Santalales; family Viscaceae; genus Viscum; species Viscum album. The sequence continues at coordinate 1,553,787,340 of OY728165.1, forward strand.
CTGCACCCTCCGGAATGTAAGTCCATCTCATGCTGCTCTGTTTTCCTTCTCACCAACAAAGGGAAAGAGGCCTCTATCTCTACACATACGTCGCACTTTATATCTCATGTATTCAATCATTTCATGAACTAATGATAGCTAGTCTATGCCTAGAATGACATTATATGGATTCAAAATCACTACTAAAAGATCCCATATGAAACTCTTTTTTTATAGTAAGATCACACTGTAAGCACTACTGTGTGACCACTGAATCCTCTCCCATAAGAGAATCCAAATGCAATGATCGAGATAAATGCTCAGTTGGAATCTCAGAAAACTGAAATAAGTCCTCATAATGGATATAATTTCTAGAATTTGTGTCGATATGCACTGATGCTAAAGTAGAGAAGATACAGATCATATCTTGTATTATCTTAGTGACATCAGGATCATGGGAATTTACTGCCTGTAGATAGGCATGTCCTCAGCCACCTACTATCTGAGCTCGTGGTGGACAACCTAGGGGTGGTGGGGGTAGTTCCTAGTGACCCCAAACACCTCCCATTGCACGTCCTGCTCCCCAAACTCGTCCACCTCCTGGATGACGCTCATGCTTTTGCTGTTGTTGCTGCATCAGTAGACCCTCCACTGTATTCCAATCATACCCAGGGTGGTGTCAGACAGTCATGAGCTCTATTACCATGTACACTACTTATAAAACAGATCATCCCACACTGGTGTCTCCCTCGACCTCTCAATCCTAGCACGTCTGACCCTACATTCATAGGTCTCCTTCTAGAAGGTCTAGCATTCTTAGGCATCTATGTCATCTGTCTACTGCCAGCTCTAGATAGATCTACTACATGTCGTCTAGTAGGGGATCTCACTATCAGTGCCTTCTAGGAAAGCAATCTCTCCATCAGCAAAGCGTGCCCTATCACCCCATCCAGCATCGGGATGCTGAGAGAAATTGTCACAATTCAGATCTATCTTCAGAACCCCAAATCAAAGGTCTGAGCCTAGATGTAAGGGTATCGTAACATGTCGGTGGAGGATCGAGAGAGGTAAATAAATCTCACTAAGTACTAAGCCACTGCCTTGATGCCCTGCTGCTGAAGTAGCATATCTTGAATACGCATAGACCTTATTGTCGCTGGCCCAAACACCACCTTGAAAAGTCTCTCAATGTCTAGCTATGTGAGGGTCCTTTCTTCGTACAGCTGTAGCATCGAGCTCCAAAATGGTCTTGCTGAGCCTTAAAGAAGGATAGAAACCAAGATTTCTATCTGCTTGGTGGGTGTTTATACTATTTGAAAGACTTGAAAAACTACCTCATACCTGTCCTTTACTGCATGGGGATCTGTATCTCCCCAAAACCATAGAGGCCTCTGTATTAAGAACTCATGCAGTATGCTCAGACGACACGCATTATCCACTGCTAGCATCTGCTGATCAATATGTGGGGGTGTTGTAGTTACACCACGCAAAGGTTCCATCACTATGAGTTGTCCCTGTACCGATGCCTCATCACTCGGTGAGCCATTGTCAGAATCTCTAATAGGAATCCTAGATCGTTTTCTTTGGTGAGGCATCTTGTAAGAAATAGATGTGCCAATGTCAATAAGTTATACCTGGTGATCTGACTTAGGAAAGATAAATAAAACTTTTCAAAACACTTGAAAACATTATTTTCATGTACCGAGTCAGAAAAAAGAATTTAGGAACTTGGTGTATGGATATGTCGACCACCACACGAAAACAAGACTCCATGTACTGAAAACTGATCTCATGACACTTTACATCATTACCTCATATAAAGTAGACTCTTAGTTCTCCTGGTAAAACTAACCTCCCATAGATACTAATTTGCCATGACCCATCAAATGGGGCTCGGTCGTGACTACCCCAAACCCGCCTTCTAATGGCCATTGGTGGGTGAATTTCAACTTAAGGTTTTTCAATGATCAGTAAAAAATTGAATTAGTTATCTGTACAGACTCAAAAAAGGGAAACTGGATTAAACAACATACAAAATAAAGGTATAACCCTGAGAGTAAAGTAAAATCTCAAGTACATTTGTTAAAAAAAGGTGACCTGGAATAAAATCCCTAGAAACATGAAGGAATGTAAATAGTTGTCTCAATTTTCCTGGAGAACAACCTGGAGGGTAAGAGGAGGATATCGACTGTACCCATCGCACGAGGCCCATGCAATCCCCGAACCTTCAATGTATTCCTCGGAGTGTCAGTATTTTTCACCAGACACTCATGTGCAGGCGGATCCAGTGCAGGGCTGAGTATAATAACTCAATATGGGACCCCGAGACCCCCGAAGCTCTCTTAGAATTGAATGAAGGAAAACATCACAAGAAATACAATAAATGTTATATCAAAATAATGATCTAAGTCATGAATAAAAAATAAAAATGGACATTTCACTCTAATGGTATAACTTATAGGTTACTAGGATTGGATGACTAGTCGTAAATCTAGACCATCCTATCCGTAGTAACTTTATTGTTGACCCATATAGGTCACAGTATGATGAACCATATTGGTTGGTAGATGATTTAAAATATTAGTTGCTGGATTCAAACATGTATTGGTCACTGCTACTGACCTATATTGGACATTGGTATTGACTTGTATTGGTCACTGGTGTTAACCCGTATTGGTCGCTGGTACAGAAGTAGGGATGATTATTCATACAGCTAGATCATCCCACTTTGAAGTTTCTAATGCTGACCTGTATTGGTTTCTCTTCTCATTCTTATCATAGCCATCATCAGGATTCCTGCATGAAGTACACTTGATCTCTAGAAGACCCTATCTCTCATGCCATCGTTCATATTTCAACAGGTTTGTGGTGATCCACACCGGATCGTTAGGTGCTGACCCACATAGAATCACACAATACTATACTCTGCATGATCTATCTCAAACATCCACCTCACTACCCGTGATTAGATTCCCACTCATAGTATGATTGATTCATGGACAACTACACGTTAAGCCATCAGTCATATTTCAACTAGCACGAATTCCCATGTAGGTGTTACCCGTTGATCTGTCACATTATAAGGGTTCCAACACAATAGACAGTGCGTAAACTAGATTCTCGGTTTGTATGATATATACATTTTAATGTTGTGGTCCTAGTTGGAATCATGTATGATCCAACCCATCCATTCTATAAGAATCTCAAGAACCCATGTATAGTATTTTAAAATTACCGTCTCCCCCATGGAAGCAAGTGCTATAGGCGGTACATTAAACGGTCTTCTGATTCACAAGATATGGCCACATAAGAGTTTATGGGCCTGAGTGGGGTCCAGGTCTGGTCTGACCAGGCCGATCCCGACCTGGACTAACTTGACCTGATCTGGGTCTGACCTGGCCTAGCCCGAACTGGCCTAGGACGATGTGGCTCGGCCCATCGGCTCGCGCGACACGTAGTGTCACGTGGTCGATACTCTCGAACTGTTCAGTGCAGCCTTTGGTCTCTATTAAATAGAAGTGAAACATAGAGCCACCTTGTCACCCACATGACCTCTAGGAGGCGGTTCAACTACATCGCAATGGCTTCGGGCCAAAAATTCCTTCAATGAAGTGCTATATGGAGAGTCGCCTATACCTTTGTAGCCCATTGTTGTCGGCCACCTCTCTGACGGTAGCACCACCGAGTGTGTAACGCCCCGACCCCAGCTACCCAGAGTCGGTGCATTACTTCGTAACATTGGCATGATCACAAGAAAGATCAAATCTCGAAAGACCGACTGGTTTAGTAGCCTTGGAAACACTAGATATATTCATAAGTTTTACATTACATCATAAATTGAAAAACTGCTACAACAACATAATGTTTCCATAATCCACACTATTAACCCCTCATAAAATCACTGCAGGTCATTCATAACTTACTTCTTCACATCCTTGGAAAAATAAAACATAGAAAAGGGGTGAGCTCAAATGCCCAGTAAGGATAACAATATAGCGGAAACTTTCATAAATAATAATAAACATTTAAGGCAATGTATAACTAAAACAAAAGCCTTTTAAATATAAACTTTCAACATGGTATGGCATAAGTAAAATGAAATAATGCCATTTACATATTCACATGGATATTCTACTAATCGAATAATCACATGCAAAAATCAATAACCACTTTCATAATGTTGGAATGCATAATGCCAGACTATCATAACCACATAGCCAAGGCCTCGTGCCAAGACTACAAATAAGATTTTGTCAAGGCCTTGTGCCAAGACACTAGTTTGTCTCATGAGACCTACCGATGCATCGAGGAGCTATAGCGGGCTCCACCCGTCACATATTAAGTCCAATGCATTCCCATATGAAAAGGTTTAAACATAACATAAACATTCGTATTAAAACTAGCATACGAAATGTCAATACTTTCACAATAAACTATGAATGGTATAAAAATAGCACATCCACAGTCAAACATATCACAAAACCTTCAATACAATATAGAAGTTTTGTATCATAATAAATCAACTTCAAATAATCTTAAAATCCATCAAAGGATGTTGACATAGATGAAATCAAAATTCTTTTTAAAGAAATATCTCCTTTTATTTTGAAATCATTTAAGATCCATATAAAATAAAACATTTTCTTTGAAAATATTCTTATAAGCTTGTATGGAAAGCTTCGACGATTTTATAACGGCGGAAAATAACCGCACCCGCCGTATAAGTTAAAAAAAACATTCTTACCTCAATTCTGTCGAAAAGGTTAAAAAGGACATTGTTTTGAAAACGACGGAAAGATTCCTTTATAAACCTCTTATAAAAAGGTCAAACAAGGGTATAAATGACTTTAACCCATATTCTTGTAAATAGTAAAAATGTTTTGAAATACATTTTTAAGAAAACATGGATGTGGACGATAAAGAGATCCCAGTAGATTATTACGTATAAACAACCTCGGATAATGAAGAGATTGTGAAATAACCCTTACCTTGTACTTTTCCTTTGTTGAGGTAGGTTAACCTCCTGTATAATGGTGAAATAATTGTTATTAAATTGTACAAGAATCATATACATTAATATGATATCATATATGATCTTTTAACATTGCTTTATTAATAATATCTTAGTATTATCGTCGTTTCGGGTGATAATCGATTCGTTCTTCTTAAATGTTTGGTTACGTAAGACATGTTTGTAATGGATAGATTATATCTTATTCATAATCAGAATGATATTAACATTATTTTTAACCCTATAATGAGAATAATACTTGAATGGATATGATGGAGAATGAATCTTATCGCGTTTTTGGAGACGGCAGTCCGTACGTACGCACGAGCGACAATATCATTCTTTTGATATTAAAATAATATATAAATGGATGGTATATCATATATACAGAATCTTTAATATGTTATATTTATTATTTACATGAGTTACACATCATTATTATACCCATCCAAATAATAATATATTGAATAACAATTACACCACGACGTGGAGACGGTAAGCCGTACGTACACACGTATGGTGACATGTTATTCAAAGGGTGGATAGAATACTGAATATGGTTGTACCATATTTATAATAACATCACAGTATATAAATGATACTGGAGTCATTATTTTAGAATGGTAACAACAAAGGAAGAAGAAATGGAAGAAGAAATGAACTTGGAAAAGGGGTGGTGAAAACATTACCTCTTCTTCGGGTTCTTCCTTTTGATTTGATCAAAAGGGCTCCTTAGGTTGGCTTTCTGATCAAACTAAGACCCCTAGGTTGTAGTGAGGGATGTTGGGAGAGTATTTGGGCAGAGTTTGGCCGAACCAAAAGGCTTTAGAGGTGTGAAGAAATGAGAAGGAGGAGTGCCCTTTTATAAGAGGGGTGAGGGGAACCTTTGGAAAAGCTAGAAATATTAATTTATAATAAATTAATATTCGGTTTCTAATGGCTCCAAAGTTGACTATTCAAAGGTTAAGGTGGGGATAGGTCGAAAACCACTCAACCAATAGAATTTAGATAGGTTTGGGTACTTATATTAACCTTATCTTTAAGTATTAACTCTAAGTTAATTAGTTTCACTTTTACAATGTCTCTTTGTATTTTTATATAATATGGTTAATAAACTTACTATATACATCCAAGAGACCCCCAAGTGGTCCATTAATGAGGAACCTATCATAATATAAGTCTCTTGGCCGAACCTTAGATTTTTAGGAATTTAATAACAATTAATAATATAATATTTTTTTTAAGAACTCTTTTATGTCAATTTTGACACTATTCAATAGTTGATTTTTTTGAAACTCCTAAAAGATTGATTACTTCGAACAAAGTCAATTAAATCAATCCTAATATATCATATTATCATATAAAATTAGTTTAATTCATTAAAAGTTTCATATTATAAATATTTGGGTATTTATAATATCAATTATTTTAATTTTTCACTATTATAGTAATTACTGCATCATCATTGTGTCATAAATAAAATATATTATTCAATGTCTAAAAATTATAAATAAAATGTCATTATGTAGGAAATCTTTTTATCTTTCTAATGAATATTTATAATCTAAAATCCAACATATATAACCCTATGTAAAAATTGTTGTTCTAAAAGATATATGCTTGTGTCATTTTTGTATTCATTTTAACTAAATTAAAATAAAGTGTCATTATCACTTACAAGTGGATCCATGGGGTCCCAAAATAGACCCAAAGATGCCCATGGTCGACCATGTATCAACCAATAGGGTTAAGACACGTTTTAGGGTAATTTAGTATTATTATAATATTATTTTTTAACCCTTATTTACCGGATTTACCCTTAACCATGGTAAATAAAATATTTACCGCAGTAATTATTCAAAATGTCTAAAAATAAAAGTTACCCATTTACACAATTTGAACATCCTGATTCCAAATATGGAATCCATTTTCCTAAATTCAAAACAAAGAAGTGGCATAAATTAATTTAAAATTAATTCCCGCTGTCAAAACAAAAAGCGTGTTTTTAAGAGATAATAACTATCAAAAGATTGACACTTGTTTATGTTCGGTTTAATTGTAAAATTATGTCCAATGACCAACATTATATTAAATGGTAAAAATATATTCTAAATATACTTTAAAACTACTAAAATTCATAATTTATCACTATTAATTATTTTGATTAAAAAAGTTGTTTTTAATTAAAATTTAGTAATTTTCACTATTCATCAAAATATGAAAGTTATCCGAAAAGTACCAAAATTTCACCTTAGGCTAAATTCGATATTCCGAGTCCAAAGATGAAGTCCATTTTAAAATATAAAATATATATAATTTTAAAAAGTAGGTATTACTATTCATAACGGCTAGTTTGATTGGTTGTGGTGTGTGTTAAAACTCAAGGTTGCGTACAACACACACTACTGTATTATTCAAAGAAAGTGTACCGTGGAAGTTTGGGATGTTTCATTTTAAATTTTTGATGTCCCCATTTAGTCAAAATGTTTAAAATATTTTATTTAAAAAGGGTTCACTATTAAAAGTTGATAAAAGTGAAATACTGAAAATAAATTTGTTCTTGCATTATATCTAAGAAACTCATAATATGGATTCTAAAATTATAAGGATTATATAAAGTTTAAAATTTAGATACTACTATTCATAACCTCTTTTGAATGGCTTTTTTTTTTGTAAGTCATGGTGTGATTGAACTCAGTGTTGCGTGTAGTGCAAGTTATTGAATTATTTTGAAGAAATAACACACTATGAAATCTTGGGGTGTTACATTCTCCCCTCCTTCAATAAATTGCGTCCTCGCAATTTGAAATTGTTCTTCGAAAATAAAAGGTTGAAAATAGATAATATATTTGTGGGAAAACCCACATCGGAAATTGGGTTACTAAAATTTAGTCTTAATATGAGGAAAAGAGAAATGAAAGGGTCACCACCAAATTATGATCTTGATTAGGAGAACATTGGTGGCAATTAGAGACATATAATCGGAGGAAAAACGTAAATATTTATAGGTAGTGATTGAGGTCATCAATCACAAACAAGTGTATAATTGAGGTCCTTAAACTCATCAATCTATGATGATTTGAAGTACCATCGGTTCAACAAAATATAGGGTATTGGGATAACACATTTTTGACGTTTCAAAATATCTTAGTTGAAATCCCACATCGAAAAATGAATTAATGAGGCCTCTATTTAATATAAAGAGTGGAAAGTATGAAGATTACCGAAAATAACACATACTAGTGTTCCATGTAGGAAAATATGGATATGGAGGAGAAATCTAACCATCAATTATCTGATGGAGAGTGGTAGAGAACATGGCTATGAAAAGGCCAACAATCCCAAAGCCATAAATTAGTGATGATTTAAGGTACCATCTAGGGAAACATTTTTATTCTAAGTTCCTTTTATTAATGTTGAGAAATTTATTTATGAGATTGGCTAAGATCATAAGGAGATATACTTACTTTATAATCAGAGTTTTATCCATTAATAAGTTTCTACCACAAACTCATCTTTCACTCTAAAAGATAATAGAATGTAATTTTTTATTTATTTATACTATTCGTACAGGGTTCCAAAATAAATGAATTTATAATTCATCTACCAGATCTTTAAAAAAACAACATTATTTAATCCAGGACATCTCGTGGGACAGTGGTAGGTGATACACCCTTGTCGCCCTTCGGTTGCGGGTTCAAGTCTCGCAGCCTTGCTGGACGCGACGGGTTGCCGCCCGACCTCCGGGTTGTCCTTTTATGGAAATCCAAAATAATCCAAACTAGAACTATCCAAAATACTTCTGTCCAAACTCACAGTCCAACATTCATAAGGAAGGTAAACATAATATAGATCCTTTTTACCCCGTAATAGCATATGAATACCTTCATCATGTATTACCATATTCCTTATTGATTACATTCATGCTCCCTTATTCCATATAGAATGCTGGATATACTTCATTAATCCAAAAATGTTTTAAAACCCAACAATGATGGAATATACAAATCATTAATCAGCTTCAAGGTAGTCAATAATATCCAATATAATTTATCCAAATCAATCATGTATTATTCTAAAATCACCACCTCGGTATCTGAACCATATTATGGTTTATCTTTCTCTCAACCATATATTTTCCAAACATTTAACCTGCTACTGAGTCACTTTTCTTTGTTCCACACCATCTCAAGTCCTTAATGAAATAGTACTGCAGTACAATCCTTATATACTCCATAATTATTATAACAAGTACATTGTTGATACAACACTCAATTGACATAATCAACATAAGAACTCTAATCATTCCTCTTCATCTGTGGTAGTATCATAACTTGATTATTATCCAATAGCATCATTTGCGGCATAGTCTGATGACTGGGACATAGGTTCGCGTAGTGTCCAAACTCCTTGCAAATGAATCATTGTACATTTAAAACCATTTTCTTACCCTTGCAGTCACGTACTTTGTGCCCTTTTCCTCCACACTTATAACAAACTCCCATTCCTTTCAGGCAGGTTCCAGGGTGTTTCTTTCCACAGTTACCACATATGGGAAAATTCTTCTTTTCCCTCTTACTTTTATCTATCTTTCTCTCTTCCATCCTTTTCTTCTCTTGCTTCCCTTCAAATCCATAGGACTCAGTAAACTCTTTACTTATCTTATCAACACATGATATTATTTCTTCATATGATGATAATACATGGGAGACTATTTCTCTTATAAATTCTAGCTTAAGACCATGAAAGATATGATCCTTCCTTCTCTTTGGATCATGTGCATTTCTGGAGTTCTCATTCCTTCTACTGGGCGCCATTTCTAAACAATGGCATACACTAGGTCAGTTTATGAATCAAAATACATAATCCCATACTTATAAAACACTTAACATAAATTGAACTATTTATGGATATAATCCATAATCATAATAATGTTTTCTTTGAGGAAGTATATACTCATAATCCCTTCAAAATGATTTGTAAAGAAAATGAGAGTTATCCTAAGCATATCCCCCGGGAGTGTCGTAACCAAGAGTGCAGCAAGGCCCGTTGTCGTGCACCAGTTCCCGTTCGAGTCTAGCTCAAAGCGGTGTTTTCGGGTTTTACCCCTAGGTACATCTGTGCCAGAGCCGCCTCTACCTGCTCGTATCCAGACAGGGATGTATTGCTCTGAAAACTCACAAAATCTCTACAATACCAAAATTCTAGGAAGTTCTTCTATACTAATCCTCAAAGTTCATCTTAGGTCTACGTGCTCTAATCAGAGTTTATCTAAATCTAGCTTCCAAGGTTTGTACTAAACTTCCTCTGATACCAACTGTAACGCCCTGACCCCAGCTACCCAGAGTCGGTGCATTACTTCGTAACATTGGCATGATCACAAGAAAGATCAAATCTCGAAAGACCAACTGGTTTAGTAGCCTTGGAAACACTAGATATATTCATAAGTTTTACATTACATCATAAATTGAAAAACTACTACAACAACATAATGTTTCCATAATCCACACTATTAACCCCTCATAAAATCACTGCAGGTCATTCATAACTTACTTCTTCACATCCTGGGAAAAATAAAACATAGAAAAGGGGTGAGCTCAAATGCCCAGTAAGGATAACAATATAGCGGAAACTTTCATAAATAAGAATAAACATTTAAGGCAATGTATAACTAAAACAAAAGCCTTTTAAATATAAACTTTCAACATGGTATGGCATAAGTAAAATGAAATAATGCCATTTACATATTCACATGGATATTCTACTAATCGAATAATCACATGCAAAAATCAATAACCACTTTCATAATGTTGGAATGCATAATGCCAGACTATCATAACCACATAGCCAAGGCCTCGTGCCAAGACTACAAATAAGATTTTGTCAAGGCCTTGTGCCAAGACACTAGTTTGTCTCATGAGACCTACCGATGCATCGAGGAGCTATAGCGGGCTCCACCCGTCACTTATTAAGTCCAATGCATTCCCATATGAAAAGGTTTAAACATAACATAAACATTCGTATTAAAACTAGCATACGAAATATCAATACTTTCACAATAAACTATGAATGGTATAAAAATAGCACATCCACAGTCAAACATATCACAAAACCTTCAATACAATATAGAAGTTTTGTATCATAATAAATCAACTTCAAATAATCTTAAAATCCATCAAAGGATGTTGACATAGATGAAATCAAAATTCTTTTTAAAGAAATATCTCCTTTTATTTTGAAATCATTTAAGATCCATATAAAATAAAACATTTTCTTTGAAAATATTCTTATAAGCTTGTATGGAAAGCTTCGACAATTTTATAACGGCGGAAAATTACCGCACCCGCCGTATAAGTTAAAAAAAAACATTCTTACCTCAATTCTGTCGAAAAGGTTAAAAAGGACATTGTTTTGAAAACGACGGAAAGATTCCTTTATAAACCTCTTATAAAAAGGTCAAACAAGGGTATAAATGACTTTAACCCATATTCTTGTAAATAGTAAAAATGTTTTGAAATACATTTTTAAGAAAACATGGATGTGGACGATAAAGAGATCCCAGTAGATTATTACGTATAAACAACCTCGGATAATGAAGAGATTGTGAAATAACCCTTACCTTGTACTTTTCCTTTGTTGGGGTAGGTTAACCTCCTGTATAATGGTGAAATAATTGTTATTAAATTGTACAAGAATCATATACATTAATATGATATCATATATGATCTTTTAACATTGCTTTATTAATAATATCTTAGTATTATCGTCGTTTCGGGTGATAATCGATTCGTTCTTCTTAAATGTTTGGTTACGTAAGACATGTTTGTAATGGATAGATTATATCTTATTCATAATCAGAATGATATTAACATTATTTTTAACCCTATAATGAGAATAATACTTGAATGGATATGATGGAGAATGAATCTTATCGCGTTCGTGGAGACGGTAGTCCGTACGTACGCACGAGCGACAATATCATTCTTTTGATATTAAAATAATATATAAATGGATGGTATATCATATATACAGAATCATTAATATGTTATATTTATTATTTACATGAGTTACACATCATTATTATACCCATCCAAATAATAATATATTGAATAACAATTACACCACGACGTAGAGACGGTAAGCCGTACGTACGCACGTATGGTGACATGTTATTCAAAGGGTGGATAGAATAATGAATATGGTTGTACCATATTTATAATAACATCACAGTATATAAATGATACTGGAGTCATTATTTTAGAATGGTAACAACAAAGGAAGAAGAAATGGAAGAAGAAATGAACTTGGAAAAGGGGTGGTGAAAACATTACCTCTTCTTCGGGTTCTTCCTTTTGATTTGATCAAAAGGGCTCCTTAGGTTGGCTTTCTGATCAAACTAAGGCCCCTAGGTTGTAGTGAGGGATGTTGGGAGAGTATTTGGGCAGAGTTTGGCCGAACCAAAAGGCTTTAGAGGTGTGAAGAAATGAGAAGGAGGAGTGCCCTTTTATAAGAGGGGTGAGGGGCACCTTTGGAAAAGCTAGAAATATTAATTTATAATAAATTCATATTCGGTTTCTAATGGCTCCAAAGTTGACTATTCAAAGGTTAAGGTGGGGATAGGTCGAAAAACACTCAACCAATAGAATTTAGACAGGTTTGGGTACTTATATTAACCTTATCTTTAAGTATTAACTCTAAGTTAATTAGTTTCACTTTTACAATGTCTCTTTGTATTTTTATATAATATGGTTAATAAACATACTATATACATCCAAGAGACCCCCAAGTGGTCCATTAATGAGGAACCTATCATAATATAAGTCTCTTGGCCGAACCTTAGATTTTTAGGAATTTAATAACAATTAATAATATAATATTTTTTTTTAAGAACTCTTTTATGTCAATTTTGACACTATTCAATAGTTGATTTTTCTGAAACTCCTAACAGATTGATTACTTCGAACAAAGTCAATTAAATCAATCCTAATATATCATATTATAATATAAAATTAGTTTAATTCATTAAAAGTTTCATATTATAATTATTTGGGTATTTATAATATCAATTATTTTAATTTTTCACTATTATAGTAATTACTGCATCATCATTGTGTCATAAATAAAATATATTATTCAATGTCTAAAAATTATAAATAAAATATCATTATGTAGGAAATCTTTTTAGCTTTCTAATGAATATTTATAATCTAAAATCCAACATATATAACCCTATGTAAAAATTGTTGTTCTAAAAGATATATGCTTGTGTCATTTTTGTATTCATTTTAACTAAATTAAAATAAACTGTCATTATCACTTACAAGTGGATCCATGGGGTCCCAAAATAGACCCAAAGATGCCCATGGTCGACCATGTATCAACAAATAGGGTTAAGACACGTTTTAGGGTAATTTAGTATTATTATAATATTATTTTTTAACCCTTATTTACCGGATTTACCCTTAACCATGGTAAATAAAATATTTACCGCAGTAATTATTCAAAATGTCTAAAAATAAAAGTTACCCATTTACACAATTTGAACATCCTGATTCCAAATATGGAATCCATTTTCCTAAATTCAAAACACAGAAGTGGCAGAAATTAATTTAAAATTAATTCCCGCTGTCAAAACAAAAAGCGTGTTTTTAAGAGATAATAACTATCAAAAGATTGACACTTGTTTATGTTCGGTTTAATTGTAAAATTATGTCCAATGACCAACATTATATTAAATGGTAAAAATATATTCTAAATATACTTTAACACTACTAAAATTCATAATTTATCACTATTAATTATTTTGATTAAAAAAGTTGTTTTTAATTAAAATTTAGTAATTTTCACTATTCATCAAAATATGAAAGTTATCCGAAAAGTACCAAAATTTCACCTTAGGCTAAATTCGATATTCCGAGTCCAAAGATGAAGTCCATTTTAAAATATAAAATATATATAATTTTAAAAAGTAGGCATTACTATTCATAACGGCTAGTTTGATTGGTTGTGGTGTGTGTTAAAACTCAAGGTTGCGTATAACACACACTACTGTATTATTCAAAGAAAGTGTACCGTGGAAGCTTGGGATGTTTCATTTTAAATTTTTGATGTCCCCATTTAGTCAAAATGTTTAAAATATTTTATTTAAAAAGGGTTCACTATTAAAAGTTGATAAAAGTGAAATACTGAAAATGAATTTGTTCTTGCATTATATCTAAGAAACTCATAATATGGATTCTAAAATTATAAGGATTATATAAAGTTTAAAATTTAGATACTACTATTCATATCCTCTTTTGAAAGGCTTTTTTTTTTGTAAGTCATGGTGTGATTGAACTCAGTGTTGCGTGTAGTGCAAGTTATTGAATTATTTTGAAGAAATAACACACTATGAAATCTTGGGGTGTTACAGAGTGGTGTCGCCCACCTCTGAGTTTGGTGAGTTCCTACCACCATCTCCACTGTAGATGCTAGTCTCAGGTGCCTCCATTCCGATGTCGCACCTGTGGAGCTTCCACGAGCCACCAAGTGAGCTATGGTGGTCGATTATTCCTTCCGGATGCACCTACACAATTTCTAGGATGCTGATGTCATTGTGTGGCCCTCAAATACACCTTTTCTCCGCATTTGTTGTTTCGACCAGAATAATTAAATAAATAAAATTTTAGAGGACGGTCTGGGATTTGTTTGATTTTTCCTATGCCCTCCCCGTTAACGTTTTCATCATGATGAAATATAAAAATAAAAAATGAATAATAACCCCCCAATTTATTAACCCGCACCAATCACCCGCATGAAAAGGCAAGAAGCAGATCAAACTCTTAGTCGGTTGGTCCACGTTCATTATATTTTTCTAGAATGGAGGTGAGGAAACATCAAATCACATAAACCCCTAACTTGTATTTTGTTGGAGATGTCGCAGTTGTGGGGAGAGGATCATCCATGTTTGATGCAATTATTGGTGTTTGTCAATACCAAACCGTCGCTGCCCAAGATTCCATCCTCCATCAGTGGATGTCACCGCATGACATCATCAAATATTCCCCACTTGAATAAGTCGTGCCAAAAACCCACCCCGAGATCAATTTAAATAGAGGGGGAATGGTGAGTAACGTATCAAGGAATTAATGAATTTTATTAATTGACGTAATTAATGTGACTCATTAATTACACAAGGGTTGGTAACACAACCAAAGTTTAACCAACCATTTAATATACCATATTAAATTTCTAACGACCTCAATGGTCCTCACCACCGCTGCTCAATAGGTCGTAGGAAAAAAAATAACAAAATAACAACCTACATTTTCTTTTATTATTACATTAAAAAGTTGGAAAAACAATCTTTTTCACCCAAACAAGTGTGGTCTATGTGAATCTTCCCTTAATTGATTCTCAGCACTACTAATTCAATAGTGAACTCAAATATCAATTCCTCACAGTGGTTAATAAGTTAGAAAATGTCGGCCGCATATTTACTGAAGGAACCTTAAAAATTTTCAAAATAAAATTTTAAAAGTCACCCTTGACCCGCGCCAGTCAAGGTTAGGATCCTTCATATGGGAAAAAGACCTAACAAGCTCAACATTACTCTCAGATTTCCAATCCGATTTACCAAGTAGAATTTAAGGATTTTACAATATAACAATTTCCATTTAATTATTTTATTTACAAAAAAAACATCCATTGGTGGCCCGCACTAAATAATGCTAGTATCTGTCTATGGAAAGCATACTCTGATGAGTTTAGTGGTGGTCTCCTATTTTTCATCCGAGTCACCTTTTGTGAGTTATAATAATTTTTTAAAAAATAATTTTATTTACAATTATTCAATTTTTTGGGTTTTCTTATCGGAGGCATGCACAGACTATATATAAGTCGCGCTAAGGGTAAACCCACCATCCTGAACGCAACAATGTCTTTAGATTTCATATCCTATAACCTATTTAATAATTATTCCACTTTTTTTGGAAATCATTTCACACATGTTATTTAAAGCTCAACAATCATCGACTGACCAATCCGGGTACTCCGGGACACAGAATCACATGCTGTCAAGTTTCGCGGTCTTGAAATATTTCTATGTAATAAAAATAAAATAAATACAGAAATTCCATGACATTACATTTAACATGAATTGTATAATAAATAAATCATATAAGTTCGTTCAAATTAATTATATTAATCTTATAACTATCCTTCTTTCACGCTAAACGTCATGACCAAAAACTCATAATGCCCGTACCGACACTTGAAAGCCATATTCACCACATCCTCATCTCATAATCTACGCAGGTGATAGCTTGATCTGAGGCCTATCTTCTAGAACCACTATTCCCCCTTTATCGGATCAATGAGTTCATCAATCTTCAGAAGTGGGTACTTGTTCTTCATGGTCACCGTGTTCAGGCACCGATTGTCAACACAAAGTCTCAAGCTTCTACCCTCCTTCTTGGCGAACAAAACCAGGGCTGCCCAAGGAAAAACACTAGGCCAGATGAACCTCTTCCCATGTATGTCGTCCACCTATACCCGTAGCTCACGAAGCTCTGTGAGAGCCATTCAATATGCTGGAGTAGATATCGATGCCATATCGAGGTAAAGGTCAATGTAAAATTCCACCTCTCAGTGAGGAGGTAGACCCGGAACATCATCTGGGAATACAAACACATATTGGTCCACCACTACAGGATAGATCTGACTCTCCATAACAACCACATCATGGGTAATTCTAGCCAACTGATGAGTGGTCATATGCTCTCTCCTCCGGGTATTTTCATCATGTGCTGCAAAGGCTCCCTTCTCACTGGTGATGGTAAACCTAGTCCCATTCGTGTAGACAACCCTCACATTATGCCTAATACAATCAATCTGATCATGGGCTGTAGATAACTAGTCTATACCCAAGATGAGGTCGTATGGCCTCAACGCTTCTAATAGGAGATCCAAGCCTAAGATCTCACATCCTAAAGTGATCTCACACTACTATAACTAGTGTGTAATCGTTGAATAATATCCCGTAGAAGTCTCTAGCCATATGGATTGAGCCAAAGGCGCCAATAGAATCTCTGAGCTTCGAACAAGGGAACTGAAAATAAAATAATGAATGGAACCTATGTCTATAATAACTACAAATAAGGTGGAGTAAACACAGATCGTACCTCGTATCATCTCCGGAGCACCGTGGTTGTAAGCCTCAACTGCCTGGAGCTGAGCTCACCCCTCTTCACCTATTCTCTGTGTTTGGGGTGGACCACCTAGTGGTGGTGGCGGTAACACCATGAATTTTCACCCACCGCTAGCTTCACATCCAACTCCTCTTCCATGTCTGCCTTCTCCCTGTAAACATCCTCGGTCGAACCTCTTTCTCTACCTGGGCAGTCCTTTGACCGTCTTCTGATCATCCGTATGGAGGGTCGGGTAGTCATGAGCTATGTGACCCTACCCACCACATGCGTAACACAACATGCTCCTCAAATAACTTGCTCTGACTCCAGTGACAGAAACAACCAAAAATGAATCCTACAGTCTTCTTCCTGTTGGTCTGGTCCTCTTGGACCTCTGTGAAACCAGTCTTGTACCTGATGCAGAAGACTATGCTACGTGACACCCACTGGTGGGTCTCTCTGATGATGATTTCTTAGCAAGAAATATTTCCTCTATGAGGGCTCTCTTTATCACCCCCAAATGCATCGGGATGCTAAGAGAAATCATCCAATCCCTGGTCTCTTTCCTGAGTCCTGACATGAAGGTCCAGGCCCTGATGAATGGGTCCTGCACTATATCAGTGGAGTAACAAGAGAGGTCAATGAACCTTGTTGATTACTGAGCTATAGTCATGATGACCTACTCCAGATGAAGATGTTCTTATATGTGCACTGCTTGAAGGGTCAATGGGACAATCTCTACCCGAAATAGGCTCTCAATGTCTACCAAGAGAAGTGTCATTACTTAGTGTAACTATATTATCATGGTCCACGAACTGCTTTCTGCTTCCTGTAGAAGACTGGCGTCAGGGATCACCATGAGACCTAATGGTGTCCCTACCAGTTGGAATACTCTCCCCACGACCTCCAACCAATCCTCAGCTCCCTATGGGTCCATCTCACCCCTGAACCTGGGTGGCCTTTGGTGCTGGAATTCATGAAAAAATCTCATGCATCGTGAAACCTCTGCTGCTGGGGCTGGTGGCATCAGTGCCCCAAAGATCAATGGTACTGTTGGTTCCTCTGTTGGTGCCTCTAATGATATTGGGCCCTGCACGGAGGCCTCGTTTCTCGGTGGCCTATCATCGTGTACTATACCAAGATCCCTAGCTAGCTGTCTCCATGGAGGCATCCTGAAAAAAACAGGTGTTCCACAGTCAATATGTTAAACCTGGTGATCTGACAAAGAATGATCACCAAGTAAACTTTTTGAAACCTACACGCAATCAGTGTTTTCATGCTCTGAGTCAGATATCAGTTGTCAGGATCCTAGTGTATCGATACATTGGTCGCCGCACCAACACAGGATACCCTAAACCGATAACCACACTAATATCACATATCACTATTGACATTAAAAAGAACAGAGTCCAGTGTTCTACTATAGAACCGAATCCTCTAATACCAATTTTTCATGACCCGTCTCCCGAGGCCCATGTCGTGACTACCCCAAGCCCGCCTTCCATAGGCAAGAGGATGGCGACTGGCACCAAAAGGCACGTTTCCTAAACCAGGAAGGAATTTCCTTTATAACCTGTAATCACAAACAACAAAGCACACAAAAAGCTACGAACACAAGTAAACCATATAGTAAAAAGAGTGTGTACAGTAAGAATATGGGGCCAGAATACAAGGCCAACTGGAAAGTACAATAAAAATAAAAAGTAAATGTAAACTGAAATAGCTCCTATGAACTCCCTCCAAGGATCCTACCTGAAGTATAGGTACAACTCTGGAATGATCGTCTCCCCGATACACCTCATATAAATTCCACCTCTACGCTACCTCCAGTCATGGTGCCCTCATCCTCATTCAACTCTATCCATCGTCTGCACTAAACACAACAAGGTGCGGGCATAGTCGGTGCAGGGGTGACTATAATGATACTCAGTAGGGATCTCGAAACCCTCAAAGGTCAAACAAAATCCAAAAAGATTAAACCAAAAAGTATAGAAACAATAGAAAACCCTACTTAGGTATATTCCCATACAAATACCTAAGTTATCAATTATACCCAATCTCATTCATGAGGAAACACAAGGCCCAAATCAAGATCCCAAAGCATAACTGTTCCATAGAGGAAAGATTACTACGAAGGTAATTAACACAAAGGATTCACCATGAAGGTAAGTACCATAATGGTAAAGACTAAAAAGGTATCTCCACACAGAAGAATACCACAACGGTTTCACCACAAAAGTAATGATTCAGCTCACACCAGGTATAACATAGTTACAGTAGCAAAGATGATTTGATGTAACTACTGAATCATCTTACTCTATTAGGAGGAAACCCCACATAGGATCCAAAATCGTTAGACCCACGTAGGATCATAGTACAACAGACCAATGTAGCATCATTGAGTAGTCCCACATGGATTCCTAGAATGGATCCAAGAGTAAATCATGAACATAGACCCACGTAGGATCCCAAATCACAGACCCACATACGATCTCCAAGAACAGACCAACAAAGGATCACATTCTCATGTTACAGCCAGCTATAGGGTTCCCTCACTAAGCTCTGTTGATTCTGGGAGGCTCCACTCTTGAAGACATAGGCCGATACTAAACTGCGACTAATTACCATAAATAAGTAGCCCAAAGGACTGCAATGTAAAATGGGTCACAACAAAATGAACTGGGTGTCAATCAGACGTCTGGTCTGTATGTTATTGGCCTTTTAGTCCCAAGGCCCCGGTAAAATTCACGTTTGATCCATCCCAACCATATCCAACATTATCCGAAACTCATTGGGGCATAACAAATAGACCTTCTTGATCCACGGTTTATGGTTCCATAGATGGTTCGTCAAATGGAATCCCATTGATCAAGTTATAGTCAAAAGAGAAACAAGTGTAGAATCAGGTCTGGGTCAGCTGCGACCATGTTTGGGTCAACCTGAACCAACCCGGGTCTGGTCCTGGGTCTGGCCCTGGGTCCGACCCGACCTGCAATGGGTGTCCCACGGTGCGCCACCCACGGTTGGCCGGACGGCCGGCCCTCCTCCGCAGCGCGGTTTCATGCCGTGACTACACCGGTAGCCGGTAGCGAGCTGACCACCCTTCTTCGCCGTCACGGCCCTATGCCGCGACTCCTGCGTGCCAAGTGGTGCAGACTCGTGCTGCCACCCCCATCATGTGGCCAGCCGTGTGCCGACCTCCACCCTCGCTCTGCCGTAGCCGACGATCCACATCACATCTCTGACGGCGTGGCTGTGCAACCACCATCATTTCGGCCGGCTGAAGTGTCAGTTGTCGCTCCTGAGTCCCACCGATTCCAGTCACTGGCATGGTCACCAAAGACATTCCTCCAGTCACCTAGCATGCCCCGATGGCCCGTTAGTAATTTTGTAGACTCAATCAATCACCTCGGGAAGTCTCCATCGATTCACGATCATCAAAATTTACAAATGTTTCGGGGAGGTCAGTCTGTGTTTGTTTGGCCCACCCTCCCCACATTAGAACATTAACAATCAGCATAGATGTTATTAATTTGAGAAGGATGACTAGAACTGGGGTAAGGGGTTTAAAAGACAACAAACCATACCTTGATTGCTTGTTGGAAGATGTCACAAAGAATAAGAGGAAGTCTTCAAGGATAGTGACGTCGATGTTTTCACTCCCGCAAGATGCTTTCGATCTGGGCTCAATTGTCAGTTCCTGATTCTTCATTGGAGGGTTTTTCATGGGAGGAAGAGTTTCACCAAAGTTATTCCCAAGTCTTCCTTTCCCAACTATTTACCTATGTAAAGGAGGATCCAAAAAATTAAAATAGTTTTATCAATTTAATTCATGTTGGCACAATTTAAGGCGCACAATTAAAGTTGGCACAATTAAATTGAACTATTAAAAGGAATAATTAATTAATTTAAGAGGCACAATTAATTAATTGTAGAGTTGAATGTTTTCCACCATTATGAGGTGTCTGAGGGGTCCCTACCACCGTGAATTCAAAATGGGGTTTTTTTTAGATTGGGTGGTTCCCAACACTAAACATTCATAAGGGGGGTTTTAAAAATAAAATAAAAGTTTGTTAATTATTTTATTTTCATTTCCACAGAAAACACAAAAACTAACATTCACCATCATCCAACTGCGGTTGAGGAGAAAGTCTCCTTAAGGGAATATTGGCACAGTGAGTACAACAATGCCCTCAGATTTCAATTCCGTGCACCGGTTGAAATGTTATAAAAACCTGCTTGCACGTATACTTCACGTACTTAAAAAATGTTCATAAATCAATTTCAAGCACATCAGGCCTCAAAATCAAACGCTGTTAATTTTCGAGGACTCTTAATATTCCCATAAAATAAATAAATTACATGAAAAAATTCAGGTATTTACAAAAAAAATCATGGGATTAGAACCAAATTTCATATAGGGTTTAACATACATAAATGTAAAAAGGGAAAGAGAATGAAATGATGGAATGAATTAGGATGGAAAAGAGGTCAGACACTGAATAAACATACTAATTATTGAAGGTTAAGAACCACAATTATGTATAGAATGGTGGGAGGTCCCCGTGGGATCCATAATAAGCTAGTTACCTAAGTTTTGTGAATTAATAGAAGTATTTGGATTTTAATATTGATGGTTATGATATGAATTTCATGTTATTAATGAATAATAACAACAAGGATGGCCCTTATTCTCAATATTTCTCTATTTTGGAAGAAGAATCAGCCGATAAATGATGAAATATTTCTACTAAACCTTATAATTTATTTTTCATCATTTATATCTCATCCACATCTTCATTCATTGAATAATTTCATCTGTAATTGGAAAAAATCATTAATGATCTTATTAACATATTAGAAAAAATCAAGAAGCATGTGGGAGGAAACCTATATCTGGAAAGATTTTCATTAGTGTCAAAATCAAATAGAATCTGTTTTATGGAATTACTTCATAGATTTGATGTTGAATTTTTTAAATCCACCAACCCACTTTCCTAGAAAATTTTATGATGGTGGTTATTTATAGTTTCATATCCATAAACGTTACAGTAATGAATATATTTTTAGATTTTTCAATACATAGAGTTATTATGTATTCCATGTGGGGTAAATCATAGACTAATTATTACTATAAATGAAGTCCCTCTAACGGATGGGGTGAAATTCTCTTGATGATGATCAAAATTGGAAGTGTCATTTTCTATATCTTGATGAAAAACATAGAGGATCTTGAATTAGTATGAAAAGTTTTTAATCTTAATATAAATCCTAAAAAAATGAGGATCTCCATGTGAAATATCAAATTAAAGTCTTTCAATAAACTAACTAATAAAGATCAAATTTGGATTATATTTCATGGACAATATTGTGTGTTCTAGAAACCAAATATTTGGAATGATCCGGATTTTGGGATTGGAATCCATTTGAAAGAGGATAAACAAACCCTACACAGAGAGCCATATCTTTATGCCAAATTATTAGTTGAGGCTGAAATTGAAACAAATACAAAAAAATTATTTATTTCTAATCATCGCAAAAATAACGTAAAATTTGTGAATGAATATTTTCCCTTTTTATAATTTTTACAGACATATAGAGTAAAATATATCTAACTATTGATATCTAAATAAGGAAGTGAAACTTATAGCTTCTTTAAATGCAGTGATATATTTTATTATATATAAAAAGAGAATGACCATTTCCTTGAGCACAAATTAACATCAAAAAATAAATTAACTATTTAAATTTTTGGGAAAACAAACAATCACATTTCATGTAAAAAACTATGTTTGAGAAAATTTTGCCTCTCTTATTGATGAGGATGTAGGGGTTATTTTATTCTCTAGTCCTAAAATAGTATAGAAATATTTGGGTCCTTATTATGGTATTGTAGATTAGAAGTTAGATTTATACATATGGGATGAGGGTATACATCTTGAAATTTCTCATGATATTGTGTGTTTTGTTGAATTATTATAGGATGATTACTTAATTAAATTTTTGTATATTAATTATCCTATCACAAACCCTCATCTAGAGTTTAAGGAAACACCTGCTAAATTTCATGACATCAATGTTTGAGATATTACATGTAACAAAACATCTATAAAAACATTTGATGGTTAATAAAGGGAAATAAACGACATAGATATATGTTGTCTTACTATTCAATTAGTTTACCAGTAATGTCTCAATACGAATGAAATTTTTAATAAAATTATCATCTATGATGATTTTGATAATTCTATAATATATATTGATCCTTCAGCATAGATAGTGGATTTCTATACAAAGAACGACTATTGAAAAAATGGAATTTACAATGAAGATATTTTTATTGAAATACATGGGGCTTGGAAACCTTGATAAAATTTCAGCTCCTTTAAATTTTTGATATAATCATAATCCCAATCTTTATGTTCTCATTATTCAAAATAAAATTTATTTCATAAAATTAAATCTTTTGACAACATGGGATTCCATATCATTAAAAAAATTGTATAATAAAGAAATTAAAAGAAATTCAACCATAGCTTACTCCGAGATTGATAGAATATCCACTATTTTTTTTTTCAGAAACTATGGTTACTCTCAATTATATTAATAAGTATTCCTTCAATTTGTCCCTGTAATTTATGCCAATAATTTTTATCATTTAAAAAATGTGTTTGGAAGGGAATTATGTGAATGATAAGCTTATCAGACTACCCATGGTCTATCATTTATGACATCAATGTAATCATAATTTAAGATGAGAATATTATTAATGTCATTTATCCTACTTCGGCAGGGGATATCCATACATATATTAAACGTGTAAATTTCTATGATTCCAACTTATATGAAAAAAATTATAGTAGTTATATCAAACATAAAAATGTAGTTGTTTCTAGAAAATATGATGGATACCTTTTTAATGATTCTTCCAATAATTCATTTTCATCTTTTTACTTATATATTATTGTAATTTTCAACTCATATCATAAACCAATTTTGAAAATAAAATTGTTTCAAAACATGATATACCAACCTATCCTTTTAGGTCCAACAATTAATGGTATATACACCCTAATTATTGATTTCTAGTTCATGAAATTTGGATATCAATTGACTTTAAAGAGAATATTTATGATTTTCAGTAAATGGTAAATTTTTTAAGAAAATGTTTAATGTATAGATTATTGAGTTATTCAATCACATTGATAAAATTACAAAGAATTTAGATTCTTGAATTCATTCCTATCATGAAATTCATACAAGCACTAATTTCCATGTTGATCTGCAGTAGAAAAATATGGTAAGACATGACTTGAACACCTTATTGAACATTAATTAAAACATGGATAGAGAAAAATTCAATGTAAATTATGATTATGTAGGAATATAAATACACTATTTTTTTAATTCACTGGTAATGCTTATGAAAATAAGAATATCATTGTCTACTCTTATTTATAATAGGAATTTCTTTGATAAGAATGAATACCCATAAACCCATGTTATTTCTTATTACACAAATATATTTTATTTCCTCGACACTTTCATAGAAAATATTGAAGATATTGTTTTACATCCTGTAACTATGGTTTATAGTTTAAATATCACAATAATTCCTTTTACTTTTGAGATGAGGGAATAATTCTTTGACTTAATGTGGGGAGTTTTCAAGGGAAATATGAATGTAATTATGAGTTTTTACACATTTTATGATATTATAAACTCTGATGTTTACATACTTTTGATCATTTTTCTAAAGGTGGTAAGCTGGCAAAGTCAATCAGTGCACAATTCCAAGACCTCCATACAAATTTCGATAATGAAAATGCGATTCACCTCTTAAGACCTCTTTTCTTAGTAAAAATATATTATATGATTATATGAAAAATTCATTTTAATAAGATCACAAAGACTTCCAAAAAGTTCATGGCATCAAATCAGGTAGTTTTTTTAATGGTTGAATAATTAAGGATTTCCTAATCACTACAATTAAATGTGTTTATATTCATATGAAATAAAATATATAATGTCATATTTCTCCCCAAAATTATGATAAACAATCATTTAACACCATATAACTGGGTTGTAGTTGTGTGTTTTTTTACATGATTTGTGTTTGATGTGGTCTTCATAAAATTGGTTAAAATCGTTTTATAATTATCACAAATTATTGTTCTTATAAATGGCTCTCTTAAGGGTTACTTCATCAGTTTAAGGTGCTTTAAGAAATTGTAATTCCATTTGATCTATTATTTTATCTATTACTTAGGATCATTTAAACATTGTTCTTATCATCCATGGAAACACAATAAAATTATTCTAATCAAGGCCGAGAGAGAAATTTTTCCCCCAACCTATTATTATGTTCTTATGAGATCAATATTTTCATTTGGGGATACAAATAGAAAATTAAGAACTTTAAAAATGTTCTTCATAATAAGAAATTATATGAGAAAGAAATTAATTGAAATAAGTAATACTATTACTTTTCTAATAATATCTCTAATGTCATAAAAGTGACTACCATCAATGAGTTAGGAATCAATGATGATGTTCTTACATTAACATACCATAGTGTCCCCATTTTTTCATTTAAACTATGTGTTGGTACATTTTATCATATTTTGTCTCAAAAAAAATCATTTAGACTCATAGAAAGTAAAAATGATTTCAATGGAAGGACATATTAGCATTATGGAATCTTTTATTATCATAAAATTTGTTTACACTTTTATGGATTACAAATTTCCAAAATATCCTATGAGAAACATTCATAACAGTATACAGGTTCTTTTTGAATTGGATGCTTCATGAAATGAAAAATACCTATTGTCCAATAGATGAAATGTTATAATATAATGAATAATGGTGGAAACGTTACAAATAATCTCATGAAATTCAATCGATCTTTACAAGATATATTCATGTTAGGACTCATCAATGAGATGTTATATTCTCTTCCATTTTATATGGTGTTATTGTAAATGAACTTTGAATGTTAACAACATTGAATATTCCATTTTTCCTTTCCATAATTTCAATTTTTAAAATATATTGGTTAATTTTAATTGGATGGTAAGCTCCAATTCATCTCTTATGTTCAAGTTAGATAACTACACAAGAATTCCACTTCTCAATAATTTTGTAACCCAATATTTCATTGTAATTAAATGTTAAGACTGATGCACAAATAGAGATCCCATTAGACACTGTCCCCATTGTGATCAATAAAAATTCTCAAAATCACAATTATATCAATTGTGATGAAATTTTTCGTAGGGAAAATGCTGATAACAAAATGATTTCATAAAAATAATTTTACTATGAGGTGATTCATTACACATTATATATTTGAATTAAAATTTAAACAAACACTGGAATATTCCTTCTATATTTACTATTTAATGGAATGTGATGTATTCATAACACCCTACTGCTTATTTTTTGAATATGAGTGTTAATAATTACTCAATATGTGTCCTATGTAACTAACATAGAGATGATACTGAACACCTTTTAATGACATACATACAAACATCAACATTTTCTACAATAATAACTGACCCCTTTCAATTAGATCATAAATATAGTACTAATATCATAAAATACCTTCATATATGAATACGAAATCTGATTTCACAATATATTCTTCTAATTATACCTTCGTATTCTATCGTGGGGTTTAAAGTGTGAAAGACAAGTGATAAAAGAACTATTCATGGATGCATTGGTTTACATCTCCATTCTACATTGTCCTGCATCATTTAAACTGCTAAAGGAGGAAGTGACATCCAATCATGTTTTTGTTATTACTCTCTTCATTATTTCATTATCTTAAACTCATTTAAATTTATGTTATTTATCATACTCCATGAGGTACATGTGATGTTTTATTGACAATTCACGTTATTAGATGGATATATTGTTATGCTGATTGGGATTAAATAGGTTAGATAGGTTATTCAAGATATGGTTTTTTATTTGGAAATATTACCAGAAATACGTTGGGATTTCTATTTGGTAACTGCGGCATCAGTACATCCCTAGATGTGTAGATTCGTAGAATCAACAATGTTGTGGAATCATGAAAAAAGGTGATAGTTTTCATTGTTTCTTGAATTTTAATTAATATAATTTGTGCATGTGATTAGAATTGGAACGATTAATCTATCATGGAAGCTCAATACATGATGGTTAAATTGTAGGGATTAACTTTCATTCATGAATATTCCCATAACACGTGCATTTAATTAATAAAATAATTTGGCGTATTAACATGAAAATAAATATGTAAGGACCAATGTATTGACTTGGCACAAAAGAGATCTTAATAAATTTCTTCTTCTATTCACAATTTTATTCAATACACATTTTATACTTCCATATCATTATTTTTATTTAATGAAGGTGGATTTTAATTTTGGGTAGGACATCAATTCATAGAAAAAATTATGTTATTAAATAAATAGAAGGACACCGTAGTTTATATGAATAGTTTTCAAAATTGTGTACCAATACTATGTCATTCAATAGGTAAAAATCAGAAGAGAACACTATTTGAGATGTGTGGTTAGAAAATCAAGAACAAAAATTAATGATCCTCAAAATCATGTTAAACAATTTATGTGCTACTCCTACACAGTCATTACCAATGATGAACCGATATTTTGAATTACACAATTACAAAAATAGTTGAAAAAATCATGGAATTTTTACCCAAATATGTAGTGAAACAATTGAAATAATTAATTAAATAAATTAATATGGATAGTGATGACCAGAATGTGTAATTAGTGGTTAACTATTTCATGATTAAAATGTTTTTTTCATTCATACATATTAAGAATGTATATTTTATATTGGAATTCTAATGAAACCTTCTTTATTATAAGTGGGTTGTACATATATTTTCCATAATTTTGATTCCATTATTACATTTTTTACAAAAATTTATACATTTTACATGGATAAAAATTTATCATGATTCTTTTGGATAAGGGATGTTTAATTTTTACTATGATCTAATTCATTGTTTTCCAAAATTGGAAGTTAAATACGATGTATGTTTTTTTACAACCAATCATAGTTTTAAATGTGTTTTTATAGAGTATAGAATTTAAATTAAATTAGGTCCTAGAAAATTAATTTATCTTAAATATATTTATTTAATATATTATTGAGGGCTATAAGCACCTCTGTTTTTACATAATCAATGGAGGCATTAAATCTTTTGAGAAATATTTGTTATTTTTTTGAAATATAAATGATTGAGATATATCTATTACCAAAATTATATATATTTTGGCTAAAATGGTAGGTAGAATTTCTCTAATATTATAATTTCAAGATCACATATTCTATTGGAATGAGTAATGTGTGTATGATTTACGTCTTGCAGTTTATGTTCTATTTGGGTGGATTGTCTTCGCTGGTGAAGTTGTGAAGCTTTTTTTTGGTGTCGGTGGTCTGGTTGCATCGTTCCATATAACCAAATCAATATAGCTAATTATTTGAGTGATTAATTGGGCAGTAACTAAATTTTTGTAGCATAAGGTTGCATGGTAGCATTCTTCATTCCTTTTTGGATGGCTTTTCCCAAACATTCTATAAAGAAATACCTTAGAATTGGATCAGAGAAGGTGCTTTCACCATGTATGACTATTACGATTTGGAAGATTGAGAGTGTGTGGCTCAACCATCCATACTACGCCAATGCACTTCTGCATGGGACAACTTGCTGAACAGTCATGCAATGGTGGAGGTTTTCCATAATGTTTTTGTTGTTGGGTTGAATTATTTCTAAATATTATTGTTATGGGTTGTCGTACATCCTTTAAGTCATATTATGTTTCCCCATTTATCCTTAAAATGGGGTTTATCCAAAAGCAAATAAAAATTTAGGCCTTCAGGCCATTCGGTCAGAGTAACATGACAAGAGTTTTGAGTTAGAAACCCTAATAAAATGGTGTTTGTATGATGAGACTGGTATAAAATATATAAAGCAATAAAAATATAATTATATTTTTTTTATAAATATGTAAAATTTTCATATTTCCTTTTCATATAATTGTGAAATATTTAATGTTGAATTAGGTTATGGATTATCATCTGTGGGACACTTAGGTGGATGTTTGGTGAGACCAGATCAGGAATGGATCTCTTTAGGATGAGGATGATCTAATGTTATTAAATGTAAATATTTTTATTCCCTAGATTATACATGAATATTTTAAATAAAATCCATTTTTTATATTTGGCAGTGTAAAAACGATGTTCCAAAATGAATCAGTATTTTAATAAGTAATAAAATTTGTCTGGGATGAAGAAATTTGTATTGAAGTTTGATTTACTATTAATTTTTTAATAGTACGTGAGCGATAGAAATAATAATCCATTATGAATGATGCATCCGTTAATAGTTCATTAAAAATATGTTATGACATATCTATGGATTAATTTACATTTTATATATACCTATATATTATTATTTTTGTCTTGGTTATTATGGATAGATAAATGATGTTTAATAAGTTAATAATTATTATGGAATCATTCACCATTTATAGTTTTTTATGTGTTATATATTCTTGTTGATGAAGATTCATATTGTTTTGTGTAAGACAGTATTAAAATATGATTCCCAATTTACAATATAGATTTGGATGTGATTATAAAAATAATAAAGAACCTAGAAATTCTCTAACACTACCTTTTATCAATAGTTGTGTTTTAAATTAAATGGAAAATATAGACATTGGGGGATATGTTGTGTCTTTCTTTCTTATTCTTTATATGATCATTGACTGAATACTTTCATTGTTGTGGTTTGTGAACAATGTTTTGTTGTTCCTACCTTAGTGTGGTACTGTAACACCCCGAGATTTTATGACAAATATTCTTTTTAATATCATTAATGTCTTGTGTTGTACGCTACACCAAAAGGATCTTGCCCAAAACGCATCCTTTACTTGCCTTTCATTACACACAATCGTGACCTTCCTTGATAGCGTGTGTAGTACGCAATACCGAGTTTCACTAAACAACGATATGCTATTAAAATATTATTAAAACTAGCCGTTATTAATAGTAATAACCACTTCTTGAAATTTTTTAAATATTATTTTTCAAAATGGACTTCATTTTTGGATCCAGAATATCAAAATTAGCTTAGGGTGAAATTTTGGTAATTTTTGGATAACATTCATATTTTGATGAATAGTGAAAATTACTAAATTTTAATTAAAAACAACTTTTTCAATGGAAATAATTAATAGTGATAAATTATTGATTTTAGTGGTTTTAAAGTATATTTAGAATATATTTTTACAATTTAATACAATTTTGGTCATTTGATGTAATTTCACATTTAAACCAGTTATAAACAAGTGTCAATCTTTTGATAGTTATTATCTCTTAAAAACACGCCTTTTGTTTTGACGACGGGAATTAATTTTTAAATTAATTAATGCAACTGATATGTTTTGAATTTGGTAAAATAGAAATATTTTTTGAGTTCATATTATCAAATATTGCTTAGGCCTAATTTTTTGCATTTATCTGAAAACTTTCAATTTTTGATGAACAGAGAAACCACTAAGTGGTAGTTAAAAAAACTGAATTTTTCATAAAACTTAATTTTACTGCTTCTGTGAGTGGAATTTCAAAAATCTGAGAGACACGGTTGATATCAGTAAGAAAAATTTGGTTCAATGAGATGAAAATAATTTTTTGGTGAATAGTTACTTTTTACTTTTTTTACCACGGTTAAAAGTAAATTGGGTAATTAAGGGTAGAAATGATATTATTATTACCCTAAAACATGTACTAATTCTATTGGACAAGTGTAATTCGACCAAAAAAAACTTAAGAATAAAATATGACCATTTAGGCCCACTTGGATTAGATTAGGACATTTATTATTAATTTATTTAAAGAAGGGTTAAAAGAGTTAAAGTCAATGTTTATTTACTAAAACATTTTTAATATGGGGTTCTAAATAAGATAAATCCGACTATAAATATTCATTAGAAAGCTAAAAAGATTTCCTACATAATAGTATTTTATTTCTAATTTTTAGACATTAAATAATGTACTTTATTTATGACACAACGATGATGCAGTAATTATCTTATTAATAAAATATTGACATAATTGTGTTATAAATACCCAAATAAATATAATTTTAGACTTTTTATGAATTACACTAATTTTATAGGTTCATATGACATGTTATTATTGCTTTAATTAACTTTTTAGAACTTATCATTCTGTTATGATTTTCACAAAAATCAATTACTAAATAGTGTCAAAATTGACATAAAATAGTTTTTAAAACAAATATTATATTATTAATTGTTAATTTATTCCTAAAAAACTAAGGCTTGGCCAAATGACTTATATAAGGTTATATATATTAATAATAAACAATTTGTGGTTCGTTTGGCTTCTTATAGTATGTTTATTAACCTTATAGTTTAAGAACACAAGAAGACACGGTAGAAGTAAAATTATTTAACTAAATGTTAAATCTAAATGATATGGTTAAAATAGGAACCTAAAATTGTCTAAATTCTATTTTATGAGAGGATTTCGACCCATCCCCACCTTATCCTCGAAATAAATAAATTTTGATCTATTTAAAACCGAACATGACTTTATAATAAAATAATATTTTTAGTTATTCCAAAGGTGCCCCTCTCCTCCCTTATAAAAGGGCACCTCCTCCCTCTCTTCCTCACACAAATTTTAGCATTAAATCTCGGCCAAACCCTGAAAAATTCTCTTCTCCACTTCCCTAGAAACATCCTAGAGGTTCTGGTATTCCTCAAAGACCAATTTTAGTGCCCTAAGAGGAGGTCTCAAAGAGGCGTTTCAAAGAAGAGGTAATAACCGTTACCGATTCTTTCACCTTTATTTCTTCTTCCACTTCATCTTCTTAGGTTGTTTCATTATGAAGTAATAACATCAGTATCACTCATATAGTGATATGTTATTATAAGTATGAAACAATCCTATTTCACTATCTATCCATCCTACGGAAAACGAAATCACTGCACGTGCGTACGTACGGAAAACCGTCTCCACGCCGTGGTGTAATCTATTTTCCACCACCACCTTAATTGGATGGGTATAATGGTGTAATGAGTAACTATATATGATTATTATAAAGTGATATTGATACTTAAATAGTATAAATACACTTCAACACAAGTTCACGATTATGAGAATGATATCATCGCTCGTGCGTACGTACGGACTACCGTCTCCACGACGCGATGAGATTCGTTCTCCATGTTAACCATTTAAGAAAGATTATAAAGTATATATAAGCAATAATAATGAACTATATGACATTATAAATCTACTGGATTTATGTATATATGTATTTCATCTACTTAACTTCCATTCAAGAAAATAAAGAAAGGAAATCATCGTTCATGCGTACGTACGGACTACCGTCTCCATGAACGGTGTATTTCATTCCATTTACTAATTTATTATATATATGTATATTCTGAATATATATGTACATAAATAATGTTTTATATTCTGTAATTAAGTAATAATGATCTAAGTAATCATATGAATAATTACAAGTCAAAACATGGATGACAAATGAAACAATTTTACCCAAAACGTTACTTTAACATGGAATTTACAAAAGAACGGGTAATATAAAGTCATAAGTGAACAATATATGATATCATAACAATGAATATGATTCTGTAATAAGTAAATGACATTATTTAAATCATTATACAAGAGTTTCAGACACTTACGAAGCAAATCGGACCTAAGGTAAGGGAAAATGTCACAATCTCATTTTTATCCGAGATTGTTTATAATTTAGAATTTACTGGGGTGTATTTTATCATCCACATCCATGTCTCCACAATATGTAATAGTATTTCCATTCACCTAAAATTATTTAAATCCAATTTTACCCTTCGGTGAGTTTTTAGTAATATATATGAAAGGATTCTTTTGCCGTTTTTCGTACGAGGTACTTTTTGACTTTTCCGACAAAAGTACGAGAAGAATGTTTTTTTTAACTTAAACGGCACGAATGGATTTTTACGGTTTTATAAAGCCTTATTTTCATGAAGCTTCCTCCAAAATATTTCATGACTATTTTCAATAAAATCTATTTCTTTTTAAATTGTATGATGTTTTGTGAAAATAAATTGATTTTGAAGAAGAAAGGATATTTTCCTCAAGAATTCATTTGAAGTGTTTTATCAAAATTATTTTCCATCTAAGATAATAAAGGGTTATTTTTTGATCCATATTTTTACGTTCATTTGACTATGTTGTGATGGAATTATGTTTATGAATTCCTTTATCTTATATGAATGGTTTTATGATGTCATGTTGTTTAAGAATCCCATTTTTATTACATGGGTTATGCAATGATGTATGATTTATGATTTTGTGGCACACATTTGAAAGGTATCATTATGAGATGGGTGGGACCAATATCTCCCTCCAATGCATTGGGTAAAGATTTTATATCTCATGAGATAGGCATGGCTGGAATGGTAGGTTATACCGGTTCAGTGAAACTGGACTGAAACGAGGGTGACTCGGTTCAGAAAGGGACTTTGTCCACTAAGATAGTCTTGGAAATGAGTCTGGATTAACAAGAAATGATTCTCTATGACTATGTGTGTATTTCACAAAGTTTCATGTTTTAGGTTATGATTATTGGGATTACATTTCACTACTATGATTTATCCCATGTTATGAAATTATGATCTCTTTTGTAGGTTAAGATTTTCAAAAGATATGTTCTTATGAATATGATGTGATTGATATTTATTTTGTTTACACTTACTGAGCATTTGAGCTCACCCTTTAATGTTTTCTTTTCCCCAGGATATAAAGAAAGGTTTTAGGTAAGAAAAAAAAGAAGATCTTTATGAGAGATTTTGATGATCTTTCACCGCGATTAGAAGATTATATTCCGAGTTTCCAAACACACTAAACTATTACGGTCCTTATGTGTGTGTTTTTGTAATGTACTAAGTATTTTTCAAAAGTAATGTAATTTCCATGTACATCAGGCTTCGGGTCTCTACAGTTGGTATTAGAGGAAAGGTTTAGTAAACCTTTGGAAACTAGGATGTGAGAACGTTAGTGAGATCCCTAGAGATATTTATATGGTATGTCTAGGGATGTCCCTAAGGATAAGTATACATATAGGATATAGTCCTAGAACTACGGTAACGATCTTATAATTTAACCTATGATGTTAGATATTGAGGGTACTCCCCCTTTACTATGTTGTTTTCTCTAGAATGATTTTTGCCTCTCACAAGATTCTTTTTGTGTTTTAGTTAATGGAGGGAACCAGAAGGAATTCGGTTAACATTGAATCCAATGGAAAAATTGGTGACTATGAGCAACAAAATTGTGTAATTCCTAGAGAGAAAGATATTGTGATTATGCTGAATCAGTCATCGCGATATATGATTAACACGGTGAAATTTAGTGGTATGCCTAATTCATGAAAGAAGAGGAAGATAAACTATTATTCATGTTCGCATGTTGAGGAGCATAAATAAAGGAAGATTGAGATTTCTAAATAAGGGAAGATGAACCTTGAGGAATACCTCAAATGGAGGGACCGATGTTATCGGTGTGGAGAAAAGGGTCATAGAGTGACAGACTGTTATGGAGTTCAATGTATTATTTGTGGAGAACTTGGGCATTACCCAACTCAATGCCCTGACCTAAAAAGTTACTTCTAAATTAAGGAAGGACTTATTCTAGGACAATCATTGAAGTGGATGGACTGAAGTGTTTTTGTATTGGTATTCAAGAATAGTGTTGTTGAGGTACTTTTATGGTGTATGGGAATATTTATGTATTGGTCTATTGTGGTTTTCAATAATTTTAAGGTATCGGTAACCATGCAAAGTGATTCAAATATTTTGGAAAGTAGATGATATGCGCATAATGAAGGGTTATGGAGAAAATGAAATGTTTGACAGTATTCATGAGCTCATGATTGATATAAGGACTAAGTGATATCATGGTTTGAGTATATAGAATTTTTGATTTTTGGTATGTGGAAAGAGTTAACTTTTGACAGCATTCATGTTTTCACTAAGGTTTAATGGGTATTCATTTTTCAAGAGAATACATCATTAAGGTATTCACATGATTGGAATGTGACCAACAAGATATATGGGGGATAAATGATGGTATTCAATGCTTGGTTGACGACATTTCAAGTAATCATTTTCTATGAGCTTGGACAGAAGTATTTTAGATAAGCCTAAAGATTAGAATGGATTATTTTGGACATAAGTTAGGATAAAACGTTTTTTTTGATATTATTGATGGGATGTTATATTAATATAGCTTTAGAAAAAGGACAACCTGCAGGACGGGCGACAGCCCATCGCGTCAGACAAGGCTGTGGGAATCGAACCCACAACCGAAGTGCGAATGGCCTTTATCGCCTACCACTAGACTACAGGAAGTCCCTGTTTAGTAGAAACTAGTTTTATTATATTAAGAAGTATTATATATGAAGTATAAGTCCATTTTAGGAACCATATATGATTAATCTCACTATAGAATGACTTATGTATATTTAAATAACTTTTTCTAAACTTTTGTTTGAGACAGATGGAATGACCCATCATTCTATCACATGATCTGTTAACACTTCATGAATAACAAATTCAACTTCATTTATTTAATAGATGAAGTGGAAATTGTTCAAGGCACGAACAACAGTGAGATTGTACCAAAATAAAGTAAGTATTTATTCTAATTCAAATTCTTCAACTTTAGGGAAACGATCTGGAAAACCAAAAATTTTGTCCTAGTGATATTATATCTGATTAATCAGATGGTACCTTATATCGTCACAAATTTATGGATTTCTGATTGCTATCTTTTCCATATCCATGTTCTCTACCACTCTCCGTCAGAACATGATGGTTAGATTTTCTTCCATATCCATATTTTCACCTATGTGGAAACGCAGTGATTAGTTTATTTGGGTAACCATTACCTTTCATACTTTTGTTTTTAAAAATTGGTTTTGGTATTCCTTTTTACGATGTGGGTTTCTATTAAAGAAACTTTCTAATAGTAAACCATTTATAACCCCAACGAATTTCGAGGGTGAAATTCATTTTAAGGGGGGTAGAATGTAAAACCCCGAGATTTTATGAAAAATATTCTTTTTAATTTTATTAATGTCTTATGTTGTACGCTACACCAAAAGGAGCTTGCACAACACATATCTTTGACTTTCCATTCATTACACGCAATCGCGACCTTCCTTGATAGCGTGTGTAGTACGCAATACCGAGTTTCACTAAATAACGATATGCTATTAAAATATTATTAAAACTAGCCGTTATGAATAGTAATAACCACTTTTTGAAATTTTTTAAATTTTATTTTTCAAAATGGACTTCATTTTTGGATCCGGAATATCGAAATTAGCATAGGGTGAAATTTTGGTAATTTTCGGATAACTTTCATATTTTGATGAATAGTGAAAATTACTAAATTTTAATTAAAAACAACTTTTTCAATCGAAATAATTAATAGTGATAAATTATTAATTTGAGTGGTTTTAAAGTATATTTTGAATATATTTTTACAATTTAATACAATGTTGTACATTTGATTTAATTTCACATTTAAACCAGTTATAAACAAGTGTCAATCTTTTGATAGTTATTATCTCTTAAAAACACGCCTTTGGTTTTGACGACGAGAATTAATTTTTAAATTAATTAATGCAACTGATATGTTTTGAATTTGGTAAAATAGAAATCATTTTTGAGTTCATAATATCAAATATATCTTAGGCCTAATTTTTGGCATTTTTCTGAAAACTTTCAATTTTCGATGAATAGTGAAACCACTAAGTGGTAGTTAAAAAAACTGAATTTTTCATAAAACATAATTTTACCGCTTCTGTGAGTGGAATTTCAAAAATCCGAGAGACACAGTTGATGTCAGTAAGTAAAATGTGGTTCAATGAGATGAAAATAATTTTTTGGTGAATAATAACTTTTTACTTTTTTTTACCACGATTAAAAGTAAATAGGGTAATTAAGGGTAGAAATGATATTATTATTAACCTAAAACATGTCCTAAATCTATTGGACAAGTTTAATTAGACCAAAAACAAACTTAAGAATAAAATATGACCATTTAGGCGCACTTGGATTAGATTAGGACATTTATTATTAATTTATTTAAAGAAGGGTTAAAAGAGTTAAAATAAAAGTTTATTTACTAAAACATTTTTAATATGGGGTTATACATAAGATAAATTAGACTATAAATATTCATTAGAAATATAAAAATATTTCCTACATAATAGTATTTTATTTGTAATTTTTAGACATTAAATATTTTAATTTATTTATGACACAATGATGATGTAGTAATTATCTTATTAATGAAATACTGACATAATTGATGTTATAAATACCCAAATAAATATAATTTGATACTTTTTATGAATTACACTAATTTTATAGGATAATATGACATGTCAGTATTGATTTAAATAACTTTGTTCGAACTTATAATTCTGTTATAATTTTCACAAAAATCAATTACTAAGTAGTGTCAAAATTGACATAAAATAGTTTTTAAAACAAATATTATATTATTAACTGTTATTTTATTCCTAAAAATCTAAGGATCGACAAAATAACTTATATAAGGTTATATATATTAATAATAAACAATTTGGGGTCCGTTTGGCTTCTTATAGTAAGTTTAGTAACCTTATAGTGTAAGAACACAAGAAGACACGGTAGAAGTAAAATTATTTAACATAATGTTAAATCTAAATGATAAGGTTAAAATAGGAACCTAAACTTGTCTAAATTATATTGGATGAGAGTATTTCGACCCATCCCCACCTTAGCCTAGAAATAAATCAATTTGGAGATATTTAAAACTGAATGTGACTTTATAATAAAATAATATTTTTAGTTATTCCAAAGGTTCCCATCTCCTCCCTTATAAAAGGGCACCTCCTCCCTCTCTTCCTCACACAACTTTTAGCCTTTATACTCGGCCAACCCTTGCCAAATTATCTTCTCCACTTCCCTAGAAACATCCTAGAGGTTCTGGTCTTCCTCAAAGACCAATTATAGTGCCCTATGAGGAGGTCTCAAAGAGGCGCTTCAAAGAAGAGGTAATTACCGTTACCGATTCTTTCACATTTATTTCTTCTTCCACTTCTTTTTCTTAGTTTGTTTCATTATTAAGTAATAACATCAGTATCACTAATATAATGATATGTTATTATATGTATGAAACAATCCTATTTCACTATCTATCCATCCTACGGAAAACGAAATCACGGCGCGTGCGTACGTACGGAATACCGTCTCCACGCCGTGGTGTAATCTATTATCTGCCACCACCTTAATTGGATGGGTATAATGATGTAATGAGTAACTATATATGATTATTATAAAGTGATATTGATACTGAAATAGTATACATACACTTAATCACAAGTTCACGATCATGAGAACGATATCATCGCTCGTGCATACGTACGGACTACCGTCTCCACGACGCGATGAGATTCATTCTCCATGTTAACCATTTAAGAATGATTATAAAGTATATATAAGCTATAATAATGAAATATATGAAATTATAAAGCTACTGGATTTATGTATATATGTATGTCATCTACTTACTTCCATTCAAGACAATAAGGAAAGGAAAACAGTGTTCATGCGTACGTACAGACTACTGTCTCCATGAACGGTGTATTTCTTTCCATTTACTAATTTATTATATATATTTATATTCTGAAAATATATATATATATAAATCATGTTTTATATTCTGGAATTATGTAATAATGATCTAAGTAATCATATGAATAATTACAAGTCAAAACATGGACGACAAATGAAACGATTTTACCCAAAACGCTTCTTTAACATGGAATTTACAAAAGAACGGGTAATATAATGTAATAAGTGAACCATATATGATATCATAACAATGAATATGATTATTTATTAAGTCAATGACATTATTTAAATCATTATACAGGAGTTCCGGACACTTATAAAGAAAATCGGACCTAAGGTAAGGGAAAATGTCACAATCTCATTTTTATCTGAGATTGTTTATACTTTAGAATTTACTGGGGTGTATTTTCTCATCCACATCCATGTTTCCTCAATATTTAATATTATTTACATTCACCTAAAATTATTTAAATCCAATTTTACCCTTCAATGAGTTTTTAGTAAAATATTTGAAAGGAATCTTTTGTCGTTTTTCGTACGAGGTACTTTTTGACTTTTCCAACAAAAGTATGAGAAGAATGTTTTTTTAACTTAAACGGAACGAAAAGATTTTTACAGTTTTATAAAGCCTTATTTTCATGAATATTACTCTAAAATATTTCATGACTATTTTCAATAAAATCTATTTCTTTTAAAATTTCATGATGTTTTGTGAAAAGAAATTGATTTTGAAGAAGAAAGGATATTTTCCTCAAGAATTCATTTCAAGTGTTTTATCAAAATTATTTTCCATCTAAGATAATAAAGGGTTCTGTTTTGATCCATACTTTTACATTGATTATGACTATGTTGTGATGGAATTATGTTTATGAATTCCTTTATCTTATGTGAATGGTTTTATAATGTCATGTTGTTTAAGAATCCCATTTTTATAACATGGGTTATGCAATGATGCATGATTTATGATTTTGTGGCACACATAAGAATGGTATAATTATGAGATGGGTGGGACCTATATCTCCCTCCAATGCATTGGGTAAAGATTTTATATCTCATGAGATAGACATGGCTGTAATGGTAGGTTATACTGGTTCAGTGAAACAGGACTGAAATGAGGGTGAATCGATTCAGAAAGGGACTTTGTCCACTAAGATAGTCTTGGCAATGAGTCTGGACTAAAAAGAAATGATTCTCTATGATTATGTGTGTATGCCACAAAGTTTAATGTTTTTTGTTATGATTATTAATATTACATTTCACTACTATGATTTATCCCTTTTTATGAAATTATTATCTCTTTTGCAGGTTAATATTTCCAAAAGATATGTTCTTATGAATATGATGTGATTGATATTTATTTTGTTTACCCTTACTGAGCATTTGAGCTCACCCTTTAATGTTTTCATTTCCCCAGGATATAATGAAAGGTTTTACGTAAGAAAAAAAGAAGATCTTTATGGGATATGTTGATGATCTTTCACCACGATTAGAAGATTATATTCCGAGTTTCCAAAGACACTACACTATTACGGTCCTTATGTGTGTGTTTTTGTAATGTACTAAGTATTCCGCAAAAGTAATGTAATGTCCATGTACGTCAGGCTTCAGGTCTCTACCGGTACCGTTTGAGTACATTTTTGAGACACCCTTCCATTCATCACCTTGATTGTTTAAGGATCATGAGACCACTATTATGGGTGTAAAGATGTTTTAGTATATTGAAATTATTTTTAATGTTATTCATGACTTCATGATTACTACACTTTTAAATATTAGATAATATTTTAATTGAAGAAGGTCGTTTTAGGAGTGTTATGTTAGAGAACATATTTTTTATAGATTTTATTCATAGTTCATACATTGAATGGTTGTGAAGGGGTGTAATATATTATAATGAATAATTTTTCCATTTTATGTGTTCAAACTAAATTTAGACAATTCCTTTTACATGGTTAGGCCTATATAGTTGGAAATATTCCCCAAAATGTATCATATGTCTTATATATATAATTATTATCTTTATAAATAACTTGTCATTAATTTTATATATGTATATATCATGGGGGATAAGGAATATTTTGGGTAACTTTTTAAAATTTAGGATGAAATAATGTATTTTATATAGAGATGAGTTAGTTTATTAACTGTGATTATATGAGGGAATGCATATTTTCTTGAAAACAGTGGAAATTAAATTATGGAATCATTTCCAATAACATGAATACTTTTTAATTTCTTCTACCCATTGATATACAATTATTTGTGATGATGAAATTTGACATTCTTTGAATGCAGGGTGGTTTTTAATATATTATATGATTGTGGTAAAATACTTTCATGAAAAAGAGTCATAAATCGGTATTTAATGTAAAAAAATATGTGTTTTAAATTGTTTTATTTCTTGATATTTTATATATTTCATTATAAGAATAGAAAAATATATATTTAGAGGTTTATTAACTAGAATTGTGAGTCCTACCTATAATTGAATAAATTACATTTACTCTTTATATGTGATTTTGTTTTTTGGTTTTCACAATTAACTAGAAGGTATTGGGTATCATTAGAATAATAATAATATTTATCTAACTAAATATGTCCTTAAAAAATAATTACTTATACTAAATATATATAATTTAAATTATATTTTATGGTTGTGATGATGGGGATGAGATATATGTTATGTTAGAGTTAATTATTTTTGATATTGGAATGATTTTTTTGGAGTAATTAAAATTAGATTTTAATGAGAGGAATAAAATGGAATTTTACAGAATTTTTAATGATTTTTATTCATGTAATTGAAAATTTGATTTAGATGACATTTAATGGGGATAATTAAATATAGTTAATTGGAAAATGTTAGTAATGGGGTCATAAATCCTTTATAATTTATTCCACCATGAGTAATATCACTTATTGAACATTTGTGCTGTGGCAGATCAGAGTGATCTATGAGGAACACTAAGATGAAATTATAAATGTGTTATCAATTAAACTAATATATTGTTCTAAGGATATAATTTATCATGTAATCAAATTATATGTCTCAAATTTATATATTTTCCAAAAATAATTGTTAATATTAAAAAATTATGATTCTCCATGAGTTATATATATAATAATAATATAATATAATAATGATAAAATGTAATTTTAATTGTATAAATTTAATAAAAAAATTGATATAATAGTTATAATTTATTACTGAGGGATGTGTGATTGTAATTGAAATTTTAGATTATGATAGATAATATGAAATGAGGGAAATAATTGTAAAAAGGATGGATAAATATAAATATATTAAAAAATACTTTTTGTTGATATATAGGGAAGTAAATTTATTGTGTATAATTAATAATGGTGGTTTGAGATGAATAGAATTTTAAGTAAATATTCTTTATGATTATTTGGGATGGTTCTCAAAATGGTATATTACATGTGGAAATTAATAAATGATAGAATTAAGAAGTTAATATAAAAATATAGTTTTGTGGGTAAATTAATATTAATAGATAGTTAAACTAAAAATAATGTGTATTGAAATATATTTATGAAATTTATAATGTGTTTAATTGATTTTTTTTATGAATGAGGTGTGTAGTTATATGATAATGGAATATCAAATCTTTAAACTATATTATGTTTCTATTATTTAATGAAAAGTTAGTTTGGAAAATACTTAATGGGGGTGGAAAAATGCCATTATATGTGTAATTGATCTTCTAATATTTATTATTTCTCGTAATTAATATTAAAATTATTTTTTAAAATATTTATAGTGTATTTGTTATGGAATATGTTTGATATACTTTTGAAACATGTCAATATAAATATAGAGATACGGATAGTGAAAACACATATCAGATAGTTTGGTTGTGGTTTGATAATATTAAGAATTTTTTTCAGGACCCATGACTCTTAAGCATTATGTTCATGGAATATATTTTTATTTTGTGTTTTATTTATGTTGAAGGATGGGAGTATGATTTTTATGATTGTTACATAGTATATGCCATATTAGTAGAGGGGTCATTTCTAATTTGTGGTTGATAGTTAGTGCCTCTGTACGTACAACTGTCTTGTTGTGATGATATTATATTCATTACCTTTATATTCATTGTGGATTTAGTTTTTTTAATTAATATTTTCCGACTCATTGTTATTGTTTTTT
Organism: Viscum album; assembly: GCA_963277665.1. NCBI lineage: Eukaryota > Viridiplantae > Streptophyta > Magnoliopsida > Santalales > Viscaceae > Viscum > Viscum album. The sequence continues at coordinate 1,553,830,438 of OY728165.1, forward strand.
ATTTTCATTCACGGTCATAAATAATTACATATTCTCCCTTCTTCACTTTCATTAATAACTAGTATCCTTATCAGCCCATAATATAATGATATCTGATAATGGATAATCATTTTTTACATTCCCATTATGTTTTAGGATTATTGGATAGGATAATAATTAAATAATTTATGTTAAATAAGGAAAAATGAAAACCAATGCTAACTTCTACCCATAGAATAGAAATCTAATGTTCACAGTCTAGATTTATCAATGAAAAATTGTGTTCATTGAAGTCAAATAACTTATTTTGGATCTAGACATCATAATATTTCATACACATTCTTAGTATTAATGAAATACATTCAAAAATATCATTGGATCTTATAAATTTCAAAATGTACGACATAAATAATGAAAACACATTTTTATAGTGAAAAATATGTATAAAACCTGAAAATTATTACATATTTAGAAACAAATAATTGATCACATAAATAGAAAATATCTATATGAAAAAATAAACCATTTATAAATTAACAACTTTAAAGAAATTATAAGAAAAAATAAACCGTAAAATACCCTGATGAAAATGAGAACTCGTGAAAGCATTTCATTAAAAACACCATAACATCATATTTCAATAAAAAACACTATTTATAAAATATTTTTTATATTGGATAATTAAATTCATAACCTATTTTTACTCATTATTATCTCTAGTTATTATAAAAAAATCCCAAAATAATTCAACATTTCTAACCATCTTGGGTTTCAACCCCATTTTCCAATCAATATTTATTAAATTTTCCATGAAATTAATAGCTATATTGGGCTCACCCATCATAATATATAATTATATTCGTTTATTGAATAATATGAATTGTTTGATCTCATTTTTTCCCCAAAAACAATGTCAAATAAGTCATTTTCCCAAAATAAAATTAACATTGTATTTTTATATATAAATACATATAAATATATATTTCTTTTATAAATGTTTTAAAATGAAAAATTCCAAAAAAAAATAGATCTATATTTACATTGAAAACCCATGAATACATTAATGGTATTATTTATATGAAAATAAGGATTCATATGTTTAGAAACTCTACTCGAATCATACATGGCCAAACATAATAATTTTATACATTGTTAAAAAATGTAAAATTGACACATATAGTAAATTATAAAAATTTTTCAAAACATAGTAAAGAATGTAAAAATTAGTCAAAAAATGGCCTTCAACATACTTTTATGAATAAATAATTCCCTTCTAGAATCATTTAATTTAAAATAATCATTGGTGAGAATGATTCAAAATGAATACGTTGAATTCTAAATAATAAAATACTATTAATTCATTAAATGACAAATAAAAATTTTAGAGTTAATATTATTACTATTATTCCTTTTAATTCATTTATACAAGGTGTTATTTAGTTACTAAAATTTTATATTCACATCATATATTTTGGTGTTGTTGAATTTATGAACACAAATCAACAGCTTTGTATTAATTATTGTAGAAATGACTTTGTTAAAATTAACAGATGAATTTTAAAATTTCTATAATTTTAATTTTATTAATTTTAATAACATATTAAATTAACAATGTATGTTGGAGATAAAAAATGAATTTCTTCATTTATTAGAAATGGATGTTTCTACATATACAGATGAACGATGTCTTTATTTTTCTACTGTTTGGAAAGGAAATAAATAAAACAATATATCTAATTTGATCATTATAAGTACATTATAAATTAAATATTTATATTTTATCTTCATATATCTGACTAGCCTTTAATGGTGTAAATGAATAACAATTCACATCAATTTATTTTTCTTGTAGTCCAAAATACCAAATGAACACTATTATCTTTTTCCAATGGATGTTAGTGTAAAAAGATAAGTATCATGATATAAATAAAAATAATAATACTTATAAATATTTCATATATTTTATGTTAATTTATTATTTTTACTATGCTTATTTTTTATTGAAAAAAAAAGATGAACTTCGCAGTGTGGCGGTGTTAGTCCACACATATGCTTGAGGTGCATTAACATTATCACATGGGTAGAAAAACTGTTGAAAAAGGGTTGTAACATAATGATAATAAAATATTCATATATATATATATATATATATATATATTATCTTTTATTAACATTCCTAGAGAATATTTTAATGTTGAGGATGAAAAATTATTCATTAAATGCTCTGTTATGAATTATACTACCGCTTTGGAAGATAAACTATTTCATAAATGTAATGCCTTCATAGGATAGTACTTTCGTGTGACTGGTACATATATGAAGAGTGAATAAATATTTATAAGTTATGTTTGTATTAATTGGTTGTTATTTATAGCTCAATATATTATAAAATTTGAGGATAGGAGGATCCCTCTTATATGCGAAGAGAGTGTCACAATTGTTTTTATTCAATGTGTTAAAAAACATAAAGGATTATTCATCATAAGGTTACTCAAAAACAATATAATATTGATTATTATGTGATTAGGTTATAAATACCAGCATCCATTAAGAAATAATATATATTTCTGTTGCCTTATCAATTGTTTGTAAACCTAATGACCTCATTTATAATTTTACTATAGTAATTTTTTTTGCATTCGACACTATTCATCTTGAACAAAAATGAAATATGAATCATTATAAAATTTTTCATCATAATTCCATATATGAAATCCATTTCAATATATTCACTTTCTATATATTTGATAAATAAATAGAAATATAAATATACAAACCCCATGAAAAGCTGTTATTAGATAAATGTTTTTTACCATTAAAAATAACAACTAACCAAATTCAATTATAATGATGATTTACATTGAATTAATTTATCTATGATTAATAAAATGGTTATTAAATTTATAAAAAAAATAAATTAAGAAAAAAATGGGATTTCTAAATTATTTAATTTATCAAAAATATCAGATATTATTCATAAAAACTATTTTTTTAACATTTACTACAAAATTAATCATTTCAGAAAATTTCAAAAAAAAATCATCTGATTATTATTAGGACATGGTTATTTTATCAATTTTATCAATTTCTTGGAATACAATTTCTTTATGTGGAATAAAATATTTAAAAACCTTCTTACAAAATGAAATAAATATATTTACGATGAAGATTTATTTTTTAAATATAAAATTTCAATTTTCTAATTCCACTCATGAAAATAATAATTAAATTAATGTTAATTCATTAAATAGGATATATAATATACTTTTTTAATTTTAATAATATAATTATATTTAATTTACTCTCTATCGATTGAAATTAAATACACAAAAAAATTTATGTGGAATACATATTTTACTGTCAAATGATTTTATCACCACTTCCATCCAAGGGATAATATATATTAGATTTTAGATTTATATTATCATGAAATATAATTCTAAAAATACTTCATATAATTATTATTTTTATTTAAACTCAACAAGCTAGTGACTAGGGATTAATAATTATATATCACGTGGTTGTTAATCTTAGCATTTCATGTTAAACAATTTATTTAATATATTCTAAAAAGAATGTAATATTGAAAATCATGGGGTATTTCCCATTATGACTAAAATAATATTCATGAATCAATTCATGGTATAATACTAATTTATTTATTGATTTAAGAGTGTGTTGGTGGTGATACTCAATGTAGACTGTGTGAATATAGTTTTCATCATCAACTCTATGGTGCCATGATTGTCGTTCCTTGTTTATTTTTCCTATGGAATTCATTGAAGGAAAAATATTTGTAACGTTATTTAATGGTGGTATCAATGAAAAACATAACCCTTTAATTGATATCCTTCCATTATAATGTTTTCTTTTTTTCTTTCTCTATGGACATCTCACAGGGAGGCATTTAGGTATGGTAAATTTTGGATAATTTTTGGGGAAAATATACAATAAAAATTTATTGATCATGGATTAAAGAATATTTAAAAATATTAGTATGTATTTTTTATGGTATAATTTTAAAAAATCATTTTCTGGTGGTGGCTTAATAATTTTACCTATATACATGCATGATCAAGAGTTTACCAATTGTTTTTAAATCATTTTTTGTTGGGTTGGATTTGTATTTTTTATGATATTTGATTTTTTGTTTTGATTATTGTGTGATTTTTTTTGGGAATATTCATTACCATTTAACACTAATCATATTTCATAATGATGGTTGTTATATAGAGATATAATGATAAAACATGTCATCAGGTTTGATACTTATGTTTATTTCTGCTCTTGAGTATCATGTGGACGAATACACAATGATCCTTTTACTAGTATAGATTATTATTTTCTGAATATAGATCCTTTTGGGTTTGTGTTATTGATATTCATATGTTTTTATTTTAGATTCCATGAATTGATATTCTTAAATTTTCATTAAATTTGGTAGAAATTTGTTTCAAAGTGTTGATATATTGTTATTCAGAATTTTTTTATTTTTTTATTTATATTTTTACTTTTTTTAAACAGAAATAGATATTTTTTAATGAAAGAAAACTTGTTTATTTGATATATTGTATTAAATATGATAGTATTGATTTTTCAATGTCCATAACAACTCGGGATGATTCAAAACTAATTCTTATTTGGGATATACTATGTAAAAATGTTATATCATGATGATAATGTGGTGAGTTGGTAGAGGTTTTGATACATTAATATTGTGATATCCCATAAATAAAAAAAATTACTAGAAAATACAAACATGAGAATTTATAATATTATTATAAATTATGTGGATCGATTTAATGTTATCAATTGATAAATTTTCGATACATGATAGAGATGTTGTTCTAGAGTAGTCCCAAAATATTAATAATATTTATAGAGTGTTATGATTATTCAAACAATGGTATATATTATGGAAGACCATATATGGAGTCTGGAATCATTATATATATATATATATATATATTACATTCTCTTGGATCATTTCATGTATTATTTCATTATTGTTGCAATACATTGATGATGGGGGGTCTAAATCCCAGACTACATACATCATAGAGATCTTGGATAAGTGAGTAGTTATTTAATTATTCCCCAGTATATTGAGAATGATGATAATGTTGATGAAATGGACGTATATATATATATTGAGTGATGAGGTGATAATGATGAATGCTGAGGATGAGAGATTCATTGATTGTGGATTGTAGGTAACATGCATCGTGTTCCCAATGATGGGTAACAATTAAACCATTATAAGATGTGGTTTTGACAAACCCTAACGGTTAAAACATGGATATCCAATTAGAGTGACTAATTTTGTGAAAAGTACAATTAAATAGTTGTGGTCACTTTTATATAGAGATCCTTTTGGATAAAATAATAATTACATATATTGTTTTGTTTTCTTAGTTTTCAATATGTTGATATATACAAGTTGGTAAAGTTATAGTTAGTGAGTATCTCATGGGTCCTTATATACATTTTTGTTTTTATTCTAATGATTATTCACAACAAGTTTTTCATAGGAAATTTATTTGAGGACAATATTTTTGTTTTATCGATGTCCCTTTAAGTGGAAATATTTTTCAAAATACTATTTTAAGGCCATATTAGGTGGGCACCTTCTTGATTCCATGATAAAAAGAGGTGTTGGGTATTACAATGGGATGATTACCAGATGATATGTAATAGTTACTTCATTCATTTAATGTGATTTTTTTTGGTATGATATGGATTGTTCAAGAAATTTATATTTTTTTGGTGAGTTTTTTTCGATTTTATATTTATTAATGATATATAATGATTCAGAATAATTCGTTATTATCAAGCACCTATTTTAGATCAATGGAGGAACCAATAGTTTTATTTATATCTCCAACCATCTATAAGAAAATCTTATATAATATATATACATAGCTAGTTATATTAATGGTAAAACATAGAATGGGATATATGAGACATTGATGACAGTGTTTGAAACTATGAATTTCCTTGCATAATGTGGAAATACATGCGATATAGTTATTGATATTGTTATGGTTCATATTGTATTAAATTTTATCATATTAATAACTTATTAATATGTTTAAAATTCACTTTCTATATTTATTATTCTTCATGATTTATTATTGTATTAACAAAGGGATATACCTTCCCTATACTTGTGATAGTACATATTTGGTTCTATTAACAATCGTATGACATATTAGTGGATGGAATTTGGGGTCACATGATAACTCATTATTGAAATTATTAGAGTCCTATTGACGGTGTAACATTATATAATTTTCATTGTTACCCCCATTAATGATAATTGTATGAAATAATAAATAAAACCATTATAGTGAACTAAATATTTTTTTTCTATTCACTCTATAATGTATTTTTGTAAATTATGGATTGATCCACAAAAATAATCATTTTAATGTTTCTAGATATTTATTCTTACACATTAAAAACGTGAATAATTAATTATATTTCATGTTAAAACATTTGAATGTCCCAGAAAACTATTATAATTATTAATTTAGCATTTAAATTCATTATTTTTTTACTGTTTATATTACCCAATAAAATTATTTATTCATTATGATTAAATATTATATATATGTGTTCATACTTATAAAAATAGGTTAAAGTGAATGAGATAAGGAATATACCAACATTTAAAATCACATCCCTTTATAGAGGTGTGTTTTTATTTTAACAATGTTTAACCTTGATCAGACCACCTGAGTTGAGTGTGTATCATGTATAGAGAGGCAACTGAGAGTGATCTGGGGTCCGGTGACTAGGAAACATGAATGAATCATACTACTTAATTACATCTAGCTTCTAGTTGTGTAAACACTTGACCTATAAGTATTTTGGGTTAACATACTATCCTATAGTCCACAAACTCACTGGTGGAGTATCGTGACTCTCTAGTGGTCACTAATTAGTTTTTTTTATATTGGTGAATTTTTTTTAATTTAACCAGTTTTTCCTTTAGATCCCTTAATCAATTTGTTATCTTACATTAGTCCAATATAATCCCAACACACATGACACGTTGTTCTCATATTTCCTTGGGAATTCTCCCGCAATCCTTTGGTGTTTGAGATTTTGTTTTGGGTAATCATGATCTATAAGTAATCTTATGGGTCATCATTCATAGTTCCTCTATTTTTTCATAATGTGGCTATTTTCGTTTGGATAAAATTCCATATTTTCAATGTTCAATGTACCCGACATGGGTTCCATTAAACATCTATCTTTTATCGGGTTACCACATGACCTCAAGAGCATCTCCCTGTATGCCATTGGTTATCGACTAATCGTAAGGGTCTAGATTATTCATGTGGGGAAACTATACCCTCTTACCAATGTTATCCACTATAGATAACATGTATAAATAGTGATAACATGTGTAATAATCATTAATTAAAAATAAATACCTTTTATAAAAACTATTTACAAACCACTGTCCAGGGATAAACATGGTATGTTATGGTGAACAATACTAATGTTGACACACCCCAAAAAAGGCAAATAGGGGAATCCCTAAAATTGTCATGAATCAATGTTTTGAACCACATCCATCCAAGTCCCCAAACATATCAACATTAATGAACATTCCCATTTCCTATGTCCTAACTTACAATAATTATGTTTGTGTGGGTACCCAATGGTGGCCAGAGCTGGATTTGAGTACAGCCGAGTAGGCCACCACCCACGATGTCTAATAATTATCCATTACAATATACAAAGAATTCATGTATAAATAAATGGTTTGTAAATAAAGGAAATTTTTTAATCCATTGGTTGATAATGTATGTTTGAATCATTTCTATCATTTTCCCATTTCATACTTATACCATCTTCATTAATTAATTCACATTAATCATGTTTCAATGGATTATGCACAATAATCAAGTTCAATACACAAGGAAAATGTTTTGCGTTCCATAACACACTAGGGATAAACACATTTTAAAATCAAGAAATAAAACATATCCTAGAACGTTATTCCTGGTAGTTTCAAAGAATACAAGCATTGGTGGCATAGAGAATCAGTCCAACTCCCCTACTTGTGCATTCCATGGTTGGGTTAGAGCATCTATCCAACCAAACCAAGGGGAAGGCACAGTCCTTTAACCAAAAAAAAATATATGAGAACATGCTTATATATATATATTACAAATCACCACAAAACCATATCATAACCATACACATCCAATACATATAAAAATCATATTTCAAAACAATACCCATGGGAATTAGAAATTATTCCATGACCATAAAACATTATTTCCTTTTACATTACATATCCTATTTAGCCCAGCTCTCATCTCCATGTCAAGATCTCTAAGAATAATCAATAATATACTTATATCGCCTTATATATATTTCCATTACCAATTTTAGACACATTACCAACATTTCAGTTTCACATTCATTAACTTATCAACATAATCAACTTGGGTTTTACGTTAACAGATTTTGACGTTGCCTTTACTTAGATAATTTATAGGTCCAGAAGTAATGGTGCACCCCAAGGGTTGACCTAATAGGAATAACCATCCTAGAAAAATTTGATGTTGACCAAAATATTTTCAATTCAACAATTATACACACATTATACCCAATAAAACCAATGGAATCAAAAGAACAATCAAAAGTGACAATGTGTGAATCCCCAATGGAACAAATCTTCCACAAAACAGTGGGTTATAACTTGTAGACCCCCTTCCCTAGATATGTTGACAGAAACCCTCCCAAATGATTTCCTAAATCCCAATTCAATGTTTTTTGATGCTTCAACTAAGATAACTAATGATAAATACGGGTTTGAGTGTTTTAGATGAAGATGAGAGACAGATTCCAGCCTTAATTGACTCAAAGAAGAATGATGAAGATTATACATTACTAGGAAATCAATCCACAACCAACACTACATAAAATGGCCAAGTATTTAAATATAATCACCCTTGGGATGGTTTGGTCTTCCAAACCACAATCAAGGGTTTCATTATAAGGATAAGAAGAAAATCTGGTGTTATACATAAAAATATTGGGGTGGAATTTTGATAATTTTTTCCATATTACTCTGCCGCATGGTTCACCTGAAATGTTTTCTAAACCATGTGAAAAAATTGTGCAAGGCATTTTCTAAAAATAACCCCACTCATGGTTACCTAGGATGCTCAACATGGGTTTCCCCAACTGTGTGCAAATAGTGCAATAATTCTAGAAGCTTCTTTTCCATCGTCTTTCATGTACCAAACCCCCATAACAATCCCGATCATTATCATGAACATGGGAAAAACTTATTCGACCAAAATATGGAACTCAATTGAAAAATAAAAAAGGATATACCATTATACATAAAATCTAGGATCTTACAAACACCCCACCATCTGACGTCACGTCCTCGAGCCACTCTTCACAAGTACTATAGTGTTCCCAATGAATAGAGATTGGGCCCCTGAGCCACAATATCTAATTATTGATCCCATGTCACATACCAATCCATCCCATGGTGACATAAGACCTGAAAAAGGGAACAATAAACCCTCCCACATCATTCTTGACTAGGGTCCACATCAAAAACTAGATGCTCCATAGAGGTTGAATCATCCAAAATCTCAATATATTCACCATCAATTAAATTATATGGAATTTGTTGATACATTTGGATTTTTGAAACATGAAAAACATTTTTCATTCCAAAATTCCATAGTGTAAGAGTCAATCGGTAATCCAACCATGTGATCCTTTATAAAATTTCTAATAGACCTACAATCATGGGTTCCAACTTGACATGTTAATGAATTTGATGGTGACCTAGCCTTGAAGAAAAGTGGCAAAACACACTATTCAGTACCATAAACATAAGAGGTCAAAGATACTAATCCACATATAAATTCTTCCAAATCAGAGTTGTAGTCATATGATCATGAAATAATTTAACAATATCCAATGCCTCCTACATGAGACTCATCCGTAACAGTTCAGACAACCCAGCTTCCATCCGACATAACAAGGATCTACATAGACACCTATAAAGTTCCTATAAACATTCCAGATGAATCTTATCCATAAAATTATTATTGTAAAAACAACACAATGAGGAAAAAATGTATTTCCCATGAATTATGAAAAAATTGAACATAAGATCTCAAGATATCCTATAATTAATGAATCAAACGCTCTGACTACCCATCAGTCTAGGGGTTATATGACATACATAAAAAACCTAGCTACCAAGCACGTTTTGTAATCCATTCCAGAAGTGCTTTGTGAAATGAGGATCCCAATATGAAACTTGGTTCCTTGTAACACCATGTAATATTAAAATTTTTTAAACATAAAACTCACCAAACTGATTGATAATGTATGTCTCCTAGATTATCATAAAATGAGTCACTTTAGTCAGACAATCCAAAACCACCCATAATGTATCATTCTTCTCAGGTGTCCTATAAGGTCCCACCACAAAATCCATACTAACATCATTCCACATCCACTCTTGAATATGAAGGGGCTATATTATCCCTTCATGGAACTGATTCTCAGCCATTACCTTTGGATTTGTTAGGTATCACTCCACAAAATACACAACATATTTTTTCATTCCTAGCCACAAAAACTGTCTATAAAGATCTCAATAAATTTTTGTTAAACATGGTTGTATTTTACTCTTCATTACATGGAACTCGCCTATAAAATCTTCTCACACACCTTCCAACACCACCCCATGACCCTATAAAAAAAATTCAATCACTATCAATAGCCAAATCAAAAGGCAACTCCCATACATTAAGACATTTATTAATATCTAAACTCTTTGGGTTCACGAGATGACACTACATGATCATTATAAAAACAGTGGACACAACTGCTATTAATTAAAGTGTGATCAACTAGTTCCCACCATAATCCTTCATGTTCATCTCAAAAAACAAGTCCAACATCCTTCACTAAGAGTTGGATTCCTGAACCACATTATTATGAGTAATCCAACTCCAAGAATCTACAACACAATTCTCATTCCCTAGTGTTTAAACAATCTCATTGTCAAAGGATTGTGGGTACCCAACCCACCTATGCAGGTGGATATTTATATCCCACTGAGAGAATATGTACATAGGAATTTTTTGATCAGTAAACACTGTAATCCATTCACCCAACAAGTGATGACTTTAACACTTTAATTCCTAAACCACTGCACCTATCTCATGGTTATAAGTAGATTAATTCCTTTCACATGGTCTCAACATTCTTAACCCATATGATACAACCTGATCATCCAACATCAACAATTCCCTATGTCCAACAAAAAATGTTTCAGAGAATAGAGTGTACCCCTTACCATGTTCGGGTATGATCAAAATTACTGTATTAGATAACTGCTTCTTCAGCTATTAGAATTAATTATCATGTGTCTTAGAAAACTCAAATGTAACCCCCTTAATGGTTAAGACCTAGAGGGGTGCTTTTAAATGAGATATATCCTTGATGAACCTTTGATTGTTACTAGTGAAACCCATGAAACTCCATCATCATAAATATTCTTACGCTTTTACCATTACACCATAACATGGACCATCCCGGGATCCTACCACCCTCCTGAAATAGAAATTAATTTTTCAATGAATTTCACCTCATCAATCAGGAACAGACATTTAGAATGATTGGTGAAAATATTATGATTTTTTAGTGCACTCAAGATTATTTTATAATGTTTGGCATGATCGTCATGGGTTCTGGAGTACATCATGATTTCATTAACAAAGACAACTAAGAACTGATACAGATATGGGCGAAATATTTAGTTCCTTAAAGCCATGAACTATGTCGATGCAATGTTCAATCCATACAGCCTCAACACAAACTCAATCAACCACATACCTACATTATAAATCTATTTATGGTATGTCTAAAGGTATCACCCTCAATTGATTATACCCCAATCTATAATATATCATGGGGAACACCATAGAACCCATTAGTTGATAAAATAGATCATCGATTCAGGAAAGAGGGTATCATTTCTTAATTTTCATTTGGTTCAACATTATATAGCCAAAACGTAACTTCAATGATATGTCAACATTCATAGAAATAACACTGGTAATAAAAATGGTGAAATACTAAGATGGATGAATCCTTTTTCTCCAATTATTCCAGTTGAACCATCATTTCTTGCAGTTCTTCCTGTTCCATTTGTTATGGAGTATGTGAAATCGGTTCTACCACTAGTAGCAACTTTATTGTAAACTCAACACCTCTCTCAGCTGGTATCCTCAATAAATCTATTGGAAACACATCCTGGAATTGATCCACAATGGGTGGAAAACTGGTTTTTCCTTTTCTCCATTTAGCATAATTAAAGACACCTGGTTTTTTAATTTTCCAAACTACTAGATAATTTACCCCACACTGCATACTCGAACGTCCAACTCACCGAACATGATATAAGTATCTTTATTAAGGGATTTAAACAACACCTGACTTAAGTTTCAGTCACTATGGGCCTGGTACAAAATGATCAATTCCATGAAAAAAATCATTTCAAACCATATCATCTCAAGATAAAATATGTTTTATATAAAATGACATCCAAAAAAATTCATAGAAAAATCCTTACACTATTTGATATCCTCAACTCATACCCCCAATGGAGTTTCAGTTAACATAAGTCCATTCACACTTTCCACAATTAGTCCCAATAGAAGTAAAAAATAAGCATAAATAAAATAATGTGTTGAGCCTATGTCAAATAAATCACCAGGGAGCATGGGAGTTACAAGAAACATACATCAGATAATAGATGGTCATGCCTCTCCACCTTCAGGATTAGACTAACCTACATAATAGAAACATACCTCTATGTCTTGGGTGTTGTCCAGAAAACCCATCACTCGAATACCATTCTAGGGAGGAAGATATAATCCTAGGGAAAACCATCCATCTCCCCTACTGGTAAGACCCATAGAACTCCAACTATCCACCTTATACGGGTTAACAAAACCCCTACATATACTCTGCAGTGGTTTGTAGACTCCATCACTTTACGACTGTCGCATGTCCCTATGAACATTATTTCAAGTGGACCAATATTTCACATGCTCAAAACTCTATTAGTGGTAGTGGTTAAAAGATTTTCACATGTCTTGGGTTGAAAAAATGATAGTAGAAAACTCAATCACTTACCTGAGAGGATAATTACATTTTTTCTATGATTTCCACCAATACCATGGTGGAAATTTTTTAAATGGTACTTTCTACAATAAGAAGATGCACCACTAGATCTACCAACTGAAACTAAAAGTATTCTTTTGGAAGCCTCATTGAGTTTTTCTTTTTAGAGGAGGGCCTAATCAATCCATTTATAAAACCTCTTTAACCAAATGATATTTACCTAGAATTTGATATCATTCTGAAGTCCATCTCAAAAGCACCACACAATAACTACCTCATATCCCACTAATGTAGGGACAAAACCTTTTATGTTCATGAAACAATATTAATACACCATCTCTAAAATAATCCCATGATTTAATCTAACAAAATATGAAGCCTTGTCTTACATTAAAGTTTCAAGATAGTAATGTTCCAGATCCATTTTATTTAATCATTTCAATATTATTCCGTCTATATATTTATTTTGAACCACAATATCCCACCAAAACATTTCTTGACCCCTCAGTATGTATGACACTTACAAAAATAACTTATCAAAAAGAGTATATAAATAAAATAGAATCATCCAAAAAGACACTATCTAGAAGACATATACCTTTGGACCAACCTCTCTCGTGAATGTCGGAGGGGTGTTGCAGTCAAAAATCCATGGTCCGCTAAAACATACTCTGTAAAACCTGTCTGGGTCCCATTGCTTCATTTTCGTAAAACGAGGAAAGGTCTCATAGAACTCCTATTAACTATTATCTTGAACCAATGGATCTCCTTGGTCCACTACTAGGGGAATTTTCTCGGAATCATTCTCTTATTGACCAATCATCACACATCTCCATGGTATCATTTTATTACAATACCATATTCAAAACCTAGAATAAAAATCAGTAGTACTTCACGAATATTAATAAGAAGTATAGTCACTTTCTATAATCAAAATATGTCACACACATCACCCAAAGAATAATTTTCCCACCATGAAAATTACACTTGACCATCATTACCAAGGTCATGGTTTACATGGGGTAACTCACTCACACAGCTACAGGTTTTATATACTATATTATTTCAAATCTATTCTCACATAGAAATGTTCTCTAACAACATTTACTTTAACATAACAACCCTTATCAAAAAAATTACATAATTATTTTATAACATTTGACCCCCTTTTACACATTATTATCATTTCAATAGTCATAATTTTCACCATTTTCAAGAATTAAAATGCATTCAACCTATAGTGTCTCATATAGTCATTCTGATTGAGTGTGTGTGTGAAAACCATGATTCTTTCTAGTTATTTACATAGGTTCCAATAATTATGCATTAATTCACAACATCATTTACTTCCATCCACGAGAAAGATATCCTAAAATGGAGACACCACCTGATAATTTCATCACCCAATGGTGAAATATCATTAATTTTAACAACACATAATAAGAACAACCATCACCCAAACTGAGTACTTTGGTTTTCCCATGTACAGGGGTTAGCTAATCCTAAGAAAAACCTGATTAAAAAGGCCAAAAAATGTCCTAATATCCTCTATAATATATGAAAAGGGTAATAAAGATAAAATTTCTACCATAATACCACCATGTAACATCCCCAGCCTAGATTCCACTAAAATGGTGCCCCACGCTGGGTCCCCACATGACATCAAGCATGACTCCCCATATGCCTGAGGTTACTGACTAGTTGCGAGGGTACATATTAGTCATGTGGGGAGAATGTACCCTCTTACCATAGTACTCCATATTAGATAACATGTATAAATAGATAAAGAAAGTACAATAACCAATAATCATGCATAACTAACTTTTCCCAAATCAAGGTACAAACTAAAATCCAAGGACAAACATGGTATCTCATGATAAAATATATTAAATTAAACACAACCCAATATAAGAAAAATTGAAGAATCCCAAAAATGGCCTTGAATCTACATCAAGAATCTCATCAATTCATGTCCCAACCACAACTCATCATCCTAGAATAAGGCCCTTTCCCTTATCAAATACTATAACTGTGAATTCGGCATGGGGACAGAACGATGTCCAAACCAGGGTGTGAGTATGGCTTAGTTGGAAACCAAAAATTTAATCTATATAATCTATAGTCTAATAGATTGTGCAAAAAAATACGAATAAAAGGTATGTAATTAACATATAATTTAGAATCCATTAGTTTAAAAGGAATAATTGAATCATTTCTACCATCATCCATCATTTCATACATATACCATATTTATTAAATAAATCTCTTTAATACTATTTCATGGAATGGGCATAATCATCAGAGTCAATGCATATGAAAAACGAGGCATGTTCCCTACCTCAATAAGGATAAACACTTTTCACAATAAAGAAATATCACTTTCCCATGAACCTCGTTCATGGATGTTTCATTGAATAAAACCATTTGTGTGATGGTGAATCAGTCATACTCCCCATATTGTTCATTCTTAGATGGGGTTCGGGAAATAGTCCAACCCAACCTATGGGAGGAGCCTGAGTCCTTTATTCCACTACCAATCCATGTGCACATTCATATATATATATATATATATTTATATATATATATATGTCCATTAACCCCACAACTATATCATTACAAAACAAATCATACGCATATAATAATCATCATCAAAAAAATTCACATTGGTATTAAAAATCATGCCATGACCCAGTAAAATGGTTATTATTTACACTACTTATCCCATATAACCCAACTCCCATTTTCATGCTCTGATCACTAAGAATAATCAATAATATCCTTATATAATCCAATTTCAAATACAGTTTAAAAATATAAATTCATTACCGATATCCCGTTTTCACTTCAATTCACATATCAACATACTCAAATAGGGATTTACATTTACACACATTAACCTAACAATTACATAGCTAGGTTCTTGGTCTGGGATGTATCAGTGCACCCCATGGGTGATAATAATAGGTCAATCAATCCTTGATTCATCACATGGGGACCATGAGGATTTCTATTCCTCATTTATGCACCCATTATTCCAGTACGTACCAAAGGAATCAAAAACACCCTAAAAATTGAGAAAGGATAAACCCCAACAAGCATAAATCGACAAAAAAACTGTGGGATATATAATATAGACCACCTTCATTGGATCTATTTATGTACATACTCAATAGTTAATCCCTTGATCCTCATTCAATTTTTTTGACCCTTTACCCAAGATCTCAATAGAGAATGTGGTGTTCGAGGGGTTCAAACAACATGAGAGAAAGAAACCAGCCTTAATCCTGAAAAGAAATCAATGATAATATTAGACATACATGGGGATTTAATCTGTAATAAAAAGTTCTTCAAATGTCCTGGAATTGAAATTGAATCACTATTGAGATGGTTGGGTCATCCAATCTCACATCTAGGTTTGCAGGAGGATGAGAGGGGGAAAATTCAGAGTTATAAATAAAAATAATGGGGTTGGATATTTGTAATTATCAAAACTTTACCAAGCCACATGGTTTACTATAATTGTTTTCTAAGCCATGTGAATATCATCTGCAACCCATTATCTAAAAATCACCAGCTTGTATTGTTACCCGTGTTGCTCCAAACAGTTTTCATTCATCTTATGAAAACTCTGAGACATGCACAAAAGACACATTTACCTCCTATTTCATTTCTTCAACATTTAGAACAACCCTAATCCTTCTCATGATCTTGGGAAACACTTATTCGACCAAAATAATGTGCTCAAATAAAACACACACATGGGAATACCTTAGGAAAGAAAAAATAACAACCATGATCTCTATTATGCACATAAATATGTTTTATTACATAAACATTCTCATAAAACAACTATATGGATCTAGGGGTCTAGTGTATTTGGAAATTAGGAACACTACATAAAAACTTATAACATAAAAACAATCATTATTGAAAACATCCTTTACATGACCACAACATTCCTTCGTACATCGCATTGCATGGGATAACCTGAGGACATACATACGAAAAGGGTGAGCTATAATGCTTAGTAATGGTGTAAAAAAGAATAAAATAATTAATATAGTACATGTTAGGTAATAGAAATATCAATGATTCACAAGAGAAACATGAAAATTAATTCATGATATAGTGTGATTATCATAACGTGGAAATGTGAAAACAACATTAAACATGATTTTAGCATGAGCTAAGGGTAATTTCACATGAAGCATGAGTAAACCCACATTGAACATGACTTAAAATGAGTAAATCCACAATTAAATTTATGTATCATGATACTAATCTTTACCAAATTCATTGGAGCACCATCATGGAACACTATTGTAAATCATTTCATTCATGAATAAGTGTGCCACATTGATCATATAACATGGATTCATTAAACACCATCATTTATTACCCAAAAATGTTTTTTGAATTTATACATGAAAATATATAATAAATATGTAAATGTGAAAAATGTTGAAAACCCATGATATATAAATGGGTATGGAATTCACTACACAAAGACTTTGGCTAGAGAAATCATGATGCAATAACGGCATGTCATATGAATTCATAAAAAAAATTGATGAGAGAGAATGTAGTGTCTAATAATATTTATATGAAATGGATAGTAAAGGTTTAATATATAAATAGGTCCCAACATATATAAGGGAGTTTTTATTCACAATACAAAAGAATTCCTCCAATGTAAATTAGAAGAGGGAAATACCTTATAGAATTTCAGCAGGGTAACTGGTGTACATGCAAGGAATTTATTTGAGAGAAAGGGGTATCAAATCATTCCAAAAAAATATGGGAAGTATGGTGGAGGTGAAAAATCATACCCCAAAATATTTAATTGATAAATAATTGTCATTGAAACATATTGACATTTGGAAAAAATGTGAAATGAAGAAATATCGTACATGGAAGTGTGATCCCAAAGGCTTGTGAGAGGATTGATGGAGGTTTCTTGGGAGCCTAAGGCACCTTCAGATGATTCTATATATGGGATGGTAGTTTTTGGTCGAGTTCCAAATGGTTAGAGTGAAGAGGAAGTGGGATCTCATGTGGGTTTATATAAGAAAGTAGAGGGAATTCATTACTATTTAGGTTTTGGACACTACACATTAAACTAATAAAATCCACAAACCATCAAAAGGTTTTTCACCCATGGTTTTTTCAAAAGGGCAGTTTAAAACATAATATTATAAGTCCCATGACCATTCTTCTTAATTTATTTGGATTTCTTATATGGAGGTGAGTCACACTGTCAAAGAAATCATTTTAAAAAGTTAAAATGTTTTATAAGTTTTGGATGGCATCCTGAAGTTTGTAAAATAAATCAAACAAAACTAAAAACATATTATATTAATGGTAAAACATATATTATCTTAAAATTACATTTATAGTATTTTATTACATCATTATTACGTAATTATGATGTCCTAGAACACATTATATATTTAAATTTTATTTATTATTTAACTAAAAATTCATCTTTCTCAGAAAATTAGGAAAATTTAACAATTTGATATTTTTGAAATCCGTATTCTAAAAATAATATTCATTTTATATAAATAATTTTCAAAATATATGAATTTCTCTTTTTAAAATAAAAACCATCATTTATTAAAAATTCATGGGTTTTGACAAAAACAACTTTCAAACCTCAATAAAAATTTAAATTGTATTCACAAAAATTATAAAACAATTTATATTTACTAAAATTTAAATTATTAATAATATTTTATTAAAATATTATTTAATTCAAAAATTCATTAATTCACCAAAATAGATTTCTTAATTTAATATTAACTAAAAATAATATTTGTTTTTGAAAAACTATTTACAAAGTAAAAATAATAAAATGAATGTATATTCTCTATAAAACAATAATACACATAATCATACTTCAAGGTTTTTGTTATATAAACCCTTAAAACACATGCATAAGACCTATGTGTGAGGTTTACATGGTGACTGACTCTTAGGGTGGCTCAGATAACATCCCTCTTGTGGTGATCTCTATCAACTTACACTTCACCGGTAGGTGGTTCCATTCATGTGTAATGTGTGGACTCATGGCTTGGGTTTTGTCAAGAGCAAAGCCTACTGACGGTCCTCCATTCCATGCTCTGACAAATGGGATTCTTATAGAGAAATTCTACTATAATAGTCTATCAATTCCTTTGTATGAGTGAATTGGATTAATTAAAGGTCTATATTTAAACTAATCATCTAATCACTGTTCAATGGATATATTAGTGGCAGTAAAAATTCATAACGTTATTTTGAAATCCAAAACATAAACCAAGGATGTTCATAATTTTTATATGATCATTTTACATTAAAATACATTGAATTGTATGAAGTGTAATTTTCATTAACAAAATTTAGGGTTATTACAACATTCCCCCTTAACAAATGTTTCCCCCAAAATTAACTTTTCCCACAGTAAAACAGATTCGGGTAACTCTACTCTATCACTTGCTCTGATTCTAATGTTGCTTCATCGAACCTGTGGTTTCACCACAACCCCTTGATGAGGGGAATGGTCTTATTTTGTAGAAATTTTTCCCTAAAATTTAATATCTTCACAGGCTTCTCCTCATAAGAGATTTCATTCTACAATGGTACCACCTTGGGATTGAGTATATTCAACAGATAAGGTATGTACTTCCTGAAGATTGATTCATGGAATAAATAATTTACATGAGACAAGTTCAGTGGGAGTGCTTGTTGATTGACCACTTCTCCAATGCGATAAAGAATCTTAAAAGGGCCAGTTTACCTTTTAATAAGCTTTCCATTCTTCCCAAATCTCATAACACTCTTCCATGGTGATATGTGGATGAATACCATGTCTTTGACATCAAACTCTATGTCTCATCGAAGGTTATCAAAAGAGCTCTTTTGTTAAATCTGAGCAGCTTTAATGTGTTTTTGAATGGTCTTAACCTTCTCCAAAATTTCATTGATCATTTCTGGACCTAGGAGTTTCACTCCCCAACATCGTCCCAACATGCTGGTGTTCTATACCTCTTATTATGCACGGCTTCATAAGGATTCATTTGGATTCTTTAGTTGAAACTGTTATTGTAAGAGAACTCATCCATAAGAATATGTGGATCCCATCATCCTAGGAAGTACATTGAGACGATCTCAGCATGTCATCAAGTGTTTGGATAGTATGCTTAGATTGGCCATCCATTTGATGATGATATGTTGTACTAATGTTCAGTTCAGTATTCATAGCATGTTGAAGACTCTTCCAAAACCTAAAGTGGAATATTGGATCATGATTGTATAAAATTTCTAGTGGTACTCAATACAAGTTTACCACTTCCCTGATAAATATTCGTGCCTATTGATCCAATGAAAAATCCTCTCAAATTGCAATGAAGTGTGAATCCTTTGTAAGATGATCCACAACATCCTAGATATAATGGTTTCATTTGGATGTATTTTGATGTTTGGTGACAAAGTCCATGGTGATGTTCTCCAATTTACATGATGGTATGGGTAATGGTTGAATCATCCCTATAAACTTCTTCCTCTCAACCTTAACTAGCCGACATACTGAGCACATCGAAGTATATTTACTAATAACCTTCTTCATGTTATCCAACCAATAATGTTATTAGATATCTCGTTACATATTTTTGGTTCATGGGTGAATATATATTTGAACTATATGTATCATCCAATGTGCTTTATTCAACTTAGGATTTGAGGGAACACATAGTCTTTTCCAAAATCGCACAATTCCATCATCATTAATATTGAACTCTAAGAATATCCATTTTCTAATAGTTTCCACTTTATTCTAAATTCACACATCATCCTTTAGAGAGTATTGAAACCTTTATAAAAGTTTCAGTTTCACAAAAGATTCTGGAAGGATTGATGATATTCCCTTATTTATGATTCCCATGTCCATATTCATCAAATCGAAGATGATTGGATCCTTTTCAATTATCATCAACGATAGAATCGTTGGTTCCTTTCTATGTAGAGCATTCACCACATTGTTCACATCCTCATGGTTGTAATGGATTGAGAAATAATCACCTTTGATTAGATCTAACCATCTTCATTGGATCATATTCAACTCTTCATGTGTGAATAAATACATAAGGCTTTTATGATATGTATATATTTCACCCCTCCCCCAAAGAGGTAATATCATCAAAATTTTAAAGAGGTGATCACTGCAGCCAACTACAGATTATGTGTTGTATAGTTCTTCTCATGAACAATAAATTTCCTTGAATCATTTGCATCTACATTTTAATTTTTCATTAAAAAACAACCAACACCATTATTTTAAGCATCACTAAATTCATCAAAATGTTATCCACGTATGGGTAGCGTGAGCACGATTGTAGTGATAAAACTCCTTTTCAACTCCTTGATTGTTTCTTTGCATTCATAACTCCATGAAAACATGACTCCCTTATGATTAATCATGGATAGAGTGTTTAAAAATAATGATAAATATCTCACTAATCAACAATAATATCCTACTAACACTAGGATGCTACTGATATCTGTTATCATTGTTGGCCTCAACCATCCCTCAAATGTGGTTAACATGTAGGGATCCATAGATATCCCACTGCTTGTGATTGTATGACCCATTTATGAGACTTAATTTTACTAGAACTCACACATACTATACATTACATAGAGCTTCTCCATTCACAAGGTCTCTAGTACAATACATAGATGGTCCTCAATCTCCTCATTGTTTTTGAAGTATATTAGAATATCATCTATAAAGACTAACAAAAAATTTCAAGGTAATTTTTAAAGACTCTATTCATCATGTCCATGCTGATTAATGGTTCATTATTGAATCCGATAGGCTTTACTATGAATTCATAAATTCCATATCTTGGAAGAAAAGTTGTCTTGGTGATATCCTCCTTATTCACTCTTACATAATAATATCCCGACTGAAGATCCACCTTGGAGAAGTACTATACTCCAAGTAGCTGATAAAGAAATTCATCAATTTGTAGAAGAGGATACTTTTTCTTTATCAGGATATTTTTGAACTCACTATAATCAATGAATATGTGCATTGACCCATCCTTCTACTTAATGAAGAGGACAAGTGCCCACCATAATGAATAAGTTGGGGTTTAAGACCTTTATCTAGATTCTCCTATAGTTGTTTATTTATCTCCTTATGCTCTAAAATTTCCATTCTTTATGGTGTCTTAGATATTGGTAATATTCTATGTATAAGATCAATTGATAATTAAATTTATCTTCAAGGAGGAAGACTAGAAAAAAAACTTTGGAAACATTTTAGCGAATTCCCCCATAATAGGCATGTCGTCAAGGATGGTTTCTTCTTTAGAATCAATAATCGGAACCAGATACCTATTCTATTAGAGATTTAATATGCATTCTTTTCACTATGGATTTAATGAATATTCATCCTCCTCCTTCAACTTGTATAGAATCCTGGGTCGATTCTCCAAATAAAGAGTGATTTTATTCTCATGGAAATTTATTTTGTCTCTATATAAGGGAAGCCAATCCATGAAATTAATTGCATCAAATTATACAAGAGGGAGTATGATGAGGTTCTCCAAGAAGTTCAATCCAAAAATTATGACATGGGGGGAGTTATGATTATGGGATGCAATGATTACCCAATTTACTATTCTCACAGACATCATTACTTTAATTGTTTTTTGTTGTTTTGGGATTATACTAATAAACTTTTTAGTATATAAAAGAATGAATATAACTAGAATCTATAAGTATATTCACTATTCATGTATGAATAACTAGTTTACCTATCACCACATCATTATCGAAGTTATCTTCGGTAGTAGTGATGGAAAAATCTCTCCCTTACTTCCTTGGAGTTTGTTGGTTGCCTCTAGAAACCCTTGTCTTAGGTCATTGGTATGAAAAGTTACCTTGTTAATTAAAGTTTAATAAATGAACAATAGGTTGAGGGTCTAATCGAGTGTTCATCTCCTCTGGCATAACCATGTGTTTTCTTGTCAGTAGTTGATGGCCAGTTTCTCTTCTCTTCAGCACCTAAATAATTTCTTCATCCTCATCAGGCAATTTTCAGGGTACTTCTTTCTATACCTTTGGGAAGAGGGGTGCTGTATTTTCGTAGCACTATTGGATTTATCCATCGAACCACCAGAATTAAATTCCACCTTATGTTTATTGTCCCCATGATACCCCTGAGATTTGATGATCTCTATTTTTGACATTGAGGGAATATCATACAATTTTCTCATTTCTCTCAAAGTCACAAATTGTTAGGGAATTCTGTGGGCTAGGTTTTAGCACACCAAAAAGTAGTCAGCCATTCATTTGGGGGTAATAACAATGCTAGAGGCATATCATGAAAGCCTTGTGAATTTTTCCTCTTAATATCCAATGGATTTGTCTTCTTTTTTCCTGAGGTCGTGGATGTCCCATTAAATCATAAGTCGGATGGTGCATGGAAGATATATATTGAAAAACATTTTTTTGGAAATCCTTCATTTAAAACGCCTTGATCTCATACTCAGGATTCATATTTTTATATCAATTTCCACCATTGATCAGATTCACCATCCATATGATATGCACCCATAACTACATTCTATTGTATATACCATTGAAGGATGAAGAATAACCTCTCAATGGAGTTGATCCATTGTTCATTGATTGAGAGATTAGATGATCCATTAAAATTAGGTGGCCTCTGTCTCATTAAGCTCTTGATTGTGACTTGGTATTTCATAAAGGGTGTTGAATATTCCTCTTCACCCATGTATCTATTCAAAACATGAGTAAACTGAGAGCGTATTAGGATAATGGTCATGATTCTCGCTCCTATGGGATTGATCATGCCATTAGAGAAATCGTCACATTGATCTTCGCATAAGTTGTTAGCCTGAGTCCTCATATTACCATCCATTGTCTGGAAGAAAAGTAAGGTCTGTTGTAACACATATAAGGTAATCTAAAGAGAAAAAGTGATAATTTATAAATTAATTTTATTCATGTAACTTATGAATCTACAGGATTTAATCTATGTTATCCATGATCTACTTTCCAACTTATATTCTTAAGGACATTCTTTTTCTCCATAATAATAATTTTTTTAATACTTATGAATTTATCAAAACATATCCCTCTGGGAGTGTAATAACCAAGAGTGCATCAAGGCCTATTATCATTCCCCGGTTCCAGTTAGAGTCTATCTCAAAGTGGTGTTTTGGGGTTTTACCACTAGGTACATCTGTGCTAGAGTCGCCTCTATGTGCTCGTATCCAAAAAGAGATGTATTTTCATGATAAAACACATACTCAATATTTATCAAAATTTAGGGGTGTTTTTATTATACATACTCTTATACCAAACACTTTCACTTGGGTTTTCTAATCAAAATCCAAAAAATAACTAAACCTATCATCTTATACCAACTATTTTAACCCATATATCTACTACACACTTAAACATGATTTCTTCCATAAACATGAACATAAAAAAACTCTGAGGATCGAGAGGTCTAGAGTTTTGGGAAATTGGGTACATTACATAACAACTTAAAATATAAAACACAATATCGTTATTGAATTCTACGTTTACATTACCACAACATTCCCTCATACTAAGCATTGCATGGGCTATCCTGAGGAGATACATGTGAAAAGAGTGACCTATAATGCCAAGTAAGGGAGTAAACAAGGAATAAAATTATTAATACAGTACATGATAGGAAATAGGCATATAAATGAAGTGCAAGAGAAAAATGAACATAAAGACATGATATAGCATGATTATCATAACTAGGAAATGTGGAAACAACATTTAACATGATAATAGCATGATCCAAGACTATTTGTACATAACGAATGAGTAAACTAACATTGATATTTAATTATCATGAGTAAACACTCATTTCACTTGACATATCATTATACTAATCTTTACCCAATGCATTAGAGCGTTATCAGGTCACAGACTTCTAAATCATTTCATTTCGTGCATAAGTGTCCCACAAAGATATTATAACATAGATTAATTAAAAATAGTAATTTATTCCATGATAAACGAATGTAAAATTATAAAAAAAAATATAATCATAATGTAAATGTGTATAATGGTGAATTCTCTTGATAGAGAAATGGGCATGGTATTCACTACACCAAACCTTTGGCTGGGAAAATCGCGGTGTTATAACCGCATGACATAAGAATTCATAAAAAATCATTGATGGGAGAAAATGGGGTGACTAATCACATATACATTAAATGGATAGTAATGGTATCACATAGATACATGTACCAAGATTTTTAATCGAATTTAGATTCATAATAAAAATAAATTTCTTGAATGTACATGAGATGAGAGAAATCTCAAAAGAAATTTATGAATGGATACAAGTGTACATGAAATGAAATAATGAGATATAATGGCGTATATAATAATTAAAAAATAAAGAGGGCAGTATGTAATAGGCTAGAAATCATACCCCTACATTTCTAATCAAAAATAAACGTGATAACAACATATTTATATTTATAAAAAACATGAGAAATGAAGAAATCCATTACAAGGATGTGTGATCCAAAAGGCTTGGGTGAGGCTTGAGAGACGCTTCTTGGGAAATTTGGCATCCTTGGGGGATTATAGAGAGAGGATGTAAGGTTTTTTAGCAGATCAAAATGAATTATGTGAAGACTAAGTGGGATCTTGGGTGGAATTATACAATAAAAGATATGGTATTCTTCATTATTTAAGTTTTGGACACTAGACATTAAACTAATCAACACCACTAACCATCACATGGTTTTTTCCATGGCTTATTCCAAAGGGGAGTGTAAAAATTATTTTATATTTCCAATGGCCTACCTTCATTAAATGTTATCCTTGCATATGTGGAAATGAGTCATACACTCAAGAATATCATTTTAAAATGATAAAATGTTTTATAAGTCTTGAAGTGTCCACTATTTCTTGGAAAAATAAATCAAAAAACACTAAAATTACACAATTTTAAATATATAACATATATTTGTCGATCTTCCAATTAATTTAATGTTATTACATCACTATTGGTTCATTATGGTGACATAAAACACATTATACATATGTAAACTATATTTACTTTTAACCCAAATATTCTATTATATTAAAAAATTATGAAAAAATCCCCATTGGATAAGTTCGACGTCCTGATTCAAAAAATACTTGTCTTTTTATCTAAATAATATTTTAAATATGGGAATTTTTTCTCTTAATATAAAAACATTTATTTATCGAAAATTCATTGGTTTCGACAAAAACATCATTCAAGCCTTAATAAAAAATTACAAATGTATTCAAAAAAATTATACGACCTTTTATATTTAATAAAATGTTATTTAGTTATAATATTTTATTAAAAAATTATTTAACTTGAAACTCCACTAATTCATCAAAATATATTTTTTAATTTAATATTAAATTAAAATACTATTTGTTCATTAAAAACTAATTACAATGTAACAATAATAAAATGAATGTATATTCTCTATAAGAAAAATAAATCACATAATCATTGTGACAGGTTATTATTACAACACCCCTTAAAAACCAACACACATCTTAAGGTAAGGTACCTGATGGTGAAAGACTCTTGGTATGGTTCGAATAACATTGATCGGGTGGAAATCTCTACCAACTTCCACTTATACCATAAGCAGTTCCATTCGAGCATAACGTGTGGAAGATAAGCTTGGGATTGGTCAATAGAGAAGACTAGTGATGTCGCCACCTTTCCGTGCTCTGACAAATGGGATTCATATGGAGAAATTCTACTGGATTAGGCCATCACATCATTTGTTTTAGTAAATTGGATTCGTTAAAGCCCAATATTTATAATAATCATGTTATCACAGTTCAAAAACTATATTATCAATGGTATCAATTAGTAACATTATTTCAAAATCAAAGAGTAAAACCAAGGAAGTAAATATGTTTTATATTATCATTTTAAATTATAAGACATTTAATTAGATCTAGAAGAATATTCATTAACAAATTTTTGGGTAAATACAGAAATTCCAGGAGTTAACAATGGCCAACAATATGTCTTCTAAATTTATTATATTTTTTATGAAACGAAGATACTTTTTGGATGAGTGGACCACTTTATTAAAAATATAGGTAGTCAAAAAATTCATACAATTGTCTCAACTCTTTTTCTAAAAGTGATACATTGTGAGTTTAGACATGCTTCACTAAGTATTATCAAAATTTAAAAATAATGTCATTAAATTTTATTGTCTTATTTTAACACCACCATTGACATTATTTAGCTGTTATAAAAGATAATTCCTTGAGAAATTACATAGTGATGAAACTGGAGTTGGAAATTCCCAGTAAAAGTTTACTCTATGTTTTAAATAAAAAATTAAATATAAAATTTAATGAATGTATATAGTTGAAATATTGAGCAAGATATTCTTAGTTATCATCAACTAACTAATATGAATAAAAATATATAAAAAGGATGTGTGATTTATATCCATAATTGTGAAATTTTATTTCATAGTCATTGATGTTATAAATTTAAATGAAATATTAATAAATTCCATTTATACTAGTGGTATATTCCAATGAAATTACCATTGTTATAATTGGATCATAACCTGACAAATGGTATAATGAATGGAAACTGATATAAATGAAATAAAATTGGGATCATAAAAATTAATATAATATAGTGAATTTTTAAATCATGGTATGTGATAGTATTATGAATAATTCAATGTGTTCAAATGTCATATTAATTTAAATTAAAATTTGTAGTGTATTGATTAATTATGAACATGGAATGCCACAAAATATGTAAATGGAAAAAAATGTGGAATTGGTATTGGGTACCTTCGAATGGAATAAATTAATGAAATTTATTTGTTTTTTTACATGTTATTTGAATAATATAGAAAAACAACTATTGGGAAGTGATGAAAATACCAAAACGGACATTCAGAAAACACCCGTAAGGGTGGTTATGAAAGCTCATTTAATGGGAGGTTGTAATGAATCACATAGGGTTGTCATATTACATAAATTATAGAACACATAATTTGGTAGTGAGACCACCAATTATAGGAATGTGTAAAAAGTCATCTTAGAGAGGTCATGATAAGTATATGGATAACACAAAAAAGGGTGGTTATGATTAGATTGTTATGGTAGTAACCTCAATATGCATTGAGACACTCTGAAAATAGATGAAAGAGGTATATTCGATCAAGGTCCCGAACCAGAGTTTTGATTGCGGTGTAGTCTGTTCTCATGTATAATTGTAGAGTACATTCATGGGTGGTTATTTAACAACATTTTTTTTGAAATTTTAAAATTTAATAAAAATGAGACTATAGAACATCATCACGAGATTTTATTTTAGATTGATTATATTTTGGGGACTGTTGGTGGAAGACTAATGATTTATATTTATACATTTCTGAAGTGTCGAAAATAATTTTTTATCCAAGTTGATATCCCTATATGGTCACAGGTTTAACATTATGGTCAAAGGCCCATTTCATGTAGATATTTTACATTCAAGGTAGGTTTATTTTATTATGGGATATTAATATAATCAATAATAGTTATGGATGATCATATAGGATTATTTTTTATATATATAAAATTTTCATGGGGGTCTTTATTAGAATGTATGGAATGTTCCATTTGATATAACATGTGATTTTGTGATTATTTTACATGCACATTAATGGTTGTGACTTTAATCTCAAATATTTTATGTGAATGGAATTATTTTAGAATAATGGAATCGATAAACTAATGTTATAGTCTACCAACTCTAGTTTTATACATTAATATCTAGATAATAGTTTCAATCATATGGGGAGCCAGACATGAGGATATGCGGTACCACCAATTTGAGGTACTGTTTCAGTGGATTCCATGATAGGATGTTATAAGGTTGTACTAAAAAATCATTTTTTTAATGTGAACATGTTTTTAATAGATAATCAAGCATATTCGAGATTTGAAATGAGATCATTCAGGGGAGTTGTTAACACACATATAGGGAAAAACCAACCATCAAGGGGGGGGGGGGGTGGGAAATATTATTCCAAGAATTAATTTGTTATGTTTTACTAGAGTTTTACATTCATTGTTTATCATCATGGTGATTATTAAGTATAGAATTTTACTCATGGATGATACAAAATTTGGGTGTCTGAGCTCATGCATTATTCTAGGCACATATGTTTTATCTATTAGTTTTTATATTCTATGTCATTCATACCACATGGTGACATAGACATGTTTGCGAGTTATATAAATCTTCTAATCTATATCATCTATTAATTTATATTTTGATATAGTGTAAAATAAATGAAAAGGGTTAGTCATTTAATATGCCAAAAATAATTTATATGGTGGATTCCCATATTATATGGTGCTGGAATCATAATTAATGAACACCCAAAGTAAATTATTAAGGGATATAATTATATAAATGAATATTTAAATGAAAAATTTGTTAATTAAAATGAATGTAAGAAACTTATATTGTGTTATATATTATATGTTGCAATTTAAGTACTATTTATCATAACAAAAAATGTGATATAATGATAAATGTAATATAGTTGAAATTTGGACTCATGAATATAATGGACAGATTATAATAAAAAATCCAATGAACCATTATGTTTATGTAAAATTATAATAAATTATAAATTATTGGATGGGATGTCTTAATTCCCTTTTGTTCATTGATTCTACATTTGGATGGATAGTTTGGATTATTCAGAACACCATTAATATGAGTTTACTATGATAAAATTTTAATGAATTAAAATGATTAATACTGTTATTTTTAAATATATATTGTTGAATTGTGAAATATATAATAAGACTTTTTTAGATATGGCCCATTGTTATGGTAACCTATTATTGGGAATGGTATGAAATGACTAGAATAAGATCCAATGTTCTAAGACCCCATTAGGTGAGAGTCGAATTTGATAATATTATACTATAAAACACCATAATTGGTTATAGTTTTAAAACTATGATTATGATATTTATTGATAACTCAAAGATATTTTTTATTATTCTTTTAACTATCCTTAAAAAAATATTTAATCAAATGTGTTGATCATGAATCAAATAATTGTGTATATTCCTAGAGTCGGTGTCTTAGAACATCATTCCTATTTATTAAATTTAAGAACGTTGTTTTGTTATAATGTAGTGCAAGAGGATGGTTTTCAATATCATATTCCATGTGTTTTGAGGAAGGGGTAAGAGTTACAATAATGTGATGTTATTTTTGTGGGATTTTACATAATTATATTATTTGAGAACCTAGTTTCTTCTAGAATTAGACGTTGAATAATTTTGATTTAGAGATTATTTTTAGTTTAGTATAACCAGAAAATGAATATTTCATGATGTTATAAATTAATCAGATGTATAAAGATTTGGTATCTTTTTTAGTTCAAGGGATTGATGTGTTTTGGCATCTACTTTGTTGATTAGTGCTGGATGAGTCATACATTGGATACATGTGATGGGATAAAAATATGTACTTTTTTTGTTGTGTTATGTATATATTGAGGGTAAGGTTCATTTTAATATACGATCAGGTTTTTTATAGTTTTGTTTTTATGTGATAATTTGTGTTGACACTATATAGATGGGTATCATGTCACATGATTGTAGCGTGTTATATATAGTTTTGGAGTGAAACTGAGTGATAGATGATTGTGTGTTGAAGTATAGCATTGTATACTATAGATATAATGAAAAGGTGTAAATGGTTCTATTGGATATATGAGAATTTCTGGAGAGAGGAATGGTCAAATTCATTATTTGGTATTCTGAGCCTATAATCAGGGATGTAGAAATCTTACAATCTTTAGTCAATATCCATAATTGATCATCGAGGGAGATTGTGACTGCTATGATTTAATGAGATAGTGGTGTCAATAATATGATAAATATATGTGGAATCATCCAATTTATATTTTATGTTGCATAATATGTTGTAATCATATTTTTTAGATATAATTTCTGTGATACAATTTTACTACTCTTTTGGAATGATTGGTTTATCATTGGGAAAACATGCCAACTGAGGTTGTATTTATAATAATATATGCCCTTATTGATTAATTATTGCTATTACGAAGAAGTTACATTTTGGACATTGGTATATAGGTACTTATTAGGGAGTCAGGTGACCATGGAGGGAGTTATTAGGCAGTTTCCCTCTCAGAGTGAGGTGTCCTAGGAAATTAATAAACACCTGTGGGAAATGTTACATGTGTGTTTCAACAATAATAATGTTTCCCTCTATTTCATGGTGATGGCATCATGGATACATTGGGGTGTAGCAGAATATCTCACTCAAATATTACTGACTAGAGGAAATAGGTTCAAATTAAATGAATTTAGAATTGATCTACATGAGTTTTACTTATTTATAGATGATCTAACAAGTTACAGTTATGCTCAGAGTCTTGAATAGGTGAAATTATATTGTCAGGAGAACACGATGGTCCAATTGTGTGTGTTACCCTCATTATTGGTGTAGCTTTTGGAAGATAATATAAGATTTATTAAAATGATTGTACAACCGTGGAAACATTAAATTAAAATAATAATAATATTGATTCATTACATAATACACAACACCAAGCTATATGTGAAATGAGATATGTCATAATTATTATATTATTTAAATATGACAGTTATATTATAGATGTTGGATTGGTGTGTATGAATATGAGAAATTTCATTATGAAATATATGTATATGGTCCTACTTGATTCAAAAGTAATGAATCGTTATTAGAAAATTGACCACTCATATTTTAGTGAAGTCATTCTATGCTTCAAAAATTCAAATTCATAAAAAATTATTACATACATGGAGAAGAATTTATTATTATGTTTTTAAAGAAGTTAAAAAATTATTTCATATAATAATAATATATTTTAAAATTTTAATTTTAAAATAATCACAGGTTTTAAATTTGTTATTTTTCTGAAATGATTAATTTCTCAGTGGATAGTGAAAAATATCATAATTTCAAATACTGACATTAATTTTCATTAAATTTATTAATTTAATAATAACATTTTATTTTATTTTTTTATAAATTAAAATAAGTTACATTTTATTTATTATCAAATAATTAAATCCATTTTAATACATGTTTTCATTGATTATGATTTATGTTAGTTTATATTCTTCAAAAATTTCGAAGATAATTTTTCATTATGTACTAGGAATTTATATGAAAATAAATTTATGACAATTATAGAATATTATATTTGAAATTTTTTTACCATATTTTCAATAAAGAATTCAAATTTGGTAAATAGAAACCTTTAAATTTTGAACATTATAAATATTGACTGTGGAAAAAAAATTCACCTCGGAAGGGTAAAATGAGAATAATGAAGTTTAAAATTAAATAACAACTCATAATCAACCAAAAAAAACTCAATATCATTTTATGAGAAAACTTTTAACATATCCATCATAAATTATAATATATGGAATTTTTGTACCATTTTCCCTTCGTAATGGTATTTGTAATATTGTAAGATATAGAAACTCCAAAATTTCAATTTCCAAACATTAAAATTGATAAATTTTATACATAAGAATAATGAGATGATATTTTTATTCGTATATATATATTTTTAAATATGATTTATTTTTTATAATTTTTATTTGTATTTAAATTTTAATGATTGAAATATTTCATTAAATTCTAACATAATGCTGACAAAATAATTTTAATAGTAATAGAGAAATCATGTATATGACATTAAAAACATTAAATGTAATATTATATGGATGATTTTAATTTCCTCGAGAATATAATCAATGATTATTACATATAAGTTCTGTTATAAAGGATTATATTTAATTACCATTACTACCTGTTGTTTTCATCCATGTGAGCATAAAAAATTTCAGGATTGATGAAATACCTATATCATCTATATTATGTTATATATAAACTAAATGGAGGAATATCATGGCTACATCGAGATCATACATCTAGGATTATTTCAATCATTTGAACACTATGAAGGCATGCAATATCATTACCCTATGATCATCATGCGGACAGATTTTCAAACCCACGTGATCTAATACAGATCACGTGTAGCCCCCAAAGTGAATTATGCATATCAATATAATGACCTAAAAGGAAGAACAATTCATCTCATGAATCCCTTGTTATAATTAATAATGATTATACCAACCATCATTAGATGAGTACTATGAATCATGTGACTATTCACTCATTAAATTCATGAAAACCTCCAAATAGAATCATGAAAACATTTTTATCAATGTGGAAGAATCTTATTTCCTGTAATTGTCCACTATATTCACTAGGAGGAATGAATTGATAATATGGAGTAGGTATCAACTATAATTCTTTTATTCTATCATGAGATCCAACATTTAGGACATTTTGAACCACCAAGAATAAGAGTGAATATCTTTGAAAATGATCACATGATAACTCCATATCTAGCTATGATTAAGAAAAATCCCGATTGAAATATTACAGGAGAACTACATATGTTTTATAACATACATTATGAAGACAATGAGAGACCCTAATTTGAGTAAAATATAGATTATTTTTCATGCTAGGTGATAATTCTCATTAGGTGATCATCCCACATATCCTGAAAATGATCTTTAACATGCTATATTGGTAACATAAATAGAATCTTATAGATTATTTAATATCTTTAACATCACAACCATTTCTTCCTCAATCACATGAAAAGGATTATTAACATGTATTCTGATCTTTTGATAACCCACATACATGTTGAATCAATATCATGAAGGTGGTTTCACATAATAAATTTTTATAAAAAAATTCCATTGAAAATTCAATGGGTCCAATATATATTGTAATGTTGGAGGGATATCATGGTCATTGTGTATCACATGTCAATAATATGATTGAGTAATTGAAATGAGCTTAGTTTATATGAAATGTGTGATGCTTCATCGATTGATGGCCATATATGTGATATACATGTCATAAAAAGTAGTGAAAATCTGGGGATGTGAGTCCAATAAACTCAACTGCCATCTATCAAAAAAATGCAACAAGACAAGTGAATTGGTGAGAAACAAACTCTCAATGAATATAGAAACATAATAATATGGTTTTTCCACTATGAAAAATCGGGGTACATCTTAAGGGATTATGTGGAATGGATATATAGATCTAGTTATCATCTGATTGATCACATGAAATAATTCTTGTTTTTTGGGAAGAATTAAAAAAGTGTTGATACCTATATTTATGTTGACAAAACACCTTAAACATTATAATTTCTAATGAGCATCATTGAATTGTGAGTTATGTGATGAAAAAAGATAAATCTATATGAAAACTTGTATACAATTATTTTCATATAAAATGGTCATCCATTTCCCATGAATATTTTTTTATTCACATGACAACACGAATACATGTTACATAAATTTTGTAAAATAACATGTAAATGTCTACCAAGTAATATAGTGTCCTTCAGATGTGTCATCCAAGTCACATGATGTCCTATAAATACTTTATCCAAGCCACACTATGCCCTCTGAAGATGAAAATATTTATCCAGAGATACCCTGGGATATGTCTATGTCAACCACATAATGGAACCCGTCACATTGCATCCTACTCATGTGGAATCCCTAAAAACCAACTGAATCATTTGCAATGACACACAAATTTCATCCATTAAAACAAGAAAAACTTGGATGAGTCTGCATCGACAACACAAATAATTCATAGACATGTTAGATGGATAAAACAACCATCTTTAGGAATTTCTAAAAAATTTATAGGACACGTTTGGAAGAAATCCAGTTGAATATCAATCATGTCCTGTTGAATTCCTTAGACCAGTTAGCTAAATCACCTGATAGTTCTAAAAAATTTCAGACAGAATCCTTAGACATATCTGGTAGTCACTCATGAAATTTTAAGTAGATATCACCACTTTTTCAACATTGTGTTGAATAAAATCTCATACATATCAACCATTTCTATATGATACAATAGACATACACTATTTAAAAATCTACTATTGAATCATTTTCAGATTACCCCCTTAAAAAGAGGATCCACCTCTACATGTTAGGGTTACAAACATATATAACCATTTATGTGTCTATATCTTGGATATGAAATTTATGTCAAACCAAACACATTCAATAGTCTTCCCATTTTCATTATCTATATTTATCAATAAAAGAATATAGAGTTAAAATGTGAGATGGGAATCCCTCCCTTTTTAAGTACCAAAATTTCCATAACTCCATGGTCAATAATAATTCTTTCGAGTGTGATCTCCTATTCCAGACCATAATCAATTCAATTGTAACAGAACTATGTGAAATCAAATTCATATTTTAAACAACATATGTAGTATGAATTTTAATTATTTATACTCATACCATATTCTCTATCAGACCGATAGTAATACACCTCTATGTGAAACATTAATTTATATTCCCCATACATGTATTCTCTCACACAATGTTTCAAATCATATGTCATTTATTAATTTTCTTATCGATCATGACTTATGTGGGAATAGATGTTTGAAAATATGGTACCTAAAAAAATTATGTGGTTGAACCCAGTATAGGGTCTTATTTTTTATTTGATCCCATTTATATCAAATATCAAATCAATGGGTTATGATCATGATAAGGCAGTTCAGGGAAACCTCATTGTAAACACTATATAATGACATGATATGACTTCCCCCGAACATGGGAATCCATTTTTTGTTAGTTCTATAATCATTTACATATTGGTAAACCCAATAAAAATAACCCTTAGATGTATTAATCACATATAACCACCCATTATCCTATTTAGGAAATATAAAACTATGATGAATGTGATTCTTATTGCAATTATGATATACTGAATGACATCATGTTTCTAAAGCTCTATACCCGATGCCCATGTAACCTCATATAATTCCTTTAAACATGACATTAAACAACAAATATAGTAATGAATTAAACTTATTTTCCATATATTTTTATTGGAAATAAGAATCATAGGATTCCTCAAGTTGGTTTAAACCCATTCGTGAAAAACTAATCAACATCTATAATGTATCCCCACTCTAGATTTACTAATTATTCAGCTAAAAATATATATACATATCCATTACATTGAAATAACGGGAAATGGAGAGGAAAAATCAAACACATACAGATGATGTCTTTTATTTATCACAATTTAATTTTATAAGAATTAATGAACAGATTAGTTCATTAGGGTAAACGATCTCATATTCTTATTTTGAAGAGTTTCAACGAAATATCTTAAATCTATAAAAGAGTACTGAAATATTAAATAATTATCCCTAATATTTGTGATTATCCTGACATCCCATCCTATTGGCGTATGAGATTTCCTATGTTTCATTCATCTTGAAACATAAAATGACCACATTCGATTGGTGACATATTTTGTTACTTATTATTGATGTGGGAATCATAGAATGTTTCTATGATATTTGGAAGTAGTAAACCCAATGTGAATGATAGTACAACTGTACCGGACCCTCAAAATGAATATTCAAAGAACATACTATTTTAGAATAAAAAATGAAATTCTGATCCTAACATATAATCCTTTGATATATGAATATCAAAATCATATAGGCCTTAGATACATTTCCTCATTAACATAGAAAACTATACCATCTCAAAATAATAGACATTAGTGATCCTCGTGTAAATTTTCTCAATTAATATTAAAAATTAAATGATTATGTATTATGAAACATAATTTTGTGTCCCATAAAAAATGATATGTTGAACACTATATAATACAATTATTATATTTAATCATGGTTCTCCTGTAATATGAAATTCTCACCCAGTAAATTACACATGAGAAAAATATCCACTCTATAAATTAGAATGAATAATTGTGTTACTTAATCTTATCTAATTATGTATGTTTCACACATGTGATGATTCATTGATCGGTTACCATGTTTCATAATTTCTTTTTCACCAAAATAACTACTCTCACAAAAATAATAACATAATATAATGTATTCATGAAGGAAATGTTCTGAAACCACATCTATGTAAGTATCCTCCATGTGTTTTAATACATCCTCACCATCCTATGGCTTTAAGCTTCAGGTGGAAACTGAAATTGTTTCGTAATACTACTAAAATGGTATGATCCTTACCATTTTTGCATCATGTTTTGTGAACCAAGTTCATATTGTAAAATGTTTATCTCATTCTCGGATGGCTACAATGAAACTAGTGGCAGACGTTTCAACCAAAACATTCATAAGATGATTATCCCCACAGTGAGGCAGTTAGTACATTCTAAATAATTGTAATTTGGATAAAGTAGATGACTACATATCCATAATGTCTTATGATCTTGTTAGTTGTTCTTCTATCACATTTTATCATTATCATCATCATATGAGGGTCCCTCATTCAAATTCAAAGAGGAATACCTGAAAAATTTCTCTACCATAACCACAGGAATGACTATCCACAAGGTATCAGTGGTTGTCAAAATATTTCGATAAGGTAGAGTGGGATCCTATCCCCACATCTATATAGAATAAAATCTGTATATTTTGATGGTGGCTGGTGAGAAGCATCATATCATTACTCAATCAGATCATTTTTACACACATAATCCTACAAGAATCATTATGGAGGAACATATCACTTATCCCTATCAGAAATTCCATTTTAATATTATGATTTTATAAGGATGAAAATAGTGGGCTTATACCCATTATTCAATCAAATACACCTTCTATTATACATTTCCATATAAGATTGTTCGATCATAAATTACTACGCAAACATTTTAAAAGTTCCAATACATTTTTGAAACAAAAAAGTATGAATTAATAATTTGAATCTCTTATAATTATAGGGACATGCTCATATCACTATTACAATATCTAGAGAAGCATGTCTCCACGAGCAGTTTGAATAGGTGGACACTCTAGAGAAATATATCATTAATTCTCTTGTATAAGAGTATTATAAATATATTTTATTAAAGTATAGAGAACATGACCAATCTAATTTCCCTATTTTTATCGGGGATGACCAACTAGGTTTGGAACATTCCTTAGGAAATGCTCAAATTCCCATAACAAATTAAAGTGAAAAATCCAAAGGTAGAGGACTGGGATTATATCCAAATTATGACCAGGTCCCACTAGTTTATTTTTGTAAATGTATCGTGATAAGTACACAAATTTTCTGAAAGGGTATGGCTTCAATCATTAAAAGAACCGGATCAGACCAATATCCCAACTATAAGTGATTCTCATCATTACAATATGAAAAAAACCTTAGACTAGGATCTTATCCCTATTGTTGAATCTACTCAAAATATCCCCACATCTTTTGGATTCTAGGATTATATACCTACCTATAATGATGAATGACATAAAATTAATTATTCACAATTTATATAGTAGGACTTTCATTCCACTTATCTTATTTTGGAGGTCCTTCAGTATATTATAATGTGGAATAAAAATTTGATCTGAGATCATACCCCTAATTCAGCCAGGAATGAATATTATATTTTGAAAAACAACCATAGGTAGAAACACAATCATGTTGATGATACATATGGTTCTCATCTTATTCTCAGATATTCTATGTAGTGGATTTATCTCTTGAAAACACTAAAAGGTTATCTACATTTTCTAGAAACTATCATGTAGAATGATCATTTCCCTGGTCAACCAAAAATGTATTACTACCATATTCTATCCATGATGTAGAATAAAGATCATATTCTTGTTCTTCTCATTTAAATTTCCTTGAGTCTACAAAAAAAATATCCACAACACCTCAAGGGTCTATTGAATCTTCATCCAATGTAGTAGGAAACTAATACTTTGATAGTACTCATGTAATTAGTGCATAAATGAATCACATATACTATAATATTGAAATACACTATGGCTAACCTTTCCATAGTGATATCTCTTCTAAGAAAAGAAATCATCCCCTATCAAAGACACCATTATTATAGAGGATCTCAATATCAAGACACATTTATATATAGAGGTTCTTACAACTATATGCTATCCATATATTGTACCATGTAAAAAACTAGCAATCCATAACTATGGTTAATAAGTGACAAGAGAAGAAACTCCTAAGGTATAACCTGGTTCTGGAATATAATTCATAATAAAAGGATTTTTACATGAATATATCAAGATTGTTATTCCGAATTAGCATCCAAACGATGTTCTATTCCATAACCAATATAGATATTGAGATCCTAGATGAATTAGAGGAGTGTGTTCTTTACCTACAATATAACATAGGGGCGACTTATTAGTCGATGAAGGATAAACACCTCCCTTATAATTAATGTTAAGTTATTATCCTAAACATAAATACAATCTATTTTTATTTAGGTTGGACACATTTTCTTCATATTGAATCCCTGGATTTTAAAATCATTCCAAATGCGTACGATTTTGGGTCCCTATATGAAAACATCACTCCATCATCTGATTTATATGGCCCCACTATACATTTTCATATGAGATTGGGGAATGAATGGAGCATTTCACTTCACTATATCCTTAGAATAAAAAATCACCCAAGATACATTATCTTGTAATGTTATAGTTGTAGGTGATATCAGCGGAATGGGAAATGAATGGTGTAGTTGGTCAAAAAATAATAATCCATAAATTCAAGGTGCAAATACATCATAAACATAAAGATAGGGACCCAAATACACTCCTGATATAGTCCCCTTAAAAAATGGGAACACAATTTAAACATAAATTTCGGTGTTGTGGACTACCAAATAGATTCCCATAGAAAATAAATCCCATCATAGTCAAACATTATACCCAGCTCCCAAATATGAAGAAATATGCCAAATAAAATGGATTGCAACAATAGTTTCCATAGTATCCATTCAAGAGAGAACACCACCTAGAGTGGTTTGGGTAATTTTTAACACCACCTCCACCCCTTGGTCATAAATACCACTGATGATCTCATAAATATAATGTTGAAAACATAAAAAACCTAACCAATATGGATGAGGTACTGATTATATTAATTAAAAATACATGCTTCATCACACATAGAGATGATCCTAGATGAATGTGACATGGTTCAAGATCAAATGTAGACCATAGTTTTGGGGTCATTTATATATTATTTTTTGTTGTATGTTTCATTAGATCCAAGACTAGAATTATAAAATCCCCAATAGTATGACCAGTAAGGGCCAAAAGTTTACAGGAATCATCAACATCTAATGGGATTTGGGGATGTTTTAACACAACCATCACCGTGGAATGAATCGATCTACAACCGATTGTTAGTTAAATATTTACGTCTAATAAAATATCCATTCTTCCTAGTATGAGAGATACCTTTTTTATTTATGGAATATAATTAAATCCTTATAGAAAAATACCTTAAGCCAACAGTTCATTCGATGGGACATGAGGAATATATGGAATAGGAAACTAAACCCAATAAGGTTATTTAATCAATGATATTAAATATAGACAGGGTTCAGAAAAAAGAACCATATTCATTTCTCTATGGAGGATTTAGTGTTATAGAATCTCCATATTATACGTAGAGTAAGGGGACAACAATAATTTCTTGGTACACCTCAATGAAAATAATTACCATAAACATAATAGACAATGTAGACTAAGAATCAAATGTAGATGTATGAAATAAAAAAACCATACCTCTAGAGGATGGTGATATGGTTGTACAAACTAAAGGTACATGTTTGTGGAATCAAAAAAAGAAAGAACCTAGATCCTCTGAATGATGAATAACTATTTCTTCACTAGAACACTACCAAATATGAAGGTAAATTTGTTGAAAAACCATATCAGTAACCATAGGATCCATAATCCTCTCTATAGTGAAATCGTTGGTATGAAATAAGAATTATGTAAAAGATCTTAGGCAACTTAATGAGGAGATACATTGTAGAAATATTACATCTGAGTATCGTCACAAAACATAAACTAATAACCCTATTCTTATATATCATTATATGGATAATAAACCTATAAGAGTAACCTTAGAGCATTTGTGTTTTTAATGATCTGGAAAACATGTCTATAAAAATTATTAAGTAGACGATGATCTGGACTGTGCTACATTATGATGAAAAAATATCTCATATTGGGGAAATCATTCTTTACTTGAAGGGGTAATGAAACAAGGACATATTTACATGTGGAAACCTAATAAAGACTCACACAAACATTTGTTGTTAGCAATTAGTCATGATATGTGTTACTCCAAAACACTATATAACCATTTAATCTATAGTTTCTCAAATTAAATCCATCGATGGGTGATGTTACCATATACAACATGAAAATATCCCATATCCTAAATGGATGGATTAAAATTATACACCACCCTAATTTATAAGTAATATCATCCAAATCAGTAATGGAAGAAAATGTATAGAACAACATCTCACACACTTCATGGATTGGTGAGGCCTATTGATTAGTATTTAGTATCAATTAGTGGTGTCCAAATTGAGATATTTTGTGCGAACTCTACTAGGGATAGATATTGTTTTCCAAAATTTCCTTCTAGCATGATACATTTCAATATATGAATACCTTCATCATCAATTCCTTCATATTCTAAATCCTACTAAGGAAAATAAATTTTTTGTTGTCACAAATTTTATACAATGATAAAATAAGAAAGTTTATGAATTTAACACCAATAAAAATGTTTTATATAATAATTAATTATACCTCTATAATATTATAAATTGATGGAAAATCGTGAAAAAATTCCATTGGAAGAGTTGCGAACACTAGTGATATCGATGATGTTTCAAGGAGGATAATAAGAGTACAATGGTTTGGAATAATTCTTGAATATTCCATTCAGAAAACCAAAAAACTTTATCAGCCCATTTCCCTTCTATATGGATAAGTCATGGTAATTCATAGACTAAAATTATTAATATATGTTTAGTAGTAGTTCCCTTTCAAGAATCTAAGATTCCAAAATATTTTATAGTACCTCTATTAGAGTCGGAAAACCATAAAAATCAACTATTTTTGCATGAAAAAATAGAGTTAGGTTCATTTCGATTTGAGGGAAGAATGAAGAAATGCTATTCCATCTCAAATATGAATATAAAAATGTTGTTTAATTATATCCATATAAAATAACATACTAAAGAAACCAGATACTAGGAAACACAATGAGGTCATCTACACTAATTTTCTTGATTACTTCACTTTCTATATGAGTCTAGGAAACAACATCCAATACTGATTTGTTTTCAAATATATTCTTTAAGGCATTGTTCATTTTGGGCATTAAATTATAGAAATTTATATTAATATGTGAATTGTGTAGAGATCCGACAAAAAATAGAAGTGGGTGACTAGAAATATGTTCTAGAAAGAAATGGATTGAAATTCAATAACTTATTGACTTGAATGATAGTTAACGGAGTTCATGACACCCTTAGAGAATAACATTTCAATCCGACAAAAATAACATTACCTAGAAAGGATTCCCTTGATACACCTCATAATGGAATACATAATCATCTAATATAAGAAATGATAGAATAAACAGTGATATATGTAGATAAAAGAGATTTTTTGACTCCATCATACATCCTACCATCAACATTATAGGAATGGGTATCACCCCACCAAATAGAACCCTGATATTATAAATACATCTTGTTTGGTTCTATTAACATAAATTACCTAATAGATTCATTATTTGGTGATGAATATTCCTCCAGGTACAATTTTTCCATACATAGAGAGTGATCTATTGGATAAGGCTACAAATACTGAGGATATTTGGGTAGGATTGGGATTTGTCAGACCCAATTGTTTAGTTATATCATCATAGAAGACATATATTTAGGTGATACTAAGGGGATATAACATTATCATGCCAAAAAAAAAATAAATGAATGTTACTCAAAACCATCTAGTGTAAATTCTAGAAAATTCAATTTATATGAATGACATGTGGGTTTACGATTGAATGATCATCTCACACAAAGTTGGTTATCATTGTGATATATTGCACTTGAAGAAGATTCTCTATCGACCTAAATCATTCCCTTGTATTGTTTACAAAAAAACACCTCAACTCGTGAGACAAACAATTAGTGTTATCCATAAAATGAGAGGTTTATAACATTGGAGAAAAATATGATAATTTTAAGTAGTTCATTATTATCCCATTAAAACTCACAATCATAGATTATTCTCGTATTTCAAATGAACTATTCGAGAAAATTTTTGGGGACCTTTAAAGCCCCCAAAATTTGGTATAGAATTAATGAAAACCGATGTTTACTAGATTGAAAAATGTTCAATTAGAATATCATACAACTTTCCCAATCATATAAAATGATCCATATAATGTTATCCATGGACATATATGACCCCTGTATATTTCAATAAAACAATATAATATCATCTTCTAAATATATCTATTTGAAAATGGTTTAGATTTCAACCATATAATGATTATAACCCTTTGATTTTTTGGATATTAAAAGGGTGGATTATCTCCTATAAATATAATCATTAATGTTTATGGTAGGATTTATAAAAGACATCATGAAATTATCATGTTTGATACTCAATTTACGGATCTCACATCTAACATCGAGTTCAAAGTAATCTAGATAAATAAATCACATAATTCCCTTATTATAATGTCGGGGATTCATATCCACATAGTGGTACCTTATACATTTAATCAATGTGTAAAATACTGATTCAATGGTTTTTTTTGAAACATTAAATAGTGAAATATCCACCTTCGAGTCATGATAGGCAATATATTTTGAAGATGTGTTTACATGAATAAAGGTAAAAGCAATGATAGATAATGATACAAAGATTTCATCACCCAACAACATATGGACCACCAATCCGAATCCATGGAACATGCTCGATGATAGATATGTGCTACCACTATACACGATTGCAACATAAGACACAATCCCGGAAAGCTATCATAAACCACCAATACCATTGTCTAACATCAATGTGATAATAGTTACATCAACTGAAATGGTTTCTTTAATATGGTATGAGGCTAATTATTTATTGAGGTTAGATATTTTACTCTACTTATATTATAAATATTTTATGATACCCCCATGAGATTCTATACATAACCTAATTTTCATGATTCTCATTCCATTAATGGTATCATAATTGAAAACAAACAATCTATAGATTAAATCATCAATGACTCTAGCAGTTTCAGATGAAAATCTCTCTTCTCATTTATCCTATCATATTAATGGTAATAATTTTTTTCCCTATATTAGATAAAAAGTATTAAAATTACACAATAAACACATAGATTGAAGAATAATTGAAAAAAATTTGGAATCACCCACCCATATTTTAGGAAGACAAATACGCAACCATCAATGAGATTAGGTATGTAAATTTGTGAAAAAAAGATGTGAGACCTATACTGAATAATTCATTCAAGCCTCTCAATGTATCATATATTTATACTTTTTTTATAGAATCATTGTTATGTTTTATATTTGAATAATAATGAAATTGCATGGGTAATCCACATGTTTCTACACATCAAATATTCTTACCATATTACCATTGAGATTTCACGTAAGAATATGGGAGAATACACCACTATAATGCTATTTAAATAAGACCAATAGTTGA
Organism: Viscum album; assembly: GCA_963277665.1. Taxonomy (NCBI): domain Eukaryota; kingdom Viridiplantae; phylum Streptophyta; class Magnoliopsida; order Santalales; family Viscaceae; genus Viscum; species Viscum album. The sequence goes on from OY728165.1 coordinate 1,553,875,407, forward strand.
AAAATATATCATGTAGACCCTTAATAGGTAATTTTAGTTCCCATAATGGCATGAAAAGATATCCTATTAATGAAATAGAACATGAATATTTGGGGGTGTTTCAATTTTAGCGACCTTAATCAACAATACCTGATAGAATATTTCCCATTGATGATCATGGAATTTTTGATAGATGATAATTTTAGATTCCAATACCTTTCATTAATGGATGTGTATTAATTGTATAATTAGATAAATTAGTCCCTTGAACATGTGGAAGACACCTCTTATAGATCACCCCAAGGGTTCATTTCTTATTTGGTCATTGTATTTGAATTAATGAATGATAGAATTAGCTAGCAGTTATTTATGAATCATATATTTAAAAACATCATGGGATGAATCATGGAGTGTGATGATGAAAAACTGGTAGCTAAAACATGATGATGATGTGATCACCTGACATATATTTAGAAGATTACAATCATAATTACTAGAAAAATTGGAAGATGAATTCTCTAAATTTTGCATTAATAGAAACATCCTGGAAATTATATACACTTTTGAATGCTACCATGGAATTGAGGTTGACTCTAAATTGAATAATGTAATCTTAGAAATGTATCCCCCTTAGAATCACATTGAACTGAGGGGGATCCAATGGAAAATAAATAAAAATATAAATATTATAGACAAAATAACAATAAATAATATCTGATTAACCATGAAATTTATATTACATTCCCCAAATGATGAAATAAGAAATAATAGGAAAAAATTTATAAAATTATATATTATTAACTTCACACATCAATCATTATTTAAATAGTATAACGAAATATATGTATCATTATTGTGGCTTCATTTAAATGATCACTTGGTTTTCTCGTTGAATAAAAAAATTATTCTGGGAATGAAAATATCCTTTATTACCACGATCAAATGATGATATGTAATATGAACTAGAATTCTGATATAGAGAATAAATTCCTCCCACTCATACATGCAGTTAAAAGGTTGAGATATTTTTCATAGTATAATTAAATCCATTTGGTACCTCGTGTTGAACCAATATAATACATCATTGTCCGACCAATATTTAATGGGAATTTGGCCTAATAAGTTGTTATTATACAATAATATAATATTCAATTAATGTTAGAGATGGTAGTTAAATGGAAGAAGCTTTCTGATATAGTTGTCACTTATTGCACCTCGAAAAGGTCCCTAATGGAATATAATAATATAGAAGAAGAGTTTTTTATTAGCAGGACACTCCAAGAGCATGTGATATGTATTTTGATGGGTCCTCCCTATAACATACTGAAAATTGGATGGAAAACCAGAATCTCAAACAGTTAGTCTTGGGATTAATTTTTTTACCAAAACAAATATTGTTTTTGTTACTCTTTCTCCCCATCAAAAGGATAGACTAAATTTAGTCACAATATAAAGACCTCAACAGTGACATCAAACCAGACCTACAACTATAGATAGTCTACCCGAAAATCAAATGCTATTAGAATGTATTGATCATGAAAATGAATAAAAATTATTCCATCAATAAGAAAAAAATTCACCACACAATGGTCACATCATTAGATTAATGATTTATTTCCATTTTAATATAATGTCATATTTTGTAACTCGATAAAAAAATGATGATTAAAAATAAATGGTTAATAAATCCATAGTTCTGATCTACCATGATAAAGATGATGTGGTTTTGGAAATCACCCATTGACGGGAGGTCTTAACCATAAATGTTTGTGACATAAAGGAAATCTGTTAGGTGAACACTTCCCAAATGAATGATTATTGAATATCCACCAATTAATAGATATTTTTCATTGTAATTTAATTCAAAAAAGAGATCCTACTGTTACATCAATTCCATTGGAAAACTTATTGATGTTATGAAGTGAACACCAACCATTTGGAGGGGGGGAAAGTAAAAAAATCCTTCTATAATCTAATATTTGATGGATTCCTCCATAAATATATAGTAGATTTAGTGATTCCAGCTATCATAGAAGAAGTCTATACATTCTCTTATTGTTCTAAAATAAATGGTAACAAAATCTCTCATCAAATTATAAGGCTTGGTTACTACTGAAATACATTGATACCAGACTATGTGGAATTATTTATTAAATTTCATGTATACGAGATTCATACTAACATATTAATCAACCACTAAATTTTTACATAAAACTATGTGTTGTTGTCTATTTTCTAATTAGGTAGTGTATATTTTGGGGACCATATCCCATAACCACGAATAATATCATTAAATACATCATTACTACTAACAAATACTTTTCTAGATGAACATGTGAAATTATCCTTAATGAAGTTGGCATGAAAAATATAATTAACATTGTAATGTCTAATATCATCACCTGATACTATGTCCCCCACAATATATTTTTAAAACATGGTACCAACATATCTCCATTTTAATAGAAAAAACTATACATTGAATAAAATACTAAATCCAACAATTCAAACATCTACAATGAATTGTAGAATGGGTAGATATATTCCCTCAATTATAATATGTCAAATAACTCTCTTAAATCATTAATGAATACATGAAATGTTGTTGGGACATGATCCTCCATTCATTAAGGGACTACCACACCACTGTGCATACTTACACAAAAATGATAGTGTATTTGATGTTTTACGAGACTAAAAAATTAAATAGATACCCAAGATTATCATAAATGGATATTACATAAATTTTATTAAATATTTAGAAATTTATAAAAGTAAATGCCTATGGACCATAATAGTTTAGTTTATTTGGATTCTTGGAACACGATATTTTTACAAGGTCAATGATCCACAACATCTCAAATAAAGAAATACCCCTTCAATACTCCAACAGTAGACCATTCTACACAACATGTTGAAAGGAAACATGAGAAGTAATGGTCTCCGATGCTCATTAAGGGTAAATAAAGGAGATAAAAAGGAATAAAATTATCATAAGTGTATAGGGACGCGAGATTAACATCTTATGATTGTACCATAAATATATATGTGATTATATAACTGAGTCATAGAATACTATTTTGTAGTTTATACGACCTGAATCATATGGACGATAAATAATTATAAATTAACAATGAATTATATACTAATGTCACATAACTATGGAACTATCATTAATATAGAAAAATATTTCATGTCCCATGGTATCCTTCCAACACAAATAATATAGTGTATTAGAAAAAAATGACTTATGGAGTCGATCTGAACACACCTGCTTCACATAGTTGATCAGGGAGAACATATTTGTAATTATGGATTAGGAAAAGCCTCCAACATCACAACCATAAATTACCAGAAAAACTGCATTAATTTAATTAATTTTTGTGATTAAAAGGAAAAAATTATTGATAGAGTTTTTCAGTTTAGAAGTCTTGTAAAATCGATTACACAGATGAACATTACATTATAAATCAAAACATAAAATACAAAAAAGATAATACTCTATGAAAAACATTATTCTTCTAGAATAACCCTTCTAATAAATCCTAAAAAAATTCTTAGCATACTAGGAAAATATATCATACCAAAGGGGTGATCTCATATGCTCAATATGGTTAAACAATACAGCTGAAACATACATAGATAAAAAATAAACTTTTATGTTAAGCTTTGAAATTGAAACATAATAATTTTTAAAATACTAGTCAACATAATAATGAAATAATAAATAAAATAATTCCATTTGAACATTCAAAACGGTATTCTACTTTTCTAATAATCACATGTACTCTCAATAACTAATCTCATAATTATGGAATGTTTTCCCTAAATATGATTCATATACTAAGATAATGATGTTAGAATAAATAGGTGATCAATTTGGTGTATGTATATTGGATATTATTGACTACCTTAGAACTGATTAAGGTTTTGTTTATTCCATCATTTCTTGAGCATTGATTTTTTTTTATTTAAGGTTTATATCAAATTTTCAATGTTTTACATAAAGAATAAGGATTCATGAACATATTCAGCAAGATTTTAAGATATTGAGTGTATTACAATGTTTTAAAAGAATACATGATGAAGTTATTTTAATTTTATTTATGTGACTAAAATGATCTTCATTATGTTATCTTTATTTATGAAATTTATTGAACTTCCTTATAAATTTTAGGATTGTGAGCTTAGATATATGTATTTTGGATAAGTGTAAATGATAGAATAGATAATGTTGAACATTTGATATTATTTTTTATGGTTAGAAAATTTATTAATATGTTTTTTTGAAATTTATAATAATATAGTTTTATGAAAAGGACATCTCGTAGGTTTGACAATAACCCATAACATTTGGAAAGGCCACAATACTTGATCACACAACCAATGAGTGATAAAGGTGCATAACCTGCCACTGAACTATTTGATGTCTTTGTTAGTATAAAATAACATCCCCTATATAAACATTATGATATAATATATGATGCAATTATGGCATTATAATACACATTTATTAATAATATCTTTCGAAATTAATTTTTTGGTTAATAATTTATTTTGTTATCATGAGGGTTTTGAATTGTTACTAATGATCATATTAATTAGATCTTGATGTATATAATTCCAGAATTTATAACATTGATTATATATGTAATAGCCTGAGTTTTTATGATACACATTATTTTAATTTCTTTGAATTCCTTTGTTTTACTCTACACGGAGATTAGCTTGCGCTATAAGCAATACTAAATCAGCTTGTTGTATACGCAACACTATTCTTGTCTTGTGTTAGTAAAAACATAATTTTCCTTTGATAGAATTTATTTCACTCGGTATAGATTTTGTACCATGTGTAAAAGAAAAATGTTTAAATTATGTTACTAGAAATACCAAATAAATATTTCTCTAAAGGTAATACTAACTTGGCTAACATTATATTCATGAATGACATTTCTCGATAGCCTACATTGTATGCAATACCGAGTTTCACTAAACAATGATATAATATTACAATATTATTTTCTAAAGGATATAAAATAACTGTTATGAGTTTTTCTAACAAATTATTCATTTTATATAACATTATCATTCATCTTATGTATTTTCTAGAACATTATATAAGAACAAATTCAGTTTATTTGTATAAATGATGTATTTTTTAAAAAATATAGTTTTACCACCATTTGATGGCACATTGAATTTGAAATTTAGTTTCTGAGACTTCAATATGTTATATCTTACAAAATATACTTCTACATTGGAAACTGAACATAAAAATTTACTTTTCTTGAATTCCTAGCATTTTTCTGATAAAATTCATATTTTAATGAGTAGTTAAATTACTACATTTTTATTCAAAACATCATTTTAATATAATTTATTTATGTAGTTATATTATCATTTCAAATGGTTTTAAAGGATAATTGGATTATTATTTTATCATGTAATCTGATTTTGGTAATTATAAGTAATTTCATATTTAAAATGGACAAAAACACATGTAAATCATTTGATATGATTTTTCATCTTAAAAACTTGCTTTTGGGTTTTGACAATGAGAATTAATTTTAAATTAATTTATTCCAATTATTTTGTTTTGAATTATGAAAAATGGATTCCATAATTGGTTTAATTTGATCCAAATTATGTTAATGTGTTACTTTAAATTCTGGATATTATGAATAGTAACTATGGTAATTTATCTTTACCATAGTAAAAAGTTAAATAGGTAAATTTGTGTAACTAATAATATGATAACGATAATAAAATTATCCTAAAACCATCCATAATCCCATTATATGAATGAAAGTTTATCTTTAACATCATTGGTTCGAAAAATAGTCATTTAATGTCCACTTGACAATGAAAATGGAATAGATATTAATAAAACCAATGAAATTGGAAACATTTCAAAATCACATATCGTATAATTATAATAATTTTAATATAGGTATTATAAGGTTATTTATCCAAAAAAATTGTTCGTGAAAATATAAAATAATTACCTATATCAAGGAAATATATTTTTAAATTTTAGGAAATAGATAATTACCATAATGTCTAAATCATTGATGATGTAAACATTATTTAATTGATGAGAAATAAATGATGAAATTTTGATTAAAATCTTAATAACCATCACTAAATCTTATTGGTCATGTATATCTCGCCCATAATCATCTAATGGTCATGATAGTTACCATTTAGATCCTCATAGAATATCTTATGATGATTATATTATTTTATTTAATGTTTAGTTAGAGTTGGCACATTCATTATTTAATATGTATGAAATTTTTTAATGTTTTATTTTATTAAAGATAAATTAGACTACATATATTCCCACGAAAAATATTAAATTTTACTTCACAAGAGTATTTTATTTTTAATTTTTACTCAAAAAATATGTATATTAAATAATTACCCAAAATCACTATAGTTTTTATTTTAATAACAGAGATATCAAATATATGTTATTAAAAATATTAAAATAAATATAATATAGGATAATTAATTTTATAAATAAAATTTAGAGATTAGATTTGACTCATTAGGAAGTTAATAAAATATTTTTTTAGTATTACACCTTATAGTGATATTTATAAAAATCCATTTAATGAATAGTGTCAAAATTGACACAATTGTTATTTTGTTAAACAAATGTTTTATATAAAAATTTAAAAATAATTAAATAAATTTAATAAAATATAATAATTATTATATAGTCAAAATTATTCTCAATTAATTATTTATAGTATAATTGTAATAAAATAAGTAATGATTTTTCCCTTTTAATATTGAATCATTTGTTATCTTAATTAAAAATAAATAGAATAACTAATAGTAAATTAAAACAATAATGTTTAAATTGACATAATAAATTTACTAAATTTTATTGTATGATGATATCTCAATCATATAATATATTATCATTGAATATATCTTGCTTTAGAGTTAATTTCACAGATTTTAATATTATTATAAATTAATATTTTTGAGGTTTCCAAAAGTGATCTTCCCCATAATTATAAAAGGGAAACACTTCCCTTTACACTTCACTTCATTTTGAGCATTAAAGCTCGACCTTACCCTACCCATATACCTTCAAAACTTCTTTAAATTAATTATAGAGGTGTTTTTATTCCTCTAAGACCATATCTAGCGATCTAAGATGATATTTAGTGGAGGCACATCGAAGAAGTGGTAAAATCATTTACCAACTCAGTCAAACATCATTCTTATTCTACATCAATTTACAGAGTTGATTCATTATAAACAAATAACTGTAGTATTACTTTTATATTGTGAGGTTATTATGATAAAGGAAAAAACCATAGTTCACCTTCTATCCATCTTAATAAAAACAAAATCACCACGCATACGTACGTGTGGCGTATCGTCTCCATGACATGGTGTAATCTATTTATCACCACCACCTTACATGGACCAGTATAAAAATGGATGTAATAACTATATATGATTATAATAAAATGGTATTTTCTCAAAAATATAGTTCACAACGAAATTCAATACCAGTACCATTTAATAATTAGGGGAATGATATCGTCTCTCGTGCATACGTACGACCTACCGTCTCCACGACACGATGAGATTAATTCAACATGTTAACCATTCAAGAATAATTATAAAGTATATACAGTAAATAATAAAAAATTATATGGAATATTAATTATAATTTATATACATATATATATTTCATTTACTTCAATACAATTCAATAAGGAAACAAAAATAGTGTATATGCAAACGTACGACCTACCGTCTCCATGAATGGTGTATTCCATTTCATTTATCTATCTATAATATATATATAATAAAAATATATGATATATAAATTATTTCTCGCATTATTTAAGTAATAAAATCATGATATATGTAATAATATCAATAATACTAAGTCAAAACACATACGGTAAATAAAACAATTTTTGCCCAAAATGTTGCTTTAGCATGGAATTGACAAGTTAATGGGTAATATAAAGTCACAAGTGAATCATATATGATATAAAAAATATTATAATTTTTTATTACAAGTTACTAATATGTTTAAATCCTATTATATAAGATGTTTATATACATATAAAGCATGTCAGTCTGAAGGTAAGGGATAATTTTGCAATCTCAATTTTTTTATCTGAGATTGTTTAAACGTAGTTATATACTGTGAATACAATTATCATCCATGTCCATGTAATCTAAAAACGTTTTCATAAAATTTATAAACCTATTAGATGAATTTATAATGTTATTTTTTCCCATTTTTACTTTTACAATATGATATAGAAGCAATATTTCTTTTATTTACCTTATGAGGTACTTTTTTACTTTTCTAGAAAAAGTATGAGAAGAATGTTTTTTAACTTATACGAAAAGAATGGATTTTTACAATTTCATGAATAATTATTTCCATGAATATTCCTCTACACTCGTTGAATTTTCTTTTCAACTAAATTCCTTTCTTTTGAAATTTCTTTGTATTTTGAGAAATGAAAATGTTTTTGAAGAAAGAAGGATATTTTACAGAAGAATTAAGTTCAAGTGTTTTATAAATATTATTTTCCATCTAATATTATGCTAATTAAATATGGTTATGTTTATATCCCTATTATTACTAATATTTGATTTTATTAATGATTAAATGATATTTCATATGGATTATGTTATGATGAAATGATTTTTATAAAACCCATTTTATTTCATTAGTTATACTATGATGAATGATATATGTTTTTGTGTCACATGTAAGAATTATTTAATTATGTGATGGGTGGGACTAATATCTCTATCCAATTCAATGGGTAAAAATTATATCTCATAATATAGACATGAAAAAAATGAAAATTAACTCTGGTTCAGTAATACATAGTTGCAATGGCATGTAAACCTGGTTTAGTAATAGTTTTTTCCACTATGATGGTCAAGGTGGCAATGCATTGGATATTATGAAAATCATATTATGTTCTTTTTTATTTACATGAAATACATTTGTTATGCCAATGATATTTTATCATGGTTATTTTCTCTTTATTATCTATACCTTACATACTATCATGATTTATTCTAGGACGCACAATTTTGATATTCCAAATTTATTTTCATGTTTTCACAATCTAATGTTTATTTTTTGTTTTATGTTATTCATGTTTACCCTTACTGAATTTTTAGATCACCATTTTTATGTTTTCTTTTCCCTTGGATATAAATTGAGGTTTTATATTGGAAAACTAAAGGGGAATATTTTTATGGGATATATTGAAGTTATTTTACTATGTTAGAAATTATGTTCGATGTTTCCAAAGACACAGAACAATTAAATTATTTAGGTGCCTTTTTGTGTTATGTATTAGGTATTCTGCAAAAGAAATGAAATTTCTATGTAGTTAAATATTGGATCATTAGAGTGATGGTGTAGTTTACATTTTGAATCTAATATGTGAAAAAGTTTGTTATATCATTGGAGTTATTTCTAAGGATTGTCGTTTGAATTACCTAAGGGAAGGTCTTACTATAGGTTATAGTCATATAATTAAGGTAGTGATCATGAATAAAAAATTATTAAAACTAATATGTTATAGATTTAATGTACTCTCCATTTGATTATATAGTTTTCCTAGTAAGAATTTTTCAAATCAGAATATTATTTTTGGGTTTTAGATGTTAGCCAGAACCCAAATGAATAATGTTAGTGATCAATTCGCTAAGAAAAATAATGATTACCCCCCCAAGATACGATTTTTTTGGGAGATGATATGAATAATATCAATGTTATAATTACACATACTATAATTCATCATAGATTTCAAAATGAGTTGATAAGGGAAAAACATTATATTAGGTCATTTATGAGGCAATGATCGAATTCTTTCAGAGGGTATTTTGATACAGTTTTCATAAAACAATGGATCAATACCATTGAAAATATATTTTTTTATCATTTTTTTTGTTAACAAGAAAAGGTCGATTAGGTAGTTTATCATTTAGAAGGTGAAACAGACCAGGAGAGGGCTCTATTTATAAATTCAATACAGCAAGTTGAAATTGAATCCATGGAATAGGATGTGTTCAAAAACTTGTTTTTTAATAAGTACTTACCTTGAATTGGTCAATCAAAGTTGGAGAAGGAGTTCCTAGAGATTATGCAAAATGATGATGAATCTGTTGTTATATATGAGGCAAATGTTTCAAGACATGAAAGGTCTACTTCTTTCATTGTCATCCAACCTGAATTTAATTTTGATCGATTTGTCAGTGTCTTAAAATGAAGCCTTTAAAGTGAATTAGAAATACGATATTTCATTAGCTATGGTGAGATTGTGTGTTATTCTATTACTGTAAAAATAGATGTTGGTGTTATATATAAATCTCATGGTTTTTACTAGAAATGAAATATGGAGTTCAAAAGAAAATTTCAAAACAATGGTGGTAGAATATGAATGTTTCCTTTTGCTAAAAGTGTGGAAAGAATCATGGTGGAGAATGTCAAAAACAGAATATCAAATGATTCAAGTGAGGAAATCAATTTCATCATGTATTTGAGTGCCGATGTAATGGGGATAATGCTGCATATGATGTGAATAGTGGAAAGACATTAAATAATGCACCGCCCAAACATCAAGGATACAACTGAAATTAAATAGGGCATTATCCTAGCCAATGCCCTAATCCAAAAGTTAATATTTATGGACGCCATCATCCTCTTAAGGTAAAATACAAAGGGAGGTCACATGCGATCACTATAGGAGATGTTGAGTATGAAAATTAAGTGGTATAATTAATATGTGTTTTTGTAAGGGGATTATAAAATAGTGTTGTGGAATCTGATTTATAATATTGTAGAATATTGGAATATCTATTTATTGGTCCATTTTGGTTTTCCATACTTATATGGTAGTAGTAATAATCAAAAGTGATTGAAATATTTTTGAAAAGTATATGACATGTTTATATTGATGGTATAAAGAGATAATGAGATGTTTGATTGTATTAATGATCTCATGCCTGATATAAGAACAAGGTTATATCGTGGTTTGAATATATAGAAATTTTTGAATTTTTGGTGTGTGGAAAGAGTTAATTTTGATAGAACACTTGTTTTAACTATGGTTATATGGTAATTCACTTTATTATCATTTTTTAAGAGAATAAATGATTATTGTGTTAACATGTTTGGAATGCGAAAACCAATGGAATCCATGTGAGATACGAGATGCAAATATTAATTCGATTTAGTTTACCACTTTATAATGTTTTATATTTTTAGTTTTTGGAATGATTGTAATGTTATCCATTTAGGGATAGTATATGTTATTTTTTTGTTGATGTTTCAAAAAATTAATGTATTATCTCACTATAGGTGGCCTTAAACATACTGGATTACCTGTGTTAACATTTTTGTTGAGATAGATGTAATGACATATAATTTTATCGCATTATATTCTAACACTTCAAGAATGAAAAATTATAAATCATTTCATTAAATAAGAAATGAATTGGAAATTTTTCAAGGCACGGATAGGAATGACAATGTACCAAAATCATGTAAGTATTTATTTTAATGAATATTTATTCATCATTAGGAAAATGATCTTGAGAAAAAAAATTATCCTAGTACCTTCATATCTGATGATTTAGATGGTCCCATAAATCATCACAGATTTTTGGATTTCTGTTAGTTAACATTCTCCAAACCTTATTCTCTATCAATATCCATCAGAACATGATGGCTAGATTTCTAATTTATATCAATGTATTGCCTTCCCACATAGATTATCATATCTGGAAACTGAGTAATGGGTAACATTTATTAACTATTATGTTTATAACATTACTTTTTAAAATAATGTTTTAGTATTTATTTTTACAATTTTTGGTTCCATAAAATATACATTCAAGTGGTAAACCATTTATAACCCCAAAGAAATTTTGAGGGAGAAATTCATTTTAAAGGGGTATAATGTACCATCTCGCGATTTTATGAGATATATTATTTTAATTTTATTTATGTTTTGTGTTTTATGCAGTAGAAATATTAGCTTGAGATATACATAACCCCTTATTAACATGCAATATACACAACACTATTATTGGCTTCTGTTAAACACAATTTCAACTTCTTTTGATAAAGTTCTTTTCACTGAGTATTGATTTTGTTCGATGTATATATTAATTATGTTTTACATATGTTTTATGCAAAAAAAAGGATAATTTTAAAAAATGAAACAATGAAATTGATTTCATTACATGCAAGAGAGACCATCCTTGATAGCTTGTATTATGCACAATATAGTGTTTCACTAAAAATGATATAGTGTTAACATATTAATATTTAATTGGAAATAAACTAGAAATTATGAATATTATTAACAAAATTTTGAATTTTATATGATATTATAATTATTTTTAGGTATTTTCTAGAACATTATATAACAATAAATTCAATTTTTTGGGTAAAAGAATTATTTTTCCAAAAATGATGTTTTAATAAATTTTTATGGAGCACCCATTTAAATTTAGTTTTTGACACCTTCATGTTTTCTATTTGGAAAAATAAACATCTTATTTGGAATAGGAACATAAAATTTTACTTTTATTGATTTTTTTTGTATTTTTCTGCTGATATTCATATTTTAATGAATAGTGGAGAATACTGCATTTTAATTCAAAACTTCGTTTTCATCCAATTTATTTATAAAGTCAAATTATATTTTGAAAATTTTTTATGTGTAGTTGGATTAATTTTCCATCATTTAATCCATTTTTTGTAAATATATGTAATTTTACATTTATATTGGATAATAACAGATGTCAATTGATTGATATGTTTTACCTTCTTAAAACCCCGCTTTTGGTTTTGGAAATGAGAATTAATTTTAAATTAATTTCTCTCAATTATTTGATATAAATTAATAAAAATGGATTCCATATTTGGTATCAGTGCATTGAAATTATCTAAATAGTTTACTTTTATTTTTTGATATTATGAATTGTAACTACGGTAATTTTTATTTACCATAGATAAAGGTAAATCTGGTAAATTTGGGTAACTAATTATATGAGAAGCACAATAAAGATATCCTAAAACCCACAAAAATAAAATTTATAAATTAATTTCTACCATTAACATATTTGGTTCGAAACATAGTCATTTAATGTTCATTGAGTAATGAAAATGATATATATTAATAAAAACAATGAAAGTAACAAAATGTCAAACTCACATTTTTTATAATCATAATTATTTCAATATTGGGGTAACCAAGTGATATCTTCAAAAACATATTCCATGGAATGAATGAATAGAATAGTTAACTACATCATGTTAATATTTTTGGGTTTTTATGAAATAAATAATTACCTTAATGTATTAATCTTTGTTGATGTAAACATTAATTAATTGATGAGAAATCAATGATTGATTTTATAAAAATCCTACTTTATCATAATTTATTTTTAATTTTTACTTAGAAAATAATTATATTAAATAATTATGAAAAATCACTGTATTAATTTTTTTAATAATAGATATATCAAATAAATGTAAATATAAATAATAAAATAAATAAATAATTTATAATTGATTTTTACAAAAAAAATATATATATTACCTTGACTGATTAGGATATTATAAAATAATTTGTTCTTGGATAAAACATTATCTTTATATTTATAACAATCTATGAAATTAATAGTGTCAAAATTAACACAATTGTTATTTTGTAAAATAATGTTTTATAAAATTATTTAAAAATCATAATGTGAATTTAAAAATATTTAATATTTATTATATGGCCTAAAATGTTCTAAATTATTTATTTATGTTATAATTGAAATAATATAAGAAAATATTTCATCATTTTAATGTTGAAACATTTGTAATCTTAATTAAAATTACAAAGAATAACTAATGGTCAATTAAAATAATAATGTCTATATTGACATCAAAACATGTCTAAATCATATTGGATGATGAGATTAAAATATTATCATATCTTATATTCTAATATATATCATTTTGGAGGGATTTGGATTTATTTTCAAATTATTATAAATTAATAATATTTAGGTTTTCAAAAGTACCCCTGAGCACAATTATAAAAGGGAACATCACCCCTCGCCACTTAACTTTATTTTGAGCCATCAACCTCAACCATAACTTGACCATTTCAATTATAAAATTTCCAAGAAACATTATATAAGCCCCTAAATTCATAAAATACTAAATATAGCTATCTAAGAGGAGATAGAGAGGAGGTACATCGAAGAAGAGGTAATATCATTAACAAACTATTTCAACCTTATTTCTTCTCAAACTTCATCCTCAAGAGTTGTTTAGTTATAAAGTAATAAGTCAAGTTGTAATTATATAATGAGAGGTTATTATGATTTTAAACAACCATATTCCACCTTCTATCTATCCTATAAGAAATGGAATCACCACGTGTGTGTACTCTGACTTACCATATCCAAGACATGGTGTAATATGTTTTTCTTCACCACCTTACTTAGGTGAGTATAAATATAGATTTAATAACTATATATGACTATTTTAAAATGATATTAAATTTAAAATATATTAAAAAATTATATTAAAACCATTATAATTCATGAATTTTGTGAATGATATCGTAGCTCGTTTGTACATACGGCCTACCGTATCAACGACACTATGATATTCTTTCTCCATATTAACTATTCGAGAATGGTTATAAATTATATATAACAAGTAAGAATGAAATATATGACATAGTAATTATACTGGATTTCTGTATATATATATCATTTAGTTACTTCCATTTAATTCAATTTGGAAATGGAACATTTTTAAGTCGTACGTACGACCTACCGTCTCTATGAACATTGTCTTCAACTTCATTTATCTATCTATTATATATATATACACTGAAAATTTATGATATATAAATCTAGGTTCACATTATTCAATTATGTAAATCATAATCAATGTAATAATATCAATAATAAGAAGTCAAAACAAATATGGTAAATGAAACGATAATTACCCTAAACATTGTTTAACATGGAATTTACAAACGAATGGGTAATATGAAATCATTATTAAATAATATATGATATAATAAATCTTATTATGTGTATATTAAAAGTAAATAATATTTTTAAAATCCATTATACAGGGTGATTGTATACATACAAATCATATCAGACCCTAAGTAAGGGATAATTGAGCAATCTTAATTTTTTATCCCAGATTGTTTATACATATGTATTTAATATGGATATATTTATCATCCATGTACATGTTTTATATAAATGATTTAATAAGATGAATACAAATTTTATATGAAAGTATAATGTAATTTTTACCAAATTTTGAATTTTACTATATGGTATAGATGGAATATGTATTTTATTTACCATATGAGGTACTTTTTTACTTTTCTGTAAAAAGTATGAGGAAATGGTTTTTTAACTTAAATGACTTGAATGGATTTATACACCTTCAAGAAACCATATTTAGTTGAAGCTTCCAATACACTATTTGAAGATTATTTTCAACTAAATTATTTTATTTTGAAATTCTGGGTCACATTTAGAATAGTAAATTTTTTGGAAGAGGAAAGGATATTTTTCTCAAGAATTGTGTTCAAGGGTTTTATCAAAATTATTTTCAATCTATGATGATTATTTTTTAAATAGAGTTATGTTTATATCCCAATTATTACAATTAATTGATTTTACTAATTATGGAATGATATTTGATATGGATTATTTTATAATTTAATGATGTTTATGTTGCCTATTTTATTTTTTTGTTAACCTTTGATAAATGATTTATGTTTTTGTGGAAAATGAAAGAATGAATTCACTATGAGATGGGTGGGACCTATATCTTACTACAATGAATTGGGTAAATATTTATATCTCACGATATATACAGTAATTTAATTGAAAGTAAACCCAGTTTCTTAATACATGGTGGGAATGACGCTAGTTCAGTAATGGATTTTTTCCATTATGATGGTCATGGAATCAATTCCTTGGCTACTAAAATAATAATATTAAGTGCTTATTTATTTTCATTGATACATGTTTTATTCCAATGATATTTTATCATGTTTAATTTTACATTATGATATATGTCTTATGTACTTACAATATTTATTCCATGACTCGTGATTTTGATATTCAAAATTTATATTCATGTTTTCGCATTCCTATGTTTATGTTTTGTTTGATGTTCTTCATATTTACCAATATTAAGAATTTGAGCTCACTGTTATTATGTTATCATTTACCCATGATATAAATGAGGTTTATATGTTGGAAAAATAATGGTGAATTCCATTACAGAAGATATCTAAGAACATTCACAGTGTTATGAGATTATGTTCCATGTTTTCTAAGAAACTAAACTAATACGATCTTTGGGTGTATTTTTGTTTCATGTATCAAGTATTCAGAAAAAGTAATTTAAAATCAATATATGTCAATATTGGGTCATTAGAATATATCATATATATATATACAATAATGAAATATGAAATGGAATACACTATTCACAGTGACATTAGGCCATACATTCCCATGAAGGTTGTTTATGTTTTAATATTTTATTGAATAGAACAATTACAAAACATATATATATATATATATATATTATTTAAATAGAGTTTCAATGTTATATATTTCATATTTATTCATTATATATAATGTTATAATAATATATTAATGGTTAACATGGAAGAAGAATCTCGTCACGTCATGAAGACGGTAACCCGTACATAAGCACGAGGGATGATATCATTCTGTAGTTGTAAAGTTAAGGAATTTTTAAAGAATATAAATTATCAAGAAAAAATATCTTTTAATATTTATTATTTAAATCCTTAATATTCATCATTATAAACATATAAATATTTTATATAAGAGAAACTTTTTACATCACGGAGTGGAGGCAGTAAGTCGTACATACGTACACATGGTGATATAATTTTTCGTAGGATGGGTAAAAGGAGGAATATGGTTGTCCTATATTAATAAATATGTTTTATAATATAGTATATTTTCTATTTATTAATTTATTATGGAAAAAACATAGGAAAAGAAATAAATTTTAAAAAATAACATTGAAAGAGTTGGTAAAACAATTTCCTCTTCTTCAAGTGTCTCCTTTTAATTTGCACAAAAAATCTCCAAAAGTTTTCTTTATGTACAATGTATGGATTCTAGGATGAAATGAGGGATTTTGGGATTGAAAATGGGAAAGGTATTGACTATAATAATAGATTTTGATGTTTTGAATAATTGTGAAAAAGGTGGGCTCTTTTATAAGAGAGGTGGGGGCACTTATGAAAACTCCAAAACTATTTATTTATTATAAAATAATTTTTGATTTATAATACCGATAATGTGATATATTTAGAGATAATATTAGTATGGGTAGATGTATTCTGAAAATATATTTTTAGACAATGTATAGGTAATATAATTTACATTATCTTTTGTATTTAATACGTAGTTAAAAAATATATCTTTCACCACACAAACTTAACTTTTTGACACTGTATGGTTAATATTGTTACTAAAAAATACAAAAAGAACCAAAATTGTACAATTAATGACATATTTAACATTATAAATTTTATTTGGAGAAACCATAGATTTTAATTAATTATATAAAATTTAATAAAATATTTTTTATTTTAATGTATCATTTTTGTCAGTTTTAATACTATTCAATATTTGTATTTTTTATATATAAAAAACATGATAAAATAGAACAAATACTTCAGATATATAACTAACATGTGATGCTTTTCTATAAAATTTTTCTACTTCATTAATAAACTGATATTTTATTTATTTTAATATATTATTATTTCAATTATTTGATATATCAATTAATTAAACAATTACAAAATCACTATTATACAAGCTATTAAGAATGTTATTTATTTTCTAAAAACTAAAAACAAATTATCATCGTTAATATCAATATATAAAATTAAATATGAATATTTATAGGCTAATATATATATATAATATATTACTCTATTATAAAAATTATTTATTTATTAAAATTTCAATAGAACACTATTATCTATTTTTAAAATAAAACATGATAAATTTCATTATCATACACAAGTCACATTAAAAGTATCATATATTACAAATAATGACTATTTTGGCTATAATAAACATATAAAATCAAATTAGGAAATGTTTTAGCAAAATTTTAAATTATTATAATAGTAGTTTTACATTTAATTACCCTATTTACAATTAACCGTGATAAATAAAATACAAATGCTGCGACTAAAAATATATTGTGATCCTATTAGACCATAATTTTCATAATGATTAAAAAAATATGTGACAATTTTTTGAAATTCAATTCACATAAGTGATAAAATTATTTTTGATGCTAATCCTACAAACGTGGCAAGAAGGCAGGTGAAAGAGACGTTAAAAAGTTCAATAAATTTTTATATTTAATTATATAAAAAAAATTGTTCCAATTATTTATATTGGGTTAATATGTGTTTTATATATATATTTGGACATTAATATATATTTTTATTAATATAATTATTAAATTAAAAAATCTTTATTTTTAAACGAATGTAGTTATTTTACTATTCATTAAAAATTCACCCTTTTGAGAAAATTACCAATGATTCGCTCTAATATAATTTTAATCTTATGATTTCATAAATGATGTCTATTTTACCAAATTAAATTTATATGAGTGTAAAAAAATAATTTTTTTTCAAATGGCTATATTTGTAGATGTTTTAAAAAAATATCATTTCTAAACATATAACTATTTTACCAAAACATATATTCTTTATTATAAATATGTTTTATTTATATGAAACTGTTATAAATAACATTTAAAACATTTATGAATATTTAAAATATCCTTCCACATGGTTGAAGTAGTGACACATCTTTGAAATAAATAATCTAAATCCTCACTATGTTGATGAAAAAAGACACAAACAGATCACAGTGAAATACCAAGAACCTGGAAAGAGTTATCAGTGGGAAGTTTCCCATGGATCAACCTCCTAATCAGAGTAATCCTAGAAGGAGAAAGAATGTTTCTTTAAAAATTACCAATCCATTTAAGACTCACCCCATGAGCAATAGAATGAGAATAAAATGTATTTGGAGAAATAATACCAGAAGAATTGAAAATCCAAATCCAAAATTAACCAATAGAGGAAAAATGATAATCCATTACAACCTGTTTAAAATGATCTAGAACAACTTCAATATTCAGAAACTGGTCCTTTTTTATAATATCGAGATAAATGTTTGAAAACTCTTGATTGAGAGACTCTATAAGAGGAACTCCAATACAATTATACTTATACAACTAATGATAGGAATGTTTAGAGACATACCACGAGCATTAATATCAATAATTGAAAATATTATCTTGAGAGAGGGCCAAACCGAGCAGTCCAATTGATCTAACGACCCTATTTTTAGGCACGTGCTAAGTTTTTCAAACAAAATACCACATGGTATAATTAAAAAAATAATTAAAATATGTTATTATCATGTCAATGTAATCAATAAATATTTTTATAACATTAATTATGTCAAATTATATTTATTATAATATATTTAATTTCATTTATATGATATCTCCACTAATTTATCAATTACTACATCATTATTTACTAGCCATTAATTAATTATTATCTTCTCTAAAAATTAAAAACAAACATTCATGATAAAGATAAATTTCTTATAATTCATGATAATAATTATAATCTAGTTTATCTTATGTATAAACATATATTAAAAATAATTTAGTAATCAAAATATGAAAATGAAACATTTAACACTTCTTTAAAAGTAATATAATAATTGTGTTAATATGAAATAACTGGATTAAAAAGGTTTATATTTTTGATATAATGATGATTTTGGTCATGAAACACTTATCCAATAAATTCAAGAAAACTTTTAGTGTAGATTTATATTCTTATAATATTTTTTAAACTTCAATGAAATAATTTCGTTTATCTGTGGTAAATAAAATTTAATAGTTACTCTTCGAACTAAATTTTTTTGATCCAATGAGACCAAATATTTCACTCTGATTATAATAATTTCTGTATATTTTATGAAATTCAATTCATAGAGGTATTAAAATTACATTTAATGTTAATTCATTAAATGTGGCAAGAAAGAGGGTAAAGAAGACGTTAAAACGATCAATGAATTTTTTTGTATAATTATATTATATAAATAATTCAAATCACCTATAGTGGGTTAATAAGGTTATAATTTATATATTGTGAGATTTAAATAAAATAAAATAAAAATAATTATTTTAGTGAAAAATTAGGGTTTTAAACAATAAATTAGAACATTAACTATTTAAAATAAAATTATGACTTTCAGAAAAATACAAAAAATATACCAAAAGATAATTATGAAATTAAGAAAATAAAAATTATGTATATTTTACAAAATTCTATTAATATGAGTTTCTTAAAATAAATATATAATTTTTAAGTAAAGGCTCTAAAATTATGTAACATTTCAAATATAGTGTTTTTAAACATATAAATATTTTACCAAAACAAACACATTTCATTGTAAATATGTTTTATTTATGTGAAACCATTTTGAATAAAATTTAAAAATAATTTATTATTGGTCATATTATTACAACAAATGGATATGTTATAAATATTACATTTAAATATTTTTTATAGGAATGTTTTGTTTGGTAGAAACTCAATCTTGTGTTCAATGCAAGCGAAGTCGGTTTTGATTGCATTATAAGCTATTGAATTTCATTAAAAATATTATATACTATGAAATAGTTGGGTGTTACATTATCCTACCCTTCAATAAATTACTTCCTCATAATTTAAAATTGGTCTTTGAAAATAAAAGGTTCATACTAGGAAATACCATTGTGGAATACTGACCTAAAAAACTGGGATAGAATAATTTTAATTTAAAATAAAAGGATGTATGAATGTTACCAAAAATAACACATACAATGGATTCATTTAGGAAACCATGGACATGAATGTAAAATTCATCCATCGATGTCTAATGTAGAGTTATTGATAACATGATGAAGAAGAAGTAAACATCCATAAAGCAAGAAGTTGGTAATGATAGTTATGGTGTTTCCAAAAGTGACCCTCACATATCTTATGAAAGGGACCTCTACTTATCTTTTATTCATAGCTATATAAACTATTGTCTCAGCCAAAACCTTTCCATTTCAACTCCCAACTTCCCTCAATTTAATCTAGAGGTCATACCTTTGTTATAAATCCAACCTGTAGAGACTTTTTGTGAAAATAAAATGGAGACACTTTTAGAAGAGGTAATTTTTTGACCAATTATATTCAAATTTTTTCTTATACATAATATTATAATGTTTCATTATAATAATATAATAAATTCAACATAAAATAATTTTATATATGTTTTTATGATTTTGGAACAACCATATTCTTCATTTTACACATCCTATGGAAAACATTATCACTATGGGTGTGTACAAATGACTTACCTTCTCTACAGCATGGTGTAAATTATTTTTCCAGTATAATTTAAATATATGACTATGATGATGAATATAAAATATTTTAATAATAAATAGGATATCATATTGTTTTTTTATAATTCCAAGTCAATAAAATTCATTACCTGTTACTATTGCAGAATGATATAATCACTCGTGTGTACGTATGACATACCATCTCCACAGCGCGATGCGATTCATCCTATAATACAACCTTTTAAAAATGAAAAAAATATACATACTAAATATGTAATAAATATATGAAATAATAGTTATACTAGAATAATTTGTATTTATATATATATATATACATATATGTCATTTAATTTCTTCCATTCAATACGGTAAGAAAACAAAAACACCATCATGCATACGTATGAAATATCATATCTATGAATGGTGTATACCATTTCATAAATATATCTATTTAATATATGAATATTTTAAATATCTATTATATATAAATCATTTTTTACATTTTTTAATTATTTAAATCATGACATATGTAATACGATCATGAATAACACGTTAAAAAATGTTTAATAGACAAAGTAGTTATTACTCGAAATGACGGATTAACCCAGAATTGTTAGTAAATGGGTAATATAATGTAATAAATGAATCTTATATGATATCATTATTATCATTATGGTTCTGTTATAAGTTAAAAATATGTTTACAAACATTATATAGGTGATTTAGACACCCACAGAGAGTATCAGAGCTTCGAGAATGGAATTTCAATAACATTTTTAACATTCGTAAGATATAAGACACATTCATAACATATTTCTTGTCTGTGGTGTATGTAATTATCCTTTTGTATTCTATATCATGAATACATTTATCTTCATGGTATTTATATATTTATTAGATGATATTGGGATTATTATTTCTATGCTAAATTTTGTAAGGAATGCGTTGAATGGGTAATGAATTAATTCTTTATCCATATCAATATTCATGATATTATAATACCGAGTTACTTATGTCTATAAGACATTAGAAATAAAATTTTAGTTATATTTTATGTTCATTCAAATGTTTTAATAAAACTATTTTGTGGTTATCTCATATGTGTAAATTTCACAATATCATTTTAATTCTAAGTCGATTATATATAGGTACCTACTAAGACATCATTATCATCTTTGTCCATGTTTCATAAAATGTATCTCAAAATATTATCAAAATTGTTTAAAATTATTATTTAAACTTGTTATAAATTTTATTAAAGGACCATTTTTGTGTTCTATAAACAATGTACATTATGGCATATTCGATAAAATAAGGAATGAATGTTTTTTAACTTATATGGTGTGAGTGGATATATACCACTGTTTTGACCCCATAACATTTTGAATCTTACATTTCATGATTACAAGTCTATTTTCAAAAGAAATGTTTTCTTTTTATTATTGTGCGACATTTATATTATTTCAATTTATTAAATGGTATTTTTAACGCAAATTTTTTTAATGATTTGATTAGATTATTTTCATCTATATCAGCATCCTTTATTATATTTAAAGCTTAACTAAGGTTGATTAATTTTGATACAATCATATTTATTGTATTAAATGTTTAATAATATGTTTGATACAATTCATGGTTAATGGAGAACGTATTAACATTTTATAATATAGTTTTAACCCTTAATCTATGCTTTACCCTTTATATATGAGGAATGAATTAGAAATAGTATGTGATAGGTGGGTCCTGTTATTTACCCAAAAAGCGTCAATATTTATAATGAGACAAACAAGTGTCTTGGCATGAGCCCTGATAGTGTAGTTATGAATTTCATTGGCACGAGTCCTTGATGGTAAGTTTATGATGGGTGGTATTATTTATTCCCCCATTTTGAGATTAGTGAATTATATTACATGTAAATATTCAACTAGTAGAACATCCATGATAAGGATTATATGGAATTATATTATTTTGAAGAAAATGTTTTAAAAGGCTTGTGTTTTTTTTACCGTGCCTTAAATGTTTATGCTTAATTATAATAGCTTTTTCTATATTGTTTATCCTTAGTGAGCATATAAGCTCACCCCTTTCATATGTTTCATTTTTCACTAAGATGTGACTGTATATATTATGAATGGCCTGAAATGATAGTCTAAGAGATATAAAAGTTTTCAATAGAGACACTATATTTTTTCATTTCAAGTTGCAATGTAAAACTTATATTTTTTATCTAGTTTTTCCAAGCCTACTAAACTAACTAGTCCTTCGGGATTTTATTTCATGTGATCATTTTCAATGAAATAATATAATGCAAAGGATATGGGAATATGTGATCGGGGTGTTACAATTCTCATTTCCTATTACGGATCATGACACACCTGTTTCCTATTTTGGATCAAGAAACACCTATTTCCAACTATTTATATGGACATTCCTATTTCTCATTGTTGATAAACCCTTCAAATTGATTACCATCATTATATCATGATATGTAAATTTTTACCCAATGCATTATAGGTAGTTATATCACCAACCCATCACATAATGAAATTTCACGTATGTGTTCCATAAGATCATAATCATTCATCATATCATACACAAATAAAAGTAACGGGTATCATAATAATTTCATCATATTATAACCTGTGGAAATGATTTCAGTTTTATAATGAGTTCATCATTGAATTATCCATGATGAAATCAGGTATCATATTATTTGTTTTCATGGTATAACCAATGGATGATAAACATGTTTAATATATATCCTGATAACATAACCATAAATTATTTTGAGAAGGAATGATAATGTTTTCCTTAAATCATATCACAGTAAATCATAAAACATAACAATGGATGTCATTATATCAAGATATGTATTTTGAATGATAGAATGGATCCTTTCTTAAAGAAAACAACCGTTCATGATAATCACTTTTTATTGAATAAAAAGAATAAAAATCCTTTTATTTGAAATCATCATTAAAAAGTTATCGAATATAATTGAAAAAATATTTAAAACATTTCATGAAGAAAAATTTTATTTCAATATTAAATCAAACTATTTTTAAATAATAATACAATTTGAAAACATTTTTCAATTGAAATAACATTGAAAACATAAAAAATAATCTATGAAAACATTTCCAATTGTTTTTAATCATAAAACACCTTTTTTGAAATATGTTTTTTAACCAACTTACATTAATGAATGTTCAAAATATTCGAGAACATGTTATAAATGAAAATATCCATGAAAAAATTCGACATAAAATAAATTGAAATGGGAATCAGAAAGGGGAGATACTCATCGAACTATCTTGAGGGTCCTCTTTCAAGGGCCAGCCATGAGCTAGCAATTTTTCCATAATTATAGATAGGGTTAATGCCCAAATTTAAACTGGGAAGGGAAATAGTTTATCAACGGAGGGCCGGATTAGTCTGGGGAGGTTTTTTATTGTATCCAAATTGGTTTACACATTTATGATTTATAGATGGTTTTGAGGACTTATTAAGCGTTTAAATGTGGGAATTAAGAAATATATTTTGGGTGGGAATTTTTAGGATAGGATATTTATTACCATCTATGGGAAGTAAAGTTATAACGCAATTTCTAATGGAGGAATGGGAATTAATAATACCATTCTTTTTAATAACTCCATTCAAGACATGCTTGCTTGGAATCTCATTCACAGCAGCAACGACTTTATGGGTTTTCTCAATTCTCTTTTTGCTGAAAATTTTGGGCATGGTAATTATATTTACCTTTAATAATACATTCGGCCAGAAATTAAGTCATATTTTCAAACTATTAAGTCATGTTCATGAAGGATGGCCAATAAAAATTATAGTCTCAACTTTTTCTTTGATAATTGGATTTCCTCTCCATTAATTGATGCATTACATCTCTAAGATCTAAATCATTATGACCATATCCTTATCAAAGAATTATTCGAGGATCCTCAGTTTCCATTATTGGATGAGCTTCTGGGGATTATTGATAGTTTTAATTTTTTATCTTATTGTGTCTTTCTAGCATCATATCATCCTTTAAATGGTATTCTTATTAGAAAAGGATACTATAAATTTACCTCTTGAGACTCAAAAATGTATCTTTTTCAAATGACATGTTTTTATTCTGGTTATGTATATGATTCCACACATGGTTTTTATTTTCATCTATCGGCATTTTATTCTGATAAAAGAGGTTATAATATCCCCAAGAAGGACTTACCAAACCATCACTACTTGTCAGAACCCTCGAGCATATACGGAGTCCGGAT
This sequence comes from Viscum album, assembly GCA_963277665.1. Taxonomy (NCBI): domain Eukaryota; kingdom Viridiplantae; phylum Streptophyta; class Magnoliopsida; order Santalales; family Viscaceae; genus Viscum; species Viscum album. Next base: position 1,553,901,204 of record OY728165.1, read on the forward strand.
TGAGGGCATGTGGCAAACCATTTCAAGGAACCATTTAGTTCCTCCAAAATTAGGATGTCTAGAAGATCATGATTTAGGTAGTTATTTTCATGTGATTTTATTTTCCTTCATGCATATCCCATAACAATATAATTCTATATCAGGACACAACCATGAACATTCATAGATGAATAACATAAATGACAAATCAACCACTTTTCAAATTTTTAGTCATGATAAGTGCATTAACTAATATATCAATTACTTATTACAATAGTTCTTCATATTCCTTTTTCAAAATAAACATAACACATTTATGATAAATGTTGGTTAACATGTTTTCTTTTTGGGGTAAATTACAAATGAAATAATGATAGAAACCTGATAGACAAATGGAGATATATACATTGTTTATGTTTGTTGGTGTAGAATATTCCTATAAATCCATTTTTTCGCATGAACAATTGAGTTTCCATACTTAATTTCAATACAGAAAAGAAAAGAAATTATTTTAATCCCAAATTAATGTTTTATAAACATCCTAAATAACGGTTTTCTTCTTAATAGTCCTCATATCAACCCATAGGGGGTTCTCATGGGACTTATAGATATTAGAGTATATCAATAATTTATCAATAAATACCAAAAATGATCATGATATTATTTTAATACCTTATTCATTAGAACTATAAAAATAGAGGGTGCATTAGTCAGTCAATATAGTATTACTATAATCTCATATTGACCATACCTGGTTCGAAATGTTTTCTAGGGAAAATTTTCTTTCTTTACACAAAATTAATGATATCCAGAATGAAGGTAAATCCTTGATAAATATTTATGTCTATGAAGTTGATCATATTAATAATCAATATTTGACATATTTTACTAGTTATTTATTGTTATTTCATTGATTTATCTATTTCCATTACATAACCTCATGGTTCAATCATTATTTTAATCAAAGTCAAAAAGGGGTTCCACATGGATAAACTCTAAGGACAGTAATACCCATAATACTCAACCCATCTAGTAGTTTTTTAGCACAACTAATTTTATAATAACTAGTATATAAGGGGACATTAATATTGACCTTGTGTCATTGATTAAATCAATGGTAAACTCAATTTTATGATCAGGTGGATGTCTGGATAATTCATTAAAAAATACATCAATGTTTTCATCTAAAATATGTAAATCCTCATTTGGAGAATTTTATTCATCATCCATAGATTATTTATTATTTTCCTCCACAATAATTTCATTCATTATAGCTACTGTGGGTGGATTTACATATGAATCAAATGATTATGTTTCTTATATTTAGATAAGTGAATCAATATAATCCTAAAAAATCATGACTTCCTTATTATCATAATAAATAATAGCATCAAACTTCAAAATCTAGTCCATATCAAGATTTACATCAAATTGAATAATATGTATTATGTAATGGTTTGCAACTAAATAGATTTTATGTGACATTATGTGGACTGACAGACACATCATTGTTACAACAAAACATTCCTCAGTAGTTTTGACTGACAAGTTCATTATTAAATAATGATATAAATATGTAATATTATTGATAAATGGGTTTTTTATAACAATATACAATGATCCATAATCAAATAAATCAATTGTTGTGTTTGAATAATTTTTATTAGTGCCATCTATTACATCATCAAGAACATAAAACTAAGTTCTTGTAATCACATAAACTCAGCCATTCTCACCTTTCCTTTTCTAGGGAAGTTTCCTTGACTATTATGATAATTATTTGCATATTGTCCCATCTAATTACAATTTTATCACTGGGCACTGGTTGCATATTTATTTCCCTTCAAATCAGAAGCATGATGACCATTCTCACCACACTTATAAGAAAATATTTGTTATTTTCATGTAGGCATCGAGGTGTTTACTCCCTTACATATCTCATGTTATAAAATTACAATTTTTATTCTTCCCTTTATAAAATAATTTCTATACCATTATTTCCTTATATTGTATTTTCATTATGTTATAAGACATATAAAATTCTTCTCCCTCTTAGTAGTAAATTAGACTATATATTCTTTATGTTGAGAATGTTTTGGGTGACTATTTCCCTTCATATATAAGGTTCTAACCAATCAAAAAATTGATAAATATTTATTTTTAGATTATATGAATAATCTACAGAATGCCTTTTTTTTCTGTAATGTTTTATTCATACATGGAAACATTTTATTCCTATTTTTTCCCACCCCCATGAATTATCACTCCATATCATCACATTTTTCATAAGGGAAATACTTTTCAAATAAATTTCTTTTAAAATAATTACATTCTATATTTTAAATATCTCCATCCTCCTTTTTCGAATTGACAAAAACCTCCGATCTGCATATCCTAGGAGAATATAAAACACAATAAAAACATTCTCTATTTAGTTACTTCAAAAAGAGGGAAATATATTCTCAATATAACTTATTCATTTCTTGGATACAAAATGGATTTTATTTCCCATTAAAGGATAGAGGATATTTTCATATAAAGGTGTGTAACATGGTCACACAACATTGTGGATCAGGATGCACCATGTAAGTATGTTTATTTCTCATAACCACATCTAGTATTTTAAATATATTTATTTGTTGTTTATCTCCGGTTAAATATACTGGTCCAAAATAATTATCATACATAGGAGGGTTATCCATATATACAGTACATTTATTAATATGACATCCATAACCTTAGCTAGAATCCATGTCTAATCAAAGTAAAACACTAAATTTGTATTTGAATAATGATGCATAATTTTAAACTAAAATAACATGTTGCATAAATAAAAAAATTTAGAATAGTTTATCACATAAACATGAATTCATTTGGGACATATTTAATTTAAATCACTTGTAATGGTTTTAAAATAAAATGTGAATCATCCAAATAATATCCTCAGAGAATGTCAAACAATGTGTGCAGTATGACCCATTAGCACGTACTATTTTACATAAAGTTAGGCTCGACGCACATTGTCAGAGTTGTTACCCTAGGTACATCTGTTCATGAAGAACGTCTAGTTTTAGTACAAAGAAAGGGACGTATTTCTTGAAATACCCAAAAAATCTACATTACCAATATTATATTATATTCCTCTATTATTATCCTTAGAGAAAATGATAATTTTATGTTACCAAATTATTTTTCCCTTCTAAATCATTTTTTCAAGGATTCTAGTAAACTTCCTCTAATACAAATTATAATGACCATGACTCTAATAGCTCTGAGATGATGCCTTACTTTATTACATGGGTTCTATGAATTAGATACTAGATCCCAAAGTATGAATAATTCAATATCTTTTTAAAACTATAAAGCAAAATAAAATTAATTACAAGTTTAGAGGAAAACAAAACATAAAAAATCCATTGGAATCACCCATAATCTCTAAGATTGTCCCTCTACGAAATTTATAATATACACCATCACATCATGAGGAAAAATAAATATTAATTAAGGGGTGATCTAAAATTCTCAATAAAGGTACGCAATAAAATGGAGGATGTTGTAAATAAACATAAGCAATAAGGAATGGTGAATAACTATAAATACATTCCATTGAAATATAATATTGAGCATGATATATTAGGAGTAAAATATGATGAAATAATTCTTTAAATTATCACATGAGAATGAATCTTAACCATGGATATTATTCTAGTTTAATATTATCGAATAGTATCAATTAATAGTATAATAATGCTGGAAATCATAATTATGGAGACGTTAAACATACTGTTGAGGATTGGACGAAGACATATAAAAATAAATAGCAAAGGCCTGAGCCAAATACCAATCTCATTTGTCTCATGAGACTTACTAATAAATCTATGGACTATAGAGGGACATTACCATAACTGAATAAGTCTAATTCATTCATAGTATAAATGGTGTGAACCGTAATCAACATATACATATGATACATAAATACATTTCTCAATTCCAAAAACACAATCACTGATAATTCTCAGTAATATGGTGAATAATATCAAGATAGTACAACCCCAATAAAACTGATCGTAAACCATTTATTAAATGATATTATATTATATCATAATATTTTTCTCCCAATTAAATAAAATATTAAACAATAGGTGTTTAAATATATGAAAATACACAAATAAAATCATCTATGTATTATTTAGAGAAATACATTTTTTCTTTAGATAGAAGAGTTCTTTTGGAAAATCATTTGTATTAGTTAAAAAATTAGAATGTAACATATATATCAATAAATTAAAAGGTAGGGATAATTAAATAATATTATAGGCATAATAAATTTTTAAATTAATTAAAAATATGTAAAAATATTAATTATGAGACATTATAAACGAGCCTATTTATTGCTGTAAAAGGACACTACTAAAGAATAATTAATATAGAAATTATTTTTATAAAACCAAAAATGATCCATGATTGTTTTTCATTATAAAATTATTTATTTTATAATAAAAAATGTGTCTTTAAACAGATCATGGGGTGAACATGAAATTGGGTAAGAAACTAAGAAGATCCATTAAATATGGCTTTCTTATTGGGAATAATTGAGAAGGGAAATTTATAAGAAAAAATTAATTCCCATAAAAGAAGATTTAAATGATCATGATACATGAGTTGGGAACATATGCAGAAAATTTAGAACAATTCTATAAAAATAAAGATATTTGATTTTGGGTAAATAGAGAAAATTTGTAACCTAAATGAAAAAAAATGTTTGGGGACAATCCATTACCTTATGTAAGAAATGTTCATCAATTATACTGAATGTCTTTGATAATGAAATTATATTAATTATTAATTTAATTTATAACCACTTAAAGAGAATTTTATTTATCATAATTATATTAATTTTATTTATGTTATTTTTAATGAGTTATAAGAATCAATATCGTCGTTCGAGATTGTTCGTTTCATTATTATTCATGGTTTTTTCACTTTTATAAATTTATGAATGATCATGTAAAACGAGAATTATTATCTAGAATTAAAATTATATGATATTTAGGAAATTACCGGAGATTAAATTATTATATATATATATTTAATTTTTTTAGATATGAGGATGATTCATTAGATTAAATATTAATTATAATTGGTCAAATTATTTTAGAGTTTGTTCAATAATCATGAACTAGTTTTGACAAATGAATTGATATTATGTATACATATATATTTTATAGATATTAAATTTTTTTTTCATTGAAGATATTAATGTATCTTTTAAAAATAATATTCGTATTATGTCAAGAAATAGAGGTGTAATTTAAAATAAATTCATGTCGTCCATGAAGTCAGTAAATCAGCACCTCAGAAGTGATGTTTTTATTTTTAGAATAAAGAGTAGCTAATAAGAGAACTATTGGTTGGTATAACAGTAAAAATTTAAAATAATATTATTTCTGAGATACATTAGGTATCATTATTTTATTGATAGAGTAGCAAATGGGATTATATGAAATGAAATGAAATTGAAATAAAATTAAAATAATGATATGATATTTTACCTATTGAATTCAACTCATTTAGAATATCTTTAAAGAAAATTGAAATAGTATTTTTGGTCAGAAAATCAAAAATATACCATGGGGGAGAGGTTTGGGATATTTATTAATAAAAAGTCGGTAGATCTTCTAGTATTTGGAGGTGTGAGGAGATGAGGGGGTGAATGGTGGTATTTATAGTGGATGAGAGGGGGAGTTTTCTCATTATTTTATTCATTAGTCTGTCTTGTTTTCTCATGAAAATGAGTATTTTGAGATGCATCATTAAATATATTAAAATAATTAAGGATAATTTTATATTGTGGTCTTATATCATCCATACATCATCCAAGACACAATAATTCATGTATATTTCAAATATAGTAAAATACCATATTTTAGTATTCACATAAAATGCATGTATTTTAGGAAAATACCAAAAAAAAACAACATAAACATTTTATGACTTTTATAATTAGAAAATAGAATCCATTTTAGGAAAATAAATTTCAACATATGAGAAATTTATTTTTAAATTAAATTCATTTTTTATTCAAAAAATAAAGATTTTAAATTTATAACTAATTTTATTGAACTTTAAAAAATTCTATATGGTCTCATTAAATTATCAGATACTCATAAGAAAATAATAAATTAATTTCAAAATATATTTTTGGATGTAAATATTCAATTAAATCATTATGTTAATTATAATGTTTAAAATAAATTTTTATGTTTCTCAAAAATTACAACAAATAACTTTTCAATTTTCAAAGGGTTATTTAATTATTCTAATTATATTTATACTATATATTTATTTGTAAGATCCCAAAATTATATATATACTTTTATAGGTGATGTTACAATTCAATTTTACGTATCAGTATTCCTTATGTTCACATTACTAATCAATCATTTATATTTAATATTATATTAAATATTTAAACTCGTAATTGTGTGAAGCATAAAATATAGAAGACATAATATTTTAAGAGTGGCATTCCATAAATTTTTAGGGTGTTAGAAAAAAATTAGTGATTGGGATCGGTTATTCCATGGTGACACTATTAACCAATTATATATTTTTTGAACTATAAGGAATATGGGGTTGCTCTATTTTTAATTGTCAACCTCTACGCTCTATATTCTACCTCAAGTTGACTCATATATCCTTATGCTATAATTTAAACAACCCATACCCAAAAAAGTCAACTTTATTTGAAATACTCTCGATGTTTCTCATCATTACATCATATCCATTATTAGAAAAACATTATGAACTTTTGTTATTTTTATCATTTATTTCAAGGTATTTAACCCCCATCAAGACGGAACTTCCTTAACCTTCGATATCCCTTTGGATTTTACCTTAGAAAACATCATTTTCAAGATAAATATCATATATTGCCCCATATTAAATAATTTCCATGAATGAATCAATGGATTTTACATTCATATTTCAAGTCTAGTTAGTAACATATAAAATAAAATAAATTTATATTAGAATAACTTGTGGATTGATTATTTTTACCACATGATTTATTGTGAAACAATGTCCTCAAATATTTTTTCCAAAAGAGTTCAAAAGGACAAAAACTCCCATTTTATTCAATATTGGTACGACCTATGAACGTGATTATCTAAAATCATACCTATTTTTTTCCTTCAATGATATATATAGTGATCCAAAATCTTTTATTTCAGTCCCATCCATAAATTCGGAAAATTTCCTACTAGGTCTCATAATGGGAACCATGTTTTTGTTGGGAACCCTTCTATTATAAAAATATGAGTAACACCAAATATTTTCTTGTCAAAAAATAGTATACATCTAAATAAAATTCATATTTTTCTCTTGATTATCATGAAGGTAAGGACTCAATGAGCACAAAAAAATTACAAAGTCCTATTTTTGAGGGAAATAAAATTGACTTCTATCCAAATACGGGGAACTTTAACCTATTCATATTAAATTAAATATTAAAATGATGTCCAATTTAAATGATGTTAAAATGCATGATTAATGGACTTCATATTTAATATATCATCATATATAATGATTATGTACACCAAAATCATATTTTTTTATCACTTTCCCTTGATATTTATTCAATATAAAATGTTGTTCCATGTAGGGTGATCAAACCCTTATTTTATATTTTGTTTCTTTAAACCAACTTCATTAATTTATTATCTTAGCTAATATCAACCAATTTTATCATGTTTTAATATTTCAATTGGAACCCCATCGACCATGGGTTCTATTCCTCCCACTTCTCTTATATATAAAAATATTTAGAGGGACTAGATAATCCAATGGGACCCCACTATGATTTTCTGATGATCGACACAATTCAAGTCTGATTGTTCTAATGAGTTTTTTTGTCCTAGTTCTGTCTTCCCCCTTAAACACAATAGTTATATACATGTCTTTATATAATTTAGGTTTCTTCCATTTCCTATGGTATTATTGTTCCCATCAGTATCAATGTAAAATTTTCTCTGCTCATCTTGGGTTATGGTTCAACCATCCTATAAACCAAATATTCAAGCAGATTCAGATATAATCATTTTTCTCATATATGCATATTACCCATTGTCAATGAAATAACATGATATAATATTATAATTCCCTTCCATTTTAGGCTATACATATTCTATGAATACAAAATTTTCTTGATTTAGTTACACATGTTTTCTAAATTTCCTAGTCACATGATGTTAAACATCAAGATAACATACTTCTCTCACGATAATAATCTATATGGGATATTCTCTAACATACAAAACATAAAATTTCATAGTGTGTTCCATAATATCCCTTAATATGTTATAGGGATGAATTTTTCACCTACATGTAATGATAAAATATTTAAATAAACTATCACTACATATGATCTTGATATATATAAAGGACCCCTTTGGACAACCCTGATGACAAAACTAACTAAGAGAAGAAGATAGATCCCCACTCTACCATGCATATAAGTCAGGTGTATATAAAGAGATATAATTATGAGGGCTGACTATGAAAGGATATGTACTCTTAAAATATGAATAAGGAAAACTAGGGAAACCCAATCATAAAATTTTATATATTCATTTTTAGAGTTGGTAGATTAAAAAAGACATAGTGTTCATATATACTAGTCTTTTTTATGTATGTATTTCATATGCATGAGATAAATATAGGAATGAAGGTCTCCACAATATGGATACCAAATAGTAATCATGTGAATGGTAAAAAAGGTATTCATTCATCTAGATTACCTTGAACAATGTAATTTTTCCCCATGTATATCTCGGAAAATATCGTGTTTACTCGTACATCATTACCATATGATGATAAATAGTAAGCAAAATTCCCTCATTGAATGATGTTAAACAACACATCAGAAATTCCCCCAAATCATGGTGTCCAATTTAATAGATATACTCCCATTATAAATCCCCATAAATGGAATACTAGTGATTCACATGATTCAACCAATATATAGTTTTATTCTATTTCCTTTTTGAGCACTATAATTTGTAATTATCACATCATATCATGAGCACCTAGAGTTTTCACAATCCTTTAAAAGAAATGGAAATGCTAATATATCCCTTTATTTTACCATGTAAGATATAAATATGGAAAATATAGTTATAGTCATCAACTGAGGTATATTGGGCATTTAGTAGGGTCCTTCCAGTCCTTACTAGCTCTAAAAGTATTATATGGGGGCTCATCACATAAGTGTGATTCATGATCATTTTACAAATTATTTTCTAGTACTGTTACTCAAGACCCAATAACCATGATGAAAAATGTACAATATTCTATTCATCCACTTGGGAAGGTGTTGGTGTGAAATCTAATCTAGATGATTGTAATTTCAATTTTTTTAACACTCCCCTGATAACAGGTCCATGTGATACTAGATCATAAACCACACACACAATTTAATGAAATATATAAAACATTTAAATTTATCGATTTATTGTCCAAATTTAAATCCCTAGATTGAAAAGTATATAGACATAAATCATGTATGTATAGAAACCATAAAATGGTGTTATGAGAAAAAAAATTCATGTCTCCTCTCTCTAAACACATGACATCCATTGTTTTGTCTAAATCTAGAGTATAATTGAAAGTATAAACAATGTTTGAAGTGTTAATATTATGACCCATGTAATTGTTGACACATGATCATTGGATATCATAGTCTAGGAAATAGTAATAGAGGTGATTGATATCATCTCATTAGAATGATAACATGTTAAGTACGAAGTGAAAAAACATTTAGTGTTTTCAAACCCTTCATTATTATTACATTTTTTATATATCACCTTAATGTTTTTGAAGTCTAAGTTCCCACCAATATTTCCTCATGTTTATATTCATCTATTGGATGACCATGTGTGTTTTTTACCCTACTAATGGTTTTCTTCTCTCGAAATATTTTAAATGTGACTTTTAGATCTAAAGAGAACCTAGTAAGACTCCATCATGAATAAAGAAATTCATCATAGGCTCTTCTAGTGGAAATTTATGTCTAGAGGTGGTCACCCTTAAAACCCTGAGTTCTTATTATGAATGTGTGGATTATAGGCTTACACCATCTAAAATATTTTACTTATTCCTACTAATATCAGCCTTCATCTAAATAATATTTTTCTTGAAAACGATTTAAAATACCTACAAATAGGATATTATTAATGATTTAACATCATCGACATTACATATCCTGAAATTGTACCATGTATCAGTGTTTGAATTTGATATTACACTCCTAATTTTTTTTTCTATCGTACTATATAACCTGAAACCACTTGTGGGTGGACCTGAGAACCCTATAAAAGAAAAAAATCTTCCTTGGGGATCTATATTCATTACTGGATAGCTCATCCCACAAAATTCCACATTATCTTACAGTTGTTTGAATCCTCAATATCTACTCAATGACCATTTAAATGAGTGTGTACCCATCCACTAAACCATTGATTAATTCTATAAGATCACATGAATATGATCAATTACCCATAAAGTTTAGGGATCACCTCTTTGTAGGAAATGTCCTTTAATAATTATGATTCTGGAAAATACAGTGGAGAAACTCATCATGTTAGGTTTTTCTTTCGCCCTTAAATGTATTCCCCATTGCATTTTTATTGGTTTAAAATTAGTTAAATAATACTTACACAAACCATGTTGGACTTATCCCTGTGGAATAATAATCAATACAATTTCACCGAACCATAGAGTGAATCACATCAAGGTGTGGGGGTTCATTACCAATAATGGTTATTCATCATTCACATTTTCAACAACAAAAAATGGTGAATGATATGTTCATGTAAAATAATTCATCATTATATCAATTAAGAATGAATAGTGTTAGAACCATTCATGGAAGATAAATATTTGTAGTTCCATCAAGGATTAATTGTTATTGAAACCTTCATGATTATTGATCCATCATTAACCATAATATATACATAATGTTTTATGTCTATTATATAGTACAACATATATTCAACGATAGTATAACTCAGAATACGAAAAAGTGAATGTATTAGCTAGATGAAGATAAACTATGAAAATATATGGTCTAATATAGAATTACATAATATATAAAAATGATTGTTTAATCAATAAACACATTAACATCTATAGTAGGCAGTCCAATCAAGAAGACCCTAAACTAAAATAATAGAAATTCTTGGATAGAAGACACTAACAAACCTCAAATGATGGTTTATACTAGAAAAAACTAAGAAAAGAATTTTTGGTCTAATCACGAATATTATAATCTATTTAAATAAAATATCCAAGCACGATTTCCTAAAACTACAATAAAATGTGGCCTAAGAATTAATAACAAAAAACTAATGCAACTTTTGGTTTGATAGAAATGGAATAATACTATAACAAAATTATTGTATTCAAGACCAATAACCACCAACTGAGTGAGAAATAATTCATTCTGTGTTGAATATCATAATTGGGAACCCTAGGAAAAACATCTTTCATATCCCCAAATTAAATATAAGTTTTTTGATCCATGAAATATTGATTACTTGTGAAAAGAAATATGAATAAATCATATTAAGCTGAAAACCCATAAAATGAATTCTATGAAAAAGCTATGTCCATTATTACTACGCTTTCACCATATGAAACATAGTCAAAAGATACTGTTATATAAAACATAAAGGTTATAATTCTTACATGTACCATATATTTTTAATAATAACAAACATGTTATGCTCTCTATAACCACAGGATTAAGAAATTCATAGAGTTCCATCCCATAAAAATATATATATCTAGAATTATCATTTTGATCCATGTTTTCTAGGAATGGGGTGACAAGATATATCTATGAATATTATTCATTTATTAGTCATTAACGAAAAATTATTATAAAATTTATTTAATGGTTCAATAGTTCAAACATATGTGTTTGTGATTACATGGTCTTATATAATGGATTGGTAAAATTGATGATCCATATGAAATATAGTAAACAAAATTCCATTAACATCAAGAATGAATGTTTTCATAATAGTGATGTGAAACATTTAAATAGAAATTTAACTAATAATGAACAAATATAAAAAGGAATCTCCATATCCCAGAGTCTCTCATATAAACCATCATAAAAATTTAGTTTCATTAAAATAAAATAACATAAGATTATTTTCACATGGGTCTCATTGAGATCTATAAACATATTCACGATTGGGGCCATGGATTAGAACTATTGTTAAATTGATTCAATTTTTTCCTCTACAACTTGGTCTATTCCATTAACTATGGAAATACCATTATGATTTCTAATCTCCTCTATGTGAAATAGTCCGTATATATAATTCTTATATTTCTCCAAGAATTTTTTTGAATGATACAATTTAGATATCTACAATGTACGATGATCTATTTAGGACAACAATTCCCCATCATGACCATCCCATTGTTGACTACATTTTAGTGAGTTGTTTCCTCCTACATGAATTGGGATTACTCATTTAGGGCCTCTTCTCAGATTCATTTGACATATGATATAGTCTACACCACTGACATCTACTAACAATGGGCCACTATATTCTCTCTCAATGATAAAAATTACTTCACATAAAAATAAATAATAATATAATCAAATTACCCATTAAATAGGGTAGTGAACATATATATGAGGTGACCAAAATTGCACTTCAAATCTTCTAAATGTCTCTCTATGATTGGGGTCCAAATACCCCCATATACACGTGGCTACATTATTTATGTTGTCTCATAGACTCCAAAATCAAATAAATCCCCATCAATTATATATAATTTATTCTAGAATTTTTATATTATGTGAGTGACTTATACTCATGACCCTCGATGTGGTCAGTAATGTGTGGGAATCAACAATAGTGAATTTGGTCTGGGTAAATCCCAATGAATATGGGAGGGAAACCTATATTATATATGGTAAATGTATTTTATCAAGTGGAATAAATAATTATTAGTCAATAGGTGAATAATATAATACTATAAAATTGTCAATGGTGAGGATTAAATATAGAAATAAACTATTATCACTTACATCACTAGAAATTCCTATCACCCATACTCTATCATTAGGGGAATTGGTGAATCCCTCATCATATGTTTGTCTCGATGGTACCATTGCAATATTCCCTTTATTTGTAGTTTAATTGGTACCATAAGTGAGTAAAATATATCCAAAACATTATGAATCATTAAAAAATTGTAAAATATGTTTGGTATCTGAAAAATTTCTCAACATCAGTTAGAGATGCCTCTATCAAGGATAAATCAGATGTTGAATAACTAAGAGAAAAAAACTATTCAAGGGGGAATTCCCCCAGATCAGAGAAAAATGACATGTTCAATGGAATGTCAGTAGTAGGAATCCAATCTAATTTTGTTGGAACCACAATCATTTACACTATTTTATTAATTGTGTCCAATGTAATTATTTTTGAATGTTAAACATATAACTAATATTCTCATGGAAATATTTATGCTCCCTCTCATTGGTTCGTAAGGGGACTACCCCTATTGTTCAATAAGTATATGATACTAAAATGGATTAAAAATCACGAAGAAATAAAATGTGATCCATACTCATGGATATTATTTTGGTAAACTTTCAATGACTTAGGGGATATTTTTTTCTTTTTCTCTTTGAATAATGACCCACATTAGGAGCCAATTTTGATGGAACAGGGGACCGTTCTGATGGAATTTTAGATTGTGACTCCCTACGAATGGAAATTGTTAACCATATCAACTCAATTTGTCATAAGGATCAGTTATCTTTAGTTTCTTGGTAATCATCTTTATCATCTCAAATATTCATACCATCAGGATAATATATCAGAGAAGGTGTAAGTAACATTTCTCCTTCACCACCTAATATACCAATAATAATTAAGACATAACCGAAATAGATTTTAAATGTAATATAGATTTTTGGTGATCTTTACAATGTCATTATTGGTTCATCATTGGGAATAACCTATTTTCACCTATTTGTGAAAACTATAACCATTTTAATAACCCTTATCTATTGCAGTCATAGAGGTTAATGTAAATTATCATTCAATATTTGTAAATAAAATTAAGGTCTATATAGAATATATCAAACCTGTATTTTTTTCTATTGATGTGACATCCATGGGATAATTGATTTGATCAAATCGTATATAGCCTAATAAAACTCACAAATAATAAACCAAATATTTAAATAGAAGAGTTATCCTCCATCTAAATTTCCCAATATTGTTATTTAGAGGGAAACAAAATCATATTTGATACATTTCATATAGTTTATCCAATTGTTTTATTTTTTTTCCAAATATTGACCATTCTTGAAGTTAATAATATTCATTAATCATAACATACATATAAGAAATGACCATATTTTTTGGTGTAACAAATTCTAGTTTCATTCCAATTCTTCTATTAGCATAAAAAAATTGGAGTATCCCTTTGAATTTAGCTATCGATGAAGATAGTTTAAAAATTAGATATAAGTATATATAGGTATCTGAATAGTGATAGTATATGAAAATATTATCATAATTTTGAGGAATGTTTACATGAGTTTGAGAATCCTCTTCTTGGAAAAAAGTCCTTGCAACTATTGGGGGACATTTATAGTAGATGTACATAGGAGAAAGAATCAAAATCAACACTAATAATGATTGTTGATATACAAATCATAGAGGATGTTTTCCATTGACCTATGTATATAGAGAACCCTCAATAATTGAAATATTATAATCCCAATAATTATAGATGTATTTTTCTGTTTGACTTTATACAATAGGGGTTCCTTACAAATCTGGATGTAGAAGTGTTAATAGATATTCAGATGATACATTGTATCCCAAACCATCAATAGGGTGGGATTCATCTTAAAAATACACTAAAAATAGTTCTTAAATAAACATCATGTATATTATGGGTGATTTGATACTCTAATATAAAATGGTTAGCCCACATACAACCCACCAACATAGAGAAGGGGAAAAAATTTTGATAGGTGCATCAAATATAAATATAAAACATTTGGTGATTTAGTATATCCCATAGAGGAATAGCAAAGCCAATGATCATTCCATATATCATAGCTTCAACCATCATAATTTCAGAAACCCAGATTCATCAATTTTTCCATTTTTGGAGTAGGTACCTGCTCATGTATGTTTTAATAAAAAAATCAAAGAAAATGTGTGGATTGACCTCATGATGGATATTAAATCCTATGGTTTTGAAAAAAACATATTCAACTCTGAATCAATGTGAACCTTTGTCACCATGAGTCTCTTGTAATGTGTAGGCCTTCATATTCATGAATTTGGGTTCTAAATTTATATTCTTGATAATTCATGCTTCCCATTTATTATATAAGATGTTTTCCCTAGGTTGTCGGTCCTTCATAAGGTTATTCTAATCCATTCCAACTAGCTTCCTTAAAGGAGGATGGTTATACTATACATCATACCATGTAGTTTATGGAGGGATATATTTGTCATATTATATCCTAATGATATTACTACGAACCTTTTATCCGCATCCAAGAGAAAAATTCTTACCTCTCCAAGAATCAGATGAAATGTAATTGTTTATAGATAACATTTTTTGACCAATTCTATCATTAGGATCTTTTTTTAATAATAATGGTTTTGTAAAATATAATTGTCCACAAACAATACAATTATCGAAAAATATGATGTGAATTTTTTGGTTTTATGTTGTATAAAATATGCCATTAACAATCCATTCCAAAAAAATACTCCCAACTGAAGGACTCAGTTGGGAAACCATATGATCATCTGATTCACATAAATTTAATGCATTATAAATTATTATATATGAATTTAAAGACCAGAATCATCAAATACATATCTGATGTCTCCTAAAATGAACATAAATTATGATCCATCCGAACCTTTTTCATTCAAAATGACCTTGCCTGCATGAGAGATATTTCGATGGAAGGTGTTATGAGTTGTTAAAATCAAGTAACAAAAAATGATATTTTGTTTGTAATCCATAAGAGGAGAATAATTTTTTATTCCAATATCTTATAAATGTAATAGTCACAAATTAGGTTAATCCATGAGATTTTTCTCCTCAATTTTTATAGTTTAACCTATGATGAATAAAAAATCCTATGTTTTTCAGTTTCTTAGTTTTTTAAGAATAGAATTCAAATGATCTATGATATTTGTGTTATATTTTCAAGATGAAATATATATAAGATCAATAAATAATGGTTGGAAGGGAAAATGAACATTTTATAATTATTTAAATGAATGAAAATGTGTATTTTTTCCAAATGATGTTAGAGGAACCATATAATGGTTCGTGATAGTGTGACTCATTATAAGTTTCACAAACCCCATGATCCATAAAGAATCATTAAATCACGTGATCCCTTATAATAAATGTTATAATGTCACCATATGTTGGTCACATGATCCATGTAATGTTTAAGAGATAACATGAAGGCACCGATAGATCATGTGAAGCCCAATAGACAACCTGGTATATTAGAAAATGTGTCAACGTTGAACAAAATTAATACTGATCAGTTGGAAGTTGTGTTATATGAGATGATGAGTAAAATTATTCAACAAATACATCACATGAGTGGTGTATAATATAGTTCTCATGATGGGGTTATATGAAGCAATCACCTGAAGAGTTAACAAGAGAGATGAAGTCGTGTGATTAATCGAGGATTGAGTTGTGGGTAGAATTAATATCCCTTTTATTCCAAGTATATTTTATGGACCGTGAAATACAAAATGACAATGGGAATCCAAAAATCCTATTGGAACACCATTAAATAGAATCACACAGAAGTCAGGAAGGAAAATAAATTCCTTATAATTGATTCCTTGTCCCTTCAGAACATTCCTATAGGGGTGGAACTTGTTAACACTTGAAAAATGAGGATTGTCAATTTTAGGATGAAATAAAAACTGAAATCATAGGAATTATATTATCTAAATATTATAGGTAGGGAAAACATTGACGTGTGGGGATTAGGTTGCATGGATTACTCTACTCACGTGACCACCAAAAAGACATGGGATCACATTTCCCATAGACCGTCTCTATGATAGATGATTTTTTATGTGTGATCTGATAATTATCATGTGAATACCCTCTACATAATAATTTTTATCATTTCAATGTGACATTAGAAACTCTAATTTGTCAAATTGAACCATTAAAAAATTAATCCATGATTATACAAACCTCCCACATATTAGTTCCTCCAATCATATCACATTTTAGTCAAAACAAATAATGACAATCCCTAATTAGATTCATGTAATCATTTCTCAATATAGAACCCTATTATGTCATGGTATTGGATTTTATTACAATCGAGACATCAAACTCACACAATTAAGAGTGGATAATACAAACAATTATCAAATTTCATTGTGAGATCCATTATTAATTACATGATGTACCACAAACAAGAAGCGGGACTATCCACAAAAATGTCCATGTGACGTCTCTATATTAGGCATTGATCATGTGATTCATTAATATAATAATGATTGTTGAACACTAAAATTTTTACAATATAATATATTAAAAGTAAGAACCTTCATGATAAGAAGATATAAAATGTTATTCAGGAAACGGTGTAATGAACCTCATGTTATCATCCTGTTGAACACATAATGGTCCTTTGACATGTGAGGTTTGAATGAAAAGGGACACCAACATGCTGGTTTTGTATTATAAATGGACATTTAAATGTCTTAAGTATTGAGACAGATAACCACTTTCAATGTCTTCTTGATATTGCGATGTTTGTTTGACCGGAAGTTTTTATTTTGTAAAATAATTATGACAAAACCATTGTTATAATAAATATTGTGATCATGGGGGGATATCACAATGGTTTTTTATCACGTGACATAAAGATGACTTCATGCATGGGATGTGGTAGATTTATTCACAAGGAATGATGCTCTAATGATAGAATACAATATATGTGATATATATACCTTGTGAAGTAGTGTATATTTTGTGAAGTGGGGCTTCTAAATTCAACCCCTAATACCAAAATATAAATGGAGGAGTGAATAAGATATATATGACTACCTAGAGTATTAATACATTAAATCACAATGGTCTCCTACTTGGTAAACCTAGGGAACATCTAAATGGAATATGCGGCTTGTATACACGCTTCACATGATTATCCTTTTGGTCATGTGAATGGATTTAGGAGGTCCTGTAATATTATGTATAAGATTTTTAGAAATATGCATGGTTAAATGACACATAAAACAGGCTAAAGTAATAGTAACATTGATCAATTAATTGATAATGTGAGAAAAAGTAGATATCCTTTCTTGAATATGAATTCACTAATTTTCATCTAATTGGTTCATTCCCATTGTGTGTACTATTCCTTCGTCAAAGGAAAAACATGGATATGCTATCTATATCATGTAACAGAACCCATATATATCATATAATTCACACAGAGGAAACTAGAGATGTCTACCATGTCACATAAAGTCATCTAAACATGTCAATCAAGCCACACTGATTTCTCTATTCATGCCATCCTTTATCCCAATACACCATTAGATGTGACTTCAATGACTACATGAAGGATCTCTAGGAATGTCTACATGATCATGTACAATCAACCTGACTTGACAACCCGGTTCTATGTAATCCTATTAACATGGTATTCTTGTTTACAAAACATGCCTATATGTGTCTATGTTGATCGCATGAGAATTCCCTACAAGTCAGCTACATAACATCACCATTATTAAACATGTTTTCCAAAAAAACAAGGAAATTTCTGACATTCTTCTTAAAAAATGTCACTCATGTCATAATGAAGCCCCTTGAATGATTAGTTGAACCATGTTACAGTCCACATACATGTTTGAGAGGCACCCAAGATATGTCAGGATGAAATTTCTGACATGTTAGGAAGACATACCTTCTATGTCATCCATGTCAGACAAATACCAATCTACATGTCGAAATTTTCCACCAGACACAAATGGATATACAACATGAAAACCTATAGTCGAAAACCTTTAACTGACTACCCCTTTTATAAGGGTTTTGACATAATGGTTTAGCATTACAAATTCTGGAAACACAATTTGTGATATGAATATAGATGAGACCTATGTGTCATATCAATCCTATTATAAAATCTTTTCAAGGTAATTATTTCTTTATTTATTTCATAGGTTATGGAATTAATATGTAACATGTGATTAAATCCTGGTATAAGTCCATAATATTCTAAATACATGAGTATAATAATAATTCTTTTGAGTTTGTTCACCTATCCCAACCCAATAGTCTGTCAAGAGTAATTAAACTACGAGGACTTTGATTCCTATAATAAAAATGAAACAGCAGGCACCTTCTTAAGGGTTGAGATTCATATCATATTCTTAATGATATTTATAATAGTTTATATATTTGGTAATGATTATTGTGTATGACACGCAAAACTATTTTATCATGTGATGTTTTCAGTCCCATGATATTTCATGATTCTAACAATGAGCATGACTGGCATGGCCTTTAAGACATGTTACAATAGTCTAAATAACATTATGAGGACTCCCCTAGTATAAGACCTACATTTATATGAGTTCCCAATTACACCTCATCTTCAATCATATTTTCATTATCCCAATTAGGAAGTTTTGGGTGACCAAAATGTTCTGGACTCATTCAATGACATGAAACGACGATCCAAATAAAGGGAATCGACCTCAACGCATTCCCCAATATCATTTTCATATTGATAAACCATTAGGTAATAATCCTCATTTTCCTTCCCATCAGTGATAAGATGGAATATAGAACATTAATGAATTTTATTCATGTCACGATAAGGTTATGTAGGATTCCTTCCAAAGGCTCGAGCTTCATTCCATGTGTATAAGTAAATAATATATTATCTTTCTCCCTAAATTCAAAATATATAACCCATAATTAAATTGACCACATGAGTTTTGATTCCCAAATTAAATTGGATATATAATATTCCTCATGAATGTTTAGTTCCATAATAGATACAAAAATTCCCTCCCTATTAAGAATTAGACTCTTGAGTTACAGGTTATAAAACCACAAAATCTAAGCAAATATCCATGCAAGTGATTAACATGAAACCAATAAATATCCTTTAATAATTATAGATGATATCAATAATTTAACCCAATATACATGTGGATGGATTCCAAACCTTATAATTTTACATGGGTAACCAATCCCATATCAGTATATTGATGATATTCAAAAAATTATATTAATTATATAAGAGAGTTCCAAAATAGGCTATAACTCCCACTAAAATAATGTGATGATCCTAACCACCCATCCTCTTTACAAATGTGAGTTCCATGTTGTATATAGTATTGAAGCCTCAAACGACCACCTACCTATGGGAAGAAGGTTTGTTCCTTGTTACAGATTTTTAAAACACTGTTATTTCATTGAGATATGAAAATGATAAACCTAATGTGAATTGTTATGAAACCATCCATGTACTACCACAATCAATCATATGAGATTATACATTTTCAAATGAAAAAAACATCATGGACCCAACATGGAATCCTGTAATGATAGATTAACAAAATAATTATAGTCCATAGGTATATTGTAAACTATAATCATGGAAGCTTACATTATCTCAATGAAAAAACTATTATGATGTATTTAATTTAACATTTAATGAATTATTTCAAAATTGACATTAAATTTGTTTTTGGAAAAAAATAATTAATTAGATTATTTCCAATTTATATTATTGTTTATGGAAGTCAATTAGGATGTTACAAGTTCAAAAATTTCATCCATTATCCATTTATGAAAAAATTGTTTCAATTTATATAAAATTAAAACCCATTATTATTATAATGATTGATATCATAGTTAATGTTAATATACGATAACTAAGGGGTTACGCCAAAATAAATGGTTTAAATAAATATATATAATCCTATATAAATATAATTGGATTATTATAATTAAAATTTATCATCTTTATTTAAAAATTCATGTATTTTTGAACCATTATCCAGGAGTGAGACACCAATAATATTATATTATTTTATTAATATAAAAAAGTTCCCCTTTCCTCACAAATAAAATGCCACCCCTTCACTCACATCATTAAACCAACATGATCCATATAGATCAACCAAATAATTATCATTTTTATTATAACCACTTATATAAATAAATTATAGGTTCTATTATTCATAAAATAAAACAATAGGGGGCCTTTATAAGGGATATAAAAGAGGCCAGTTGAATAAGAGGTAATCGTCTTACCCGAACTCTTTTTATTTTGTTTTTTATTTAATATACGGAATTTTTTTTTCAATAAATCATAAAATAATAACTTATCTATCTTAAATAATTAAAATAATATTATGATTATAAAAACACATTGAACAACCTTTTTTCAATCAAATAGTATGTGAATTTATCACACATGTGTACGTATAACAACTCATCTCCATAAAAAGATTCATATATTGTTACTTCTCTAAAATATAAGAATTATTTAAATATCTATAAAATAAATAAGATTGATATTTTTGATATAATTATTGTAGATTTATAATATCATATCATTCTTCTTATATTACAATTTCTTCGATGAAAAGATAATGGTTCCCATGAATATATGTGGAATATGACCTCCACCAAACATTGTGATCATTTTTCCATTTATCCTTAAAATTTATTGTAAAGATGATAGATTTATAGATTATACATATATATATGAAATAAAATATATTATATAATGTTAAAATATTTTTTTCTTTTGTTTTTTTATTCATTAATATGTGAATACAATATTCATGTGTATGTATGGAACACTGTATCAATGAATGATATAAATAAATTTTATATCTACTCATTTCATGGATGTATTTATATATTTATAATCAATATAATGGATATTCATATCATTATTATTATTATAGAATTGATGAAATAGTACTAGTTTTAAAATTAAGAGGAAAACCATGATATGAATGCATGAGAACTTATAGTAGTGAACACCTGAAACACTGATAATAATGAAATATTTTAATTGAAAGACTGAAAATATTTGATAAGATGAAAAATTAATTTTTAATAAATATAAAAATGGTTCTTTAATAATTTAATATCATATTATTCCTACTCATTTAGAGGTTAAAGCATATTAAACTACTGGGTAGAAATATCCATGGTGTTTCATACCACAATTTCATTTCAATGTGTTATATTACATCATCATTGTATATGTTATTATAAGATTATGTGTGTACTAAATTTTATATTATTTTATGGTATATCTCATTGTATTTGTTTTTTTATTTTGATAAAATTAATAATGTAATTGATTAATTTCCACTCCAAAAAAATGATCATTAAAGGGAAATTCATCTCAATTTCAATTCTATTAAGACATATTTGGTATTATGCACCCATTTATATTTACGGGGTGTATATACGTACATATTTATATGTTTCACTTGAATAAATTTTTATTAATGATAATTAATTTTTTAATTCATTTTTCCCCTTATACGTTGTCATATTAAAAATTATTCCAAGAGTTATGAATTTATTTTTTTAATCTCATTCATTTAAGAAAAATCTTATTTGTATTTATAGAAACTTATAATCAATAAATCATAATATCAATGAATTTTCTTTTACTCGTGATGTATAATGAATTGAATTTTTTTTTATATTTTTTTATATTTTTAAATAGATTCATAAAAATAAATATTTATATAAAAAGTATATCATATTTCTCCTTTTTAGAGCGTACATTTTACTACCATGACCATAAATTTTAATTTCTTACAAAACAGCCTTTTATTTAATCGAATGATGTACTAATGAAATTTTAATCTATCCATAATATTCTAAAAGGTTATAGTTTAAAAAATAAGTTTTTCTAAAAGAAATAAAATTAAAAATTCATTATTAAAATTAAAAAATATATGTTTTCTAATTTATACAATGTAAATGAATTATCCATCCACCATATAAATATTATGAAATTTATATTTTTATACTTGATATAAATGGTATTAAAAATAAACCATTTTAATGAAATTTTATTTTAAATTTTCACCTAAAATTTCAAAATTTCCTAAAATTACATTATTTTTGTTTAAATGTATTTTTTATGAGTTGTTCATCATCTTATAAAACCTATTAGTTTTTTTGTCAATATAATTCAATTTAATCATTCACAGTTGTGTAATATTTATATAGTTGAAATTCTATTTCTTTAATACCAATATTATTTATTTCATGTGTTTTATTCTTCCATAAAAATAATACCATTTCTATATACAATGTATTATTATCAATGTTATTTGACTGAGTAGGGAAAATCAATAGATTATGAAATATTTAGTTAGTATGAATATTTGTTAATGTGGAATAATTTTTATGAATTAAATTGATCGTTCAATATAGGATGATTGAATTACAAATACAGTTATAGGTTGGTACCAAAATTATATTTCCTTTCGATGTGTCAAAATTTCATAACATAATCTAGTAATCCAATATAATAAATTGTATATTTAGTGTATACATATAATAAATTTAATTTTCATCACATAATCCTTTGAAAATAAAGATTTCATGATGTATTAAATTATTATTTTCAATATCATTCATTTATATTTTTGAGATTTTATTTATTAATAACATATGTATTACTCCAATGATATTATCCATAGATGAGTTTCATTTTCATGTTATTAATTAAATGAATTTATTTTCTAGTAACATAGATTTCCATATTTGTTATTACTTATTTAATCATGAAAAAAAGATTTTTACGTGACTCTTACAGAGTGTATATGGTTACTCTCATTGTTTTATCCATTACCCACTATATTGAGAAATAATCATTGAATGAGTCTGTGGATTAAGGATACATACTTTTACTATGATTTATTTTCTCTGTAAAATGAAAAATGAGAATTAGGTCTATATATGGTTGTTTAAGTCTAATAACATAATATTCCATTCAGGATAATATTTATTAATCTTATTTCAATGTAATAATGTATACATCTATTATGAGATTTTATAGTTAGGGTCCTCATAGTTGGTATGATAATAAGTTTATGAAAACCCATTGGAGAAATTTTTTTAAAAAATTTGTTTAAGGAACATAGTCCTAGGAAATTAATAGAGGTTTTTAGTAATAATAGGATAATTTCTTAGATCTTATGGTTATGTTTACATGTTGTTATTTTCTAATAAATATACACCATTCAATATATATCCAATGGAAATGGTGTTGTTAATGATGTATCTTTGGGTAATAACCCAAAAAAGTGTTGGTCGAGAATATCTCATTCATCATTATGATGCATATTGGTTGATTTGTTACTACAAAACCCTTTGACATTCATAGTGGATATGTTTATGTTAATATACATATTCATTATGAACCATTGTGAGATATTACAATAGTTAATAACCTAGTTTAAATCTTTTGGGTCATTGATATAAAATAATGCATTAATGGTTATAAATTATATGATTATTTTTTAAGGATTTATCAATATGATTATTATTTTTCACATCATGGTTTTTGGTTTTGTTTAATTTTTGTAACAATGAGGAATTATATTGATGTTTCATGCTATAAACATTGATTGATTTTCCTGATGGGAATCCATGATAAATTGGAACTATAAAGAGAAACTATTTAATTATTTCAAATATACCATCTCTTTATATGATTAAAAATATCAACATGGTAGTC
The DNA here is from genome assembly GCA_963277665.1 of Viscum album. NCBI lineage: Eukaryota > Viridiplantae > Streptophyta > Magnoliopsida > Santalales > Viscaceae > Viscum > Viscum album. Next base: position 1,553,926,048 of record OY728165.1, read on the forward strand.
ATTCATAACACATATTATAAGAACATAAATAGAGTTTCATGGGATATTAATAGATGATAGCCATAGAGGAAAGTTATTGTTTCATATATGTTGAGAATGTGCGTAAAAAAACTCAATCGATCATCACAAAAATATAATGATATATTATTTATGGAAATCTACAATATAAAGAATCTAATTTATATGGAAAATGAAGAGCATGATACTAGATATTGATGTTAGTTAATCATTTTCATCATAAGGTAAAACACAAATAATAATGTTTTATGTGTGGAGAATGTGGGAATCATCATTAATACACTAATATAAGTGTTATCTTAGAAGTGCCTATGAAATTAATATGAATAATGTGGAATAGTTTAAGTATTTATATATTTGGAATAATTAATTATATTTTATATGTTTTATATATGTGATATTATGATAATAATAATAGTGAAATTTTAAATGGGTTTCCACCATAAGTGTTTCTAAAAAAATTTCAAGAATATGAGAATGTAATCAATAGACTAAATATTTTATTTAGTGGAAAAATTTATGTTTTGAGAACCCATTAGTGATGAATAGATAAACCATAATATGTGCTCGATGCTTAGATTGTAATATTTATTTTATGTAACATAATGATAAACAATTATAATTTTTGTCTGATAGTACAAATTAAATATGAAAAGATTTGATGTAAAAGTGGATTATGTTATCTTTATTGAAATTTAATGTACATTACTATTTATGGAAGATATTATGTTGAGTTATTTTTTAGAAGAATATATTTTTCCCTTTTGGTTATAAGGAAATTCAACTTATTATAATGTTGTAGATAAATCTCAGATCTAGATATTCACATAGATGGTATGTAACATTAAGATCTACTTTATGTTATATGGGGGACTTAGTGTTACATTATTTTTAAAAATATAATGATTATTTATATAATTTAGGATTTTGAATTTCATCATTCATAGTTCAGAAGGGTATTAACGTTTGAAACATAAGTAATGATTTAATTTGAAATTTGGGTGTTATTTTTATGCATCTAATGATAAACGTAAAATTTACCTATATTGTATAACTTATTTTAATGATTAGGTTTGGGTATATATCCTGAGATTAGTGGAATGACCAAATGTTCATTAATTTATCTTATAATTCATTAAAAGTAAATTATCCTGCTTCATGCCTCAATAAGTCATCTTGAATATTCCTTCATTAGAGTATGTGTTGAAGTTAAAATTGATCAAATTACAACCAAATGGGGATATTATTCTTATAAATTTGAAATAAAATGAGAAATTATATTTTCCTATGATATATATCATGATAGTAAAATAATATCTCAAAATTAGTAAAATGATGTTGAAATAAGAAATTTATAAATTTACATTATTACATAATGAATCAATTTTTTTTCACCCATCATATAATTATTTATTTTGTTCATTAACATTATCATGGATATGTTATATATCACTCTATATTATTCCTTGTATGCTAGTTTTATACCAAGTATTTAAATCTTATCTTCACATCAATATTATCCTTATTAGGTAAATTGATTGTGTTTTATTATAGGTAATATTTATATTTCCCAATTTAATTTTTTGAAGGATTTTTTATTATTAACTTATATGTTGTGGGGTTCAAAGAATGTATTTTAAACTATTAGACCATTAATAAACAAGATAAAAATTATATGGAAAAATTATATTAGGTTGGGGGGAAGAAATACCCTTATTTTTTTAAAACAATAATAAGCCCAATATATTTCAAAACACAAAACACGGTACTGTAAGAGAACAATGATATATAATAATAATAAATTTATTTTAATAATACCATTATATCAAAGATTTTTAATTAGTGGGTATAATTATGGGTAACCTCATTATAAATTATATCAAAAAAGTTTATACTTAATAAAAAATATGTGATTAATTATTTTGAAAATATGCTTTAAATTATAGAGAATTGATTTTATGCTTCAAACATACATTTTTCTCAATAATTCTTTTACTGCATTTTTTACATAGAAATTATAAATAATATCAATAAATTTTAATAACAAATTATTTTAAAAATTTAAAAGCATTTATAAAATTATCTAATCAAAAAAATATTATGGTGGTTTTTTTTTATATTTTATGGAAAAGATTGACTTTTCTATGAATATTAAATAACTGTGATTAAATTAAAATGATATCTTTAAAACTAATAAATATATATGAATGTAAAATTATATTTTTATTAATTTATATTAATGGAAAATAATATCCAATTTAATTAAAATAATTTAGAAAATTATATTGGAATAAATATTTTTTATGATTTTGATATGATTAAATATTTTTGGATGAAAATACATTAAAATTGTTATTTATGTTAATTTATGGATTTTTTATATGTTATTTCATCAAAATATATAAATCTAATAATTAAAAATATATACAAGTTTTAGAATAAATTGGTTCATATTTTCTAAATATGTCCATTTTTTGACATTATGAATTGAAATTATGGAAACCATTTTTTACATTCTCCATTGATAAATTGAAAACACTTGTTTTTAACTATGAATTAAGTTCTAAAAATTACAAAAAATGTCTAAATTTTATTTCATGGAATAAATTGGATACTTTGCTTTAAAATTTCTAATGTAATCCATTTCGGTTGTATTTTTCATTTATAATGACCAGAATATTTTTATGTGAAACAATTTTCAATGTCACATTCATTAATTTAATATATTTAAATTTTTTAGTTTAGAAAAAATGCTGACATGTTCAGTTTAAAATGATTATTTAAAATAGGAATTATTATTCTTATCTGGTTAATTTATTATTAATTTATAGTTGTGAAATAGTTTCATAAAAATAATTCACAACATTCATGAAATTCATGTTCATGAAGTAGAAAATCTTGTAAATGATTTCAAAATCACTAAAGGTAACATTATGTTTAAAATTTTATAGTTCACCAAAAATATTACATATTAGTGATATGTTAATTATTAATATTTTAAGTCAATTACTATAATGATATCATTAAAGTCATATTAAATGAATAGTTTAGAAAATTATATAAATAGTTTTTTAAGAAAGTAATATTATTAAATAAAAATACTTATTTTGGACAGGTGAAATAATAAATTCTAAGAAATCCACACCATGTTTATTTATAGAATTTTTTTTAAAAAAAAATAATAGTATAAACCCATAATATTGAAATAGTCGCAATTGTGGTTAAGGTTAATATAAGTTATCCAAATGGTGAAATGAAAATATAATGTTTAAAATAGTATATAAACTAGCCTAAATCTAATTTTATGATATTTAATCCTTCTCTTAGTTATTTTATAATTATTCTATTTTATCAACCATCGAAATTATATATACACATATTATTTTATAAAATTTTCTCACTTTACAACATTTCCACTACCATTACTTATAAATCGACACCAATTATCTATTTTCATTATACAACCATGAAAAATAAAGATCAACCCAGCAAACCCATTTTTCTAATAAAATGATATATATATATATATATATATGAAATTTTGGGGATTTTATTTTTAATGGACCATTTTGAGGTACTCTAAAAATGGATCTAATGGAGTCTAACTGAACAAGAGGTAGATATCTTAGTTGACCACTTTTAATTTATTTATACATCTACCACTATGAATATATATTGTATTAATTATTAAATAATAAGACATGTAACGTATGCATCATAAAATTTTATTAGTATTATTTAATCAATATTTCCCCATCTTTTCTAACAGTCCTATAGTTTTAGTATCACGCAAGCGTATGTACAACATACCATCTCCAACAAGAAATTTTATTCATATTCCATATCAACCATTATAAAATGTTTATTAAAATATATATAGTTAATAAATATGATATTTTTAAAATATTTTTTTTTATAATTATAAAAACATGACTCATTTTTCACAATCTATGGTAATTGAAAACGCTAATGTTGGCTGTGCATACGTGTGGACTTCCACCATAACAGAAAGATGTGATCCGTTTCTCATTAAAACATTACATTGATTGTAATAAGTGTAGATTAATTATATGTATATATGGAAATAAAATTGATTCAATAAATTATAGTTATTATTCACCTTCCATCTATTCAATATGTTGAAAAGTTAAATTGTCCTTATTTTATATATATTCAATATAATATCTATGAATATATTAGTTAATTTGTTTATATGTATAGTTTTTAGATGAATTTATATATAAATACATATATAAATATAATGAATATATAATATATTTATATATTTTCTAAAAATATGTAGATGATGAAACCATAATCAATGTACACGGAAAAGAAGATTCATGAAAAAATATACTTCAGAAAAAGAAACATAAATACCATAATCAAGTATAATAATTAAATATTGTAAATAAAAAGATTCTATAACATAATAAGAGGATTATATTTGATATTATAAAAATTTATGTGGTTCATATATATACAGTTAATATTTTTAACAGTAGTATAACAATGTTTAAATCTCACTCATCAATGAGAATAAATGTGGAAAGGAATTTCTTATAAAATTTTATTTTCATCAGGTTATATTACCATTTAATTATCTATGTTATCATTTTTTTTAATAAAACCTGATTATTTTATTTTTTATTTAATATTTTTTGTTAGGATTTAGTTTAAAAAAATCATTGATTAAGTTTCTCTCAAACGATATTGTATTTCTAAGGATGTCTACTCAGTTTACAATAAATCAAGATATATTTGGTATTATGGACCAATTGATTTATTTTCGGGGAATATACATATATATTGAGGTATATTTAATGAATATATTAATTTTATTAATTATTAAAATTTCAATTCTATTTTAATCATTATGTCTGTTATAATTTAAACGATGCCAAATGATTATTAATTAATTTTACAATATCATCTATTTGGGAGTACATTTTTTTTATTTAATGGAATCATTAAATCTATTGTTAAAAAATATTTCATTTTTAATTATATGTATATTCTTATTAGGATCCTAGTTTTTCATAAAAAAATTTCAATCATTAAATCTTTAGTCCAAAAATAAACCAAATAATAAAAAAACTGTTCTTTTATATTTTTCATAAAAAGAATATTTTCCATAGATTGAAATATTAATCACAATTATTTTACCAGATCCTTTTTTATTTAATCAAATTATTTATTAAGGGAATATTAATTTAACCGTAAATAAATAAATCGATTGATATTAATTTTTGAACTGTTTTATAATTGTTTCATTGGTGAAAATAATTATAGAATGTCAACATGAATTTTTCCTCCTTACATATATGTTTTTAATGGAATTTCCAAACATTATAAATGTTTTAAATTTTATATCTTCTTCTATATGATCCTAACATTTGTACTAATAAATATATTTTATGAAATTTTGTTCAATGTTTCTCTATGATTTTGTTTATTTCTAAAAATGACATGAATTAATAAAAAACATATAGAAATAATGAGTTGATAGACTATTAATTTCTATTATTAATTTTTTGGTCATTAAATTTCTCATGAATTATTCTCTTCATTGGGGTCAGTTTTCATTTGAAAATATATTTCTATATGGTGTCCATATTTTTTGTTTCATTGATATGATTATTTAATATACTATAAACTATCTTTATATATCAATTTTCAAAATGATTATTATTTTACTGGTCGATGAAATATTGATAATCTATATTCTAGATAAATATTGATATATTTTTATAATACAATATTTTTTGGTGAAAATTTTTTATTCAAAAGATGAGTATTATGTTGAACATGTAGTGATGGTTAGGGCCCAAAATTAATTTTTTTTATTTATGTGTCATCACGTATAATGAGATAAAATATTTTTCCAAACATAAATAAGATTTTTTATATATACAAATCCACTAATTAAAGTATATTGATCCAATGCATTGATGATAAAGATATGATGATGTTTAACATCATGAATTACAACATTTAAGATTTATTTATTTTTATAATTTAGTTTTTAATTGTAACACCCCGAGCTTCCACGATACGCTTCTCATTCAATAATGTAATGGCTTGCATTGTACGCAACTTCGAGTTCTAAAACACCGCGACTAATCAATGTAGCTGTTATGAATAGTAATAACCACTTTATAAAATTATAGAAATTTTATATTTCAAAATGGACTTCATTTTTGGATTCGGAATATCGAAATTAGCCTATGTTGAATTTTTTGTATTTTTCTGAGAACTTCTAATTTTTTATGAATAGTGAAAAATACTTAAAAACAACTTTTTTAATAAAAATAATTAATAGTGATAAATTATACTATTTAGTGGTTTTAAAGTATAATTGGAATATATTTTTACCATTTTATCCAATGGTGGTCATTATAATTAATTTGACATTGAAATTGGACATAAACAATTGCCAATCTTTTGATATAAATTGTTTCTTAAAAACACGCTATTTGTTGTGACAGCGGGAATTAATTATAAAATTAATTAATGCAACTTATATGTTTGGAATTTTTTAAAATAGACATCATTTTTGAATTTGGAATATCAATTATAGCTTAGGGTGAAATTTTGGCATTGTTCTGAAAAACTTCAATTTTTGATGAATAGTGAAACCACTTATTGGTAGTTAAATAACTGATTTTTCGTTTAAATGAAATATTACCACTTATGTGATTTGATTTTCAAAAATCCGACATACATGGTTGTCATTAAGAAGTAAAATGTGGTTCAATGAGATTAAAATAATTTTTTGGTGAATAGTAACTTTTAAGTTCTTAATCGCGATTAGAGGTAATTAGTGTAGTTTAAGGTACAAATAATGTTTTTATAATATGAGATGAGCATGAAACTTGTCCTACTCCTATTGGATGAGTCACGGCAGACCAAGACAACCCATGAGTCAACTTGGGGACCCCATGGAGCCACTTTAGTTAGAAAATGACATAAACACCTTTTATTTAATGTTCAAGTAAAAAATGACACAAACATAAAATGTTTTACTAAAACAATTTTTACGTGGGGTTACACAAGTCCAAATTTTGATTATAAATATTCATTAGAAATATAAAAAGATTTCCTACATCATAGTAGTTTTATTTATAATTTTTAGACATTAAATAAATTAAATTATTTATGACATCATTATGATGCAGCGATGACCTCATTATTTAACGATTTAAATAAAATGAGAAGATAAAGAAAAATCCAAGGCATACACTTGTCCAAAGCCTATTGGATGAGGAGATATAGAAACCTTATCACCTTAGCCTCGAATTATATAACTGTGGGACCTTTAGAATCCAAAAAGAACTGTAAAATAATGTATCATTTCAATCCTTCCAAAAGTGCCCCTCCTCTCCACTTATAAAAGGCCCCCACCTCTCCCACCTCATTTACACTTTCAAGCCATTTGGCTCGGCCAATCTCTTAACAAATACTCTCCCAACATTCCTCCCTTACTCCTAGAAGACTTACTTGGGGCAGAACCCTTCCCAAGGAAGCCTTTGGCTCAAATCAAAAAGAGTTACCCGATTTTGAGGTAATGTCTTCTCTAATGTTGTTTTGTTTTATTTTTCTTCTCCAACCCCATAACCTCTTTTTATTCATTTCTTTTGTAACAACACCAGTATCCTCAATATACTAGGATGTTGTTATAAGAATTATTCGAGCTACACTTACACACACCTACATCTAATGGTTAAAGATCATAAGGTTTCTGTGGATGGCGAATTTCTGCCTCACGAAACGATGATTGTTCAACACTCATATAACACCTTCAAAGGTGGCCATTAAGATGTCACTATTTTTATATATGATATATAATATGTTTATGTTTTACTTATGCTTCTGTATTTCTCATTTATGGCATACTTTATGATTTCCATTATGGGTAAAACGCGATAATTTGATTTTAGGAAGTGCGGACTATCGCCCCCTCAAAATGATTTGAATCGTTAATGCCATATGTGGGATGTATAAAGGATGGAGTAAATGGTATAATAAACTATATTATACTGGAATTATATTATACATTTATATCATTATGATTTCATTCCATTAAATATGAAATTGAAATGGAAGTAGCGTTCATGCGTACGTACGGCTTACCGTCTCCATGAACGGTGCATTTCATTTCTTACCTCTAAATGTTACGTAATATTATAAATGAATGTATATACTGGATATATAAGATATATATGACATCTAAATCATGAATATAATTCTGGAGATAATGGATATTCTACCACATAAACAACTTGTAATTATAAGAAGTTTATTGTTGACTCAAGTACTAAAGATCGACAAAACGACCGTTATTAACTTAAATAATTACACAATGTTCCTATCATTGTAATAAGTGATATAATAAGGATAATGAAATTGAAAATGGTTCTAAATAAGGTATATATTAACTCTAGTTTATTATTCAGGAGGTTAAAGAACGGTTGAGTCAAGTCAGACACGAGGTAAGGGAATTTCTTAACCCAATTTCCATTCTTTTGGTTAATCTCCTACTTTCAAATTATGTCATGATATTATTATGTCCTATTTTGTATTTTTACTTTCATTATGTGTACCTGTAGTGAATACACATAATAGATCTATTTTATTTTAAAAATGATCTATTTAAGGACTTCGTCTCAATCCACTTTCATTGAGGCATATTTGGTTTTATACACAACTTTCTTTTATATGTTGTATAAACCCCTTTGACTTTTACGTTTATTCAAAAGGAATCTTTTTTATACGAAGAGTTTTACTAAACAACAAAAAGGGAATGTTTTTCATTCCGTACTTATGCGGCGACAACGACTTCTTCGCCGCCGTGACCATTATTTGAGTTTCGGCTTCCTCTACAACCCTTCATTTTAATGAAAAATAAATACAAAGTTTTAACCTTCTTTTATTTTATTGAAAATGGTTTTGAAAGCGTTTTTATTATATCAATGTGTTGTATTTATATCTTGTGATTGAAATGTGGAAATGTTATGTTTCCTTTATGCATGTTTTATGTGATACGATTATGTTATGGTTTATGATATGTTTAAACCTATTCATATAAGGAATGCATTGGACTTAATAAGTGACGGGTGGAGCCTGCTATAGCTCCTCGATTCATCGGCAGGTCTCATGAGACAACTAGACGTGGAATTGGCCGAGGCCCTTTCCCAATTTGATTTGTGATTTTGGCCGAGGCCTTAATCATTTTAGACGTCTTGGCCGAGGCCTTGACAAAATGTTTCAGAATGTCTGGCATTATGCATTCCATCATTATGAAAGTGGTTATTGATATTGCATGTGATTATTCGACCAGTAGAATATCCATGTGAATAAGTAAATGGCATTATCTCGTTTTACTTTTGCCATATTATGTTGATGTTCATGTTTAAAAGGCTTTTGTTCTAGTTATACATTGCCTTAAATGTTTATGTTTATTTATGAATGCTTCCGCAATATTGTTATCCTTACTGAGCATATGAGCTCACCCCTTCCAATGTTTTAATATTTTCCAGGATGTGAAGAAGTATTTTATGAATGACCTGCAGGGATAATCAGAAGAGGATATGAGTGTGGACTATGAATACTTTGTTATTAGTTTTCCACTTTATGATGTAATGTAACATTTATGAATGTATCTAGTGTTTCCAAGGCTACTAAACTAATCGGTCTTTCGAGACTTGATCTTTTGTGATCATGCCAATGTTACGAAGTAATGCACCGACTCTAGGTAGCTGGGGTCGGGGCGTTATAGTTGGTATCAGAGGCAGTTTAGTACTAACCTTGGAAGCTAGATTTAGATAAACTCTGATTAGAGCACATAGCCCGAAGATAGACTTTAAGGATTCGTATAGAAGAACTTCCTAGAATTTTGGTATTGTAGAGATATTGTGAGTTTTCCAAGAAATACATCCCTGTCTGGATACGAGCAGGTAGAGGCGGCTCTGGCATAGATGTACCTAGGGGTAAAATCCAAAAACACCGCGTTGAGCTAGACTCGAACGGGAACTGGTGCACGACAACGGGCCTTGCTGCACTCTTGGTTACGACACTCCCGAGGGATATTCTTAGGATAATTCTCATTTTATTTACAAACCACTATGAAGGGTTATGAGTATATACTTACTCAAAGAAAACATTTCTTTTTATCATTATGGATTATATCCATAAATAGATCAATTTATGTTAACTGTTTTATAAGTATGGGATTATGTATTTTGATTCATAAACTGATCTAGTCTATGAAATTGTTTAGAAATGGCGCCTAGTGGAAGAAATGGAAACCGTATCAATGCACGAACTCCGTGTAGGGATTTCCATCCTGCTCAAGATAATTATTGTGGATCTGGAGATACAACTGGTGCTGATCAACTTATTACCATACTGGGACAACTCACTCAGGTTATGAATAATAACCTTACTCGTATGGAGCACCCTGATCCGCAACGTGGAGGATCAATGCTAGACCATTTCATGAGGCAACAACCACCAACCGTCAATGGGAGTACAAATCCTATAGTAGCCGAGCAATGAATAAACTCCTTAGAGAAAACATTCCATCCCTTGGGGATTAGCGAAAGGGAGAAGGTTGTTATGGCAATTTACCGCCTCACTGGAGATGTCGATCAGTGGTGGTCGCTGATTCAAAACACAAAGGAAGATGATGACGTATCGAATATGGAATGGAGGGAGTTCAAAGAGATTTTCCTAGAAAAATACTTTCCTCGTGACCATCGAGCAGATATGGAAAGGCAATTTCTGAGTCTGAGGCAGATGGAGGATGAGAATATCGCAAAGTATGAGGCTAACTTTACAAGGTTAGCGACGCATGCTGCCGATTATATACGTAACCCAAAGAGTAAGATTGATCGTTTCTTTGATGGGTTAAAACCATTTCTCCGTCGAGCTTTAGTATCACAATCCTTCTCATCATATGAAGATATTGTATCATGTGCTATCAAGACAGAAAAATAATTCTCTAAGTCTTATGACAACAAAGTAAAGCAAGAGAAGAAGAGAACGGGGGAACAAGAGACAGATAAAGGGAAAAAGGGAAAGAAGGATTTTCCATTATGTGATAATTGTGGGAAGAATCACCCTGGTACTTGCCTAAAAGGAATGGGAGTTTGTTATAAATGTGGAGAAAAGGGTCACCAGGCTCGTGATTGCAAGGGAAAGAAAGAGGCTGTCAAAGTTGAATGCTACAATTGTAGGGAAACATGGCATTATGCAAATGAATGTCCTAAGCGTCAGGGAATCTTACCTCAGAAAAGGCCAAGGGATCAAGGCCAATCTTATGTTGTGACTACAGTTAAAGCAGAATAATTAATGTATTGGTGCTTTTGGACTCAAGGATTATATCCTGGTTATAAGAATAATGTGATATATATATATGGATTGTACTGCAGTACTTTTTGATTTCAGTAAGGTATTAATATGATTAAGGTAATAATATTTTTAGTATGTGACAATAAGAGAAACTTTTCTTTGTTTGGGGAATCTGATGTTACAATTGATTTTGGAATTTAGAGACCTTTTAGAGAAAGTCTGGATGAAGGTATTTTGGATAACTATAAAGGTTGGAGTGGATTAAGTTGAACATTGGATAGTATTGTTTAAGGTTAAAACATTTACAAAGATTATTTTTGGAAGAGTATAGTACTATATTTTTAGGAAAAGGACAACCTGCAGGGTGGGGAATAACCCGTCGCGTCGGACAAAGCTGCAGGAATCGAACCCACAACCATAGTGCGACAAGCCTTTATTTCCTACTACTAGCCTACAGGAAGTCCCTGGTTATTACAAAATCGTTTTACTAATCTAAATGGTATGTGTTAACATTTGGAACCTTATACAATTAGGATAAATAGAATATTTTTGAGTTCCGTTACCATTTGGAGTAAAAGTTGGGTTTGTGGTAAAAATTTATTAACGAAAGAAAGTATACATAACAAGTATGTATATTCCCTTACGTTCTTAGTGAATCTCCTAAATAAATTCCTCAACATTATAAAAGGTAACTTAAAACAAAAATGTTGTCGGTTAACATTTCCAACTGGGGATTCAATGACCGTTTAACCAATCACAAGTTTGTGATTTTCTTATGGTTAAACTTTCTCCTAATCCTGTTTTCTATAACTCTCCATCAGACCTTGATGGTTTTTTTTCCTTCTATATCCATATTTTCATAGAATCCTAGAATGGGCTATATCGGGTGACCATTGTACTTATCCTGCTTTCTTTTAATGTTATATATGTATTAACCTTATTTCCGATGTGGGTTTTCCACAAAGGTATTTTCTATTTTCAACCTTTTATTATCAAAGTAAAATTTCAAATTGCGAGGACGCAATTTATTGAAGGAGGGGAGAATGTAACACCCCGAGCTTCCACGATACGCTTCTCATTCAATAATGCAATGGCTTGCATTGTACGCAACTTCGAGTTCTAAAACACCGCGACTAATCAATGTAGCCATTATGAATAGTAATAACCACTTTTTAAAATTATAGAAATTTTATATTTCAAAATGGACTTCATTTTTGGATTCGGAATATCGAAATTAGCCTACGTTGAATTTTTGGTATTTTTCTGAGAACTTCTAATTTTTTATGAATAGTGAAAAATACTTAAAAACAACTTTTTTAATAAAAATAATTAATAGTGATAAATTATACTATTTAGTGGTTTTAAAGTATAATTGGAATATATTTTTACCATTTTATCCAATTGTGGTCATTAGAATTAATTTGACATTGAAATTGGACATAAACAATTGCCAATCTTTTGATATAAATTGTTTCTTAAAAACACGCTATTTGTTGTGACAGCGGGAATTAATTATAAAATTAATTAATGCAACTTATATGTTTGGAATTTTGTAAAATAGAAATCATTTTTGAATTTGGAATATCAATTATAGCTTAGGGTAAAATTTTGGCATTGTTCTGAAAAACTTCAATTTTTGATGAATAGTGAAACCACTAAGTGGTAGTTAAATAACTGATTTTTCGTTTAAATGAAATATTACCACTTCTGTGATTTGATTTTCAAAAATCTGACATACATGGTTGTCATTAAGAAGTAAAATGTGGTTCAATGAGATTAAAATAATTTTTTGGTGAATAGTAACTTTTAAGTTCTTAATCGCGATTAGAGGTAATTAGTGTAGTTTAAGGTACAAATAATGTTTTCATAATATGAGATGAGCATGAAACATGTCCTACTCCTATTGTATGAGTCATGGCAGACCAAGACAACCCATGGGTCAACTTGGGGACCCCATGGAGCCACTGTAGTTAGAAAATGACATAAACACCTTTTATTTAATGTTAAAGTAAAAAATGACACAAACATAAAATGTTTTAATAAAACAATTTTTACGTCGGTTTACACAAGTCCAAATTTTGATTATAAATATTCATTAGAAAGCTAAAAATATTTCCTACATCATAGTAGTTTTTTTATAATTTTTAGACATTAAATAAATTAAATTATTTATGACATCATTATGATGCAGTGATGACCTCATTATTTAACGATTTAAATAAAATGAAAAGATAAAGCATAATCCAAGGCTTACACTGGTCCAAAGCCTATTGGATGAGGATATTTAGAAACCTTATCACCTTAGCATCGAATTATATAAGTGTGGGACCTTTAGAATCCAAAAAGCATTGTGAAATAATGTAACATTTCAATCCTTCCAAAAGTGCCCCTCCTCTCCACTTATAAAAGGCCCCCACCTCTCCCACCTCATTTACACTCTAAAGCCATTTGGCTCGGCCAACCTCTGCCCAAATACTCTCCCAACATTCCTCCCTTACTCCTAGAAGCCTCACTTTGGACATAACTCTTCCCAAGGAAGCCTTTGGCTCAAATCAAAAAGAGTTACCCGATTTTGAGGTAATGTCTTCTCTAATGTTGTTTTGTTTTATTTTTCTTATCCAACCCCATAACCTCTTTTTATTAATTTCTTTTGTAACATCACCAGTATCCTAAATATACTATGATGTTGTTATAAGATGTATTCGAGCTACACTTACACACACCTACATATAATGGTTAAAGAACATACGGTTTCTGTGGATGGCGAATTTCTGCCTCACGAAACGATGATTGTTCAACACTCATATAACACCTTCAAAGGTGGCCATTAAGATGTCACTATTTTTATATATGATATATAATATGTTTATGTTTTACTTATGTTTCTGTATTTCTCATTTATGGCATACTTTATGATTTCCATTATGGGTAAAACGCGATAATTTCATTTTAGGAAGTGCGGACTACCGCCCCCTCAAAGTGATTTGAATCGTTAATGCCATATGTGGGATGTATAAAGGATGGAGTAAATGGTATAATAAACTATATTATACTGGAATTATATTATACATTTATATCATTATGATTTCATTCCATTAAATATGAAATTGAAATGGAAGTAGCGTTCATGCGTACGTACGGCTTACCGTCTCCATGAACGGTGCATTTCATTTCTTACCTCTAAATGTTACGTAATATTATAAATGAATGTATATACTGGATATATAAGATATATATGACATCTAAATCATGAATATAATTCTGGAGATAATGGATATTCTACCACATAAACAACTTGTAATTATAAGAAGTTTATTGTTGACTCAAGTACTAAAGATCGACAAAACGACCGTTATTAACTTAAATAATTACATAATGTTCCTATCATTGTAATAAGTGATATAATAAGGATAATGAAATTGAAAATGGTTCTTAATAAGGTATATATTAACTCTAGTTTATTATTCAGGAGGTTAAAGAACGGTTGAGTCAAGTCAGACACGAGGTAAGAGAATTTCTTAACCCAATTTCCATTCTTTGGGTTAATCTCCTACTTTCAAATTATGTCATGATATTATTATGTCCTATTTTGTATTTTTACTTTCTTTATGTGTACCTGTAGTGAATACACATAATAGATCTATTTTATTTTAAAAATGATCTATTTAAGGACTTCGTCTCAATCCCCTTTCATTGAGGCATATTTGGTTTTATACACAACTTTCTTTTATACGGTGTATAAACCCCTTTGACTTTTATGTTTATTCAAAAGGAATCTTTTTTATAAGAAGCATTTTACTAAACGACAAAAAGGGAATGTTTTTCTTTCCGTACTTATGCGGCGACAACGACTTCTCCGCCGCCGTGACCATTATTTGAGTTTCGGCTTCCTCTACAAGCCATCATTTTAATGAAAAATAAATACAAAGTTTTAACTTTCTTTTATTTTATTGAAAATGGTTTTGAAAGCATTTTTATTATATCAATGTGTTGTATTTATATCTTGTGATTGAAATGTGGAAATGTTATGTTTCCTTTATGCATGTTTTATGTGATACGATTATGTTATGGTTTATGATATGTTTAAATCTATTCATATGAGGAATGCATTGGACTTAATAAGTGACGGGTGGAGCCCGCTATAGCTCCTCGATGCATTGGTAGGTCTCATGAGACAACTAGACGTGGAATTGGCCGAGGCCCTTTCCCAATTTGATTTGTGATTTTGGCCGAGGCCTTAATCATTTTAGACGTCTTGGCCGAGGCCTTGAGAAAATGTTTCAGAATGTCTGGAATTATGCATTCCATCATTATGAAAGTGGTTATTGATATTTCATGTGATTATTCGACCAGTAGAATATCCATGTGAAGAAGTAAATGGCATTATCTCATTTTACTTTTGCCATATTATGTTGATGTTCATGTTTAAAAGGCTTTTGTTCTGGTTATACATTTCCTTAAATGTTTATGTTTATTTATGAAAGCATCCGCAATATTGTTATCCTTACTGAGCATCTGAGCTCACCCCTTCCAATGTTTTAATATTTTCTAGGATGTGAAGAAGTATTTTATGAATGACCTGCAGGGATAGTCAGAAGAGGATATGAGTGTGGAATATGAATACTTTGTTATTAGTTTTCCACATTATGATGTAATGTAACATTTATGAATGTATCTAGTGTTTCCAAGGCTACAAAACTAATCGGTCTTTCGAGACTTGATCTTTTGTGATCATGCCAATGTTACGAAGTAATGCACCGACTCTAGGTAGCTGGGGTCGGGGCGTTACATTAATATCAATGATATTACTATAATGATATTATTCATGAATGTATTTCATTCCCATATTTTTTATTAAATGGAATGTGTTTGTGTTTATATTTCGTTCCCTAATTAATATTCTTTATTATTTCACAATATTTTCAATTTTATATAAACGTTTTTAAAAATTTCACAATCCAATATTTTTTCCCTATAATGAGATTTGATGAAGGAATCATTTAATGAGATCCCAGGTTTATAATAGTTTATTTCAAAATAATTTAAAATTTATATATTAAAGTAAAATGTGAAGAATTCATATTTTGTGATATTAAAGAATACTAAATAGATTGTTCCATCAGGATTAGTTCAATTATATCATATAAAAATATAATAATTTAGACACCAGATCTGGACATCAAGTGATTGGGGCTTAGCATTGATCTCTGAACGATTTGTGAAATATTATTGTATAAATGTTTAGGATGGAATTAAATGACCATGTGGATGTATTGTATATAGTGATATGTAGGATAATAGAAATGGTGATAATTTAATTTATCATGTATTGTGATAATAAGGAAACAAATATGGTGGTGAATATCAAATGGGGTGTAGGAGAGAAATCCTTGTGTATGAAGTTTTTTTGATACACGAGACTATATTTTTTATCATCATGATGGATTCAAGTGTTTAATTAATTATATTCTATATGAATTCCTAATTTTGTTATAGGTTGGATTTTAGGTGAATTTTGTAAACTGAGTCTATTATATTTCTTAATTCATGCAATCGATTTAATTTTATATTAGAGGGATTAATATTATTATATCATCATTTCATATGTGCAGCAGGTTAATTATAAATGAATGGATTTTTTATCGAACTATTTAATTACAAACTAAGTGGTGTTTTACATTTTGTTGGTATTACGGAAGATCATGTAGAGGCATCATAATCAGATGATCAATAGTGTTTTGGTGGTGCATGATAAGAAAATTTGAGATATTTTTTTAAAGGAGGTTTGAATTTCATTCGTGAGTTTTTGTGTTTAGTGGGACTGATTCCACATATGTAAAATCATGTTGGATATGACCTACGTATTAAACAGGTTGGACTGATATTTTAATGAAAATATGTCTTGTTTCAGAACATTGTAGGGGTTCTGAACATATCTGATTTTTCGTTGAAAAATTTACTTTGGAAAACATGAGGATAATTGGGAATGAATTATGAATTCATGAATGGTAACAGATGTGGGGAATCAAAGTGTTGACATTTCGAGTATATTTGATTAATCTTCATACCCCGTAAGGAATATGTAATAATTTTTTTTGAAAACAAGAAAATTTATTATCCATTGTATAATTCATGATGAAATATTATGTAGTGGGGAGTTTTTAAGATCCTAACCTTTCATATAAGAGAGATTATATTTTTTATTTTATGAACCTCATTCAAACATTCCCTGTTGTGTATGATTCTTGTGTAGGAGGTGTAGCCATAGCGATCTACAGGTCTGAGGCGAAGACCCATGTCTGTAGTGGGATACAATAACCCCACTGACTATCTTATTATATAAACCATCTATAATGTCCCATAATTTTCATTTATATTTTTTACAAATTATATGGAATTATTTAGAGACACGACATTGAGACAACATGCGATTTAGAGTCCGAGAGTGCCCAGAATAATCTGTCAAAAAATGATTAGAATTAAATAGAACGCATGAGTTGTTTCTCTAAAAAATGAATTACAATTAAAATAGTGCTCAGATTGGAAATATGAGGGAACCATTGTGTTCATGATGATTGGTTTATCCTAGGAACACCTTATGTTTAGTCAGCCCTCAACATAGGTGAGAAAACCCGAATATGGTATAACCATAAACAAACTAATTTAAAATAAATTATTTTATTTTCCTAATTCTTATAACTCATCAACGGTGATAGAGATTATAAATTTGAGACCCCCATTGTGCCTTTTAGGGTATTATTTTCTTAGGCAGATTGTAATATAGGCCGGTGTGGGCTAACAATGAATGTTAGGTTTTAGTCGTAAATAAAATAATTATGTTACTATAATTTTATTGTGAAAACCATATAAATACTAAATGGTAACTTGTATTAAAAATTATATAGTACCATTGAGTTCATAAGGGAGTTTTCTCCTAAGGTAGAGCCTATCCTCGACCAGCATGGGTTGAGGATGAATGATAATTTTTGAACTATTTTTTATGGTTCATTTAAATAATCAGGAGTGCGTTATTTATAAATTTTTTATGGTTATTAGATCAAGAATTCAAAGGGAACCGTTGAACATGGAACCATGTGAATCACAATGAAAGTAATTAAATTTGACCGGTAAGGGTTGGATGGAAATGATAGTTTTTGGACTTTTCAAAAAAAATATAATATCTTTATTAAGTTATTTTATTTCTTTTCCCAATGATTGAGCGGTGAACATTGACTTTGGGGCACAACGATGGGGAGATGAAAAGGTGCATTAATGGAAGACCTTTAATGGATCATTAATTTGTGTCATAATAGCTATGTGGCTTAATTTATGAAACAACATAAAGAAAAAACATCATAACATAATGTAAATGATTAGACATGTCCACTTTTTAATTATATAATGCATTGGAGAGTGGGAATAAAACCACGATAAATTCTATGAAGAACCTTCAAAAAAATTCCACTTCAACGAATAATGATGATCACTCGAAAAACGTCATCAACATTGATGTTACTCCTTGAAAAAAATTGGTAAGTGATGAAGGGTATTAACCTCTTGAACCTTCGATGATGGAATTATATGACAACAAATGTCAAACGAGGTAGGGTGTTTGTTTCAATTAAGGTTAAACCCATTATAGTTCATATCGATGAACACTGATTATCCCACGAATAGGTTATTCCGCAGATAATGTGTTCTTGTGGGTGGGATTCATTCTTGGGTTTCATATTTGGGAATAATTTTATTTGTAATAGATTTATAATCCCAAGCCATCACTTCTTTAAACGTCCAACACGAAGGCCAGGGGATGACACGAACCTGGCCCGAACCATTTCCACCATGTGAGTTCTTGGATGATGATAGTTCAAGTTGTGACATGGTGATTTCGAGGTTGTCATAGTGATTGTGGGATCCCTATAGCTCCGTAGGCAGAGAAGTTTTGAAAAACCGATCACATGAGAAAATTTGGTGGCCTGTAGAAGGAACTGTTGGTGGCATTCATGGGCAGAGAGAGGAGGCGGACCTATCGGTGGGATACAATAGCTATGTGACGCAGCCAGATGTCCATGATGGCATGGAGACGTGGTTCCATTTGGAAACGCTTTGAGGTGGCGGTCTACTTTTGGTCCACCTTGGTGAGAGTTATAGGCCATGTGAGGTGAGTCACGTGGCACAACGCAATCACCCTATCGTGTCGGTAGAGATGCCCCGCATCTGCGGGGCTGAAGAAGAGCCATATGTATCTCCCAATCATGTCCTGGTTATGTCAAAGGCCTGTCCACCTTTGGCAGACAAGGAAGACCCTCAGGATTGACCCACATCCCAAAGGGCCCATGACCCAATGGGAAGGACCCATGCTCGACACGATTAGGGTCGTGTCTGGGTCATGTTGGTTTACCCAGAAAGGGTCGAGTTGTGTCGGTCGAACTGAGTCGGCCCTGACCCAAATCCAACTGGCCCCATTTCAAAAAATGTCAATAATATAAAAACCAAGTGTCTGATTGATGTGTCGCCTGTGGAAGGAGAACAATTGCAAAGTGGTGGTCCATCTAAAATACTATACATGAGCTCTGACAAATATTGTCATACAACTGGGTTGCATTGGAGTCAAATCCAACAAGGACCTTTTTAAAAAATATTCTCATATCTTATAGACTGGGCATCTATTTGACGCACTGTTTATTTCATTAGGACCCCCAAGACGAGAAAAAACATTATGTTAAACAATGTGGGACTTTATAATAGTTTAAGTATGACTAATGGCTTGATGTGTAGATACTCTAGAAATCAAGTGTTCCAGGATCTGGAATCCAGTGGTTGGCTCTGACATGATGAATGAATAGAGACCCTTCGTGGATCAATAAACTACGGCCCATTCGTATATCAACACACTATTGACCCTGTGTGGGTTAGTACCTAGTGACCATGTGTGGATCATCAGCTATAGAACCTTTGTGGATCATCACATATAGATCATTTATAAATCTGTACCCGATGACCCTATGTGTATCAGAACCTCGAGAATATTTGTGGATCAGCACAATAGCAACCCATTGTGGATCAGCTCTCTGAGACCCTGTGTGGATCAGCATCAAGAGTCCCAATGTTAATCAGTAACTATGCCTATCAACAAAATTAAATGATTCAACCTTAAGACTAATCATCTTGACTTATTTAATTAAGTTATACCTGGTTTGAACTGTGTCTTTTTCTTTGTTCATTAGGTTGTGATAATGCTTTGGGGAATTTATATTTTGGATTTATGAGAGACTTGTGGGGTTCTCAGGTTCCTTACATTGTTTTGGTATACTCACCCCTTTATGGGCATCTCCGACACCAATTGTGTCTTATGTAGATGAAATATAGCTTTAACTGGTTCTTTTGGGATCCAAGTCTAGATAGTTCTCGGTGGTGGATCGATAGATGTGGTGATTAGTAGTGACATACGATAATTATATTTAGCAACCCTTAATGTAAAATCATTAGAGGACGACCTCTAGAACATGTACTTCATTTGTTGTACTTTACTTTCATTTGGGATTGTATTATGACCCCTTTACTTTTATTTTACACCTCTTACTTTCAGTTGTGTTAGTTTTTTGTGGTTGTACTATTTATTTTCTTTTCTATTTTGATTTTTGAAATATGACATGTCTATGTGTTTACATGTTTAAAGAAAATGCATTACATTTTTGGGATATGAATTTCCGGTTCTAGTCAGAATCCTGTAGCCTATGAAAGGTGGGTTTGGGGTTGTCACAACATGGGCCCCATGAGATGGGTCATGAAAAAGTGTTATCAATGGGTGGTAATTTCTATGAGAAGAACTATGCATTTTTAATTTCAATGGGGGAAATAGTGTTAAGTGACTTGAGTTTGGATTTCAATCTAGGGATTCCATTTTTGGTGCGGTGACCAACGTATCAATGCACATGTTCCCGAAATTCTATTTTCTGACATGGTACATGAAGACACTGATTACATGTGTTTAATAATTGTTTTTACTTTGATATTTTTATAGTCTTCTCTCCAGGATTGTCTTAATGACCATGGTTTTTCCTAATTGTCATTCAAGATGTCTCTAAGAAGAAATCCTTCCAAGATTCCAATGCATGACCATGTGGATGTTCTATAGTTTGATGAGACTTCGGTACAAGGACCATTGCCTAAGATGGTACCTCCGGGTGGTTTCCCAGCAAAACCAATTCACATTGGTCACCAATTACTATCAGTGCTATAGGAAGAAGACACATGTAGGCTCAGTGAATTACACGAGTTTCAGTGACAGATACCCCTCAGGTTCTGAGGCGTGCCCGACTCACATGGGGCTTTGGACTGTCTAGAGTTAGTGACTAAGTTTCCATCAAGCTGGGGCACAAGTTGATTAGTTGATGTTTCTGGCATTGATCCTTCTATGTGACTTAGTAGGGCCATGAAAGGGTTTAGATTAACCTGATCTTAAGGTGAGGTTTCTTTTCTAAGGATATATCTAGAGAACCATTATCCGAGAAGGGTTATCTTTCATTAAAGATCTATGGTGTACATGTTCCCATGTGATTTTACAGATTTGGTAGGACAACCTGTCAGTAGGTGGTTTTTTAATATGGCACAATAACAATTCCACATACTCAATGAATATGATATGACCTATGTTTCATGGATCAGATCTCAAAGAGAGATGTGTTTAGCGAAATCCAATCCAACACTATTCATCTATGCATTCCTACTTATAGTTGGTTTGTAGAGAGAACCATTGTGGTTGAAAGTTCTTTGGATGAGATGATACAACCAGTGAATGTCAACAGTGGGAATGTAGGGAGAATATGTCATTCTAAGATACATGGATGTGTAAAATGTTTTTTGAATAGGAATTAATAGGTACATGTGAATTTATATGGTGGAAAATGTGGTAGATGATATAGGAGAGTATAAGGAGGTGGTATACATTTCTACATGTTACAACCACCACCCCATTGTGTTCCCCACTAAACATAGGAAGCTAGAGAACTAGTGAAGGGGGTAACTGCATTAGGCCATGGAATATGACCCATTTTCTCCAGGAATTATTTGAGTTATGGTGTGTGTCTTGTACTAGATGTCATACTAATAGACATGTGTACTAATCATTCCTCTTTGTCATGAATCTTGTTAAATAACAAGAGTTTCTTGTAAAACCATTGACTTAATCATTAAATTTGTAGATACTTATAGAAGGATAATCAATAATCACACATATGTGGATAGTATGATATGACCATTGAGCTGAGATTTTCGGTTTGAACCACTTGGTGGTAGAATTGAGGCCTTGCGGGATTAATTTTTGTATGGAAATGTCATCCACAGTTCATGATCAGATTAATATTTTAGGCAAAACGATGTGTTATATCTAAAATGTTGGAATAAGTTATTCCTAGTTCAATTAAAATGGAACTCATGTAGTACGGGATAGACTCATGCGTATGAGTGTGTAACCGATCAATCATGATTAGGATAGCCTTACCCTCGTGGCAGTGAATGTTTTGTGTTTTCAATTTCCAATAGTAGAGTCGGAGTGCAGGAATCGCCTTTGAAAATATGTTTCTCGGGTTACCTCCCCTTAGAGAGAGGGACTTCAACGAAATTCTACATACAAGATGGTACAAATATCAGTATCAATATGTGAGAGAGATTTTTTTAAAACATCATGATCATGGGTCGTAGGTGTGTGACATTGATAAGAAATGCTTAGTATGATCGTGTGTTCAAGGTTGTGTGTGGATCATCGACACATTAACCAAGTGTCCATAGAGAACGAGTACCCATTACCAAATGGTCTATGAGAACCTCAATTAGTTAAAGGGGTATCCTTTCATATGGATGGGAATGTTACCATAGTCTTTTCAATGGTTGAGATAGTGGAGATGGATGGAATGCATCCAGGACTATGACTTTGAGACAGTATATACTCGTTGGAAGGGGAACATGGTGGTTAGTGCACTCAGTAGGAGGTTTGGTTTACAGCTACTGGGTGAGGCAATGGAGTAGCTAGCTATGATGTAGATACCATTCATGTATGGTGATGGAGAAGAATACCAATAGTCTATGAACATCACTACCCCACACCTACATCATGTTAGGGTTCCATAGATTTCATAGTTTGACTGCGAGGCCCAACATGCTCAAATATACTCAAGACATGCTCCTGATGGATTTTCGATAGGTGGGGAGCATGCCATCCTTTTCAGAGGACGTACCATGGTTCCAATAATGTTATACAAGTAGGTGTGGATGGGATTCCAAACATCCATCTTTGGTCATACATCCTGGTGTCGAGATGATGTTTTAAAACCTCTGACATCAGTACTGGTGTCTAGGGTTAAAGAAAGTTGTGGTAGAGTTTATTTCCCAAAGATGCACATGTCAACATGTGAAAGCTGAGCATCAGGTTCAAGCACGATTGGAACAACCACTTGAGGTACCAGAGTGGATGTCGGATGGTATCTAGATGGAAATTATGATGGGATTACCACGCATATCTAGGAGCCATGATTCTATCTGGGTAATCATGGACTTACACACAAAGTCATCTCACTTCCTATCCATCTAAGATAAGGGGTTGATATTTGTCTTGTGACGACTCAATGTTCAAGAGATAGTGCAGCTTAATGGGGTCCCTTAAAAGATCATATTATATAGGGATGGACTCTTTAAATAATGTTTGTGGAAGGGGTAGCTTGAGGAATTCAAGAGTCAGCTACGCTTGAGCACAACTTGTCAACCCCAGACAGATGGTCAGATGAAGCAGACCTTACAGACCTAGGAATATATGCATCATTTTTTATTACTAGATTTTGGTTGTATTTGGGAGGAACACCTACCACCAGTGGAGTTTTTATACAACAAAATATGTCACTCCACCAATGGCGTGGAACCATTTGAGACCTCGTATGAGTGGCCATGCAGATCACCACAATGTTTGAATGACCTAGGGTAGTCATCACTCAAGGGTTCATAGATGGTATAAGATACCACTAATATTTTTTAGATCACTTAAGATTATATGAGGACTGAAAATATCATTCAAAAGTCATATAAATATTGAAGACAGAAACCATTGGTGTATGATGAGGGAATCCATGTTTTTCTTCAGGTCTCACCAAGACGGGGATTGCAAAGATATTTCCCTGGTGGAATGTTATCTTTGAGACTCATCAAAAAAGTCCAAATACTTATCATAGTTGGTGATGTGGCATACCGCCAAGCTATTACCCCCAAAATGAACCAAGTACATGATGTTTTCTAGGTGTCGTAGCTGAGGAGGTACGATCATGATCCATCAGATGTCATCGAATGGGGTGAGATGGACATCGATGATGATTAAAAGTCTACAGAGTTTTTGATGGAAATAGAGGATCAATAAAAAAAGGTCCTTCATGGATATTCGAGTCCTCTAGAGTATGTTCGGTTGAACCACGAGAATCTCTAAGAGATAAAATGGGAGTGGATGTCTCAAATTCATTCTCAGAACCCGCACATTAATTAGTAGACATTTTTTTGGATTTCAGGGACCTTAAGACCTAAGGTGGGGGGAATGTAATGTATCGTAAATACATATATTTTTTTAAAAAAATTTATGAAATATTTTCTAGACCACGAGATAAGACAATTTTCAATTCTGAGGCTCAGAGTACCAAGAATGATCCATTGAAAAAGGTTATTCTTTAAATAGATTGATAAAGCGGTTTTGCTAAAATGTGTATTAACTATTAAAATGTTTCCCCAATCAAAAAACTAATGGCACCATTGCATTTGGAATAGTGTGTTTACCATAGGTGTGGGGTATGTATAGTCAGCACAACCCTCCTTTGGACTGAGCCCATGTGGGTATGAAGTCCTTTGGTAGATCCTAACATTGGTTGGTGTGGTCCAAAAATGAAAGTTAGTTTTTGGAAATCAATAAAATAACTGAGTAACTATTATTTTATTATCGAATCCTTTAAACTACTAAACAAAAACTCGGATTGAAAATAAGAGCATACTGTCGAGCTCATGAGGGAGTGGTCACCTTAGGCAGAGCATAACCATGAATGTTGTGGGTAAAGGGTGAATGTGAATTTTTGAACTAATTTTTAATGTTCTTTTAACTAAATGTCTGAGCGGGTTTTTATATCTTTTGAACCAGTGATCACATAAAAAACCCGAGGGAATCATTGAACTAGTATTGCTATAATTTTCCAATGAAGTAATTAACATTGACAGATAAGGGTAAGAAAAAAGTTTATTTTCATAATTTTTTGAAAATAAAAAATTCACAATAAAAATTTATTTTATTTCTTTTCTCAACCATTGATCGACAGACAATGACTCTTCGGTGTGGCAATGAGGTAACAATGAGGGACATTATAGGACACCACTTAAGGGATCGTTAATATGTAGTGTGATATCTATGTTACTTCACAAATGAAAAACTGGTAATGATGAAACGTTTTAGTGTAACAGAAACTATGTGACATGTTCCCTATTTAATTAGCTTATTGGATGGAGAGTGGGAATTAAACCGCAAACAATTCTCGGATAAACCTCTAGAAAAATACCTCGTCAACGAAGAACAACGATTGCCAGAAGAATGTCATTGACTTTGAAATACCTCCAATAATAAATATGGTAATTGATGAATGACATCGACCTAATGAACCCTCAAGGATAGAAGGCTATGAAAAAAAATTCAAATGAGGTAGGGGGATTGTTTTGATTCATGTTTTCCTATTATTTTACAAAATGATGAACATGGATTAACCCATGAAAATTTTAATCCGAAAATCATGCATTCATGTGGGAGGAATTCATCATTCACTTTTCTGTTCATGAATAAATTTATTATTGATATAATTGTAGGCCCAAGCCATCATAGCTTTAAACCTCTAATAAGAAGGGTGTGTGCCGACATAAACAAGGCGCGACCCCCATCTGCCTTGTGCATTCATTGTGGAATATCTTTTTAACATTAGTAAGATTAATCTGAGGCCATTTTATTGATGGTAGTAGCCATAAGTCCATGTAGGCAATGATAATTTGAAAAATGGACCACTAGGGAAAATCCGGTGGCCCGTAGAAGAAACCACATGTGGCGGCGGCCTACGATGGCAGCCGCTGGTGGAGAGAGGAGGAGAGCATGTCGATGTTCCATGACTACATGTATAGGTGGCACAAACATGAAATGCGTGAAGGTGGAGAAATATGTTAGGGATTTTAGGTTGAGAGGAAATGGATTTTTATAGTGAGGCACTTGACGGAATGGAGGCCCCCCATCCGTGGGGTAGCAGAGAAGCCGTACGTGGAACCCAGTCGTCTCCCAGCCAGGACAAATGTCATCTGCCACTAGGGGGACCGAGTGAACCCGTGGCCTAATAGGCACACAACTTAATTGGCCAAACCCAGGCAGGGAATGTCTATGTCGGGTTAGGTTGGTAGACTGTGGATGAGGTTGGGGCGGGTTGGTCTGACCGGGTCGGAATGGATCCAGACCCAATCGAGCCCTTTTGGTGAAAAATTCAATAACTTGTAGACTGAGCATTGGATTGATGCAATGTCTATGACATGATGATCCTTGTGATGAGGTGGTCCTTCTGGGTTACTCAATGTGAGTTTTTGCATAGAATGGCATATGATCAGTTTTGATCAAACCCCAATCCTACTGGGCCTTTTTTACAAAAAATCATATATCTTACAGACCGGGAATCCGTTCAATACGTAGTCTATTGCGTTGGGCCCGATATTATGAGATGGTACTTTGGGTTACTATGCTTGGGAAATCGTCGTGGTTAAGGCATGAGTAATTTATTTAGGAAAAGATAGCTAAAAAATCTAGCATGTTATGTTCAAGAATACATTGGCTGACTGTGACACGAGGAATGAATATCAACACTTCGTGGATTAACATAAATTCTTCTCATTGTGGATAAATATATAGAGAACATTTGGGGTTCAACACCTAGTGACCCTATATAGATCAGTACCTATACACCCTGTGTCGATCAACACCTAGTGACCCTGTGTGGATCGACACCTAGAGACCCTTCGTGGATCAACATAATAGCGACCCTATGTGGATTAGATCGTAGAGACTGTGTGTGGATCAGAACCCGGTGACCCTGTGTAGATCAGTAGAATATCCTATCAAGAGAATAAGATGATCTATCATTATGACTAATCATCTCTACACCTGTAATTATGTTATTCCTTGTGTGACCTATGTATTTTTCCTTGTGATTTACATTGAGATATTTCTTTGTGTAAATTTCTTTTTGGATTTCTGAGATGCATATGAGGGTCTCGGGGACACTTCTGAGTATTGTTATACTGACCCCTGCACCGGCTTCACCCGTACCTTTTGTTCCTTATGCAGATGATAGTCATCTTTGACTAGGACATTGGGATGCCAGGGGTAGATGGTTATTGGAGGTCAATTGATAGACGCGGTGAGCTGTTGTGACATCCGATAGTGAGATGTACATACCCTTCAGGTGGGATATTTGGTGGATGACCTTCATATCTTGTACTTATTTTTTTGGACATTCCTTTCATTTGTGCTTTTGTTTTGGCCCCTATAAATTTAGTTTACATCGTTTAATATTATTTTCAGTACTTTTTATAGGTTGGGATATTTTATTTCCCTTGTTATTTTCTTTTTCCATTATTCCCTATATCTATGTGTACAGGTTTAAATGTAATGCCTTCCCTTTTTTGGATATGATTTTTGCTGCAAGTCACAAGACCCTAGACTATGGAAGTATTTTTTGGGGTAGTCACGACATGGGCCCATGGGGATGGGTCATGACATTATTTCCCATATGATCTACTAGGCTCACATGATAAATTCTTGCACACCAGCTCACCAGATGAGTCTAAATGATCTTTTGAGGCCTCTATCTCTTCTTTTTATAAGTAGGGGTAGTTTTCTAATTCCCAAAAAAATTCTTTTAATCAATTATATGATTTATCATTTTATATGGTAGATTTTTATACATATAGAGCCCCCTCATTTTCTCTTATTCCCTTGGTGATTCTAAATAGATCCATGGATATTTGAGTTTCAAGTTTTTTCTCATGATATAGATATACAACAATTAGAGCTCAGTCTTCATTCCAATAGTTATTTCAAAATCATAAAGTCACCCACCATATTTATGTTATAAGAAAAAATTTTATGGATTTTTATTTTTTCCAATTTTATTCCTTTTAATGATGAACTAAAGAATAACTATATAATTGTTTATCTCTCTATTATTATGGTTAGTGATCCCTAAATTTAATCCATTTTGTTTTTCATAACAAACATCATTATGAGTTATGAAATAAAGAGGATGCTGAAATTTTAATATTGTGGATGGGTCATTCATAAAATTAGGTGATGGAAAGTGGTGACAGTAATATATACATCCATAATGAGGGTTTGGCCTTTAAAAAAGAATTTTTTTGTGAAAAAATATTAAAAGAATGATGAATTCATGGTAGGTCTAGTCGATCTTCTACATAAGAACAATCTCTTCAATTTACCCATTGGCTAACATGTGAGTGGATAAAATCTTTGTAACATATATGGACACATTTACAATATATAGATTCATAAAGTGATATTGATACCCAACATGTCTCACTGGACATTCTGGGAGCATTCATTGGGTGGCCAAAGAGTCATTGTTATAAATACATATCATTAAACATTACATAATAAAATTAATTGAAATAGAATTCATTTAATCATATTCCATAATAAAATATCTATTAGTGTTTTAGTGAATTAAATCATAATTCATACATGAAAACCTTCATAAATAAAATGTGAATCTTCTAAGACATCAACAATTTTATCCAAAATAAAACGTGTTTAATAAAACCCAAACTATTTTATGGAAAGATATTAACTACATTTATATTGGTTTTTTAACCCATATTTAAACCCTATGAAATGAATGTTAGAACATGGTATGGCTCTAAAAATATCAGTAAGGGTACAAAAAATAAGGAAATAAACATTTATTCCATAATTACTTATAAACATTTAATCATTATTATAATGATATACATCATAACCGTAATTAAACATCTACATTTGAATATAATGCTTTAGGATACAATAATGCTTATGAATCATAGATCTACCTTAAAATGCATCCATCATGGATTCCATATTGTTTAACCATCGTAATTACATTTGGAATAACCATTACAGTAAAATACATACATAAACATACCCAAATCAGAGGAGTGATATCATGCACCCAACCATATTTGGTTTATAGAAAAACCGACCATAATATTAAAAAATTACTATAAAGTAGAACATATTCACAAAATATTAATAATTACACCATTAAAAGATTCAATGAGGAATAAATTTGATTTTATTAGAATATAAGAAAGCTAAAAAATATAATGTTTCTTTTAATAATAACCTTTTAATCATATAAAAAATACCTAAAATGATTATAGTGAAATGAAAATGATGAAACCTCCAAAAAAATATAAGTTAAAAGAAATTCATTTTGAAGGTTGTAAAAAAATTCTATAGGACTAAAAGGAATGTCTGTTACCTCATCTTTGTATACTTTCAAAAGAGATGAAAACTAATATATAATAGTTTAATGAGTTTTAAAAATTTATTACAGAACTATATTTTTATTTATAATAACTAATGTGATATTTTTGTAATTATTTCCACGTATTTATTAATAATATCTTTTAATTTCCATTGTTTGGGGTGCATCCCTTTTACGGTATCCATGGTCATTTCGTCATGTATTATTCAATTCCACTAAAAATAATACAATATAAGTGTCATATAATTTTAAATAACTATAAGTAAATCCATTTATTCCATGAATACAGTCATGGGAGAAGAAAAATCATCATCCAACAACATTGTGAATCGACTTACGAAGGAAGAAAAATTAATTTTTATGAATAAATGGTGAGGATAATTGATTTGATTAGTTATATATCATTTTACATAATAACATTACATAATATATATTATTATAATGTTTTCATGAAAAATTTGATTGGTTTGGGGATGAGGTATATTTGAGAATGAATTTTAAAAGAAAAGGATGAAGTTACCTTTGGAATATTTTTCCGTGAGAAACACCTTATGAAATTGAATGATTATTTTTTATGAGACAAAAAACAGTATAATTTGTAAATGGATGATGAAATGTGAATTTTTTATATGATATTAGAGAACTAAGGGTCATTCGTAAGAAATTGTGTGAAGGAAATAGTCCCTTATAATAAATTATTTGAGGGGAAACATATGAAATAGAAAAATATTAAAATATAAAGAAAATAATATAGGGTTAAATCATCCAACAGTTCAAAAATGTTTCTGATACTAAATTTTGCATATAAAATCATTATATATGACATTATTCATGTTTTTTTATTTTTAAATATTTTAATAAAATAAAATATTAATGTTAAATATGTATTCTAATATTAATCACTATTCATAACTATGTCATTAAAAAGAGAAAAAAAGAATCAAATTAGAAACAATATTTTTCATTATATCTGTTACATATCATATTTATCTATATAATTCTTCTATTAACATTAAATTATAAAATTAAATTTATTTTAGTATTTTTAATGTCATTTATTTGAGTTTTTTTATTTAAATGGTAACTAACGGATCACTGAGAAAAAAAATTATGGTAAATATTTATTACCAAAAAATAAATAAAAAAACAAGAATAATATAAATTTAATATATTTAATTTTAATATTTATGAAAGAATATATATTATTAATAACAATGTATTAAGAAGTCACACTATAAAACAATAGTGTGATCAACATGAATTTTTTTTAATAAAATATTAAAAATACCATATTGTGATTTATGTGGGTCTTCAAGGTGTCAAATCCAAATAAGTAAAATATAATGGACAAAATATTATAATAGAAAGATATTTTTTCAAATTTTGGGACATGTAATGGTTTATATGATTTTAATTAAAATCATTTTAATTATTTTTCTTCTCCTTGTACAAGAATTATATCTGCATTACAGAAAAAGTAATTTTTAATATTTAACAAATAAAAAAAATCACTTTCATAAAAATAAAATAAATAGGATCATGATATGATTTTAGATTCTAAAAATATATATATTCAATAATATTCAAAACAAGACAACTTATTTTATTTTTATATTTTTCTTTTCGTTCCATGTGGAAGTATTGCACACGCGTATAAATGGTTAATATTTTATTACTCTAAAATTAAAAAGTATAATTCAAAAACATAAATTATCCATAAAGATAAATAAAAAATGTTCAATGTACATTTATAATTCAATAATTACCTACAAAGAACCAAATTTTACTTTGATAAGGTTGCATAAGCACTACGTCATCATGGACAATGATTTTTTTATACATATCATGAAACAAATTATACTTTAAATTTAATGAATTATTTTTCTAAAAAATTAATATTATAATTTCATAATTTTATCATTAACTAAGTTTAATAAATTTTATATTGTAATTATGTCATGATGATGTTACCAAAATACTGTATTTTTTTTAGAAATAGTATTTATTACTATTGACCAAAAACATTAATTTACGTAAAATTTCTCAATATTTCAAACTAATATAATATTGAAATTCATAATTCAAAAATGAAAATATTTTTACGAAAATAAATTTCTATAATTCTAAATTTATGTTTTTTAATAAATAAATTGATATAAAATTAGTTTAATAAATCTAATTATTATATGAATTGTTTAAAATAATGAATTTAACAATTTAAAATTTTGGGTACAACCAAAAATGTGGAAACTGATACAAAAATGAAAATGAACATTTAACTATTTACTAAGGACATAACCCTATGACCATTCCCCATATCCCACCATACCATTACCACACTAGTCGAGTGTGGGGCATGTATTTAATTATTCAATTCATGATTACTATAAAATGTTAATAACAATTATTCTATTAGTACCCATATTGTTACATACTCCCTTTTATAATTTTTTCCTCATAATTTATTCAATTATTAAAAAATGGGTATAAAATTCCTTCATATAATTTAGAAAACCCCATGTTGCTTCTTCAGACACGAGGTGTATCCTTCATACATTATCCTTGTTAATTACCTTGTTCCACAATAATTTCACTATTTGATCACAAATCTAAATAGTCTTTTACATATGAATGATGGTCATTAAAATTATATTCTTCAAGGAATGAAACATGAGATGAATCTGGAACATACTCTCTTTGAAAGAAAATATAAAAAATACTGTGAACCTATGATAAACACGGAGACAAAAGTTACATTGTAAGAAACTGTTCAAACATTACCTTGGATATCATAGAGTCCAATGAATTAGGTATTTATCATTACTTTATTACCAAATATCATAAATCATTTCATTATAGTTAATTTTAGGAAAGCAAGTTCACCTACCTATAATGAAAAGTTTATCCTCATGTAATCTTGATATTATTTATTCATACTCAAAGATGTCCCTATATATTTCAGGATCATATTTATTTTCTATAAACATCCTCTAACAACCCTAGTCCGATATAAGTCATTTCCATAAACTCACCCTAAATTTTTGGAGTCGTACATCTCTTTCAATAAAATTTCTCATACCATTTTATCGATTTTCTTTATATGTTCAATAATCTAAAGATTCCTCTCCTCAAATTAATGTTTATCTTCAAAATAAACTACCTTGGGGATCATAAAATGAGTTGAATCTAGAACATATTTTCTTAACATCAAAACGTGACAAATATTGTAGACCATGTATTAACTCATTGAAAAAGAAACATAGTACGAAACTTTTCTATCTTTATCTATGATTTCATAAGGTCCAACTAATCATGTACTTATCCTTCCAATTTTACCAATGAACTCAATAATTTTCCATGGATATTTTTTTGGACAACATGTTCACATACCATGACTGAAATTTCATTCCACCTATTATCTACATAATGTTTTGTTCTATTTAGGGATATCCTCATATGTTTCTTGACCTTCTATAATTTTCAGGCAATTCCTCTACAAAAATTAGTTTGATAAACAACCTATTCCTCACTTCATCAAAAAATGACAGAGTTTGACACTACATTCTATATAATGACATAGATGGTGACATATGTATAATGGAATGAAATCTTTTATAACAATAAATGTCAACTAATTAATTATGTTGATAACAATATGCCTAATATTTTATCGAAGAACCACAAATAATATCTGCAATGAATGATTTTTTTTTCTTGGTTTGTTTATTAGACTGAGCATGAAATGTACTGCTGAAATTTAATTTGGTTCCCAATAATGTCAAGATTCCATTAAAAATATTGAAATGATCCAAGGATCCTGGTCAGATACATTCGATATAAGAACTCTATTTTTCTTGAAAATCAATTTTTGGTACAATCGAGATATTTTATCTAATGACATTGTATATAGAATTTAAAGGAAATGTGATGATTTAGTCAGTCGATCAACAATAACCCAAATCGCAGTGTCACCGTGAGATGTATTTTATATTATTTCCATGAAATAAATGGATAAATAGTCCCATTTCCCTTTTGGAACTACAAATGGATAAATCATACACTTTGGTATTTGTCACTCTATATTATCTTTTTGACATGTCAAATATTTCACGGTAAAATATAAAATATCTATTTTCATTCTATGACACAAGTAATATTCCAAAATATCTTCATATATCTGAGTTTTTTCAAGAGGAAATGATAAAAGAGAACTTCGAGCTTTGGATAAAAATTCATTCTTTAGCTAGGATTCACAATGCACACATAATTGATTTTTAAATCTCATTAGCCAATCTTTATCAACAGTAACTTCAATAAATATACCATTATTAAAAATTTGTCCTTTTTCTATATCACACATTATTTCTTCGAAGATTTCATAATTTATTCTGATAGGAAAAATTTCACTGACACTGGAAAATGAGTAGATGAATTTTTTTCTCTCACAACATCCATGAAAAAATTCATCGAATAATTAATCAAAGGGACATGTTCCACACATAACATGCTTACTATTTCAGGATGTTTTTGAATCAGGGAATCCAACACTGTGTGTTTTTCCTCTTGAAGGTAATTGATAATGAAATTAATATACCTAATATTCTCCATAAAACATTTATAACTCATGTTATATTATTTATATGTAAATATATACTTTATACATTTATGATCATATATATTTTAAATTTTTTCCAACATAAATAATTTATAATTATTTGTAGAAAATAGATCATCTAATGCCAAATAATGTGTGGGATAGTTTGACTTGTTAATATTTAGTTATCATGAAGCATAAGAAATTACCTGATTATTCTATATTAGAATGAAATAATATCCATTTAATGAACAATCACTATAGAAGGCAGAATCCTAGTTTCTAGAAGGAAATGAAAAAATTAGCATTCATAAATAATCATTTAAATTCCAAAAATAAAGTCATCATAATAATTTTTCATGAAAATTGTAATTCTTTTACATAATGAAATATATA
This sequence comes from Viscum album, assembly GCA_963277665.1. Lineage (NCBI taxonomy): Eukaryota > Viridiplantae > Streptophyta > Magnoliopsida > Santalales > Viscaceae > Viscum > Viscum album. The sequence goes on from OY728165.1 coordinate 1,553,960,989, forward strand.
GTGGTCTATATAGTGGTGAACTATTTTAAAAAAAATTCCTAGTAATAGCCGTCTATTCCAAGATAACATCAAATCATAATAAAATTTGTAGGACTTTGACATTCATCAAACACATTGGTTTTGGAGAGATCAATTGTTAATCAATTCATAATTACAATTTTCCCATGGAAAGAAATCTATTATAAATAGAAATAACATTTTCTAAATTTTTTGTATGACTATATTTGTTCGATTGTTTTCCATATAATCCTCATTTTTTTCATGAGCCTTATATCATTATTGAATATTACAAAATTATATAAATAAAAAGAACCCCAAACATAAAAAAATATTCATGAAATATTTATTTCATAAGATTCCAAAATATAATAGGGAAATATATCAAACCAATGGGAATAGAAAACTCATTATGAATATATATAGTTTGAAATGATATTTTCCGAACATCACCCCCCTTCAAAATTTACTAATTGTACCAAGATCTTAATTAAATCCTGGGAAAGAAGTGAGACCCAAGACCTGATGAAATAAATCATCAATATGTGGAAATATATAATTATTCCTAATAGTAAGGTCATTAAAATAATAATAATCAATTAAAATACTCATTGAACCATCATTATTTATAAAAAAAATTGAATCACCCTATATTGATGTTCTAGCCCTTTATCAAGAAACTAAAAAAAGTGATATTTTATTTATAGAAGTTACTCATTTTCCATTCGATTATGGGGTTTTCAAATTGGGTAAGCATAATGAACTATTTTATTGGTAAATTCATCTTCATGATTAGGTATAAAATTGGGAAACTCATCAGGACAAACATCCATGTATTCAGTTACCACTAGAGTATCCTCTATATGAATTGTTCCCATTTTCAACAATATGTGTAAAATAACATTCACTTCCATCTTCAAAAAATATCTCATCTTCCTAATATATTATCAATGATATAGTTTCTTTAATTTTTATAAACTAATAATATTTTTAAAAAAACATATCTCTATGATCAATCATATCATGGTAAACCCCCCCCCCCCAATCCATACATATAAAAACATTAGACTCTACAAATGAAAAAACAACTTGGTGTGCTTATAATTTATTTCCAAAAAAATAAAAATAAATTTCTTATAACTAATTTTTTATTTAATATTTCTATATGTCTTTTTTATTTTTATTTTTGGTTTGATTTCAAGAGGTGTAATTAGAAATTTCCCAAAAAAATATTATAAATAATAGAATGTTTATAATCTATATCAAACAAGACATTAGAAAAATACTAGTAAACAAACAATGTACCAGATAAAAAATTATTGGATGGATCAAAATCTATAAAATTAGTCGTAAATTATATCAATTCATCATTTTTAATACTCTAGTTACTTCCAAAAAATTTAATACATCTTTTGGAATGTTTGTTCATAATGTCCCATATCACAACATGTAAAACATGTCATAGTTTTCTTATAAGAATTAAAAATAAGATCATTTTCATTATAGTATCAAACCATCTATCTAATCATACCATGTTAAAATAAAATCCCATATTTATTATAGAAATAAGTAGGAAAATTTTATGACGCATTCCACAAATGTGAAATTGGATTTTTTTACATTTGGATTTATTTGATTGATATTTAACCATGGTTTCCCATATAGACCATTACATATTCTTGTTGTCAATGTATATGTGATCATAAAAATTCCATTTCTACCCTCTCAACCAAATTAATAAGTTTCTTGTGTCATTTGAATTCACATTATGCAAATGAATTACGATCTCTTGGATTCAATCATTAGTAAACATTTTTTATTTCACCATCAGTATCTAGAATATGATTTGGAGAATTTATTTCCAATCTAATAATTTTTTCTTCATAAAGAACCATTGAATCATTACTCTATTTATTTCAATATAATAAATTTATATTCCATCAAATTCGAAATAAGAATATGAAATTATTTTTTATGGAAAAATTTCATAAATTCATCCCCTTCGAAGGCAATAATGTATTCTATTTTACTAATATTATTGACCATTACATTGCACTAGTCATGTCAACATTTGAAACTGTAAATTGAAAGAATATAATTTTTAAAATTTTAACACCCCATGAAATCAAATAGTTTTTTTTGGATTTAATATACTCTTTAGCAAACAATGTGTTAGAAGTTCCACATAGAGTAAGAGGGTACTGCCACATAATTTGTTCAACTATAATCACATTCCATTTTGATATCATTTTATATTCTACTGCATGGATTCAAATACCAATTATATCCACGATCAACTAATCTATTACTTTTAAAAACTATATGGTTCCAATTCAATACATTTTTTGTTTTTAATTCATAAATATATCATTCTCCCAATGAATTCTTACATTATATTCCTTATTTTATGTATTTAAAACCATTCTGAATAGACAAATGTTAGATAATTAAAATGGTAATCTTAGAATTTGATATAATTTTAAATTAACTAAAGTGTAAAAATAATTTATTTTATTCTATTAACGTCATCCTAACACCAAATTTTATCTAAACCACGTTTTAATACAAACTATAAGGACCCAACCATAATCATTACATAATCTAGTTAACTAAAATAGAATTCATTTTATATCACTACCAATGAGCATTTTTTATGGTTTTAGATAGGTAGGTACTTATTCAAATATGAATACACACAAGGAAAAATCATTATAATACAAAAAAAATGTCCATTTTTCCAATATATTATTTTTAATAAAACATGAAACATTTTCATGGAAAAATGTCACAACATTATTCTGTGATTCTTCTTTTCTATTACCCATACATAAAACCTATTAATTTTTTTATAACATGGGATAAACACAAAAATATTTGTAAGGAAATAAAAATAAGGAATTAACCCTTTATCCAATGAATACATTTAAACACATGAAATCATTTTCAAAAATATATACTTCACACCTTTGAAGAACCATATACTTACGTTGTGAAAACTTGATACTTCCATAAACTATAGAAAACCGTAATAAACCAATTAGGTGCAATGAAGAATAATTAAATTCCATAATTTATTATGATTTTATCCATAATGTCCACCATATGATTTAAAATATTCGTAGATACCTTACAATTTATCCATAATAGAGAACATATGTTGTAACCATCCTAGTTGCACTGGGAATAACCATTATGATCGATTTCCCAAATAAATATACACAATTATTTAATGGTAAATCACGAAAACATAAGTCATTGGTGTAAAAAGTAACCACTCATAATAATATATAATTATAATAAACCATAACATATTTATAAAACATGAATGCTTTCATCATAAAATCAATCCATTAAGAATAGTGTATTTTTTATTAGAATAATACCACATACAATGGGAAAATAATTTCATTCAAAATATACATGTAGTAGTGTAATATCAACATCAAAACATTATGGTGTAATGAAATAGGTAGAATTACCTCATGTCGTATAAGTTAAAAAACATTGTTATTTAATATTGTAAAAAGAAATAATGTGGATTAAAAGGAATGTCTCTTACAAAAGGTTCAACTTCTATAAAAAGTGTTCAGAACTCTTGTATAATAATTTAATGAGTGTTATTAATATATTATAAAACTATATTTATATCTATAATACCATATATGATATTTTTATAATGATCAATACCAATTTATAAAAAAATATTTCGTTATTACCATTATTTCTAGTTCATTCATTTTATGGTTTCAGTGGTTGACTCATTATTTTTTTTATTTTAAATAGAAATTATACTATATAATGTAGAATATATATATATAACTTTTAAAAAATATTTCTGAATATATACTTTCCATTAAAACAGTAAAGAAAAATGAGACCTCATCATCCATGAGAGTGGTGAATCGTCATACCATGTTTGATGATTTCTTTTAAAAGAATAAAAATAGATGCTATAATATTTGATGATTTAAATACCATTAATAAATTAAAAATCAACTATTTATATGATTCTAGAGTTATCATGGAATTTTGTATAGGGGCTAGGGATAAGGTATAAGTGATAATGAATTTTAAAAGAGAAGAAGGAGGAGTTTTCTGATAGAATATGTCTCCATAAGAACCTCCTTATTCACTTTACATTTTTATTTTAATGAGACCAAAAATAAGAAAATGTGGAAATGTATGAGGAGAATGGAATTTAGATTAGTTTGATCAACAAATAAGGCTTATGGTTGTGTAATTATGTTATGGAAACAGTCCCCTATCATAATAGAGGTGAGGTGTAACATAATAATTACATAATATAATAAAATATAACATGGATAATATTATATAAATGACATAAAAAAGTTGTAAAAATATAATGGGGTATCACTTTCGAGGTAATATTATCATATTTATCAATATTGGTGATTTTTGTGATTTTTAGGCAATAAATTAAAATATAATATTCATGGAAAATTGTTTTGGTCAAATTAAACAGTATTCATTATTATGAATTTAAAAACATTAATTCATAGATTTAAATTAGAATAAAATATCTTATTATATCATTCAAATATCATATTCATATATAGAATTCATTTATTACCTTTAAATTATCAAATTAGTTTTAATTAAATATTTTCAATTTCATTTATTTGAATTGATCAATAATAAATAATTATTTCATTATCATTAAACAATCTATTAAGTAAATTATTGATTCCCTTAAATTTAAAAATTAATTTCCAATAATATGATAAATTTAATTTTTTATTTTTTATTTTTTATTTCCTACTATATCTTATGAAAAAAAATATATTAAAAATTATACTAAATAAATACCAAAGTGTGAATAACTATAATTTAATTTAAATAAAATATTAAAAAGGGATAAATGTTATTCATTTGTGTCCAAACTTTCCAAAATTCAAATATAAATATGATAATGGAAGATAATTTTTTTGTAGATAATTATTTAATCAAATTTTGGGTGATGTAAGGAATCTTAAAATCTTAATTATTATTATTTCATTTTATTCTTCTACTTGTACGTTCACTGAATCATAACTTCACAAAAATTAAAGTTAATTATTTCATATATCAAAATATAAAAATAATTACTACCATAATAATTAAATTTTTAGGTTCATGATGATATTTTAAATTTTTTAATTATTTTTATTTACTTGTAACAATGTCAATACAAGTTCTTTAATTTGATAAATTCTCTTTTCATTTCCCAACACAAGGCACAAACATTTGGATGATAGTAATGATATATGACACTATAAATCAAATATATTATCAAAAAACATCACAAATAAATAAGAATTAATAAAAATGTCTTTAAAAGAATATTTATCACTCTATAATAAATTATATGGAACCAAATTTTATATTTTTAATGCTACGCATGCAATGCAGCAGCATTAACAATGATGTTTTATACATTTCATGACACAATTTATAATTTTATTGTACAAATTTATTTTTTTATAATAATTTTATTATAATATCATAACATAGCCATTTAAAATATGAAATAAATTTTATTTAATAAATATTTATTAATAATGTCAAAAAAAACTATATGTTATTATATTCACCAAATGTTATGTTTCTTATATAATTCTCAATAATTAAATCTAAGATAAATATGTATTTCTTAATTTTAAAATTTAATTATTTTTCTCAATTTTGAATTCAGTTATTTGAAAATAAATTTTTTAATTACAGAAGAATAATAGAAATTAGTTTAATAAAACTATTTATTTAAAGAATTAATTAATATATTGAATTTAACTTTTTTAATCAAAAATAATAATAAATATAGAAAACATAATTGAGTATCTCCTCAGATGTTAAAATTTTCAAGATAGTGTACCTTGAAAATCCATCTGGTGGGTATTACTAGGCACATATTAAATTAATAAAGTTTAGTATATTATCCCACCGAGGCCCACTCATGATTTAACAACATTTTATTTTATTAGAGAAATTTAGATGATTTATCCTCTCTTCCTCCATCCATGATCATTATATTATCTACTGTGTCTCTAGAAAAAATTTATTGGTATATTAAGGAAATATACTTCATTCATTTGTATTCAATCAAGTTATCCTTCTAGGATTTCTGATAGATTTATATTTTTGTCAGAGTTGTTGATTCCTTGTGGTATTTAATAGACAATCAGATACTATATAATATAGATTATCTCAATATCCTCTCCCTATTTATATTGATTATCAATATATTTTTGGTTTCATTTCAATTATAGAATTCTACAACTATTCCAATGGATGAAAAGATAATTGTTTGTGAGTTATGGTGATTAAGAAAATAATGGATGGAATATGTTCTGTGATGATGAACTTGTGTCGAAAAATTTCATTTATATTTGGTTATATATATGATGTCATACATTTTTTCAGATTAAGTTAATATTACATCATATCATGGATTTTATTTCAACATATTTTTTATCCTAGTGTTAGGAGATCCTCAAGAGTGGTCAAAATCTGTTGTATGCTGTTACATTAAAATATTTACATTTTTTTGGTTTCTCCATGTAGATTCATCATATCTATAATAAATTTTAAAGAATATAATTTTCATGATTTTATTTTTTATATATCTATTTAAATGGAGTTTTTAAGTACCTATATTAGTGGTTTATTCACTCTTCCCACAAAGATATGATATATAAATATTTATATATGTATACCAATTCATTAAATGTGAGTTATTTTAATCATTAAGTTATTAATATTAATTTTGTAATAATTAATTAAATATAATTTATGGTCATGAGTGTATCAAGGAGTAGATTTATGGGGGATGAATGGACTTAGACCACTAGAGAAATGATGTATGGATTTTCTAGTTTTTTGCTAACTCTAGCTGAGGTAGGTGGTTCAATGTACTCTCTAAAATAGAATTATTCCAGGATTATTGGAATGAAATAAAAGGTTTTATATATTTAGTGAATCACCATTAATTAATAATAGTGTTATGACCAGTTAATGATTAATTTGTTAATTAACCTCATGTTTTAACTCATTGATGGAATCTTGATAAATTCTTAATTGATTATTGGTTATATAGTATTAGTTAATTAAGGGATACCATATAAATATTATTTTAAAATTTTTAAATGTCTTAGATAATCCCTTTTTCACTTCATTTAGTCCCAACACTAATGAATTATTCTTATCATTTATGTATTCCTATATTACATGGATATTATTGAAGATATAGTTTTTTATATGATACAAAAATCATGTTACACCATGTATGTTGATTTACACCATCTGTATGTTTATGTTTCTTAAAGGATCTGTTTTAACCATGATTACATGTGTCACTACTATGATCAATGATGATATTAAATTGTCTATAATGTTTTCCACCCTGGATGGATTCATATGATATATCGGTTGGAAAATATTTATGTGACCATTCTTAATAGTGATCCCATGTTGGTGTATATATCACTCTCGAAACCCATATTACAAGTATGGATTACTTGATTATACCTCTCTATCATGTTACCATGTTTCACATTGATCAAATTTTAGGTTGTTTCTATTGGTATATCCTAATGAAATGCTATGTTATTCATTTATATCATATCTCTATTATATGTATTCTCATTCTTTTAAAGGAATTTTATATCTTATAATTACTAGTCTATTTTCATGTTATGATTAACCATTAGAGAGGAGTGTAAAAAATATATATCGAGGGATGTGATAAAACATTATTGGTGGTATAGGATTAAATACCTTGAGGCCATACTCATGGTTACTGAATTATGGGAATGACTACCTAGTGGCCTAACTATGATCATAATGATGTATTCCTACCTTGAGTCTAAGACAATGTTGGATCTAGGATATGAAATCATTGTGGGATGATCTAAAATGATACCTCGATACTTCATTGAGGATGGATATCTCGATACATGGTTTCCCAACAAGGGGGATTTTATTTTACTACTTGTGATATATATATATTACGACTATCCTTGGAAAATAGTTCTAAACCTATTTCAATTAGGGATTGTAGTGGTTTTATTAGCACAGTACATCTCTAGATATTATTATATATTTCTTCTATGTTATTAGTAAATATGTGAAATGAAACTAATGTTTTTGTATTTTGACAATACATTATGTTGATATTATCACACAATATTAATATATAGATACGGGTATGGTACATCACCTTGTTTATGGTGTCCTACTGAGTTTTACACACACCTTTCCCAGGTGTCCATGAAAATTATGTACTAGAGAAACTATCACATAATAAATTATATTTTAGGAAAAGACATGAGTATTTTCATTAGGTGGGACAGAACAGAATGTTTTTCCATACCAGGGTATTTGGAGGATTAGTGTATTATATCCTCTTGGTACCTTTTTTCTTTCAAAGTTTTTCCTCTTATTGGCTTAGTGGGTGATCATTTTTAGATTTTTTATTATGGGTGTGGTGTCTTTTATTTTTTAAACAATTTAGTACAATTGAAATATTTATTGGTATCACCTTACTATGATTTTATATATTTACATGTTTTGGTTAATTATCTATTTTTCGATAAATTTATTGGGGGTACAGACGCCTATTGATCCAATTCGGAAGGTCAATGCATGTTTGGAGCCTCCGATGTATGGGGTGGTGCACTTGAGGTAATGTGTAATTCAATCATGGAAACAGTAATTTAGGATGATATAATATGAAATTGAATTATACCATATAGAGTTTTCTTATTTTGGGAAGATAATACTATAACATCCCTGGATTAAAAAAACATTGTGCTTGATAGTGTATACAAAACCTAACACTGATCTTAAATTACCCTTAAAAATATTACCAACATAACCTAGAAATTATTTAAAGGGTATAAATACTATTAACAACATTATCAAATTTATGAAAATTTATTTCTGAAAATATATTTATTGATAATTTATTAGAATATAAATTACCATTCCTAAATAATGAAATCAATTTAATCAAAAAATATTTTTTCTAAAAAAAATTTTATTACATTTTTTGTTAAAAATTTATAATAATTTTATTATAATTTTTATTTATTTTGAAAAAATTAATTTAAATTTTGTAAATAACTATTTAAAATTTACCATTTAGTGAAACTATTTTATTTTTTTGAAAATATTGATTTTTCACTATGTAGTGAAAAATATGGATTTTTACAAAAGTGTAGTTTTTTTATAATAAACTACTTTTTTAAAATTACCATTAGTTTTTAAATAAGATATCATATAATTTAATTATTATTTTTTAAAATTTATTATAATTAATTACCTTCTAATTAACATATTTTATGCATTTCAGTTTATGTTTATTTTTTCTCTTATTTAGGTAGTTTTCTGGAATAGATTTAAATTGAATAATGTTTTTAAATTTTAATTAATTATAATTACTCATATTGATGAATTATTTAATGTAAATATTATATATATATATATATTAATTAATATTAATATAGTGTCAAATACCCATTTTAGACTTATTATACTATCATATTATGATCAAAACAATTAAATAAATACAATTTCGAGACTTGTTTTGCACGTTCATTTCATGGGGATTAATTCTAAAACATGTCTTCAAGGCTCAATTTCTCTACTAAATTAGATTTAATTTTTTAGGATCAATGTAATATTTTTAATTATATGAATTTATATTTTATATTAAGATCATGTTTTTTTTGTCGTAATATATAGTGAAAGCTATAAATTTATTTTACATATTTATAGTATTAATAGGATAACCATGGGGATAAAATAAAATCACAAGGGATAAAATAACATAAAAAAAGTATTAACTATATATCATGGACATATTTCGACCTTATCTAAAATAATTGTTGATAATAGTGTATTTGACATCCATATCAGGTGATTAAAATTGATGTATAATTTATTATTTTCTACCATAATAATTGTTTCCTCTACACCAATCATAAATGGAAACCAAATATCTTTTTATATTCTAATATAAAATTTCTTTTTAGTTTGAAAATACATGATCAAATAACTTCATTACATCCTTCCCAATTAGAAATAGTCATTTCTAATCAGAAGTGAAATATTTGAATGATTCAGGTATAATCAAACTAGTTTGTATAATGTTATGAAATTTTATTTTGTAATTGAATAACCTACAACAAACACGTCTATTATCAAATGGGTAACAAAACAATCATTTGTGTGTACCTCAGATTACCACTTCATAGATGGAGGTAGTTATTTTTCCATCATCTTCTATCAATAATGGATATAATTATCGTATTAATATTTACATATAATAAAATTAGAAATTCATCATTATCAAATGATAATATAAATTTACTTTTATCCTTATTGTTTACTGAAAAATGATAACTTCCATTATACGTACGTGTGGAAAACTGCCACCACAAACTGATGTAACTAAATTTTCATCAACGCATCAAATTAATAATATATATAAGTATATTTAATGAAAATATATTTAATTTATGATATAATATTATTTATTTAATGGAAAAATATATATTACTTTCATTCCATATAAATATTCTAAAATTTGAAATGTGACTCATGCGTATGCATGACTTACAGTCTCAATGATTGTAACATATTTTATTTTTCATAACTATCATTCGAGATATGTTTTAAAACATAAATAATATATAAATATTATGAAAATATTATTATAAATATTTTTTAGATTATTGAATAATGAACACTTTTACCAATGTTAACAATCTAAATTTATTGTTGACATATTTTCTAGATACCTTAAAAACTACCTTAGTGTACCTAAATGGTTAACTATTTGTGTATTTCAATGTAATAGATAATATAGAATGAATAATGAAACATATAAAGTTTTTTAAGAATGTAAATATTTTACATATGTATATTATTCTATATTACAATGAACCGATGAGATGATTTGCACTCATGGTAAGGGAAACATTAACATAGAACTAGGATTTAAATTTTATAAATATAATTTTTTTTCTAAATATTTTTATTCAATGTCCATAATCATCTAAATCATTTAATAAAGTTACTTGAAAATTTTAAATGGATTATAAATTTAATTTTTCTAAAATTATTTCAATTTATATGTAATTTTTTGAGCATATTATTTTTTATGTTATTATATTATGGACTTTCTATTAGAAAATTATTTTATAATATCTATTTTTAAAAATTATCTTCCATTTTTAGTATATGACATTAAATTATGAATAAATATTTATGGGCATAAATGATTAATATATGTCTATATATATGTTTCTTATAAATTTTATTCATAGATCATAAAAAAGGGTCTTCCTGTGGAATATTTTACTTTGTTTATACATGGTAGGTATGGGGGAGGGGTACAAAGGAATGATAATATGCAAACGCGGAGGCTCGAAATCAGGACCTCCACAACTCACCACCACATGTACAACAGGGGCGGAACCACAGAATTGCGCCCTATGGGGCAATTTTACTTTGATTATAAAAGATAGAAGGAATGTATTGTTGTAATGGATTAGGTGACAAAAAATTTATTTATCTTGTAACTATTATTTATATTTTGTATTAGTATATAATAATTTATATTTTTTTTTCAAATAACATTCCCCTCTCCAATATTCTATTTATATTTTTTCTTGAAATAGGTTTTAAATTCAAATGGTATTTTGATGTGTGATTTTTTTCTAAATTATTGTAAAATTATTTTTCAAGGGTTTCATGATGATAATTTGAATGTTTAATTTTATTATTTAAAAATAGTTCTAGGAAATTGTTTATATGATTAATTGAGCCCCATTATATCAAACATGTGGTCCTTTTATAACTTATACGATTGGTTGACCCTCGATTATATCTCATGAAAATTTAGTGAAATTAATATAGATTATATTATTTTTGGAGTCCCATTATGTCTCTAAAATTCATTGGGAAATTATTATATTCTCTAGAGAATTATATTGGATGTTATACATATAGTTATTTCAATTTTTTAGAGGTCTGTGAAGATAATGTACCAATACACCAACAAGACATTTCTATTCTTTTTAAAGACTTTTCATTGGAATTATTTTGACATAAAAAATGTAAGATTATAATTTTTAGTGAATGATTATCCCCATTTAGAGTGAGAATGAATATTTTTATGAAATAAAATTTCACGGTTTTTCTTGTTTTTTACTCAAATATTTGGTTTTTTCATTTTAATTATTGTACAATCATTTTTTACTAAACAAAAATTTTATAATGTTATTATAGAATTTATGGTTTGGTATTGGAAAGGAAAACAAAAATTTTAAATACATGATGATGTTTGAAAATAAAAAAACATTTTTTTAAACATATATATTGCTGTAAAAAATAATTTTGTGTAGAAATGTAATCATTTTTATTTATGTGATTTTTATGTTTCAGTTTTGAACATGTTTCCTATATTTTGTATCATAACTGATATAGGGACAACATTAATTTAATTATTGACTTATGTCAATAGAATATGTAAAGATTGAATATTAGTCCTTATATTTTATATCGATCTAGAATAACATTAGGTGTTAGGTAGTTTCATATGAGAATAATATATCTTTGTTTTGTCACATATATAGAATAAATGGTATTTATGAAGGAGAGTATTCAAGATTTGATGACAATGATTATTATTTAGTCCTCTTGCAAATTTTATCTCTATCAAGATACTATCTAGCAGATGAGATTCTGGAAAATTAACCTAAGCGTAATAAATATAAAGGTGGATGAATGGTAATTTTATCAATCAGTACCCAATCCACAATCAGTTTCCATAAGACATAATATATTGATGGAAATTATTATGGGATTTGATTGGTAAATTTACATGTTTTCTAGAAAACAATTATGAAATATTTTATCATTTCAATTGAATGAGTTTCATGGATACCTATAGATAACTCATGGTGTTATAAATTAAATTTAAGGGTTTCATAGAGTGTGAAATTTAGAAATTGATTATATTCCCACTATATTTTTTTTAATGATGTAATTTTTTTATCATTCATATATTTATTTCATTAGTGAAAATGAAAATTTAAGAGATTGAATGATTAAAATAAAATAAAAACCCTTTTATCATCCTGAGGAATCATTAGAAATAACTATTTCAAAATATAGCTCAAGACACCCAAATTGTTTTTCTATAACCAAAGTTGAATGAAAAAACACATTATAATATTCTCTCATACTCTTTTTTACATTGATATAAAAAAATACCATGATATTCAATGAAATTTTTTAACACCCCAATCTCCCACTGTACGTTTCCCTTTGAATAATGCAATAACTTACATTGTACGCAACTTCTAGATTCTAACACACTGCAACTAATATAACTTGTTGTTATGAATAGTAATACCCAATTTTTGAAATTTCATAAATTTTATCTTTCAAAATGGACTTAATTTTTGGATTATGAATATTGAAATTATCTTAGGGTGAATTTTTTGTAATTTTCTGAAAACATTCAATTTTTGATGAATAATGAAGAACACATAGTTATTATTTAAAACCGACATTTTATTTAAATAATTATTTATATTATTTAATTTTATTTTAGGTCAAAATAGATACATAATACTTATATATGTTCAATTTAATTCATTTGAGTTAATTTATAATGAGTTTAGATATATTATATTTTATTGAACTTTATACAGCCTTTTACCCACCTCCTAGGAGCATATCTAAATATTTATAAAACATAATTTTACTGCTTCTGTGAGTTGAATTTTAAAAAAATGAGAGACATGGTTGATATAAGTAGGTAATATGTGGTTCAATAAGTTGAAAATAATTTTTGGTGAATAGTTACTTTTTACTTTTATTTACAACCATTAATAATGAAAAACGTAATTAAGGGCGAAAATTATATTATTATTACCCAAAAACATGTCCTAATTTAATTGGATAATTATAATTAGACCAAAAACAACCTTATGAATAAAATATAAACTATTTTGGTACACTTGGATTAGATAAGTACATTTATTATTATTTTATTTAAAGAAGAGTTAAAAGAGTTAAATTCAATGTTTAATAACTAAAAATTTTTAATATAGGGTTACATAGAATATAAATTATAATTTAAATGTTCAATAGAATGATAAAAATATTTCATACATAATGGTATTTTATTTATAATTTTTAGACATGAAATAATTACATTTATTTATGACACAATGATGATTGAGTAATTAGTAAATTAAATAAAGATTAAAATAATTGATATTATAAATATCCATATAAATATAATTTGATACTTTTAATGAATTACACTAATTTTATAGGTTAATATAACATATTAGGGTTGATTAAATGTATTTATTTAGAATTAATAATTTCTTTATGACTTTAACAAAAATCAATTATTAAATAATGTCAAAATTGATATAAATGAGTTTTTAAAACAAATACAATATTATTGGCTGATATAATAATCCCAAAAATGTATGGTTCGGCAAAAAGACTTATATAATAATATTTATGTCATTAAAGAACCACATTGGGTTATATTGGATGTTTATAGTATTTTAATTAACCATATAACATAAAAATACAAAGAGACATGGAAAATGTCAAACTATTTAACTTAGAGTTAAATCTAAAGGATAAGGTTAATACAGTAACCAAAACCAGTATAAAACCTATTAGTTGAGAGGTTTTAGTCAAATAACTTTATTATCCTTTAAATAATTTATTTTTAATCCATTAGAAACCAAAAATAATTTTATTATAAAATAATATTTTAATCTTTTCCTAAGGCACCCCTCTCCCAACTTATAAAAGGGAACTTCCCCATCTCTCAAATTCACACCTTCAAATCCATTTGTCTTGGACAAAACCCTGCCCAAATATATTCCCAACTATCCTCCATTCATCCTAGAGGACTTCCTTTAGTAATAAATACATCCTATGGAGCAATTTTGATCAAATCAAAAGGAAGAACCCAAAGAAGAGGTAAATATTTCATCACCTCTTGCATGTTCTTTTCTTCTTCCACTTCTTCTTTCTTTGTTGTTTCCATTCTAAAATAATAACTCCAGTATCTTCTATTTACTATTATGATATTAGAATAATGGTACAACCATATTTATTATTCTATCCATCCTATAAATTTCAATGTCACAATATGTGCGTATGTACGGATCATCGTCTCTACGTCATGGTGTTGTTTGTTATTCAAACACTTCATCATTTGGATGGATATATTAATGAGTATAAATGATGTAAATAATAAATATTATATGATAATGATTCTATATATATATTATATACCATCCAATTATATATGATTTTTAATTCAAAAGAATGATATTTTCGATCGTGCGTACGTACGGATTACCATCTCCACGAACATGATGAGATTAATTCCCAATCATATCCATTCAAGAAAAAGTTTTCTATTCATGATTTAAAATAAATTAAAGACTTAATATAAATCTTAATATGAATAATATATATCCTATACATAAGAACAATTAATTAGTAACAAAGCATATAAAGGAAAACGAATCAGTTAACAACCGGAACGACGATACTACTAAAATATCATTAACAAATCACTAATTGAAGATCATATATGATAAGATATTTATGTATATAGTTCTTGTATAATTTGATAAAAATGATTTAACTATTATACAGAAGGTTAACATACCATCGACCACAGAAAAGTACAAGGTAAGGGTTAATTTCACCATCTCTTTATTATCCAAGGTTGTTTTTACATAATTTTTTTATTGGAAACTGTTTATCATCCACATCAATGTTTCATGAAAATATATTTAATTTTTTTTAACTATTTGCTATAAGATTGGTTATTAAAGTCATTTATACCCTTATTTGATATTATATGTTTTGAAAAGAATCTTTTGGTCTTTTTCCAAACAATGTACTTTATAACCTTTTCGACAAAATTAAGGCAAGAATGTCTTTTTTAAACATATACAATCGGTGTGGCTATTTTCACGATTATAACATAGTCTGTGATTTCCATACAATCTTATAAGAATATATACAAAATAATTGTTTTATATTATAATTATATGACTTTTAAATTATTTCAAAATAGAAAGAGATATTTCTCTAAAAATGTATTGATTTTATCTATGCAAACACCCATTGATGGATTTTATGAATAATTGAAGTTGATTTATTATGATAAAAAACATCCATATTGTATTAAAGGTTTTTGTTATATATTTGACTGTGGATTTTTTATTTTTATACCATTCATGTTTTATGGATAAATTGTTGACATTTCAATTGCTAGTTTTATTACGAATGCTTATATTATATTTAAAACTTTTCATATGAGGAATGGATTGGATTTAGTAAGTGATGGATGGAGCTCACTATAGATCTTTGATGCATTGGAAGGTCTCATGGGACAAACTAGTGTATTGGAAAAATTACTTGAAAAAATCATATTTTTAGTCCTGGGACAAGGCCTTGACTATGTGGTTATTAAGTATGGCATTATGAATTCCATCATTATGAAATTGGTTATTGATATTGCATGTGATTATTCGACTTCTGAAACATCCATGTGAACAAGTAAATGACATTATTTGATTTTATCATTACATATTATTCGAATGTTAATGTTTAAAAGGATTTTTTTGAATTATTACATTGCCTTAAATGTTTATGCTTATTTATGAATGTTTCAGCTCTATTGTTATCATTACTGAGCATCTAAGATCACCCGTTTCTATGTTATTTTTTTCCCAGGATGCGAAGAATTATATTATGACTGACATATAGCGATAGTCTATGGGATATGAGTGTGGCCAATGGAGACTATGTTGTTGTAGTTTTTTCATTATATAATTTAATGTAAAACTTATGATTGTATCTAATATTTCCAAGGCAAATAAACTAATTTGTGTTTTGAGACTTGACATTTTGTGATCATGCCAATGTTATATAATAATGGATCGACTCTGGGTAACTAGGGTCGGGGCGTTACAGTTGGTATCATAGGAAGTTTAGTATAATCCTTGGAAACTAGATTTAGAAAATCTCTGATTAGAGCACATTATCTTAAGATAGACTTTGAGGATTGGTATAGAAAAATATCCTATAAATTTTGTATTATAGAGATTTTGTGAGTCTTCCAAGTAAAACATCCCTATCTTGATATGAGTAGGTAGAGGCGGCTCTAGAACAGATGTACCTATGGGTAAAACCTGAAAACGCCACATTGATCTAGACTCGAACGGGAACTAGTATATGATAATGGGTCTTACTGCCCTCTTGGTTATAACACTCCTAGGGGATATGATTAGGATAATCCTAATTTTTTTAAAAATAATTATGAAGGGTTTATGAGTATATACTTCCTCAATGAAAAGATTTTTAGGATTATGTATTATATCCATATACTGTTCAATTAATGTTAACTATTTTACAAGGTTGTAATTATGTATTACGATTCATAAATTAATCTATTATATTCAATTATTTAGAAATGAACCATGGTGGAATGAATGAAACCATATCAATACACGTAATCCATGTAGGGATTTCCCTCCTACTCAAGAATATTATAATGGATTTGGGGAAGCAACTGGTGCTGATCAGCTTATCCCCGCACTAGGATAACTCTCTCAGGTTATGAATAATAACCTTACCCATATGGAGCACCCTGATCCACAAAATTGAGGATCAATGATAGAACGCTTCATGAGGAAACAACCACAAAAATTCAATGGGAGTACAAATCCATTAGTATATGTGAAATGGATAAATTCCTTAGGGAAAATATTTCACACTATGGGGAGTAGCGAAATATAAAAACATGTCATTGCAGTTTATCGCCTCACGGGAGATGCAGATCAATGGTGGTCATTGATGCAAAACACAATGGAAGATGATGAAGTATCAAACATAAAATGGGGGGAGTTTAAAGGTATTTTCATAGAAAAATACTTTCCTCATGACCATCGAGTGGACATGGAAAGAAAATTTCTCAATCTAAGGCAAAAGGAGTATTAGAATATCGCAAAGTATTAGGCTAACATTATAAGGATATAAAGGAATGCATCATATTATATATGTAACCCAATGATTATGATTGATCTACTCATTGACGGGTTAAAATCATTTCTCCGACGATCATTAGTCTCACAATCCTTCTTGTCATACGAAGATGTTGTCTCTTGTGCTATAAAGAGAGAAAAGGAATTCTCAAAGTCTTACGGCATTAAAGAAAATCAAGATAAAAAGAGATCTGATGAACTCTTTGGAAATGGAAATAAGGGGTATAAGGGAAAACATGAATATCCATCCAATAGAAAATGGTGGAAGAAACACTTCGTTACTTTCCTGAAGGTAATTGGTGTCTGTTAAAAGTGTAGTGAAAAAGGACACCAAGCTCGTGATTTCATGGGGAAGAAAAAGGTTTTCAATTTTGAGTGCTAAAATGGTAGAGAAATGGGGAATTATGAAAATTAATGTCCTAAGCTCCAAGTAAACTTACCTCATAAAAGGCCAAGGGATCATGTCCAAGCATATTCTATCACTACTACCGAGGTTAAAACTCTGAATGATATGGTGGAAGGTAACTTAATGGTTTCCTCATGTTTAGAAAATGCTTTATTTGATTCTAGATCAACACATTGTTTCATATCTTCCCAGTTTTCTATGAAAATTAGATATTTTCAATTTGAAGTAAATGGGAGTAGTCAATCAATACACCTAAGAGAAGTATCATTGCAGCAATGTTTTCTCAATCAGTTCACATTAGGGAATATAAATGTTCCTTATCTATGGATCTCATCGTCATACCCATGATTGAATTTGATATAATCCTTGGTATGCATTGGATTTCAGTCCATGATGAAAAAATTTGTTGTAAGAAGAAGGATGATACAATTATAGATGATGATAGGGATTACCTTATATTTAGAGCAGAAATGTCACCACCTATTTCGTATCTAGATCCTCCCCCAGTGGCTCAACTAAATTCAATTATTGGGGAGAAAGAGAATGAAATAACTATGGGTGAGAAAAATAATGTTCAAATAGAGGATGTACGTATTGTGCAAGAATATGCTGATGTGTTTCTAGAAGATTTAACTAGAAATCCTATAGAATGAGAAATTGAGTTTTATATTGATTTAATTCTTGGTTCAAGGTCTATATCAAAGAACTCTTATAGAATGGCCACTGTGGAATTTGTGGAACTAAATAAAAAACTAGCGGAATTGAGTAATGAGGTATTTATTCTCCCTAGTGTTTCTACATAGGGAGCCCATGTTCTTTTTGTTGAGAAGAAAGATGGATCTATGAGGATGTGCATTGACTACAGAGATATCAATGTTGTTACAATTAAGAATAAGTATATCCTACATTGAATTGATGATTTATTTGACCAAAATCATAGAGCTCAATATTTTTCATATATTGACCTTTGATCTAGATATCGTCAGTTGTGTGGGAAAATAGAAGACATTCTGAAAACAGCTTTTTAAACCAGGTACGTTCATTATGAGTTTAGAGTAATTACTCTTGGATTGACTATATCACACTTTGTCTTCATGGATATAATGAATAGAGTTTTCAACCAATAAATTGATTACTTTTTAGTGGTATTTATTGATTATATCTTCTTTTACTCCAAAATCTATAAAGATCATGAAAATCACTTGTTCATTATTTGAAATACTCTTAGAAGAAATGAATTATATGCGAAATTTAGAAAGTCTGAATTCTGGCTTCATGAGATTTAATTTCTTAGACATATTGTCTCTAATGATGAAATCTCTATTGATCCTTCAATGACCAAGCAAATCCAAGAATGGCCAGCACCAATGAGTATAACTAAGGTACACATTTTTATTGGGTTAGTAGGTTATTATCAATATTTTGTCCAGATTTTTGCCCAATTCGCTAACCCATTAACAATGATCAGAGGTAAAGGTGTTAAATTTTTTTTGACAAAAGAGTGTGATAAATGTTTTGAAGAATTGAAGGGAAGATTAGTCAATGATCCTATCTTCACACTATCATCGGGGAATGATGGCTCTGTAATTTATAGTAATGATTCAATGAAAGGACATGGATGTATCCTTATGAAGAATGATAGAGTTATCACCTATGCATCACGACAACTAAAAAATCATGATAAAAACCATCATACTCATGATCAGGATTTATCAATTGTAATATTTTCTTTCAGGATGTGGAGACATTATCTCTATGTTGAAAAATTTTATACATATTCCAATCACAAGAGTTTGAAGAATAATTTCTCACAGAAAGAACTCAACATGACACAAAAGAGATGTCTTGAACTAATCAAAGATTATGATTTCACAATTCACTACCACTCGGGGAAGGAAAATAAGGTGGAAGATGCTTTGAGAAGATAGAATCATAGAGATTTGAACAAGATGAGAGTTTAAAGGGATCCTAATTTTATAGATCTATTGAAAATGGATATGGGAATAATCCTGGAAGTTAAAACATCCATACTTTTTCCAGTAGTTTCCAAAACATATTTACTAGAAAGATAAAATGTTCTCATGCTGATGATGAGTTGTTTCAGTAGAAAATTAATGTTGTGAACGATGGGAGACTGAGTGACTTCATATATAAAGATGGAATTTTTAAATTTGGGAGAAGACTTTGTGTTCCTAACATAACTGATCTAAAAAGGGAATTTTTGGATGATTCTCATAGCTCCAATTTCTCTATACACCCTAAAAGAACTAAGATGTATAGTGATTTGAAGGAAAATTTTTGGTGGGACAACATGAAGAGGGAGATTGCTGAATTTTTCCCACGATGTAAGGTTTGTCAACAAGTGAAAGTTGGAAGGCAAAAACCTGGAGGAGTCATGTAACCTCTACCCATACCTGAGTGGAAATGGGATAATATTACGATGGACATTGTCAGGGGGATAACAAAGACACCTAGAAAAAATGATGAAATATGGGTCATTGTTGATCGTCTTTCCATGTAAGCACATTTTCTTGCTATAAGAGAAGATTTAGCACAAGAACATTTAGCAAGAATATATATTAATGATGTTTTAAGAATAAATGGTGTTCCCCTATCGATTGAATCTGATCATGATCCTAGTTTTACATCAAGATTCTGAAAAGGTCTTCAGAAATCCCTAGATAACGAACTTCATTTGAGCACTGCATACCACCCTCATATTGATGGAAAATCCGAATAGACTATTCAAACCATTGAAGAAATTTTGAGATCTTTATCACATGACTTACAAGGTATGTGGGATCAATATTTACCTCTGGTAGAATTTTCCTATAACAATATCTTCCATTCAAGTATTCAAATGGCACCATATAAAGCATTATATAGAAAGAGATGTCGCACACTATGTTTTTGGGATGATTTTGGTGAAAGGAAACTCATAGGCCCAGAACATGTTGAGGAAACGATGGAAAAGGTGAAAGTTATCCAAACCCACATCAAAACAACACAAAGTAGGCAGAAGTGGTAAGCCGATAACCAAAGGAAGAATTTGAAATTTCTGGTAGGAGATCATGTTTTCTTGAAGGTATCTCCCTGGAAGGGAGTTAAATGATTTTTTAATAAGGGTAAAATATGTCCTAGGTACATCGGACCTATCGAAATTCTAGGACGAATTGTGGATTAGATTATAGGTTGGAAATGCCCCCAAGTCTCTCCAAAGTTGACGATGTGTTCCACGTATCACTATTGAGAAAATACATGCCTGGCCCAACACATGTACTCACCTATGAGGAAATTGAACAGGAACATGATATATCTTGTTGTGATGATCCTATCAAAATTGTTGATACAATAGAATAGGTTCTGAGAAAACAGACGACTCGTCTGGTAATGATTCAATGGAGAAATCATAAGATGGAAGAGGCAACATGGGAACCCGAGGAACTTATCATGAAGAACCAACCGAATATTTTTATATAGTAATATTAACGAAATTTCTCAGATGAAATTATTTGAAGTTGGGAAGAATGTAACAGCCCAGTCATCCATGTTATGTTTCCCTTTAAATAATGAAATAGCTTGCATTGTACAAAACATTGAGATTCTAACACACCGAAACCAATCAAACTAGCCATTATGAATTTTAATACCTCATTTTCAAAATTGTATACATTTTTTCAATAAATATGGACATAATTTTTGGATTTAGAATATCGAAAATAGGTTATGGTGATTTTTTCGATTTTTTCTGAAAACATTCTATATTTGATGAATAGTGCAAAACACAGAGTTATTGTTTAAAACCGACTTTTTATTTAAATAATTATATATTTTATATAATTTTATTTTAGTTCAAAATAGATACATAATACCTTTAATGTTCAATTTAATTCATTGGAGTCATTTTATAATGAGTTTAGATATATAAAATTTTAACGAACGTTTAACCTTCTTTTACCCACCTCCTAGGAGCATTTCCAAATATGTTTAAAACATAATTTTACCGCATATGTGTTTTGAATTTTAAAAATCTAAGAGACACAGTTGATATTAGTAAGTAAAATTTGGATCAATAAGATGAAAATAATTTTTTTTGAATAATAACTTTTTTACTTTTATTTACAACGGTTAAAAGTAAATAGGGTAATTTAGGGTAAAAATGATATTATTATTATCGTAACACATGTCCTAATTCTATTGGATAAGTATAATTAGACCAAAAACAACAATAGAAATAAAATAGGTACCTCTTTACCCCACTTGGATTAGATTAATACATTTATTATTATTTTATTTAAAGAACAGTTAAAAGAGATAAATTCAATGTTTAATAAGTAAACCATTTTTAATATATAGTTACACACAATATAAATTCTATTATAAATATTCATTATAAATCTAAAAATATTTCCTAATTAATGTATTTTTATTTAAAAAAATTAGAAATTAAATAATTAAATTTATTTATGACACAACGATGATGTAGAAATAACCATATTAATGAAAGATGAAAATAATTGATATTATAAATATCCAAATAAATATAATTTGAGACGTTTAATGAATTCCACTAATTTTCATAAGTTAATATGAGATTTTTGGGTTGATTAAATGTATTTAGTTTGAAGTAATGAATTTTTTAGGACTTTAACAAATATTAATTGATAATTAATGTCAAAATTGAATTAAATGAGATTTAAAACAAATACAATATTATTGGTTGATATAATATTTCTAAATATCTAAGGATCAGCCAAAAGACTTAAATAATTATAGGTGCATAATTAATGAACTACTTGGGGTTTTGTTGGATGTTTATAGTAAGATTATTAGCCATATAATATAAAAATACAAAGAGAAATGGTAAATGTCAATCTTTTTAATTAAGAGTTTAATCTACAAGATAAGGTTAATATAGTGACCCAAACCAATCTAAAACCTATTTTTTTGAGGTTTTTGACCAATCCCCACCTTATCCTTTAAATAATTCATTTTAGAGACATTATAAAACGAAAATAATATTATTATAAATTAATATTTCAATCATTTCCAACGGTTCCCCTCACCCCTCTTATAAAAGGGCACTTCCCATTCACTCACATTCACACCATCAAAGTCATTTTTATTGGCAAAAACCATCCCAAATATCCTCCCAACAATCCTCCATTCATTTAATATGCCTTAATTTAGTAAAAAATCCAACATATGGAGCCTTTTTGATCAAATCAAAAATAATAACCCGAAGAAGAAGTAAATATTTCATCACCACTTTTAAGTTCTTTTCTCCTTCCACTTCCTCTTTCTTTGTTGTTTACATTATAAAATGATAACAACAATATCCTCTATATACTGTAATGTTATTATAAAAATTCTACAACAATATTCATTATTTTATGCATCCTATAAATGACAAAGTCACCATACGTGCATACGTACAGATTACCGTCTCCACTTCGTGGCGTAGTTTCTTATTCAAACACTTTATTATTTAGATGGGTATAATAATGAATAGAAATGATGTAAATAATTAATATAATATGATAATAATTCTGTATATATGATATAGAATCCTATTATATATGATTTTAATATCAAATGAATTATATTGTCTCTCATGCATATGTATAGATTACCGTCTCCACGAACGCGATGAGATTCATTCGACATCTTGTCCATTCAAGATGAATTCTCATTTGATGATTAAAAATAATTTTTTAAGACTTAATATCATTCTAAATATGAATAATATACATCCTAAATGTAAAAAAATATTACTTATGTAACAAGGCATATAAAGTAAAATGAATCAGCTAACACCTGAAATGGTGATACTATATAAATATCATTAACAAAAAAATATTAGAAGATCATATATGATGTCATATTTATGTATGTAGTTATTGGGTAATTTAATTACAATTATTTAACTATGATAATAGATTTTAACATACCCTTGACCAAGGAAAAGTACAAGGTAAGGGTTAATTTTACAATCTCTTTATTATTCGAGGTTAGTTTTACATAAGTATCTACTAGGACCTATTCATCATCCACATCCATGTTTCATAGAAATGTAAATCAAAATATTTTTACTATTTACTAGACAATCGGTTAAAGTCATTTATACAATTATTTTACCTTATATATTTTGAAAAGAATCATTCCGTCATTTTCCAAACAAGGTATTTTATGACATTTTCGACAAATTTAAGGTAAGAATGAATTTTTTTAACTTATACGGCTGGTGTAGCTATTTTCTGCCATTATAACATTATAGAAACATCCCATAAAATCTTAAAATAATATTTTCAATATAAATTTTTTCTTTTATTATTATATGACTTTTAAATGATTTCAATATAGAAAGAGATATTTCTCTATAAAATGTTTTTATTTCGTCTATGTCAACATCCTTTGATAAATTTTATGATTAATTGATGTTGATTTATTAGGATACAAAACATCCATATTGTATTAAAGGTTTTTTGATATGTTTGACTGTGAATGTGTTATTTTTTTAACATTCATGGTTTTTGGATAAAGTGTTGACATTTCGTATGCTAGTTTTAATACAAATGTTTATGTTATGTTTAAACATTTTCATACGAGGAATGAATTGGACTTAGTAAGTGACTGGTGGAGCCCACTATAGATCCCCGATGCATCGGTAGGTCTCATGAGACAAACTAGTGTCTTGGCAGCCTGCCTTGAAAAATTATTATTTGTAGTCTTGGAATAAGGTCTTGAAATTTTGGTTATAAAGTTTGGAATTATGCATTCCATCATTATGAAAGGGGATATTGATATTTCATGTGATTATACGACTAGTATAATATCCATGTAAAAAAGTAAATGGCATTATTTGATATTTTCTATTCCATATTATTCAGATGATCTAGTTTAATAGGATTTTGTTCTAGTCTAACATTGCCTTAATGTTTTTTTCTTATTTATGAATGTTTTCTCTATATTGTTGTCCTTACAAAGAATATGAGCTCACCCTTTTGTACATTTTATTTTTCCCTAGATCCGATGAAGTATATTATGACTGACCTGCCAGGATAGTCTAGGGGATATAAGTGTGGCCTATGGATACTATGTTGTTTTTGTTTTTTCATTTAATAATGTAATGTAAATC
This sequence comes from Viscum album, assembly GCA_963277665.1. NCBI lineage: Eukaryota > Viridiplantae > Streptophyta > Magnoliopsida > Santalales > Viscaceae > Viscum > Viscum album. The sequence continues at coordinate 1,553,986,634 of OY728165.1, forward strand.
TTATATATGTCTCTATTATTTCCAAGGCTACTAAACTAATCTGTTTTTCGTGACATGATCTTCTGTGATCATGGAAATTTTATGTAACAATGAACCGACTCTGGGTAACTATGGTCTGGGCGTTTCATATTTGTTTTGTAAAATCAACATTACCAACTTACTCATTTTTGAAAATATCTTAAGGATAATTTTTATTTTTTTCAATTGATGATCATGAAGAAGGGATGGTTATCTTCTATTCAGGTGAACAAGATAGAGGTGTTAGAGAATAAAATATATTTCATTAATTATTATATTTTTTTCATTATTATTTTTCAAATCCCATTATTAAAAAAACATTTATAACAATTTCCAAATGTATTATGGAAAAAGAGATATGGAAAATATTTTAAAACATCATGTTTATAACAAAGGATTATCTACTAATATTGATACATGTAAATAAACATTTAAATTTATAGGTAATAATTATACATACATATCATATAAACCATCATATACATTTTTCTGTATTCTGATAACATATAAAATCCTCCTGGATTATAATGGGATATCACACTTCAAAACCTCAACTCAAATGAATGGTCATCAATATTTATAAGAAATGTATTATTATAAAAAAATTCATTAATATTAATTTTGAATTATAATTTATAATATTCATATTTTTATTTTATATTGGATGTATTAGATAACAAAATTAAATTCATGAATAATTATTTTATAATAATATTCAAGGATGACTGTGTTTATTTTCATGAATAATAAAAATAATATAAGGATCATAAAACATAAAAATATATTTTTTCTATTTGGTTATTGAAAATATTTATGTATTAATAAATACCATTGAAAATGATATGTATAAAAGTAAATTTTTATGAACATAAGGTTTAGGGATAAATAATCCTTTGTGTTAAGATGACCTATATGATATGAAAAATATAGTCAATCAAAATTATTTAATTTTTTACGATAAGGATCTGAAAAAAACCATACATGTTGAAACATGAATTTCTGATTAAATATATTTTTTAAAGATGTCAATAATATTTATATGAATATTATAAAAATTATATAGTTTTTGAAAAGGTAAATCCCATTGGAAATTTGGCAACTCCTTGCATCGGATTAGGATTTAGGGCTCGAGTCCATAATCAAATGGTGTGATATGTGAAATGAATACAAATAACCTATATGACGTCTCAGTTATAATTACATTTCATTATATTTTAAATTACGTGATAGATAAATATTATTTTGATAATGGGATGATATGTGTTATCATATATTCAATCATGAGTTAGAAATGTTATTTGGTGTTTAGGTAATTAATGTTGTTTAAAAGAAAATAAATATTTCCTTAGAAAATTATGTGATCAATATTTGATCATTATTATGGGATTTATGGGAAAAAATATTAACTATATATTGAAACATAATAATTTATTAACCTGTCTTTGTGGTGATTCCAGTTATTTATGAAAATGATTAGCATATCTTGATGATTATATCATTAGAGAATATATATTTTAATTACGAGACTTAGAGGGATTGATGATGTTTTGAGATAAATGTTAGAATTTATTTAGATGAATTTTTAACCAAATAATTCTAATATTTGGGATTTCATTAATCAAAATAATTTTTTTGAGGAATTTTAGTGATCATTTATTATAGACTGAATTGTTTTGAACTATGGGTAATACTGTTGAAATTTGGATATTAATGATATGAATGATTATTAATTTTGTGAATTATATAATCTTGTGAGAAACATTTTGGTTTCATTTAGTGAATATAGATAGGAAGAATATTTTTTATAAGAAATTTATGTATTATGTGATATGTTCAAAGTTTATTTTAGTTGTACATTCATTACAAATCTACCTTGAAAACTAATTGTTTTAAAAAAATATGAGATTGAGTTAGAACTTGATTAGTCAGTTAAATTTTACTGATCGTGTAGATTTACTTGTTTTCATAATCTACATGATAGTGGAATTACACAACTCCATGAAATTTATTTTGAATAAAATATTTCTATTTCATTTGTTTAAAATTAATTGATGGTATTTTTCAAAACTATTTAGTTTATTTTTTTGTTTTTGCGGTCATTATCAATGAAATTAAATTTTATTATGATCATTGATATCTTTAAATATCCAACATTTTTTGGGATGTAAACATTTATTCAATGAAAATATATTTCATTCCTTCCAGTGATCTTTAATTTGGAATCCTAGTATGTGTTATTCTACATGGCCTTCGTACTTACATTTTTCTTTTATCAATAAAATGTTTGATCAATAATTTATATGATGAGGGGTTCTTAAAATGATTCCGTAAAATGAAAAAAAAATTAATAAAAACATAAAAATAAAATTTAAAGGATGTTATAGATAAAAAAAGGGAAAATGTGAAACCCTGAAGTTTTAAAAGTAGATCACTTTGGTACACTACATATACAAAACAAAGCGCCAGACATGTATAACCTACAAAAACAATTTTCCAATATAAAAATTCCATTAAATTGATGTGAATGAATAAAATCAATATTCTATTAATATTTATATAATTATCAAAATAAATAATTTTTTTATAAATTCTCACAAAATAATAAACTATTTTTAACTAATAAAATAAATTTTCAAAGAATTAGTTTATTAGAAAAAGATTTATATTTATTGTTTGGAAAAATATTATCATTAATTTCTATAAAATTCATAGAATTTATTAAAAAAATAATTACATTTTTCAAAACATCATATGAAAATTATATTATTTTTAAATTAATGTATTTTGTTTTATAAATATTGATTTCCAATTTTATAGTGAAATATACATTTTTTTAATCTCACATTTATTGCAATAAAAATTGTAATTTTAAAGTAATGTTATGTCTCTAATTTTACTAATTTTAAAATATAATTAACTAGTTGTATTTAATCTCAGTAAATACATTTTAATCAAACATATAATTGATTTTAGTATATATTATTTTCTGGGAATATGACCACAATTTTTTTAAGAAGTGTTCTAAAGTGCATAATGTCTGCCCATGTAGATTAATTAAAATAACCAATTATATTGAATAAATTAAATGAAATGTATATTATATATATATATATATATATATTAATTACAATTCATGTAATAATTTATATTAGTTATCGTGTTAATATAAGATCATATAATTTATGAGAAGTATACTTCAAGAAAACCTGTTTTTCAATACATTATAAAATAAAAAGATTAAATTAAATTATTTCACTTATGTTAATTGAGTTTTATAATAACGATTCCATTTTTTGAATTATCAAATTTTATATTATATGATAAGGTAAAATTTTTTGTTATTCATAATGAATTATAAAAAAATCAGAAATATTTAACATGATTTAGGTTTAAACGAGTTTTGGGGGTTGGGTGGGGTAAACTAAAAGAATAAGGGATAAAATGATAGATCAAATTTCATATACTATATTTCAAACATATTTCAAACATATAACACATAAGGCTCATGAATGGTTAATTTTCAGATATTTTACCTGTTTAAAACATTGGTATGATTCATTCCACTAAAATAACTAATCTGATTCCTCTCCCCTACAAATAAAATGTCACCCCATATATTAACATATTCAAGACATTATACTTTTTGTTCGGAAAATTAATTAAACTTATAATTATTTCCGTCAATTAAAATATCACAGAATACATGTATGATAATAAATGTAAAATTGGAATGTTACCACATTTTTTTATAAAGACTAAAAATATATTTCATTGCATTATGGGAATGCACCAATGAGCTTAAATGACCCATGATACATATGACCATTATTACCAATCCTTTAAATTTATGAGTATAAATATTAACATATAATTTCCGAAAATTGAATTGTTTAAACATAAATAAAATAGATATATATTGACTATAAGTAAAATAATAATCATAAAAATTAAAAAAGAAATATTCTCTGAAAGATAATATCTGTCTTAATGATTTATTAATAATACATTACATATATAATTTAATATTATTTTAGAAAAATATAAAATTTATTTGAAATAATAAAGTTCATTTTTTAATTAGAAAATATAAAATAACATTTTATGAGTTTATAAGAATTATTTGATTATTTTTTCTGATAAATATTGAAAAAAACTGAATTTTAATTAAAATCGGTGGTTTCTTTTAAACAATTTATAAATTTAATTTAATTTAATTTAATTTTTAATTTAATTTAAAATAATGTTTTTATTAAATTATACAATTCATGTAAATTTATTATTTATCATTCTGAATTTATATATAATGAAATTATAATAGTTTCAATATTTTCTCTTTAAAAACACACCATTATCATCAGTTTTTAAAGAATAATATTAAATTATATTTTAAATATTCTCTGAATAGAAATAAGAAAAATAGGTTCAGTATTTTTAATTACCAAATATTATAATTTATAATATGGCCAACATAATTTTTTAACAAAAGTTATAGTAATACACATAAAAATTATTTAAAATGGTTAAGTAAAACCCATATTTACCAAGGGTTAAAGTTGAATGATAAGTGTGAAAATAACAAAATAATTATATTAATATTCATTAATGAGTATATTTATTTATTTTCTATAAAATCATCCCATATAGGTAAATGCTATTTTAAATGATATAAAACTACTAAATATATCTTCTTTGGAAATTTGACTTTTAAATGATAATAAATATCTAATATGGTATTCTCATGGACCAATAATTAATTTTCACTAGCTATAGTTAGTACTAAATAGTAGAAGAAATTTCTTATCATGTTTAAGGTTTAATGTTTTTTTCTATATGTATTTAATTTAAAATTAACTTACAGAGCACGTAGTATTTTTATTTAATGAAATCAATATTACTATTGTTATCAGTTTGCCAATATTATCTAATAAGGGTTATTTAAATATATTCCTAATGAATAAATTAATTACGTTTGTAAAATCTTCACCATAATGAAAAACCAAATTGAGATTAATAATTAAACATTGGAGTTAAGGAACAAAATGATTATAAATTTTTATTTTTTCTATGGTTGAGGTTCGTATTGACAATATAGTCTATATAACCTATTAATTATCAATATTTTATCCACATTAATGATATTGACATCCCGAAAATAAATATATTTGGTTATTTATAGAAATGCCTCTCCCCAACTATTAAACAGAACTTCCTACCTTTAATTTTTCACACCTCTCATGTAATTTTTCCCTAGAAAACACTCCCAAAAAAATTTACCAACAAACTTCCATAATTATATAATCCATTATTTTATAATAAATATAACCAATTTTGGACTTCCGTTCAATAAAAAATGAGTTACCTGAAGAAGATGTAACAATTATCAACCAGTTTCTCCTTAAATTATTTTTATACCATGATGATATAATAAACACAATATATTTCATATATGGATATGTTTTTATGTTATTTTTATGATTTAAAACCACCTAAAAATCCATCAGTTTTTTAAAAAATCAACATTCATGTGTACGTCGAACTAATACATTGCATAACAATGTTTATTTATTTTTTATTAACACCTCTCATTGTTGGGTATGATGAGGTACATAAAGAATATATTTGTTATTTTTTACATATTTGGACCTCTACTGTCATTATATCATATATATTTATATATATATTTAAAATCCTTACTATATTTTATATAAAACATCCCTCATGTGTACTACAGGCTACAACCTCGCAAATCGAGGAGATTTGTTTTACACTAAATCATTATAAGGAATGTAATAATTGTAAAAATAATTATTATATTTGATATAAATGAAATAATAATTATATTAATGTATTAGATATAATCATATAAATATAATATATCATTTTATTTTTTAACTTTTCACTCTTTGAAAATGATATAATTCCCTTCATGGGCATGTAGACAACCACCTCCTCAAAGTGATATGACTTATTTTTTCATGACCACATAAAATGAATGATGTATGTATAAAAAATTAAATAATATTTTATTTATGAAATTATTTTCATTCGGTAATGATGAAATATTACTTATCATAATTCTATAATGATCATTTAAAAAGTGGATTTTTACTCATTCATGTGTACGACATTCAACCTCAATGATCATAATGAAAGTAAATTTTTGAAAACCATCACACCATATAGGTTTAAAAATAACAATTTATTTATAAATAATATAATAATTTTCTTTATTATTCTTCTTCTTATATTTTAATAAGTTCTAATTTGACTATAGTCAACTATCCAATGTTGTTTTGACACAAAAGACAAAAATTGTCAAAAACTAGGGCATAAAGATAATCGATTGAGTAAATGTATATAACATGTTAATATATTAAATAAAAGTATTAATAAAATTAATTAAATTAATCTCAAAAATTTAAATAGTTTTAATATGTTCATTATTCAGGAACATAATGACACATGTGACAAGTCGATCTCAAGGTAAGGGTTTTTTTCACTTACATCTTTTTATGTGATATATATTCAATATTAAACAATTATTTACCTTTTGTGCGAAATATATATCACATGAATGTGTTGTATGATTATTATAATTATATTTACGGGTATTAAAATATCCCTTTAAGGAAAATTTTTAATGGCCTTTACAGTTTCAATGATAGGAATATAGTAATGGATTTTTTGTCTTAATTTTCCTTCTTTAAGACATTTGTCCTATTATACACCCATATTAATTAATGAGGATTATATAATATTTTAATAAACTATTATATGAATAATATTTTAATTTTAATGATACGACATGTTCATTTATTATTATTATGTAATGGTTATTATAATTTAATGATGTAGATTTGGTAAGGGTCTTTTATTACAATCTCATTTTTATAGGACTAGGATTTTTATATTATCTGATATTGAAATCTTATAATTATAAAAAATTATTTTATCCTCTATTTATTGGTGATATTATTGTGAAATTTTACCATTTTTACACTCTTTGTTACATATAATTTTTGAAAAGGTGTTTTAAATAAAATCAAACTTCATTTCACTCTACCGTCCGTAATTTGTTTTCATACAAAAACATGTTATATAAATGTGTTTTGAAAAAACATTTTCAATATTTTCAAAATATTTACCAAATATGTTTAACAAATATTAGTTTTTATGATATATTTTCAATGGAATATTCCTATCACATTCAAGAAAACTGATGTTTTAAAACTATTTTTAATATTAAATAATGATATTCTTTCAGGAATTTACGGAGTTACATGCCAACATGAACATCATTTCATTAAATATTCCAATTCAAGTATAATAGATAAATTTTAATGAAATTTATCTTTCCATATCCAATAACTGTAATGTTTTTAAAAACACTTTTTTGTGAAAAGGAATTTCAAAATATTTTATATTTTAAAATGTGAATATTAAAATAGAATTAATATTTACCTAATGATGGATTTCATTAATCTTTTAATGGTATATGCACTCACCAATATCAAAACTATTTTAATTAATTATTCTTCATTAACGATATTTTTTAGTGGTACCTTAATTATTAATTCTTGTTATATATTATTATTTTTTCGATGTGATTTTTGTGAATCAAAATAATTTTCCATATGATAATTATGATCTATAAAGATATTTTTTTAACACATTTTATTTATTAAGGATAACCTTTCAATTAACAGAATAATGAGGTTTTTTTATTTTATGGATGATGTGAAATATTTTTTTACTTTATTTATGTTTTCTATAATGGACATTAATTATACTATAGAGAGGCCTACAGAGCATTGTGTGACCCATTACATCATTAACATTATGGTGACCCAAATGGCACTAGGTGATCCGGTTTTATATTTTATGATTCAATGACCTAGGTAGATTTACGTGAGGCTATTTTAAAAATGTTGATGGGTTTTCCCAAACGACACACTAGGTCATTGGGTAATGTATCATATCATCATATGAAAGAAGTAGGATGTTAATTTTTAGGACCATGTTGTTTTTTGGTTTTATTTGTTTCCAATAGATGGTAAATGATTGATGTTGAGAAAAGGATACTTTTATGCTTCCTAACACACCTCATCATAATGAGGAATAAAAATCAAATTATTAGGTTGATTCATTGATTAAAATTCATCTTTTATGTATTTATATCGGAAGAAATTGAAGTTAATGTAAACCATGCATAAAATCACATTGATTCTGGAAAACAAGAATATGAGTCTTCGGATTGTGTTATTGATATAAATTAAAAATCTACTGACAAATGTAATGATCCAAGAATGACCTTTTTGATCATAATTTCATATTTAATTAGAGTATTCTTTTGATAAATACTTCTAATTATTCCTTGATATATTTTTATCCTCCAATGACATATATTTTTTGAAAACATGTGATGAAATCATTATGAAAGAAAGTGGGATTGATTCCAATTTTATAGAGTCTCTATTGGGATGAAAGAAGTTTATTGAAATATAGTTTGTGATGATACATTCCAATAAATGTTAGAAAATAATATTCAAATATTCAAGGATTTTAATTTCATGAATATGTCGTGATACAAGATAAATTTATCTAGGAAAATAGAATATGATTTAGTGTTTTATGGAACTACTCATCAGTGTGATAATATAAGAATTATTCATCATTGAGAGAAGATAAACTTATACTTTGTTATATATTAATTGGAAAAATATAGAAATAATAAAACTATTGGATGTATCTTTATTGGTGGTACCGACTTATCAGAATGGAACTGACACTGATTCATCATAATTTAGAGATAGCTGCATCAGGGACATGATGACCCTGATAAACTCATAAAATAAAAATCTCCCAATTTGATGAAGATGAAGTGAAAATAAAGTGTTACATTTTTTCAAAACATTCGGATTCTGTTAAGGATGTGTACAAAAAATTATAATTAGAAACAATTATTTCAATATTCAAATTAAGAATAAGTCATCTAGTTATTCAAATATTATTTTTTTTGGTATGGATCAATGTATTGAATAATCAAAATGAAGAATCATATTAATGATTAAGAATAAATAATAATATGGAAAAATATGTTTAATGAAAATTTCATTTAATTATGAATAAGTGTGATGTTTGGAGAAGATTAGAGAAGCTCTAATAAATGTTATAAAGAGTGGTGGAAATAAAATATGAATTTATAAATAAACGAGAAATTTTTAATTGATCACTTTTGAGTGGGAAGTGAAAATTGTTTTTATTCTTTTTCCAATATGTGGTGACTATTGATGGATATGAAAACACAAATGTATGGTGAATAACAATTTGATGTCATAAAATGTGCAGAGATATCTGACATTTCTTTGGTAGGTATAGAGTCTCAAACCCAAATTTGTTTTCTAGGTTGATGCTGAAGAATTTCTATTATAAAAGTCCCATTAGTGAAAGCCCATAAATGTTTCATCCATTAGGTAAAGATTCATTAAATTTTTTTCATCATATTTACTAAATTTGGGTTATAGATTGTGTTCAAATATAATTATAGAAGGATAATCACACTAGAATGACCATTAGAATTAGTTTTTTGAAAAGTGAATATTCGACTGACTATAACAAAGAAGATTTTTGAATTGACATTCTTTAAGAAGGTTCTAGACCAAAAAGGTCCTTAGAAAGATATAAATGTTATTGATGGTCGTACAATTGTAATGTTTGATTCATATTACCTATAGGAAAAGTGAAGGCATTATGAAGTGCAGTAGATAAGAATAAATAATGTGATGACTATCAATGTTGATACATAGAAGTTGATGAAAAGTCTCAATTATTTTATTAGGGTGAAAGACCATATATGGGAATTGTATATAATAATTCCCCATGTATTGAAAAGGATTAAGAACCAATGAATTTATAATATTTTTTTACTAAACATGACATTTATAAAACCGAGCATCATTAATTTTTTCTTCCAAGAGTCAGAACACTGTGATATTTATCTTTTATGAAATTAAATTAATTTAATTAAAATTATAAAGGAAGATAATTAAATGGGGGTAAATGGAATATAATAATAAAAGGAAAACATTTTTATTATAATAGAAAATTTTCATTATTATTGTAATTATTAACATAAAAATGAGAATTATTGTTATTGTTATTGATATTATTATTATTATTACTATTATTATTATCCAAAATTTTATATAGAACCCAAAGATGGACTACCTTCCTCAGTACCCACGATGGACACACCAACCCCTCCCCCTACCTCACAAGACTCCCCCTTAGGATGAACCCCATAAGTGCACTACCCACTCTCCATGGATCCCTCTACGATCACCATCTCCACCAAGTTTCATCAATTTTCATCTTTCATTCTTCATGTTAGGATCTCATCTCTCACTTCTCTCTTATTTTTAGATTTTTTTTGTTTTTCTCGTTTCACTATCTCATATGGGAAAAACCCAAAGCTTTGGGTTTCATTGATTATTGTGTCTCTTCAGTCGATAGTGTGTGTGAATAGCCTCTTGGGACATGTTCATGCAACTTTTGAAATCTGCCTCCAAAGGTGAAGTGGCTCTGTTTATTTGGGATCACCGTCATCACTTCGAGGTGAGTGTTTATTCTGCTTCATTGTTTCACATCAATTTTATTATTGTTTTAAGTGTTTTTTACTCCATAATTATTTATCTATAGTGTTTTGGACTGTTTTATATTTTTTCTTGTCGATTTCATTCACCGCTACAATCTGAGGTAAATATTTATATTCGCTTCTTGTTTTTCCTTATTATAACGCATCCTTTTGGTGTTTTATAGTTCATATTAAATATTTTGCATTTCATTTTGAGTTTTCAGGTTTATCACAATCACCGGAGTATAAGTAAACTACCTTTCTAATACATAGGTAGGTATGTATATATTTTTTGGTTACCCTATTATCGGTATATTCACCAATGGATGTCAATATATAAGTGTGGGTCTAGTTGTAACTATGTATATATAAAAAACAATTCTTACGTAGGTATGTGGAGATTGGAATATGCATTTAAGAATATATGTCAGGATCCACTTAAACATATTCATGGGCCATACGAATAGTTTCATAGGAGATATGTGTCATTATATGTTTGTGATGGTGCATATGCTCAATGGGGGTGAAAGGAGATTCTTGTTAAAATGTTTTCAGATCCTAATTTTTTGATTTAGTTCTAATCATTGGATGGATCCATTTCCTTACCCCTTTAAATTTTAGAATGAAATATTTATATAATTACACATAAATTACACTTTTAATTAATTCTTTTCTATGTTTGTAGTTTTTTTCAAAAATTGATTCCTGGGTGAATTGATAGTATTTCAGAAATAAGATAAATTATTTGTCTGATAAATAATGTTAATATTTTATAATAAATCCCCTACATTGGATGTACTCTTTTATAATGCTAAAAAGTAGTACTAGTTGTTTATACCAAGTTTAGTAATTGTTTGAGTTATATATCTACCTTATTATTGGTTCTTGTTATGAGGAAACATAGTATTTGACCCCTATGAATAATTTGAATTGATTATTCATGGATGATTTTATAAATATCATGAATTAAATTTTTAGGTTGAATTGGATTAGAATAGGGTGGAATGACCATGCCTCTAGTTAATTTAATAAAAAATTATTATGAGAACGTAATGACTTAAATTTTTGATACATATGTAAGATAGTTAAACCATTCCATTTAGTATGATTAATTCAATTAATTTAACTGGGGTTGATGTGGGTGGTCTAATCTAAATCCCTTGTTTGTGATTTTTATTATTTAAAGTATATTCAATATATTTTGTTGCACTGGCATGTAGTGTATGGTCATGTAAATCGAATAATCATTGTTAATTTATATTTTTACTTCATATTTCCCATTGGATTCCTTTGGTTCCATAAAAAAGGTTAATGAGACCATTAGAAACCCGAATTTTTTTCCAACCATGTACATTATTTAAACATGGTCTATTTGACTTTAATTCCATATAATAAATATAATTTTTTTTATTGGTGGATTATTCATTTATTTGGAATAATAATAAATTATTGGTTTTATATTGATAAAATCACATTGGCTAATCTGGTAAATTAATATATTGATGACCATAGGGTTCAATGTTTTATTATGTAGGTTTGATATAATTATGATGATAATTTGGATCCATGATTAATTAAATGAATTGGATGGACATATGATATTTTTTTATAAATTTATCATTGTGTCTTATGAATATAACACGGGTTTGTTTGATACTAGATTTTTGATTTTTCGTACACAGATTTTGAGTTTATGTGATATAAATTTGATTGATATCGGAGGGTTTGTTGATTATTATCATATTGAGTTTGTCTACATACGAATCATGATTAATGTTGATGGCCGAGGGATTGGTGTATGTTCTATCATACTACTTGAGGAAAAGGTACGAAGGTTCATGATGTCTGAGGGTATAGTATGTGATTATATGGTATGTCTTAAGACTCATGATAGGTATAGATGACTGATGGACTGGTGCATGTTTTCGTACTACCTTGGGGGTAGGTGTTCTTGTACTAAATGTTTGATGGAAGAGTATATGATTATGTGGAATTCCTAATGCTAGATACACAATGGTATGATTCTTGAGGGTGTGGTTTTGGTTATCCTGAGGGAAAAGGCCTTATATTTTGGTATATTCTTATTGATTCATCCATTGAAGGAGAATCTTCAACTGATTTGGATGATCCTTCCTAGTACATAAGGATCTACCCACAGACATAGATATATGGCTTATGTTGAAGAAGGTTGTATGGGATGGGTGTTCATTTAAGTCCACAAACCAAGATGTTATTATTTAATTTTTTTAACTCTTTACATATATAATTTTAGTATCACTATCATTTATTATTAATTACAAGATATATATTAGAATAGACATGATGATTGGTGACCTATAGAGCTTAATATCTGTCAACCTCTCTCGGAGACAGTTGGGCACCTTATTTTATCTTCTTCCTTGCAGTTCGTTAGAATCATTTCTCGTGTTGGGTTGTGTACATGGAACGTAGGGGAAAATGATTGGGCTCATTCTTAAGATGACTGAGGTGTTGATTGTTGGGTTTTTTTCGTTCATAAATATTTATTACTAGTACATTCAGTATAATCTATCATATGTGAATTATTTTGAATTCATGTTGTCCATTTTCATGCAGATATTGTATTATTATTTCACAGCTTGTATTTCACTTATTCATTTCTCCTTTTATTTTTTTGTATCTTCTAAATCATTTATAATCTCTGATAATGAGGGTATAGTATCCAAATTGAACCACCATTACAAAGACATTATTATCCAGAAAACTCAGGTATATTGGGAAATGAACTTGAGGCTTAGTGACCCACCAGTCGAACCACTTTTTTAGAGGTTAGATGAGTAAGGAATATTTTGATAATTAGATGGATAGTTTTTGGGTAAATGAAACTATAATAGGAATGTTTCTACTAGGATTTTATAATTTTTCACTGTTAATTCCTTTTTATTCTAAAAATTATGTTGTGAAATAGTCCATGTTTGTGGGGGTTTCTTATGTGGAAAGGAGTATGTCTTTGTTGGGAGCCTTGTAAATATCATGTGCCTTCTTCACTATGTATTTTTTATATGAATGGTGAGGTTTATATGATTTATATGAGTTTATCATACATTTAATTGATTTTAGTTTATATTAATGTTCAATAAGATAATGTAGAAAACATTTATTAAAGGAAATAGATTATCGAATTCACCCCCTCTTATGGGTGTTGAACCAATCATGGAACAAAAATTGGTATCATAGTGATGTTTTCCTATAAAATAATTATATCAAAAATCAGTAATTTAAATTTTGTGACCTATACATGGATTACATTCATAAATCTAAATAAATATCAAATTTTGTAACATAGAATGTTTCCATCTATTATATCCCTTGGGTATGATTTCTTGGAAGATATTATAGAATGATTTCCTTCTCATATTTATAATCTTCCTCTTATCATTGCTGATTAGAAAAATATTGTGAATGAAGGAAGTGGTAAATATAACTTACTCTCATCAATATCAAAAATTGAGTTTTTTAGTGTAGATGTAGTCAAAATTGGAAATGGTATCTGTGATAAGTTGAAATTTTTTAACGCAATACAAAGGTGAATAAAGAAATGTTACATCATTAGTAGCAGATAAATGATTATATGAAAATTATTCTGTATGAATCTATTTGGGAATTCATTTCAAGGGTGAATTAGTTGTTAGAACCAAATATTTTATTGCTTGCAATTGGAATAATCAAATTTTGCTGAAAAGATCTTGATAATTATTCCTTATAAGTTTGATTCTATAGTTTCATAATTAAAATATAGATATTTAGAAAATCTATATTTTGATTATCTACATAGTATTCATATTACATATTAAATAAAAAAAGGGAATTGTTTTGAAAATGATATAACAGGTTGATCATGAAATGTACTTCAAATATTTTTTTAAAGAGAAAAACAATGATGATGATGATAAGGAAATGATAAATTTTATTTAGAAGTGGAGGATGAAAATAATTGTTTCATACAATTGTTTTTATTCCTTCTAATAAACAAAAATAATAAAATTGGAAAAGTAAGACAATCAAATACTAGAATTGGGAATGGGAATGACATTTTTCAATGAATTTTCCTTTGGAAATAATTACAGAGTATGAGTATGGGGAATATAATGAGAAACTCAGAACCAAAAGGGGATGAATCGTAAGGAATTATTTAATTATAAAAAATAATAAATGTTATATGACCAAATTAATGATGTGTGATTATTAATATGTTTATGAATCTAATTATAATCTCAAATTTATTGGAAAATTTAGAAATATATGTTATTTTTCAAGTAGTGGTGATGATAATAAAGAGAATATTCAAATCAACTGGATTCCCAAAAACAATTTTGAGAATACAGTTGAACAAAATACATTACACAAGAAAAAATTTTGAAATTTAAAAAATATATTAATGGAATAACATTTGATTAACTTTTGATTTAAATAAAACTAAAAAGTTGTGAAGAAATGTTAGATGGACATAAGAACATCATCATGATAGAATCTATAAATTTTTAATATTATAATAAGAACATTATAATGAAAGATGAAACTGAAAATATAATAGATGTTCTAAAACATATTCATCTGGAAAAATAAAATGAGTTGATCGAATCACACTCAATGATTCTTATAAAAAAAATTGTGATATTTAACTAAGAGAATAATTATCCAATGATGATGATTTTAAAGGGGAAACATCTAAATAAGGTGAATATAATATATTATAAAATTAGATTTTGGGAAAAAAATATTTCTTTAATAATGATAAGAAATGATTAGGAAAGTATCCTACTATGCAATGTGATCTAATATTAAAAAATAAATATAAGGATTAAAAAAATGTTCAAAATAAGTGTACAATAAATCTCAAAAATCTATATTCATAAGTCAATGTTTGTGTTGTCATGTTTTCAGACTTATATCTTATTCATGACATTATGGAATGTCTCTACAATTAAGCAAGGATGAATCATGGGGGAATATGTTAAGAAAAGAAGATCAGATGTCCCTTAAAATTATGTGAATCCTAAAATGTAAAATAAAATATTGAGGAAATTGGATTATGTAAATAAATTGGAGAAAAAATTGTGTTGAGTCTAAAAATATGGAGTGCTCTTATATTTTTAATGAACAAGTTTACATGGTTATAATGATATAAGAATCATTGATGTCGCCTATTAAAAAAGGAAGAAAAATGTTTTTGTGGATCTAGGTAATTATGATAAAAATATATCAATAGTTGTTTGTCTAAAAACTCATAAATTAGGGAAGGGATGTTATAAATAAGAGAATGATACATAACATTTGTTGACTAACGTACCAGTACAAGAGGAAGGAAACAAAGATAGGTTACAAACTCACTATATGAAAAAGGATTCAAAACGGGGAAAAAAATTGACATCCTTATCATAAGATTCAACCGATTAAAAGTATGTTGTTAAAAAATATTTAACGGATGATAATTTGAATGAAAAAACATCCAATGGAAAACAAAGGATGTAGAAGAAAAATAATTTTCTAAAAGAGGACTCTCAGACCAAAATATTCCACTAAAAATCTATTGAGGTTCCCCAAAATTCCCATGTTTTTTTATTGTGCTAACTAGCATGTAATTGAATTTTTGGAAATATGAAATGTGATATTTTTTAGTCTCTTAATCTTTATTGTCAATAAATCAATGCAGTTATGAATTTTTTAATGTATTTTTTTACACATGAACATTCTAATATGTTTTCTGATATGGGTTCATAATACATTCATATTAAATCAAAAAAAATTACAAACCTATAAAATGAACCTATACTCATGGTTTCCCCAAAATTGTGGTTATAAATACTTGTTTATAACATATATCCATGGTTATCCAAAATTGTGGCTATAGGGTGAAAATTCCAACCTATACCGATCGTTTTTGAGAAATTGTTAGTATAGGTCCCCCTATAACTATAGTTTTTGAAAACCCCTAGGAATAGGGGTTGGTTCAAGACCATGACCCATGGTTCTAAAAAAACCTTGGGTATAGATGTTGTTTAAATAAATATACCCATAGTTCTGACAAACTATAGGTATCGCATTCCCACGTGAGTTGAGGGATTTTTTTGGAAATGGAATATTTTTGGAAGGAACACCTATGCACAAAGTTTTCTCTTATAGAGGAAATTTATATAAATATATATATGAAAATATATATTTTTAAACTCATATATTATGTTTGTTTAGTGGTTATTCATGAAGTCTCTGAATAACCCATCTAGGAATCGAATCATATGATTGGTATATTTTTAATACTTTTGCCCACTGTAAAAAAACAGTGGTTATAAGTTTATGACATGGTGGAAAAAACATATTCCCACAGTTTTTAAACAATGGGAATGAAGGTTTCAATCCATGGGTATATCATAGAAATATAACGATGGATTTGTTTCACATTGTTCCTAACAATGTGGGTATATCTTATACCCATAGGTTTTGGGGCTATACTCATGGTTTTGAACCGTGGGTATATGTTAATTTTTCCATAGTGTGAATGATTTCCCAGGAGATGATAACATTTACTGAACCATGAATAATTTATTACATGAATGTTTAGTAATGGACAATATTAACAGACTTGAATAATCTCTATTCATTTAAACACTAGATTCTCTCCTATCGACTTATATATTTTTTTATTTTCTCTTTTTCAGGAAACTCATTTGGTAATTATGTTATTTTGAAGTTGAATTTCACGAATTTGAGATGATGTCTTCCAACCAATTGACATAAAACATTTTTTCAATAATAGGGGAATATTTTCAAGAGAGTCCCTTTGAATTTTATTGTCAATAAAGAGGACAAAATATATAATGGTTGTGTGGAAAATAATAATGGGAGAATAGAATCAATAACTAGAATAGAAAGTTGAGATATTAATGAATCGAGGGAAAAATAAAATATGTCATGTAAATTATAAGTGGGTTTTTGTAGTTTCTATTGATATCAAACACAAAGTGGGTTATTTTTAGAACCGATTTTTGTGTTGGTTTCATATGTCCAATATATAGTGAATGTTTGATATTAAAGAAAGGAGAGGTCTCAGTTTCTTGTACATAAATAATTATACTGATGGAATACACTCAGCTCATCTGGATAAGCCATTGAATATGATTAATCAAATTTTGATTTATGATATAAGATGAGGAAGCTACAGGAAAAAATATAGAAAATGGTATTGTGTCAAGTAAAATAAAAGTATATTTAATGCATTGGGTTTTTATAGAAATTCATAATAAGATGAAAATCATATTAAACCAAGAATTCATTTGTTGACCATAATGAGAAGCTGTATAAGAGTCGTCGTTTTATACATAAATATGAAAATTATTTTCTATTTTGTAATTAAAAAATTCAAATATTTTTGAAAAAAAGATTATGAAATAAATATTTAATAAAGGGGGAGTGTTGTCAATAGTAATGTGGATATATTGGATGGAAAGACATTTATTTAAGTATATGAATTTACAAAATGTCCAAAAGGAATTAAAACTCTTCTATGTAAATAATAAATGTATAAAAATTCATGAAGATATCATGATACAAGATGAAGTCTATGAAAGAAAAGAGAATATGATATAAATTATTTAAAGTTCATTCCCATTGGTGTGAAAATATATGATAAGATGAATTGTATGGGAAGAAGATGTTATAATTTATTCCGTTTCAATTTGGTCATGGTCAAGATGAAAGTACACTAGTCTGAAGAACAATAATGAAAATCAAAGATTTCAAATAGTGTTTTCACAATAGTTTGATGTTTTTAAAGATATTCAATAATCACAATAATATTCACGAATGATTTGAATGTTTAATTCTTCTATAAGATATCTAGATTTTCATATATGATAATTATATGTAGATAATTGTTATGAATATTATTATTATTGAATGAGACTGAATTGTCGACTAAAGAATATTATTTTAGAATATGAATGAAAAAAGGATTTTTTATATTGAAGAAGTATGGCCTATTAGAAGATTCTAAAATCTCTTTGAAGTTTAATAAATAGTTGATGAAGTCATAGATGAATATATAAATTATTTTTAAATTAAAAATAATGGATTCCATTAAGTGGGAAGTGAATAATATTTTCTTGAATTTATATTATAGGGTTCCTATAAAAAGAGGGCACATTACATTTGAACAACGTGAGAATACATGAACTGATAATGTGATCCCATATCTCCAAAATTATCATGATAGGTTTTGAGTCTACTAACAAACATTGTTTTTCAAGTATATGATGTTGGGGTTCATTTGGAAAACATTTGTAGGAGTGAGACTATCAGAGCCAAATCCTTTAGATAATGGTTCATCTGACATATTTCCAATAGATGATGGAATTGTGAGCTATTGATTGAGTTCATACTCAATTGTATAAGGAGAATCAAAACAGACTGACAATCAGACTATGTTTCAGGAATCAGATGATCAGACTAAATCTACATTATATGACTTCCAGACTAATTTAATGGAAGATGTTTTAAGGAAAAAAGTTTACTTATAGAGTTTTTGAAATTCATGATGCATGAATGAAGTATATGTTTAGTTCAACTAACCTATTGAGAATGTGAAGACATTTATATGTGTATCTTAATAGAAGAAATAAATCAAAAAATGTAATTGTGTATACATAATAGTTCCAGAAAAGTCATGATTTTTTTCATGTGTATATAACCAACTGTGTTATGTGGATACTATAATGTATATTTCGGGGTATAACAAATGATAAAAGGAATTATTCTAGTAGTATTTAATAATTTTTCACTTAACTTTTTTTTATTTTGGAATTAAGATAGTGAAAGAATCTATGTTGGTGGTATTATCAAATAAGGAAAGGAGTTAGTATTTGTTCTGAACTATGATAAAATAATGTGATGCCTTAATTTTATATATTTTCATATTAAAGGAGATGTTATGATTTTTTATTTGGTGGATTGAAAATTTAATTGGATTTAGAGTTTGAGATTTTTTACATAGGGGATATATAAAATTTTCAAATAATATTAATGGGAATTATTGAATCATCGCCATTGTCGTAGTGGACGTAATCCTATTTTCCACAAACTATCCCCTGGGGCCCATGCCATTACTACCCCAAGCCCTCCTTCCATAGGCCACGGGCTGGCGACAAGCACCAAAAGGGGTATTACCTAAAAACTCGAATGCATTGCCTTTATAACCTATAAAATCACACAACTAAGCACAAAGAATGATACCAGCTCCAAGTAAATAAATATAGTAATCATGTTGTGTAAAAAATGTTAAAGTAGCCAGAATACAAGTCCAAATGTAAATTACAAGTAAAATAAAAAGTAAAAGTAACACTGAAAATGGCTCATGTGAACACCTACCAAGGATCCTACCTGAAGGGTGGGAACATATCTCAAACATTCGTCTCCATGGTATGCCTCGTTTAAAGTCCAGCTCTGCGCTACCTCTTGTCCTGATACCCTTGTCCCCAGTCAGTGTTTTCCATAGTGTACACCAAACACAACAAGGTGCAGGTGTACTCCCCGCAGGGGTGAGTATAACGATACTACGTAGGGACCCTGATACCACTTCAGTCTCCTGGAGTTCCATAATGGAAAGGCCACAATGAAAGATCCTAACACTACTTAGGTATATTCCCATACATACACCTATGTTATTAAGATATAAACATCTCATACATGAGGGAATAATAAAAAAAGGTAACCACACGAAGGTAGATGACCATACAAGTAAAGTAAAACTTAGCATAATGTTAATCATAAGGAAAAGATAAAGACAACTTACACCAGGATTTATTCTATGGGTAGAAACAAGTAACATCCCCAGTCACATCGTCAGACACCATGGATACTGGGAACTCATAATCTATAAAGTATAGTGGGAATCCCGCATTACACAGAGGTGGTTCCCACTAATCTGGGACTACTGAGGTAATCCCCATATCGAGTACCGTGGGTCTATCGCGTCATGCAGTGGTGCTCCCCACCATGGGTCTACTGTGTCACATAGAGGTGATCCCCCTCATGGCCAACTGAGATACTCATCCTTTCAAGTACCGTTGTTCTGATACATCACACAATGGTAATCCCCTTTGTGGGTATACTGCGTCACACAAAGGCGCTCCGCACTGGGCTTGTGGAGTCACTCGGAGACGTAATGGTCAGCAGTCCTCAAATCTCATCCAATCGTAGGGTTCTGTACATAGTGCGCTTGTGATAAAATCTCCTCAAGCCATTTTTTATACCTAAACCATCATAAAGATCCATGAATAAGTATCCCAAATGTCTGTCACATCAAAAGGGACCCAATGTAACAGATAGCGCATCAATCAGATGCATGGTCTGTAATTTATTAGTGATTCCACTCCAAGGACTTGGTAGGATTCAGGGTCTAATCCAACCTATTTGTACACCATACTTATCCAAAAATATTGTGGAGTATTCGAAAACTTCCACCTCGATCCACAGATCCTGGGGTTGTAGACGGTTCGTCAAACGGAAGACCAATTATGAATTTCTGGTCCAAAAGGTAAAACTCGCGCCATATGGGCCCAGGTCTGGTCTGACCCAGTCGGATAGACCCAGCCTAGACCGACCCGACCCGGCCCAGTATGGGTTTAGCCTATCCCACGAAGGGGGTTTCCTGGCTCGACCTATGTAGGTCGTGGCCCAGCCCGCGGGGCGGCCCGGGATGGGTAGGCGGTCTCCCTCGCCACACCCCGGGGGGAGGCGCCCCCCGGTAATCCAAATGGCCTCATAGCTGTTCAGTAGCCCTGCTGGCACATGAGACCGCTTGTTGGTCCCGCACTGTGCACCTCAGCCAAAAGGAATGTCATTCCTGTTCAATATCCTGCGCCACGATGATGTCGTAGTCCACCTACGACCGGCCAGGTGTCGAGTGCCCTCCAGCCTCCGCCGCGGTCATCTGGTCGCGGCATCTTGCTCCCTCAGTAGCACGAACGCATGTCGTCGCTCTGCCTTGAAACTGGCCGGATGCCGGTAGCCACCCTACTCTACCACGATTGATGGGTCACAACCTCCTTCACAACCGGAAGTGTGGACGCATTCTACCCTTCCTCCCTTGTGGTCAGCTGGGCGCCGGCTACCACCTTATTCCATGAGCCGCTGAAGCTTTGTTCCATGCCCGGGAAATTAAACGATTGCATATTCATGATCCATAGGTCATGGTGTCTGTGTCCATATATCGCGCTCATCAAAACTCTATGTTTCCAGTGTCCATAGATATTAGGCATTGAAGACCACATGAAGAATGCGTGAAAAATATAAATCAAGAGGATAAAGGGTCATGTGCGGGACAATTGAGATGTTCATTTGGAAATCGTCGTTCTGAATTTTGGATATGAAGAATCAATAAAAATTCATTCATATTAAAAACAGACCCCTGTATCATGCTGAAATAAATATTCATAATCCAAAAGATTAAATAAACCGATGATAAATTAGTTATAGTTGGTCATCATTGTTCAATTGGAAGAGAAGAACATGGGAAACAATAATCACACCGTTCTAAACCACTTCCTCAAGAACAATGGTGAGCACGTGTTTGTGGAAGCGGGTCGGTGTTTGTCATCCCCCGCAACTAGCCTCCAATGACATCACTCATTTTTCGATCTATGGTTTTGGGTTTCAGTGTCGCTCAACACATCCCATAGGTACCGGCTCTGTCCTCCATGGTTTTGGCATCACTGCACTTTCTTAGTACTACGTTTCTTGGAGAAACAGTACTGCCACCTCTCCCCAAACTCCACATAAATAGGATAGGGTAATGGTGTGAAATGTTCGTGGGATTAATTGAGGCCCATTAATTAATAACGTTTCTAATTCCCCAATGGTGCGGTTCCATATAATTGAAACTCTAAGACATTTATTGGTTTTACATGTCGCCAATCCCACCTTACTGCTCGTCTGTTGGAGGAATAGAATAAAAATAAAATAATAAAGATATTTTATTTATTCTATTAAAAAGCTCCATAAAACTATCATTCATCCTCAAAATACTACGGTGGAGGTGAATGTATCCTTAAGGGAATATCAGTGATGTGAGTACAATGATGTCCTCAGTTTCCAATTACGATCACCGGTTCAAAAGATACAAAACGCCACTCGCGTGTTTACTGAACTTACCCGAAAAAATTTCGTAAAATTATTAACCATCACCCACGACCCATGCTAGTAGAGATTAGGATTTTCCTAAGTGAAACACATCCCAATGAACCCAACTGTACTCTTGTATTTCCAATCCAAGTTACTGTTAAATGTTATGATTTTTACAATAAAATAATTTTCACATAACCATTTTATTTATGCCCAAAAACTAACATTATTTGGTGGGCCATGGTGGCCAAAGTTAGTATTTACCAAAAGAATGAATACATTCATGAGTATAGTTGTGGTATCATATTTTTTATCCAAGTTACAATTCGTGAGTTATATGTAATTAATAAAAAAATTATTTGTTAAATTATTTGATTTACGGTCATGCCATTTTTAGGTTTTCTCACTATAGGCTTGCGCTGAATAAAAATAACTCTCACCTAGAGTATAAATACCATCTTGAGTGAAATAGTTCCCTCATATATATGATCCGAGAAACCGTTTAAGAGTTATTCCACCATTTCTAGAAAACGGCTTACGTGCGCTTGTTAATGATTAACAAAACGTCGACGGGTCATTCAAGGCACATTTGGACTTGGAATTGCGCGCCATCAGATTTCGCGATCTGAAAATAATTCTATATAGTTAAAAAATTATATGGAATTTCAGGGACATTACAATCTCCCCACCTTATGGATTTATGTTCCCAAAATCCACATCATACACTAAGGAAACAAATAGGAGTACGTAGCATGGATCTGCGCCTCTGGCTCCAAAATGCTCTCCTAGAGGTTCCCTAGCTACCAGCGCACGGAAAAAAGTGGTATCAACTGCCCATGAAAGACCAGCTTCTATTGATCCTCAATCTATACTAAATCCTATATAAATGTCACCCCATCGTCTAAGTCCATCTCTCCATGGTCGATGACTAGAGAAGGGTCATGCACATATCTCCACAACTGGGATACATGGAAGACGTCGTGCACCCTCTTCAACTGTGGTGGTATTTACAAGCGGTATGCCCCCTCCCAATCCGCTGAAATATCAGAAATGATCTAATAAACCCTGGTGATAACATGAAACCTCAGTGAAATCTCCATTGTCCCCATCATGGGGAGACTCACAAGAAACCATGGTCCCCCCTTCTAGAATTCCAAGGTCTCCGTCTCTTGAGTGTATAAGAGTACTACCAGCATTGTGCAGTCTTCACTTCCTGACAAGTCATAAATCATGATACAAACAATGCCAGTGATTTCTTCATCCTTAGCCACCACTACTGACATTGAGTTCATAGTACATCTTCTCTACTCCGGGATGTACCACTAAAGGTAATGAATGTAATTCACTCAAGACCACTTCCCGAAGCATTGTTGGAACTATGGTGCATCCACTAAAGAGGATGAATTGCTCCCCACCTTCAGAAAATCTATTAGGAGACTGTACTTTTGATATATGTGCACGTCAGGGCACACAGTCAACATCCCAAGCTGTGCCTCCTGAATTCACTGTGGAATTCAGGAAGTGATAGTCATAGGCTAGAGGTAAGATTCTCCACATTAATCCATGAAGAATATCCTAAGCACAAAAATCTGATATGATGGCTCACTTAGAAGTTATAGACCATATCTTCTGATGAGTGTGTCTGCTACGACGTTCCCATTACCATGAGTATAGACTATCTCAAAGTCATAGTACATGAGGAAAACTAGCCATCATCACTGTCCAAACCTCTAAATTCTCTTCTGACACTCTTATGTCCACAGGAAATGCTCCCCCTTATTCGTCGAAGCTGACAAGAATTCCAATACACTGGAGAATACTAGTTCAAAACTCTGGTAGTACCCGACCAAAGAAAAAGTCTCTCCCCCTTCAGGGAAGTAATCCTGAAAACATCTTTTGAAAATATTTCTCCACACTCTACACTACTGTTGAGAACTAAAAACTTACAACTCATTCTTCCCTGAGGTTATGGCTGACCAACTAAAGAGTGATCAGCTGGAACCCCCCCGCATAAATGAGTTTATCCTATGTTTCTTGCTATTACATTTCTCACTGAAAAAGTAAAATATCATTTCAATGTTTTAGGTAAACCACAAACATTTTT
The DNA here is from genome assembly GCA_963277665.1 of Viscum album. Lineage (NCBI taxonomy): Eukaryota > Viridiplantae > Streptophyta > Magnoliopsida > Santalales > Viscaceae > Viscum > Viscum album. The sequence goes on from OY728165.1 coordinate 1,554,011,542, forward strand.
CTTAGTACAATTGATCTGATTATGAACTGTGGATGTCCAGTCCATACCCAAACTAACACCATAAGTCCTCGATGCTTCCACCAAGAGGTTTAAACTAAAACACTCACCACAAGGGTTATATCACACTGTCGGCATAAGTGTGATTATCGAGTCTCCTCCCTAGGGAATCTCTAGAAGTGAGGGTCAACTCAACGAATTATCAGGAAACACTAGTTGTTGGACTAGATTCGTGGAAGGAAGGAATGATTGTTACCTATGTCTATTAATACGACATCTAGTAGATGACACAGACCATTCATCAAATATTTCCTAGAGCCCTTGGGTCGCACTCCTGTACAATATGCAGTTACTCCCTTCCCCTCTCCTCCAGCTCCCTGAGCCTGTTGGGGACCAAAAAATCAGGGTGGTTGAAACATTTCTATAAGTGCACCACCTCATGATTATCTCCTAGCTCTAATTCCGGGTCCATAGCCTTGCAGATTCATCAGTCCATATCACTTTTTCTTCCCAAAACATTTTTACATGAACATGTCTCTATGAATGGTGATAGTTTCATACTTTTCTACTATTAACATTCACTGGTTATATCTGCTCAACAAAAAAACTAAACCAAAATGTTTCTCTCTAGAAAGATAACATAAGTATAAACACATAGATGAATAGTAATGAATCATATGTTCCTAAAAAACCTCTCTCGGAGGTCCAAACCCTAAATTAGTGACTATACTATATTCATCGTGTACCTAGGGTGGTTGGCACACCTCAATGACTACTTAGATACCGACATGTCATCCTTCTAAAGCTGTAGAAGCTCTAGGGAACACTCATCCATTAGATCATTATGGCAATATACCCCCTTCTCTGAGGAAGGTTCTCAAGATTGTCGAAAGAAAAATTCATCTCTTTACAAGACCAGGGTAATCTACACCCTTTCATCATTCTGCTGAGCCAGGTAGAAGCCTCCCTAGCATGACCACCATCTTATTTGAATGGTGCCCTGGCTATATGGAAACACGCCCACCATCTAAACCCATTCTGTATCCACCTTTGAGTGGGCTCACCTCTTAACATGTGGGATATCTGATGCCAAAAAACAAATAAGGCCCAAATCATAATTGTGTCCTATACCGGTATCTCTGGTTGTAAATGCTGCCCAACGACATTGATATAGCCGAAACAATACTCGAAGGTACTATCTCAAGAAATGATCCACGTACTGAAGCCTCATCACAATGCGGACCATCCATATGGTCACTCACAAAAAAGATTAGTAGCTAATATCACCATTTTCTGTACTGGTGTCTCAACTAGGAGGAAAACTCTAGCCACAGCCTACATCCAGTCCTTAACTGCCTGTGAATCTGTCTTGCCTCGAAACCTCAGAGGCCTCTATCATTGGAACTCATGAAATGTTCTCAGTCGGTTGGAATCCTCTACTATGGGGGCTAGTGGAATATCTTTTCCAATGGTTTGTGGTGTTGCTGGTACACAACCCGTTGGTGCTAACACTGTAAGAGGGCCTTGTACCGATGCATCATCGCTCAGTGGGCCGTTATTGCATACACTCTAAGAAACCTGGGTGGCTGTCTTTGTGGACACATCCTGATAAGGAATAGGTGAAGAATGGTCATTAAGTTATAACTGATGAACTAACACCAAAGAATCCAAAATAAAAACTTTTGAAAAACACACTCAATCGGTGTTTTTGTGCACTGAGTCGGAAATCAGAATTCTGGGTCCCGGTGTATGGATACGTCGGCCGATGTACCAAAACTGGACTCCCCAAACTGAAAACCACACTCAAATAACATAACACTCTTACTTCAATGAAAATATAATAGTGGTAGATCTTTGGAAGAACTGAACTCATCTGATACCAATTAGTCACGACCCATCCCTTGGGGCACATGCTATGACAACCCCAAGCCTGCCTTCCATAAGACAGGGGATAGCAGCTAGCACCAAAATACGTATTCCCAAAAAGTGGGAAGGCATTTCATTTATAACCGGTAAACTCAGACAACTAAGAACAAAGTAGAATACAAGATCAATGTGAAACTACATAGTAAACAAGGTGTGTACAGAATGTAAAAGGGGACATAATAAAATCCCTCCTATAATGTACATGTAAACTGAAATTTACAAGTTAAACTGAAAACAACTTCTTTGAACACCTTCCATGGTTCTTACCTAAAGGGTAGGTATATCCCTCAAATAATCCTCTCTATAGTACGCCTCATCTATAGTCTACCTCCGAGCTACCTCCAGTCCTGATACCCACTTCCTCATACAATGATGTCCACCATCTGTAACAAACAAAACAAGGTGCGGGCGTAGCCCGTGTAGGGGTTAGTATAACGATACTCAGTAGCGACCCCGAGACCCTATAGGTCGCCTAATGTTCCACAAAGGAAAGACCAAAAAGAAAGAACACAACTCAACTTAGGTATATTCCCACACATAATCCTATGTTATTAATATATACACATTTCATACATGAGGGAAGAATATGACAAGGTAACACCACGATGGTACATTACCAGACAATTAAATTACTACATAGCATAAACTAAATCACAATCACATGTTAAATACACCTCACACTAGGATTTATTCAAGGGGTAGAAAGATGTAAAATCCCCATTCACATCATTGAACACTTTGGCTACTTGAGAACTCCTCCTCTATCAAGTACAATGGGCCTACGGCATCACACAGAGGCACTTTCCACTAATCTTGGAATGCTGAGGTAGTCCTCCTATCGAGTACTATGGGTCTGCCGCATCACACAGAGGTGCTCCCCACCATGGGTGAGTCGCGTCACATAGAGGTTCTCCCCTTCATGGCATGATTAGATACTCCTCATTTTGAGTACCGTGGGTCTGCCGCAACACATAGAGGCACTCCCCACTGTGGGTCTTCCGCATCACACATAGGCGCTCCCCAATAGGCATGTCGATTCACTCCGAGTCGTAATGGTCAATAGTAGTCAGATCTCAGCCAGTCGTAGTGTTACACATGTAGCGCGGTCGGGAGAACCGCTACACAAGCAATTAGTCATACATCAACCATCACGAAGTTCCACAAAAATATCCCAAAGGAATATCACATCAAGAGGGACCTAACACAAGAGAATTTAAGCCAATCGGACGCCCGATATGTATTTTATTAGCGTTTCCACTCCGAGGGCCCAGTTGGGTTCCAAGTCCGATCCAATCCACTCGTACACCAACCATATCAATAACTGAAGTGGAGATACCAAATGGACCCTCTTGATCTAAGGATATCGGCGCCACTGAGGGTTCGTCAAAAGGACACTTGGTTTTCAAGTTATGGCCAAAAATATAATACTGGGTCAAGATTGGCCCGGGTTCGGTCCGACCCGGTAAGACCGTCCCGGCCCAACCTAGCCTGGACCAACCTAATCCGGTTCGGGTCGACCCCAACTAGTCGATGTCCCGACCAGATCATCAGGGCATCGATGGGCCCAGCCCACGGGGCCGTGTTCGGGGCCGACCCACTGGGCGGTGGTCTGGCCCATCCCGCGAAGGGTGCAGCTCGGCCCGACCCGCTAATAGCATGGCTTAGCCCCACCCACGATGGGTGCAGCCTGCTAGACGGTCTGCGGTGCAGCCCACTAGGCGGCCTACGGTGTGTCCCTCTGGTCATCCTGTGATGGGAATGCGGTCCGCCCTAGCCACAACCATGTGGGGTATGCACCCCCCAGAAATCCGAAAGGCATAATGTCTGTTCGGTCGCCCTGCTGGCACACATGACCGCTCGACGTTCCCGCACGGTGCACCTCGACCGGCTGGAACAGCCGGCCATTTCTCCTTCACGCAGCACGACGGTGCCATTTTCCACCTACAATAAGCCGAGGCGACTAGATGTCGCCCCTAGTAATATTAATGGCCCGATGGCCATTCGTTCACCCTACTAGCACGTTGGATGGCTTGCTGGTCAAACACGGTGTGTCTCGGCCGGCAGGAACCGCCAGCCGGTTATCATTCCTGCTTTGCGACGTGACTGTTGTCCACCTAAGGCTGGACAAGGAGAGAATGAGGCGCCCCCGGTAATTCAAATGTCCTGATGATTGTTTGGTCTCCATGTTTTCAACCAAGACCACTCAGCGGTCCCGCATAGTGTGCCATGAATAGTAAGAATGGCCAGTTCGTTCTCCTTCCCGTAATGCAACGATGTTGTTTTCCCACTATAGTGCGGCCCGTGGTGCAGCCCGTGGTTCACCATAGCCGCAACATGGGGGAGGGGGAGGCACCCCCTAGTAATTCGAACGTATTGATGGTCGTTGGGTCTCCCTTCTAGAATGCAAGACCTCTAGGCGGTCCCACACGGTGTGCCTTGTCCGGCCAGAATGGCTGGACGGATCTCCTTCCAGCGGCGCAAAGGTGCTGATATCCACCTATGGCTGGCCAGGTGGCTGCCGCCCTCCGGCCACCGTTGTGGCCCAGCGGCCATGGCTTCATACTCCACCAGCAGCGCAGACGCGTTCCCCCACTCCACCATGTGGTCGGCCGGATGTCAGCCCCACCCTGCTCCACTACGGATGGCAAGCCATGACCTCTTTACAATAGGCGGTGAGGCCTCGTGCAGCCCTTCCTACCTCATGGCCGACCAAGTTCCGACTGTTTCCTTCTTCTGCGAGCCTTTGCGGGTTCGTTCCAAGCCTGATAAATTAAAGGATTGTATATTCACGATCCTTGCGTCGAGGGGTCAGTGTCCATATATTTCTCTCATCAAAACTCCATGTTTCTAGTGTCACAAAATATTAGGCATTGAAGAATCCATGAAGAAGACCCGAAGAATAAATAGTTATAGGATCAAGGTTTTTCTGCGGGACGATGGAAATTCTTGTTTCACCATCACCGTTTTGAATTTAAGATATGAAGAATCAATAAAAAGTCAATCATATTAAAAAAAACCTATGTCAACATACAATAAATATTCCCAATATTCAATAATAAATCATCCACATATCAATTAGTTATAGTTGATCCGCGTTCATCATTTAGAAGAGAATAACATAGGAAACAATAATCACACAGTTCTAAACCCCTATTTCATGAATGATGGCGAGCAATAATTTTTGGAAGTGGGTTGATGTTTGTTGTCACCTGCAACTAGCCTCCAACTATGTCACTCATTCATCTATCTCCGGTTTGGGTTTTTGGTTTCACTCGTCACCTCCCGCGGGTACCGGCTCCGTCCTCCAAGGGTTTGGCGTCACTGCACTTTTTCATCACTTCGCTTCTTGGCGAAGCAGTACTGAAACCTCTCCCAAGCTTCATATATATATGAGAGAGGAAGGGTGTGCAACGTTCGTGGGATTAATGGGGCTACGTAAATTAAGAACCTTCATAATTCCCCAATGGTGTAGTTACTTAGAATTGAATGGTTAATCCATTTATTATCTTAACATGTTGCCAGTCCCACTTTACCGCTCGTCAGGTGGAGGAATAGTAGAAGAATGAAATAATAATGATATTTTATTTATTTTATTAAAAAGATCAAAAAACTAGATTTCACCCTTGACCTACTATGGTTGAGGTGAAAGTCTCCTTAAGAGATTTTTGGTGCTGCGAGTTCAACGGTGTTCTCAGATTTCTATTCCCAGCACCGGTTCAACAGTTACAAAATGTCGTTCGAACGTTTACTGAATGTACCTGAAATAAAGACCAGAAAATTATTAACAGTAACCCTCAACCCTTTCCGGCCAGGGTTAGGATCTGGCTATGTGAAACACACCCAAATGAACCTAATGGTACTCTTATATTTCCAATCCGAGTTACATTTTAAAAGTTATGAAATTTAAAATAAAATAATGTTCACTTAATTATTTTATTTGCAGCCTGAAAATAATTTTCTTTGTTGTCCCGCACTAGACAAAGTTATTATCTACCTAAATAAATCATACCCTGATGAGTTTAGTGGTGGTATCATATTATTAATTAGAGTTACCATTCAGAGTTATATGCATTTTGTGAAAACTTTTTTTTAATTAATTTATTTGTAGTCATGCCATTTTCGTGTTTTCTCACCGTATGATTGCGCCGACAGAACATAAGTTGTGCCTAGTGAAAAACTGCCATCCTAATCCCAACAGTGCCATTAGATTTCTAATATGAGTAACTGTTTAATATTTAATCAACATTTTATGGAAAACAGCTTACACGCCATAATTAAAGCTTAAGTAAATATTGAAGGATCATTCCCGTCACTTCGAGACTCTGAATTGTGCGCCGTCATATTTCACGGTCTCGAAATAATTCCATACCATTAAAAACAATTATACAAAATTTTTAGGACATTATACTACTTGGAAAAAACAACAGATAAATTAAACAGGGCTCTAGTTATTTCTAACACGGGTTAAACATGAGTTATGGTGAAAGATGTTCCTAGATACCATAATGATTTTGATATTCATTATATTTTTTAAAAATCATTCTTATGATCATGATTGATAACACATGGATCTTAATTATTGATTGTAATGACACTTTCTTATTATATGTTTTCATATTTAATGATCTATGTGTTAATTGTTATATGTTCATATATAATCCTCCCATTCACTGAAATTTTATTGTCATTCCCTGATGCACTTATTAATCTCATTGATGAAATTAAATTACTAAAGCTTATTCCTACCCTTAATGACCACCAATTCTCACCCTTCACATTTTTCTTTTTCCGAGTGTTATAAATAATGAGGGATAATTCATATAAGTGATTTAATAAGGATGATGAAGATGTATTAATGTGACATAAGAAATATGGTGTTATTTTCTAAAATATTCATAAGAAAACATGTGTATTTTTTATGTTTTAGTTTTTGGTAATTAAATAAAAATTTAATCCTTAAAGGTCAGAGAAAATATAAGTGTTCCCATTTTTGGATTTTATGTTGAATATTTTTTATGAATACGTTCGGTCACAATTATCATCATCAAATCTGAGAATATAAAGAATATGATTTAAACAACCAATCTGGGAGTGTCAGCATTTCGGAATTGTATAGTTGGTATGAGTGGTCAATTTAGATCAATTTTATGTTATGATGTTCTTAATATAGCTTATCTTAACTGATATGGATACCATCATATGGCAGTAAGAAATTTTTATATCATATTTTTAATGTTTTCCAAATACCATTTGATGGTTTTATTATGTAAAATGTTTGATAGTATTGAGAGATTCCATATTTGGTTGGAGTATTAGTAAAAACTATTATAAATATGGTGTTTTATTATGGGAACTATTATAATTTTAATGTTAAAAAACCAAATTCCCAGCTGAGAACTATTCATATTAAAAATACCATGGCTAAAATCCATAACCAATGAGAAATAATGATGTAGTATCTACAACAATATTACACAGTGTCATCACTAGTATGAAATTTTATAGGTAAATATTAGGTTTAATTGAAAATCAAATGGTATTTTATTTTAGGGATAGTGGATAAAATATCATGGAAGAATATATCATAAAATTATTATAATCCTTGGAATTATAACATATTACAAAAAGATTTGATGAATTTTAAGGAATGTTATTTATTAAATTATTTACATTGAACATACGTTATTACATATGGATTTTATATATAAATGTGTCATATAACGCTTTAATCATTTTGGTAATTATCTTACCATGTGATATTTTTTGGGGGAATTGTCTAATGACAGGAATAATATATGGTTATTCATTTTAGGATAATGTATACCCTTAAAGTTTATTTCAGTGCTTCAAGCATAAAAATTTCATCCTAAGTAATAAAATTTGGGTGATAAATAAGAGATTGTGGTGGAATACGATTAAATTAATAAGATATATTGTTCATGTATGTATATTTCAATATTTTATTTGTCTTTATGTAAATATAATTCATCATCTATATGAAAATTATGGTGAATAAAATTATCATAGCACCTTTAATTCGGATGAGCCGATGGACTTTTCTATAATTGTAGATTTATGGTTTTGAGGCCATTACCGTTACATTACTCATTCCTATTATTATGATCAAGGTCATAAATCAAACACTATAATGATTTATTATTTTCATAAATTCCCAACTATGTTCTACTATTTTATAATCTAGTAATGTTTTTTTTTCATATGACTTTAGTACATAACTTTATCTCATCTTCAGAAGATGTTTTATTATTAGTATTTATGATATTGGTTTATTAAAAAATTATTTTGAATTATTCATCATTTTATTACCAAGATAATGATCATATTTGGATAATTTGATTTATTAAATTGTGGTGGGGGAGGTTGTAAATATATCAATTTTTATTTATTGAATAAAACTATATTTGGGAGCATAAACTACTCGCAAAACATAACAAAAGACCGAAAATATATATAAAAAGTATAACATAGAAGTTAAATTACTGGATATGAATGGTAATTAATACATTATGAATCTATCATGGTTCAAAAATACCTAAAAAGTGTATGTATTTATTATTAATTAAATAATAAGTGTAAAAATAAAAAGAAAATATTTTTAAAATATTGTACTTTTATCTATGATGGTTTAATCATTGTTTATGGTCATAAACTAAAATTACTTTTTACCATATTTAGATAATTTATTTGAAACAATAATAATGATTTTTGATGTTTGAATACAAAATTTATAAAAGGTTTATTTATTTTATATCAATGAAATGTTGATTTGTTCATTAATGCTAAAAAATATATAATTTTAATTAAAAAATTACACTTTTCAGTTAAATAAATCAAATTAATTTTTTTTAGGAATTGGATTTAATTTATTATTATTTAAATGATATATAAATTAATCAAATTTATGACCTTTTAATCTTCTTCATTTCCCAAATTTGATATAAAAATATTTTATTCATTTTTACATTTTAAATTTAATTACCCAATTTTTCATCACCTATACGAGGTTAATTTTAAATTAACATTATCTACATACATCAATTTAATTTAGAAAAAATAAATACATATTAGTCATAATAATTAATAATAATTTTAAATATGATAAAATAACGTTTTGACAATAATTTATAGTAAAAATATTAAAAATAATTTATAGTGGTTATAGTAAAAACATATATATCCGGGGTGGAGGGTTGCGGGTAACCTATAATAATTTGGGATAAAATGATCTAAAATATTCTAATAAATAATTTTTTGAGATTAGTTTTACATTTATAGTCATATTTATGAAATTTTAAAATTCAATGACACATTCATTTGAATATCACCCATATAAGAAGTAAAGTGAAAAAAAAAACATTATTTTCTTACATTTAATATCATTATAGTTTTGTGATAAAAAAAATTGTTACATTATAATTAATTTATTAAAATATAATGGATTTTTTTCAATCATAATTTTTTTTATTTTTTTGAGATGAATTTAATATATAAATATCATATGAAATTCTAGTGTTGTAATTATTTTTTCATTAAATATATAAAATAAATGATACAGAAAATAATAAAATTAAATTAAATTGAATGAATTATTTTCTCCTAATAAGTTTTTAATTTAATATACCATGTATCATAGGATTGGGAATAATATATTCTTTTTGGTCATTATCATGTTTTTTAATTTCAAATTTAATGAATATTTCCAAAATTGATATGAATATTATTCAATAATAAATTATATTTTAAATGATTAAAAAACTAATAAAAATCATTTCATCTTCCATGTGATTTAGAATGGTAATAAATGTACAATATATTATTTTCATTTAAAAACAGAAGTTTTATATTGATATTTCGGACTCTGAAATAGGAAAAAAAACATTATTTAATATGGTTATGGTTAAGAGGGTGTTTATTGACATTACATGCGCTTGAGTTAAAATTAATTTTCACCAACATAAGATTTATATTTGTTAAATATAATTTACTATATTAACAAACATTTCCTAATGTTTTACATATGTTTCTACTTACTATTTTCCTAATAGATTAGTTGTATACATTTAAAAACCACTTACCATAATTGAAAACCAATATGATAAGAATATAGAAACATAGGAGATCATTTAAAATATGTATAAATCATGTGTTTCTTTGGGATGGAGGTATATCTTGAAAATATCATCCCTAACCCATTAATAATATATAATTTACACAAATGATGTATGATATACAACTAATAGTGAATACATTTGTCTATTTACAAAAATGCCACTCCTCTTCAATTATAAAAGTGAACTAATTCTCTTTACATATGAACAACCCTAAAGTAGTTTTTATACTCAATACCGAGACAAAATAGAATCCATTATTCCATTAATAAATATATGTTATATAAATTAAATAATTATTACATTTATGAAATAATTATATTTTTAGAAATATAATAAATTAATATTATTTTTACAATTTCACTAACTAGAAATGTTAAAATGATTTTAGAGGAGCTGTGGTATACCTCCTTCTCAAATCGACTTGATTAATTTTTTCATCTCCACTTCACGAGAATGAAAAATATAAGAATATATAAATAATTATTATATTATTTTTAATATTATTACTATTATGGAATGATAAATCAATTCTTCTTATTTTTTCATAATGATCATTAAAAAACAAAAACATTACTCATGTGTACATATAGAATACAGTCGCTATGATCATGAGATTAGAACATTTTTCATAAACATAATTGATTATGGGTTTAGAAATTATTATTTTTGATTAAATATCATAATAATTTCATGATTATAATTTTGTTTATGTTTATATAGTGTCCTCTTTGTCCACCATCAACTTAATTATGTCGTTCTTGACACACAATCTGAATATTGTTGAAACATCTGATGTAAAATTAATTCTTATGTTATTTAATATAACATGTTCATAAGTCTAAAAAATTATAAGAAACATTAAATATTTCCTCATGATTTTAAATAATAAAAATATGTTTATTTTTAAAAATGGTAAGGACACATGTGACACATGAGATTCAGGGTAATATTTTTCAAATATCACTATTTTCGATGAGATATATGTTATATTCATCACAAATATTTTTTATGTTCTTTATAAAATAAAAAATAATGTATTTTAAAATTCATAAAAATTAATTTTTGTTTATTTACATATCCATTTGTTGATATCTCTTTCATGGTGATTACTATTTCCAAATTACCAATACAGTAATGAATTTTTTTCAAAATACTATTTCTTTGAGACATTTTTTATGTTATACACAAATCATATTTTATGAGTTTTATATACATATCTGTTTACTATTTATAAGATTAATCTTATTATTTACCTAATATTATATGTTTAATTTAATCTTATAATTTCAGCAGGAATATTATTCAATGTGACAAATTTTGGTAGAGTATTTTCTTATAGTCACATTGTTTATCAGGATTGTGTAGGAATAAGTCTATAATGTTGAAATTTTACAACATTAATTACAACACATATAATCTAGTTATTATTTATATATTCCCTTAATATTTACATTCTTCCAATACAAAGATCATAAAATGTTTGATAATATGTTGTTATGAAAATCTGACTTCATTTCACTCTATGTCGAATATAAAATTTCATCAAAACCCACTTTTTCTAAAAAAGTGAATAATTTTAACAATATAAACATGATTTCAAATGGAATTATTTCCAATTAGAGTCTTTTTAGAAATTGTTTCAATGTAATGTTCTTGAATCTTTCTAGAACACAGAACATTTCTACCATTTTTATTATGCAAAGGGAATTTAATTTATGACATGTACTAAATTATCCACCAACATGACTGTAATTTCATAGTATAATACATTGAATGTTAACATATTATGTTTTAATATATTTTTTAGATAATATTCTATAAATTATTGGTTTTAAGAATTCATTTTCTGAGGAAATATTTTTCAAATTGAACTATGTTTTAAAAATTGATTTTCAAATAGAAACTGATATTTTCCTCAAGAAGTATTTTAATGAAGTATAAATGGAATTTCAGTTCATCTATGTTATCAAAACCTATTGGTAATTATTTTATATCAAGTATAAATTATAATTATTTTTTCTAAAAATGTTTTCTATGTAGATTAATAATTGTAAATGTGATGTTTACGAAACCCTTTTATATTAAATAAGTTAATCATTTTTTAGATAGATTTTTATGGGGCCCATTTTATTTCCATGGGTTAACCATGATTTTAATGAATTTATGATTTATTATATGAGTATTATGATGACATGAAAAATATTTTAACATTATTGTTATTGTGGTTCTTAGACATTACATATACAATGGGTTTGCCTAGGTAGCACTCGGTGAGCCCATTACAAATTATATGATGGGGCGACCTAGATAGAGTTGGGTGATCCTATTATATATTAAATAATGAGACCAGGTATATTTTACTCTATTATATTTTGTAATGCACCATTTCATCAGAGTCACGTAATTAATTATCTAACGTTTTCTCTAATGTATTTAACTTTTCTATTTTTATTTCTAATAAATAATAACATTAATTAAGATGAAAAATACTCTAATAAAAAAATAATATTATGCTTTATATGAGTTTATAATGTTTTATGTGAGCATTATTGATGTTACATTGGTAATGATTATTTATTCTGATGATCCAATCATTTTCTATTTTCTCAGATTTGATGATTCAATAATATTTTGGGATGTTTTCTTTTATGTTTTTTTCATGAACACTGATTATTTCATCATATAAATATATAATTATTATTTTGAATAATGATATTCAATTATTAATTCATACGTATACCGATACAATCCATTTGATCTTACCGTTCTTATTGTTCCTTTTCATCTTATTTCAAATAATGACTATGATATAATTCAAGGTAGATGTGATTTCAAATGGATTATTATGATGAAATAATTTGAAATAAACAATATTTGGTTCTATGGGAGAAATGATCAATTATTTAATTGGAATTGTTTATACTGGAATTTCACCAAATTATCTTAAACTATAATCCAAAAATGATCTTGAGAAAGTAAGTGATCAAAATTTTTCTTTTGATGCCATATCATTTTGGTTAATAAATTTATTATCCTCATATATGGAAATTCAATATTTATGATTTCTACACCGGAAGTAGGAGTGTGGGATTTTTGGATCATATAAGGAGGGATATTTTTATAATCTTAAAGAGGTTTTCTAGAGAATAGGTATCATTCGTAGTCTAGAATTTCCAGTTCAAACCTTCTTTAATCTAGTTTAAAGATTTCTAAATAAGGATTAAATAATAATATTATTATCAATCATATTCTGATAAGTAATTTGTTATTGGAAAAACATACATCTATCTCTCTTTCCATAAAATGAAAATCTAAACATTCACTCGTGTACAATAGACTATGTACTCAAGATACTACATAATTCATTTTCCATACTCACATAACATTGCTGATTGTTTGGATATAATTTTTAATGTCCAAAATCTCTCATGTATATTCCCTTGCTGAAATTTTTGTGTTTGATGTGTTCTGTAAGGTCAAGGTGACTCATCCCCAACACAATTTCAATTTCTAGTTTTTTAAATAGTGTTAACTATTTAATGAACTATGTCACAATGTCAGAATTACTATCATAGAGAAACTGTCTCACAGTTTCTCTCTCATAGTTACTATCTCACAGTTGCTATCTTAATTTTATTTTCTCCTAGTTACTATCTCATGAACAGTGTTTCCAGAACTGTTTCGTATCTCAATTACCAAATTTCTAGATTTTTCAAGTTTCACCGATATAATTTTTTCATTGATGTTAAACTCTTTTAAGGCCTTTTATTATGGATTTAAATATGAATAATATCACGTAAAATCATTATTAATTTTTTAGGCTCGTGATGCTTTTACTTTCTCAAACCACATGGTTTAATGCAATCCTCTTTTAATATAAAATCTAGTGTATCTTAAACCGATGCTCTGTTAAATCTTCTAAAGGGACAAGATATCTTCCTCCCATATTCTTTCTCCATATTCTCTAGAGAGAGATGCTCAAACCTTTTATTCCTTCCAGTAGGAGTCATGTGATAAAATTTTCCTTGTGGATTGGTTTCCATATATTTTCTTCTTACTGCAAGTGTACCAACTATTTAATTGCAACCAAGGAGTACCCATCAATAGTTGATATAAGGTATGATTTATCCTCATTTTTTTGGGTTCATCTACTTATATTCGTCTCTTCATTTTATGTAATGATATCTCTATGTTCATAATAGAATTTTCTTGGGTATTGACCAACGTGGTGGTGTCTCTGCATCCTCGGGTGGATACAGTTATCATGGGGGACGAAATCGTACCCCATTGAGTTTCTCGTTCTCGTATAAAAAACGTCCAGAACTATTTTAGGTATGGGATTCATTTCTTTTGTCTTATTTTACATGAAAATATAGTGTTAGCATGTTTTATCCCACTGGATCACAAAGTAATTGACATTATAAATGTAACGCCCCGACCCCAGCTACCCAGAGTCGGTGCATTACTTCGTAACATTGGCATGATCACAAGAAAGATCAAATCTCGAAAGACCGACTGGTTTAGTAGCCTTGGAAACACTAGATATATTCATAAGTTTTACATTACATCATAAATTGAAAAACTACTACAACAACATAATGTTTCCATAATCCACACTATTAACCCCTCATAAAATCACTGCAGGTCATTCATAACTTACTTCTTCACATCCTGGGAAAAATAAAACATAGAAAAGGGGTGAGCTCAAATGCCCAGTAAGGATAACAATATAGCGGAAACTTTCATAAATAAGAATAAACATTTAAGGCAATGTATAACTAAAACAAAAGCCTTTTAAATATAAACTTTCAACATGGTATGGCATAAGTAAAATGAAATAATGCCATTTACATATTCACATGGATATTCTACTAATCGAATAATCACATGCAAAAATCAATAACCACTTTCATAATGTTGGAATGCATAATGCCAGACTATCATAACCACATAGCCAAGGCCTCGTGCCAAGACTACAAATAAGATTTTGTCAAGGCCTTGTGCCAAGACACTAGTTTGTCTCATGAGACCTACCGATGCATCGAGGAGCTATAGCGGGCTCCACCCGTCACTTATTAAGTCCAATGCATTCCCATATGAAAAGGTTTAAACATAACATAAACATTCGTATTAAAACTAGCATACGAAATGTCAATACTTTCACAATAAACTATGAATGGTATAAAAATAGCACATCCACAGTCAAACATATCACAAAACCTTCAATACAATATAGAAGTTTTGTATCATAATAAATCAACTTCAAATAATCTTAAAATCCATCAAAGGATGTTGACATAGATGAAATCAAAATTCTTTTTTAAGAAATATCTCCTTTTATTTTGAAATCATTTAAGATCCATATAAAATAAAACATTTTCTTTGAAAATATTCTTATAAGCTTGTATGGAAAGCTTCGACGATTTTATAACGGCGGAAAATAACCGCACCCGCCGTATAAGTTAAAAAAAACATTCTTACCTCAATTCTGTCGAAAAGGTTAAAAAGGACATTGTTTTGAAAACGACGGAAAGATTCCTTTATAAACCTCTTATAAAAAGGTAAAACAAGGGTATAAATGACTTTAACCCATATTCTTGTAAATAGTAAAAATGTTTTGAAATACATTTTTAAGAAAACATGGATGTGGACGATAAAGAGATCCCAGTAGATTATTACGTATAAACAACCTCGGATAATGAAGAGATTGTGAAATAACCCTTAACTTGTACTTTTCCTTTGTTGGGGTAGGTTAACCTCCTGTATAATGGTGAAATAATTGTTATTAAATTGTACAAGAATCATATACATTAATATGATATCATATATGATCTTTTAACATTGCTTTATTAATAATATCTTAGTATTATCGTCGTTTCGGGTGATAATCGATTCGTTCTTCTTAAATGTTTGGTTACGTAAGACATGTTTGTAATGGATAGATTATATCTTATTCATAATCAGAATGATATTAACATTATTTTTAACCCTATAATGAGAATAATACTTGAATGGATATGATGGAGAATGAATCTTATCGCGTTCGTGGAGACGGTAGTCCGTACGTACGCACGAGCGACAATATCATTCTTTTGATATTAAAATAATATATAAATAGATGGTATATCATATATACAGAATCATTAATATGTTATATTTATTATTTACATGAGTTACACATCATTATTATACCCATCCAAATAATAATATATTGAATAACAATTACACCACGACGTGGAGACGGTAAGCCGTACGTACGCACGTATGGTGACATGTTATTCAAAGGGTGGATAGAATACTGAATATGGTTGTACCATATTTATAATAACATCACAGTATATAAATGATACTGGAGTCATTATTTTAGAATGGTAACAACAAAGGAAGAAGAAATGGAAGAAGAAATGAACTTGGAAAAGGGGTGGTGAAAACATTACCTCTTCTTCGGGTTCTTCCTTTTGATTTGATCAAAAGGGCTCCTTAGGATGGCTTTCTGATCAAACTAAGGCCCTTAGGTTGTATTGAGGGATGTTTGGAGAGTATTGGGGCAGAGTTTGGCCGAACCAAAAGGCTTTATAGGTGTGAAGAAATGAGAAGGAGGAGTGCCCTTTTATAAGAGGGGTGAGGGGCACCTTTGGAAAAGCTAGAAATATTAATTTATAATAAATTCATATTCGGTTTCTAATGGCTCCAAAGTTGACTATTCAAAGGTTAAGGTGGGGATAGGTCGAAAACCACTCAACCAATAGAATTTAGACAGGTTTGGGTACTTATATTAACCTTATCTTTAAGTATTAACTCTAAGTTAATTAGTTTCACTTTTACAATGTCTCTTTGAATTTTTATATAATATGGTTAATAAACTTACTATATACATCCAAGAGACCCCCAAGTGGTCCATTAATGAGGAACCTATCATAATATAAGTCTCTTGGCCGAACCTTAGATTTTTAGGAATTTAATAACAATTAATAATATAATATTTTTTTTAAGAACTCTTTTATGTCAATTTTGACACTATTCAATAGTTGATTTTTTTGAAACTCCTAACAGATTGATTACTTCGAACAAAGTCAATTAAATCAATCCTAATATATCATATTATCATATAAAATTAGTTTAATGCATTAAAAGTTTCATATTATAATTATTTGGGTATTTATAATATCAATTGTTTTAATTTTTCACTATTATAGTAATTACTGCATCATCATTGTGTCATAAATAAAATATATTATTCAATGTCTAAAAATTATAAATAAAATATCATTATGTATGAAATCTTTTTAGCTTTCTAATGAATATTTATAATCTAAAATCCAACATATATAACCCTATGTAAAAATTGTTGTTCTAAAAGATATATGCTTGTGTCATTTTTGTATTCATTTTAACTAAATTAAAATAAAGTGTCATTATCACTTACAAGTGAATCCATGGGGTCCCAAAATAGACCCAAAGATGCCCATGGTCGACCATGTATCAACCAATAGGGTTAAGACACGTTTTAGGGTAATTTAGTATTATTATAATATTATTTTTTATCCCTTATTTACCGGATTTACCCTTAACCATGGTAAATAAAATATTTACCGCAGTAATTATTCAAAATGTCTAAAAATAAAAGTTACCCATTTACACAATTTGAACATCCTGATTCCAAATATGGAATCCATTTTCCTAAATTCAAAACACAGAAGTGGCAGAAATTAATTTAAAATTAATTCCCGCTGTCAAAACAAAAAGCGTGTTTTTAAGAGATAATAACTATCAAAAGATTGACACATGTTTATGTTCGGTTTAATTGTAAAATTATGTCCAATGAACAACATTATATTAAATGGTAAAAATATATTCTAAATATACTTTAAAACTACTAAAATTCATAATTTATCACTATTAATTATTTTGATTAAAAAAGTTGTTTTTAATTAAAATTTAGTAATTTTCACTATTCATCAAAATATGAAAGTTATCCGAAAAGTACCAAAATTTCACCTTAGGCTAAATTCGATATTCCGAGTCCAAATATGAAGTCCATTTTAAAATATAAAATATACATAATTTTAAAAAGTTGGTATTACTATTCATAACGGCTAGTTTGATTGGTTGTGGTGTGTGTTAAAACTCAAGGTTGCGTACAACACACACTACTGTATTATTCAAAGAAAGTGTACCGTGGAAGCTTGGGATGTTTCATTTTAAATTTTTGATGTCCCCATTTAGTCAAAATGTTTAAAATATTTTATTTCAAAAGGGTTCACTATTAAAAGTTGATACAAGTGAAATACTGAAAATGAATTTGTTCTTGCATTATATCTAAGAAACTCATAATATGGATTCTAAAATTATAAGGATTATATAAAGTTTAAAATTTAGATACTACTATTCATAACCTCTTTTGAATGGCTTTTTTTTTTGTAAGTCATGGTGTGATTGAACTCAGTGTTGCGTGTAGTGCAAGTTATTGAATTATTTTGAAGAAATAACACACTATGAAATCTTGGGGTGTTACATTCTCCCCTCCTTCAATAAATTGCGTCCTCGCAATTTGAAATTGTTCTTCGAAAATAAAAGGTTGAAAATAGATAATATATTTGTGGGAAAACCCACATCGGAAATTGGGTTACTAAAATTTAGTCTTAATATGAGGAAAAGAGAAATGAAAGGGTCACCACCAAATTATGATCTTGATTAGGAGAACATTGGTGGCAATTAGAGACATATAATCGGAGGAAAAACGTAAATATTTATAGGTAGTGATTGAGGTCATCAATCACAAACAAGTGTATAATTGAGGTCCTTAAACTCATCAATCTATGATGATTTGAAGTACCATCGGTTCAACAAAATATAGGGTATTGGGATAACACATTTTTGACGTTTCAAAATATCTTAGTTGAAATCCCACATCGAAAAATGAATTAATGAGGCCTCTATTTAATATAAAGAGTGGAAAGTATGAAGATTACCGAAAATAACACATACTAGTGTTCCATGTAGGAAAATATGGATATGGAGGAGAAATCTAACCATCAATTATCTGATGGAGAGTGGTAG
Organism: Viscum album; assembly: GCA_963277665.1. NCBI lineage: Eukaryota > Viridiplantae > Streptophyta > Magnoliopsida > Santalales > Viscaceae > Viscum > Viscum album. The sequence goes on from OY728165.1 coordinate 1,554,030,657, forward strand.
AGAACATGGCTATGAAAAGGCCAACAATCCCAAAGCCATAAATTAGTGATGATTTAAGGTACCATCTAGGGAAACATTTTTATTCTAAGTTCCTTTTATTAATGTTGAGGAATTTATTTATGAGATTGGCTAAGATCATAAGGAGATATACTTACTTTATAATCAGAGTTTTATCCATTAATAAGTTTCTACCACAAACTCATCTTTCACTCTAAAAGATAATAGAATGTAATTTTTTATTTATTTATACTATTCGTACAGGGTTCCAAAATAAATGAATTTATAATTCATCTACCAGATCTTTAAAAAAAACAACATTATTTAATCCAGGACATCTCGTGGGACAGTGGTAGGTGATACACCCTTGTCGCCCTTCGGTTGCGGGTTCAAGTCTCGCAGCCTTGCTGGACGCGACGGGTTGCCGCCCGACCTCCGGGTTGTCCTTTTATGGAAATCCAAAATAATCCAAACTAGAACTATCCAAAATACTTCTGTCCAAACTCACAATCCAACATTCATAAGGAAGGTAAACATAATATAGATCCTTTTTACCCCGTAATAGCATATGAATACCTTCATCATGTATTACCATATTCCTTATTGATTACATTCATGCTCCCTTATTCCATATAGAATGCTGGATATACTTCATTAATCCAAAAATGTTTTAAAACCCAACAATGATGGAATATACAAATCATTAATCAGCTTCAAGGTAGTAAATAATATCCAATATAATTTATCCAAATCAATCATGTATTATTCTAAAATCACCACCTCGGTATCTGAACCATATTATGGTTTATCTTTCTCTCAACCATATATTTTCCAAACATTTAACCTGCTACTGAGTCACTTTTCTTTGTTCCACACCATCTCAAGTCCTTAATGAAATAGTACTGCAGTACAATCCTTATATACTCCATAATTATTATAACAAGTACATTGTTGATACAACACTCAATTGACATAATCAACATAAGAACTCTAATCATTCCTCTTCATCTATGGTAGTATCATAACTTGATTATTATCCAATAGCATCATTTGCGGCATAGTCTGATGACTGGGACATAGGTTCGCGTAGTGTCCAAACTCCTTGTAAATGAATCATTGTACATTTAAAACCATTTTCTTACCCTTGCAGTCACGTACTTTGTGCCCTTTTCCTCCACACATATAACAAACTCCCATTCCTTTCAGGCAGGTTCCAGGGTGTTTCTTTCCACAGTTACCACATATGGGAAAATTCTTCTTTTCCCTCTTACTTTTATCTATCTTTCTCTCTTCCATCCTTTTCATCTCTTGCTTCCCTTCAAAGCCATAGGACTCAGTAAACTCTTTACTTATCTTATCAACACATGATATTATTTCTTCATATGATGATAATACATGGGAGACTATTTCTCTTATAAATTCTAGCTTAAGACCATGAAAGATATGATCCTTCCTTCTCTTTGGATCATGTGCATTTCTGGAGTTCTCATTCCTTCTACTGGGCGCCATTTCTAAACAATGGCATACACTAGGTCAGTTTATGAATCAAAATACATAATCCCATACTTATAAAACACTTAACATAAATTGAACTATTTATGGATATAATCCATAATCATAATAATGTTTTCTTTGAGGAAGTATATACTCATAATCCCTTCAAAATGATTTGTAAAGAAAATGAGAGTTATCCTAAGCATATCCCCCGGGAGTGTCGTAACCAAGAGTGCAGCAAGGCCCGTTGTCGTGCACCAGTTCCCGTTCGAGTCTAGCTCAAAGCGGTGTTTTCGGGTTTTACCCCTAGGTACATCTGTGCCAGAGCCGCCTCTACCTGCTCGTATCCAGACAGGGATGTATTGCTCTGAAAACTCACAAAATCTCTACAATACCAAAATTCTAGGAAGTTCTTCTATACTAATCCTCAAAGTTCATCTTAGGTCTACGTGCTCTAATCAGAGTTTATCTAAATCAAGCTTCCAAGGTTTGTACTAAACTTCCTCTGATACAAACTGTAACGCCCCGACCCCAGCTACCCAGAGTCGGTGCATTACTTCGTAACATTGGCCTGATCACAAGAAAGATCAAATCTCGAAAGACCGACTGGTTTAGTAGCCTTGGAAACACTAGATATATTCATAAGTTTTACATTACATCATAAATTGAAAAACTACTACAACAACATAATGTTTCCATAATCCACACTATTAACCCCTCATAAAATCACTGCAGGTCATTCATAACTTACTTCTTCACATCCTGGGAAAAATAAAACATAGAAAAGGGGTGAGCTCAAATGCCCAGTAAGGATAACAATATAGCGGAAACTTTCATAAATAAGAATAAACATTTAAGGCAATGTATAACTAAAACAAAAGCCTTTTAAATATAAACTTTCAACATGGTATGGCATAAGTAAAATGAAATAATGCCATTTACATATTCACATGGATATTCTACTAATCGAATAATCACATGCAAAAATCAATAACCACTTTCATAATGTTGGAATGCATAATGCCAGACTATCATAACCACATAGCCAAGGCCTCGTGCCAAGACTACAAATAAGATTTTGTCAAGGCCTTGTGCCAAGACACTAGTTTGTCTCATGAGACCTACCGATTCATCGAGGAGCTATAGCGGGCTCCACCCGTCACTTATTAAGTCCAATGCATTCCCATATGAAAAGGTTTAAACATAACATAAACATTCGTATTAAAACTAGCATACGAAATGTCAATACTTTCACAATAAACTATGAATGGTATAAAAATAGCACATCCACAGTCAAACATATCACAAAACCTTCAATACAATATAGAAGTTTTGTATCATAATAAATAACCTTCAAATAATCTTAAAATCCATCAAAGGATGTTGACATAGATGAAATCAAAATTCTTTTTAAAGAAATATCTCCTTTTATTTTGAAATCATTTAAGATCCATATAAAATAAAACATTTTCTTTGAAAATATTCTTATAAGCTTGTATGGAAAGATTCGACGATTTTATAACGGCGGAAAATAACCGCACCCGCCGTATAAGTTAAAAAAAACATTCTTACCTCAATTCTGTCGAAAAGGTTAAAAAGGACATTGTTTTGAAAACGACGGAAAGATTCCTTTATAAACCTCTTATAAAAAGGTAAAACAAGGGTATAAATGACTTTAACCCATATTCTTGTAAATAGTAAAAATGTTTTGAAATACATTTTTAAGAAAACATGGATGTGGACGATAAAGAGATCCCAGTAGATTATTACGTATAAACAACCTCGGATAATGAAGAGATTGTGAAATAACCCTTAACTTGTACTTTTCCTTTGTTGGGGTAGGTTAACCTCCTGTATAATGGTGAAATAATTGTTATTAAATTGTACAAGAATCATATACATTAATATGATATCATATATGATCTTTTAACATTGCTTTATTAATAATATCTTAGTATTATCGTCGTTTCGGGTGATAATCGATTCGTTCTTCTTAAATGTTTGGTTACGTAAGACATGTTTGTAATGGATAGATTATATCTTATTCATAATCAGAATGATATTAACATTATTTTTAACCCTATAATGAGAATAATACTTGAATGGATATGATGGAGAATGAATCTTATCGCGTTCGTGGAGACGGTAGTCCGTACGTACGCACGAGCGACAATATCATTCTTTTGATATTAAAATAATATATAAATAGATGGTATATCATATATACAGAATCATTAATATGTTATATTTATTATTTACATGAGTTACACATCATTATTATACCCATCCAAATAATAATATATTGAATAACAATTACACCACGACGTGGAGACGGTAAGCCGTACGTACGCACGTATGGTGACATGTTATTCAAAGGGTGGATAGAATACTGAATATGGTTGTACCATATTTATAATAACATCACAGTATATAAATGATACTGGAGTCATTATTTTAGAATGGTAACAACAAAGGAAGAAGAAATGGAAGAAGAAATGAACTTGGAAAAGGGGTGGTGAAAACATTACCTCTTCTTCGGGTTCTTCCTTTTGATTTGATCAAAAGGGCTCCTTAGGATGGCTTTCTGATCAAACTAAGGCCCTTAGGTTGTATTGAGGGATGTTTGGAGAGTATTTGGGCAGAGTTTGGCCGAACCAAAAGGCTTTATAGGTGTGAAGAAATGAGAAGGAGGAGTGCCCTTTTATAAGAGGGGTGAGGGGCACCTTTGGAAAAGCTAGAAATATTAATTTATAATAAATTCATATTCGGTTTCTAATGGCTCCAAAGTTGACTATTCAAAGGTTAAGGTGGGGATAGGTCGAAAACCACTCAACCAATAGAATTTAGACAGGTTTGGGTACTTATATTAACCTTATCTTTAAGTATTAACTCTAAGTTAATTAGTTTCACTTTTACAATGTCTCTTTGTATTTTTATATAATATGGTTAATAAACTTACTATATACATCCAAGAGACCCCCAAGTGGTCCATTAATGAGGAACCTATCATAATATAAGTCTCTTGGCCGAACCTTAGATTTTTAGGAATTTAATAACAATTAATAATATAATATTTTTTTTAAGAACTCTTTTATGTAAATTTTGACACTATTCAATAGTTGATTTTTTTAAAACTCCTAACAGATTGATTACTTCGAACAAAGTCAATTAAATCAATCCTAATATATCATATTATCATATAAAATTAGTTTAATGCATTAAAAGTTTCATATTATAATTATTTGGGTATTTATAATATCAATTGTTTTAATTTTTCACTATTATAGTAATTACTGCATCATCATTGTGTCATAAATAAAATATATTATTCAATGTCTAAAAATTATAAATAAAATATCATTATGTATGAAATCTTTTTAGCTTTCTAATGAATATTTATAATCTAAAATCCAACATATATAACCCTATGTAAAAATTGTTGTTCTAAAAGATATATGCTTGTGTCATTTTTGTATTCATTTTAACTAAATTAAAATAAAGTGTCATTATCACTTACAAGTGGATCCATGGGGTCCCAAAATAGACCCAAAGATGCCCATGGTCGACCATGTATCAACCAATAGGGTTAAGACACGTTTTAGGGTAATTTAGTATTATTATAATATTATTTTTTATCCCTTATTTACCGGATTTACCCTTAACCATGGTAAATAAAATATTTACCGCAGTAATTATTCAAAATGTCTAAAAATAAAAGTTACCCATTTACACAATTTGAACATCCTGATTCCAAATATGGAATCCATTTTCCTAAATTCAAAACACAGAAGTGGCAGAAATTAATTTAAAATTAATTCCCGCTGTCAAAACAAAAAGCGTGTTTTTAAGAGATAATAACTATCAAAAGATTGACACATGTTTATGTTCGGTTTAATTGTAAAATTATGTCCAATGAACAACATTATATTAAATGGTAAAAATATATTCTAAATATACTTTAAAACTACTAAAATTCATAATTTATCACTATTAATTATTTTGATTAAAAAAGTTGTTTTTAATTAAAATTTAGTAATTTTCACTATTCATCAAAATATGAAAGTTATCCGAAAAGTACCAAAATTTCACCTTAGGCTAAATTCGATATTCCGAGTCCAAAGATGAAGTCCATTTTAAAATATAAAATATATATAATTTTAAAAAGTTGGTATTACTATTCATAACGGCTAGTTCGATTGGTTGTGGTGTGTGTTAAAACTCAAGGTTGCGTACAACACACACTACTGTATTATTCAAAGAAAGTGTACCGTGGAAGCTTGGGATGTTTCATTTTAAATTTTTGATGTCCCCATTTAGTCAAAATGTTTAAAATATTTTATTTCAAAAGGGTTCACTATTAAAAGTTGATACAAGTGAAATACTGAAAATGAATTTGTTCTTGCATTATATCTAAGAAACTCATAATATGGATTCTAAAATTATAAGGATTATATAAAGTTTAAAATTTAGATACTACTATTCATAACCTCTTTTGAATGGCTTTTTTTTTGTAAGTCATGGTGTGATTGAACTCAGTGTTGCGTGTAGTGCAAGTTATTGAATTATTTTGAAGAAATAACACACTATGAAATCTTGGGGTGTTACATTCTCCCCTCCTTCAATAAATTGCGTCCTCGCAATTTGAAATTGTTCTTCGAAAATAAAAGGTTGAAAATAGATAATATATTTGTGGGAAAACCCACATCGGAAATTGGGTTACTAAAATTTAGTCTTAATATGAGGAAAAGAGAAATGAAAGGGTCACCACCAAATTATGATCTTGATTAGGAGAACATTGGTGGCAATTAGAGACATATAATCGGAGGAAAAACGTAAATATTTATAGGTAGTGATTGAGGTCATCAATCACAAACAAGTGTATAATTGAGGTCCTTAAACTCATCAATCTATGATGATTTGAAGTACCATCGGTTCAACAAAATATAGGGTATTGGGATAACACATTTTTGACGTTTCAAAATATCTTAGTTGAAATCCCACATCGAAAAATGAATTAATGAGGCCTCTATTTAATATAAAGAGTGGAAAGTATGAAGATTACCGAAAATAACACATACTAGTGTTCCATGTAGGAAAATATGGATATGGAGGAGAAATCTAACCATCAATTATCTGATGGAGAGTGGTAGAGAACATGGCTATGAAAAGGCCAACAATCCCAAAGCCATAAATTAGTGATGATTTAAGGTACCATCTAGGGAAACATTTTTATTCTAAGTTCCTTTTATTAATGTTGAGGAATTTATTTATGAGATTGGCTAAGATCATAAGGAGATATACTTACTTTATAATCAGAGTTTTATCCATTAATAAGTTTCTACCACAAACTCATCTTTCACTCTAAAAGATAATAGAATGTAATTTTTTATTTATTTATACTATTCGTACAGGGTTCCAAAATAAATGAATTTATAATTCATCTACCAGATCTTTAAAAAAAACAACATTATTTAATCCAGGACATCTCGTGGGACAGTGGTAGGTGATACACCCTTGTCGCCCTTCGGTTGCGGGTTCAAGTCTCGCAGCCTTGCTGGACGCGACGGGTTGCCGCCCGACCTCCGGGTTGTCCTTTTATGGAAATCCAAAATAATCCAAACTAGAACTATCCAAAATACTTCTGTCCAAACTCACAATCCAACATTCATAAGGAAGGTAAACATAATATAGATCCTTTTTACCCCGTAATAGCATATGAATACCTTCATCATGTATTACCATATTCCTTATTGATTACATTCATGCTCCCTTATTCCATATAGAATGCTGGATATACTTCATTAATCCAAAAATGTTTTAAAACCCAACAATGATGGAATATACAAATCATTAATCAGCTTCAAGGTAGTAAATAATATCCAATATAATTTATCCAAATCAATCATGTATTATTCTAAAATCACCACCTCGGTATCTGAACCATATTATGGTTTATCTTTCTCTCAACCATATATTTTCCAAACATTTAACCTGCTACTGAGTCACTTTTCTTTGTTCCACACCATCTCAAGTCCTTAATGAAATAGTACTGCAGTACAATCCTTATATACTCCATAATTATTATAACAAGTACATTGTTGATACAACACTCAATTGACATAATCAACATAAGAACTCTAATCATTCCTCTTCATCTGTGGTAGTATCATAACTTGATTATTATCCAATAGCATCATTTGCGGCATAGTCTGATGACTGGGACATAGGTTCGCGTAGTGTCCAAACTCCTTGTAAATGAATCATTGTACATTTAAAACCATTTTCTTACCCTTGCAGTCACGTACTTTGTGCCCTTTTCCTCCACACATATAACAAACTCCCATTCCTTTCAGGCAGGTTCCAGGGTGTTTCTTTCCACAGTTACCACATATGGGAAAATTCTTCTTTTCCCTCTTACTTTTATCTATCTTTCTCTCTTCCATCCTTTTCATCTCTTGCTTCCCTTCAAAGCCATAGGACTCAGTAAACTCTTTACTTATCTTATCAACACATGATATTATTTCTTCATATGATGATAATACATGGGAGACTATTTCTCTTATAAATTCTAGCTTAAGACCATGAAAGATATGATCCTTCCTTCTCTTTGGATCATGTGCATTTCTGGAGTTCTCATTCCTTCTACTGGGCGCCATTTCTAAACAATGGCATACACTAGGTCAGTTTATGAATCAAAATACATAATCCCATACTTATAAAACACTTAACATAAATTGAACTATTTATGGATATAATCCATAATCATAATAATGTTTTCTTTGAGGAAGTATATACTCATAATCACTTCAAAATGATTTGTAAAGAAAATGAGAGTTATCCTAAGCATATCCCCCGGGAGTGTCGTAACCAAGAGTGCAGCAAGGCCCGTTGTCGTGCACCAGTTCCCGTTCGAGTCTAGCTCAAAGCGGTGTTTTCGGGTTTTACCCCTAGGTACATCTGTGCCAGAGCCGCCTCTACCTGCTCGTATCCAGACAGGGATGTATTGCTCTGAAAACTCACAAAATCTCTACAATACCAAAATTCTAGGAAGTTCTTCTATACTAATCCTCAAAGTTCATCTTAGGTCTACGTGCTCTAATCAGAGTTTATCTAAATCAAGCTTCCAAGGTTTGTACTAAACTTCCTCTGATACAAACTGTAACGCCCCGACCCCAGCTACCCAGAGTCGGTGCATTACTTCGTAACATTGGCCTGATCACAAGAAAGATCAAATCTCGAAAGACCGACTGGTTTAGTAGCCTTGGAAACACTAGATATATTCATAAGTTTTACATTACATCATAAATTGAAAAACTACTACAACAACATAATGTTTCCATAATCCACACTATTAACCCCTCATAAAATCACTGCAGGTCATTCATAACTTACTTCTTCACATCCTGGGAAAAATAAAACATAGAAAAGGGGTGAGCTCAAATGCCCAGTAAGGATAACAATATAGCGGAAACTTTCATAAATAAGAATAAACATTTAAGGCAATGTATAACTAAAACAAAAGCCTTTTAAATATAAACTTTCAACATGGTATGGCATAAGTAAAATGAAATAATGCCATTTACATATTCACATGGATATTCTACTAATCGAATAATCACATGCAAAAATCAATAACCACTTTCATAATGTTGGAATGCATAATGCCAGACTATCATAACCACATAGCCAAGGCCTCGTGCCAAGACTACAAATAAGATTTTGTCAAGGCCTTGTGCCAAGACACTAGTTTGTCTCATGAGACCTACCGATTCATCGAGGAGCTATAGCGGGCTCCACCCGTCACTTATTAAGTCCAATGCATTCCCATATGAAAAGGTTTAAACATAACATAAACATTCGTATTAAAACTAGCATACGAAATGTCAATACTTTCACAATAAACTATGAATGGTATAAAAATAGCACATCCACAGTCAAACATATCACAAAACCTTCAATACAATATAGAAGTTTTGTATCATAATAAATAACCTTCAAATAATCTTAAAATCCATCAAAGGATGTTGACATAGATGAAATCAAAATTCTTTTTAAAGAAATATCTCCTTTTATTTTGAAATCATTTAAGATCCATATAAAATAAAACATTTTCTTTGAAAATATTCTTATAAGCTTGTATGGAAAGATTCGACGATTTTATAACGGCGGAAAATAACCGCACCCGCCGTATAAGTTAAAAAAAACATTCTTACCTCAATTCTGTCGAAAAGGTTAAAAAGGACATTGTTTTGAAAACGACGGAAAGATTCCTTTATAAACCTCTTATAAAAAGGTCAAACAAGGGTATAAATGACTTTAACCCATATTCTTGTAAATAGTAAAAATGTTTTGAAATACATTTTTAAGAAAACATGGATGTGGACGATAAAGAGATCCCAGTAGATTATTACGTATAAACAACCTCGGATAATGAAGAGATTGTGAAATAACCCTTACCTTGTACTTTTCCTTTGTTGGGGTAGGTTAACCTCCTGTATAATGGTGAAATAATTGTTATTAAATTGTACAAGAATCATATACATTAATATGATATCATATATGATCTTTTAACATTGCTTTATTAATAATATCTTAGTATTATCGTCGTTTCGGGTGATAATCGATTCGTTCTTCTTAAATGTTTGGTTACGTAAGACATGTTTGTAATGGATAGATTATATCTTATTCATAATCATAATGATATTAACATTATTTTTAACCCTATAATGAGAATAATACTTGAATGGATATGATGGAGAATGAATCTTATCGCGTTCGTGGAGACGGTAGTCCGTACGTACGCACGAGCGACAATATCATTCTTTTGATATTAAAATAATATATAAATGGATGGTATATCATATATACAGAATCATTAATATGTTATATTTATTATTTACATGAGTTACACATCATTATTATACCCATCCAAATAATAATATATTGAATAACAATTACACCACGACGTGGAGACGGTAAGCCGTACGTACGCACGTATGGTGACATGTTATTCAAAGGGTGGATAGAATACTGAATATGGTTGTACCATATTTATAATAACATCACAGTATATAAATGATACTGGAGTCATTATTTTAGAATGGTAACAACAAAGGAAGAAGAAATGGAAGACGAAATGAACTTGGAAAAGGGGTGGTGAAAACATTACCTCTTCTTCGGGTTCTTCCTTTTGATTTGATCAAAAGGGCTCCTTAGGTTGGCTTTCGGATCAAACTAAGGCCCCTAGGTTGTAGTGAGGGATGTTGGGAGAGTATTTGGGCAGAGTTTGGCCGAACCAAAAGGCTTTATAGGTGTGAAGAAATGAGAAGGAGGAGTGCCCTTTTATAAGAGGGGTGAGGGGCACCTTTGGAAAAGCTAGAAATATTAATTTATAATAAATTCATATTCGGTTTCTAATGGCTCCAAAGTTGACTATTCAAAGGTTAAGGTGGGGATAGGTCGAAAACCACTCAACCAATAGAATTTAGACAGGTTTGGGTACTTATATTAACCTTATCTTTAAGTATTAACTCTAAGTTAATTAGTTTCACTTTTACAATGTCTCTTTGTATTTTTATATAATATGGTTAATAAACTTACTATATACATCCAAGAGACCCCCAAGTGGTCCATTAATGAGGAACCTATCATAATATAAGTCTCTTGGCCGAACCTTAGATTTTTAGGAATTTAATAACAATTAATAATATAATATTTTTTTTAAGAACTCTTTTATGTCAATTTTGACACTATTCAATAGTTGATTTGTTTGAAACTCCTAACATATTGATTACTTCGAAAAAAGTCAATTAAATCAATCCTAATATATCATATTATCATATAAAATTAGTTTAATTCATTAAAAGTTTCATATTATAATTATTTGGGTATTTATAATATCAATTATTTTAATTTTTCACTATTATAGTAATTACTGCATCATCATTGTGTCATAAATAAAATATATTATTCAATGTCTAAAAATTATAAATAAAATATCATTATGTAGGAAATCTTTTTATCTTTCTAATGAATATTTATAATCTAAAATCCAACATATATAACCCTATGTAAAAATTGTTGTTCTAAAAGATATATGCTTGTGTCATTTTTGTATTCATTTTAACTAAATTAAAATAAAGTGTCATTATCACTTACAAGTGGATCCATGGGGTCCCAAAATAGACCCAAAGATGCCCATGGTCGACCATGTATCAACCAATAGGGTTATGACACGTTTTAGGGTAATTTAGTATTATTATAATATTATTTTTTATCCCTTATTTACCGGATTTACCCTTAACCATGGTAAATAAAATATTTACCGCAGTAATTATTCAAAATGTCTAAAAATAGAAGTTACCCATTTACACAATTTGAATATCCTGATTCCGAATATGGAATCCATTTTCCTAAATTCAAAACACAGAAGTGGCAGAAATTAATTTAAAATTAATTCCCGCTGTCAAAACAAAAAGCGTGTTTTTAAGAGATAATAACTATCAAAAGATTGACACTTGTTTATGTTCGGTTTAATTGTAAAATTATGTCCAATGACCAACATTATATTAAATGGTAAAAATATATTCTAAATATACTTTAAAACTACTAAAATTCATAATTTATCACTATTAATTATTTTGATTAAAAAAGTTGTTTTTAATTAAAATTTAGTAATTTTCACTATTCATCAAAATATGAAAGTTATCCGAAAAGTACCAAAATTTCACCTTAGGCTAAATTCGATATTCCGAGTCCAAAGATGAATTCCATTTTAAAATATAAAATATATATAATTTTAAAAAGTAGGTTTTACTATTCATAACGGCTAGTTTGATTGGTTGTGGTGTGTGTTAAAACTCAAGGTTGCGTACAACACACACTACTGTATTATTCAAAGAAAGTGTACCGTGGAAGCTTGGGATGTTTCATTTTAAATTTTTGATGTCCCCATTTAGTCAAAATGTTTAAAATATTTTATTTAAAAAGGGTTCACTATTAAAAGTTGATAAAAGTGAAATACTGAAAATGAATTTGTTCTTGCATTATATCTAAGAAACTCATAATATGGATTCTAAAATTATAAGGATTATATAAAGTTTAAAATTTAGATACTACTATTCATAACCTCTTTTGAATGGCTTTTTTTTTGTAAGTCATGGTGTGATTGAACTCAGTGTTGCGTGTAGTGCAAGTTATTGAATTATTTTGAAGAAATAACACACTATGAAATCTTGGGGTGTTACAATAAATATTTGAACAGGATAAATAAATTGTTATCAATCGTATGTTATTTCCACTATTGTTTCTAGATAGTGTGATATAAATTCTTTAATTTTTTAGCTTTTTATTCTTGATGGAAATTGGTAAAGAATGTAAATCCAGAGTTAATTGATAATTGATTGGAAAAAGATAAAGAGGCATGAGAATGAATTCTATGGGTTTTTTTGTAATTTTATGTTAATAAAATTTATGCAGTAAGCAAGTTAATTAGTTTGTTATAGATTAATTTTTAGGTTTCTCGATGTTATATCCTAAAAATAATAAATCTATTTAATCAATATGGATTAATGATCTCGTTGTTTGATAAAATATTATTCATGTAGGGTTCTAAGTTACCAACTTTCTTGTTTATGTTCCAAGACCCAATTGATATGATGGTTGTTTTTCTGCTGATTGTGTTATGATGTGAGCCAGGAAGTATGTTTTGATATGTGGGGGCAGGAAGGCCTATTAGTTTTCGTAGTAGTTGATGCCTAAAGTATCAAAAAGGATCAGTTTATGCAAGTGGGCTTCAGAAAGGGCATCAGGGTTGATGGAATAGGTTTGATGTGAATTTTTGGATGCTTGATGATCTTGTTGGTTTTTTGTATGATTTACTTTCCCCACTACTCATGGCAGCTGGTTTTCTTACCCTCCTTTTTAATGGGTCAGAGACGCAAGGGGAATGCCATGTGCTTTCCAATTTTACCTTCCCGAGGGAGGATGAGTATATTATCTTGATAAAGGTTGTTATGACTATATGGGTAGTTCATCTACTCACCGAGTTGAGCCACATAGTGTTTAGTTGGTTAGGATGATTTTCTAGAATTTCTCGGAATATGGGAAAGTAAGAATGTTGTTAATAAATGATGGAATAAATTATGTTAACCCATGGGGTTGGAGCTTGCTGGGACACAATGATGCGGATGCAATTTGAAGGAGTAGTTAACTTTGGGTGCGATGCTAATGAAATGTAATGAAGAAATTATTGATGGTTAATTAATGATTAATTAATTAATTAACGTAAAATAAAAATGGTAAAATGGGTATTATGTAATGTATTAATTCTCTTTAAATTTTTGTGTTCATAGAGGATACCTAGTCATAGAAGTGGAAGTTGGGAGTCCAAGAGATGTTAACGACAATTGAGTCTAAAACTAGATTATTCCCATAGTTTCGTTGTGAGATATAGCATATTCTATACTTTTTGAGTTTTTTAAGGTACTCCGCCATGTTTGTCAGGGAAACTGGAACTCTAGGGATTCAGATCCATGGGGGTGCTTTCCCCAACATTCAAGTTGGACGATAGACGGCTGACTACCCCATTTGGCACCCATCACATCCCTTGGTAGTTACTTGGGCTGGTAGGCACAACAGTTAGTTTTCCCCATATATGTGTGTAGAGTATTGTAATTGGTTGTGGTTATTCACACACATATATTTTTTATATAGTTTCTTATGGACTACTATTGTTGTAATGTGTATAGGCTCTGATGTCTTGAGGATCTTTACTCAGTGTATGTGCTATAATGGCTTGATGTTTAGTAACTGATGTATGATACATGTTATGTGAGCTGTGTTGGCTCCCAAAACCTACCTGGTTTCTATTCATATGTGGACATGGTGGTTTTTTTTCATGAGTAGCTTGTTGTGGTTCTTCAACCAGGTGTCTGTGGGAAAGCAATTTTGGAGGGAGATGCTTAGGATTTGTGACATTGGGGAAAAGTGGCAAACCCGTGGGGAAGTAGTAGTGGGGTACCTTTGATATTATTTATTATATTATATACTCTTGTATGGGATACATTGTGGGAATTTCCATGGTGAGGCTAGGAACATAGTATACATGTTTAGGTGATGAGTTTCTTTCACTTGTTGTCCAATGTGCTTTAGAATGGTTTCTTTAATTTTGCACGAGAGGATTCATACAGGATCCTACTAGGTATACTGTTATACTCTCCCTATGAATATATAAATAGTTTTTCTAGTCACTTGGAGCAGGTTGGATATCAATCTACATTCTAATATCTTGGGGATAAAAGAAGTGTTTGGGATTTTTGGTTGCTATTTTTTTTACTTTCTTTTGGGTATTTGCAGTTTTTCACCTTTCAGTTGTAGTATTTTTTCATGACGTTACATATGTGTACTTTTGATTTCATTTATATAGTATTATTATATAAAGTTGGTTGGTTTCTGTCTTATCTCTCAAGTTCACATGTTTTCTCATAGAGGATAATGCCTCCCATTTGTGTGTTTACTATACCCTTGTTGATACTCGTCAACTCGGAGCCTACTAGTGGCGGGACATGGGGGTAATTATCTCCCTTCTCACATTGCCAGCCCAGGAGGGTTACACATTGTGGGGAGGGGGTCATGATATAGTGGTATCATAGGTCTAGTTGAGAGATAATATGAATATTGGTGTTAGGCATATGTGAGGATGATTGGGTTAGTAGGGAAATAATGTCAGTCATGTTTAGCAAGTAATGTACCCAGTTGGGACGAGCTGCGATATATGCACTTAGGCTCCCCTATGATCTAATGTCTGAAATTTTATGTCTATCATTGCTACTAAATGAGGTGACACTAGTTTTAGGGTAGAAAAAATGAATGGATCATGCATCATTTTTTCTTGTGCCTATGTTTGAATTGGTAGACCATGGGATATGTTAACATAAAATTAATGTATAAAAAAATGTAATTAATACTAAGTCTTCCATATTTCATGTTTAGTATGTATAACTATTTTTTATTTTCTAGGTATGGCACCAAGAGGATGCCCTCTTCGGGATTGAATAGAAGATTTGCAACATATTGTTTTAGCATATAATCATAGGTAGGGGTTGACGATGATGAAACATAGAGCAGGACACTCCGAGTATTTCAACACCAGATTCATAAGATGTCCGAGGGTTCTGTTTCAGATGCAGTCACAGAAGAGTGGTTGGAGGGGGTCAAGATAAGCTTCAGTTTGATCCGTGATTCGAAAGACAATTGGGTATCCATGGTTTTTATGATGATGCATGGACCAATGTGGGAATGGTTTTCCTTCCTCATCAGGGATCATGAGGAGTCGACAATATCATGGGAGGAGTTTTAAGACATATTTGGAGTATGTTTCATTCCTCAACTGTGAAGGCAACTAGCCACCAAGAGCTTATAACCCATCGATAGGGTGATCTAGTGTTCAACAGTTTTCAAGCTGTTTTAGGATCCTTTTACGATAAAATTTAGAATTATTTCTAGATGAGGAGGCCAGAACAAGCCGTTTTGAAGAGGCTTTGCATCCAGAGATCCAAATCCAGGTCACCCCATTTATGATGAAGAAGGTGATGGAGAGGGTAGAAGTTGTCCAGAGGAAATTGGTTAGAACTAGATCATCTCAAGAGGGGAGTCGTCATGATTCCCCATGATGTATAGCTATGCTACGTATATCCTAATTTTCATGGAAGAAGTTTTTTCATTCAGTCAGGGGTAGGTCCTAGACCTCAACATCTCATTTATCTCGGGGAAGCGGTTTTCAGGCCTCTTCTATGGTATGAGAGGCTTTTTTTCCTGTGAAGGGAAATTTCATTAGTAGTGGGATTTCCCATCCATTTGGAACACTTATCGTGCACAAGGTGTTCCACTCTAGGTTCCTCAATTGAGTCTGTTTCATCCAAGGTAGCAGCAGTAGTTTACACCAACATTGGATCAGTAGAGGGTAGATGGGGTAAGTAGAGGATAACCCAGTGACTCCCCCCATCTTAGCGATGAGATCATGGCCATGGTGGGGGCCATCATTTGGGTCATAAAGGTCATGGAAGAGTTCGTGGAAAGTTTCATGCTTTAGCGTTGCTAGTGCCAGGCGAGCCAGATGATGTTCGAGGTACCATTTTCTTTTTATCTACCTTTGTGTATGCCGTTTTTTATTCGATAAAAAAAACTCTTTTTTTTGTCACATTCCCTTGTCCAAGCTTTGGGATTGGAGGTATAGAGACTTCCAGTTACCTTTGCATTGACTACACATGTTATAGGTCGAGCTAACTTGTTTGAAGTTCTTAGAGACTGTGAGCTAGTGTTGGGGATTCACCGCTCCTTGAAAGATTTCATTTGTTTATAGAAAAAACCATACGAAATCATCCTCAGCATGGATCTGTTGTTTTTGGTGCAAGTTAGCATGGATTGCTTCAGGAGGCCGGTTCTGTTCTCTGATGTGGATGGAGATCTAGTTGTGATTTTTAGTGAGGGAGACCATCAGATGGGTCAGAGGTGTGTTCTATCCTTATAATCCAAGATAGATGAGATGAGGATAACTTCATCAGAGGTTCAACTGTTGGAATTTCCTAGGGTCATAGAGGAGTACCTTGAGGTCTTTCCAAAATAGGATCTAGAATTACCCACTGGATGAGAGAGCGATTTTGGGATCAAGCTACAACAAGAAGAATAATTTAATTCTATGTCTATGTATAGGATGACCACTTATAAGTTACGAGAGCTACGTATAAAGAATGATGGTCTGATACAGTATGGTTTTGTTTTGCTGATTGTGTCCCTATGGGGTGCAGTAGTTTTGTTCTTGAAGAAGGATAATTACAGTTTGAGGTTTTTTGTTGATTATCGTCACTTAAAAAAAGTGATAGTGAAGAATTTCTATATTCTTACATGGATTTATGATTTATTCGATGAACTGTAGGGTGCACATTGGTTGTCAACGATTGACTTGCAGTCAAGATATCATCATATGTGTGTGATGGATGAGGATATCATGAAGGCTGTATTCTATTTTTGACATGGGCATTATGTGTTCGTTGTATTTATGTTCAGCGTGACGAATAATCTAGATGTGTTCATGGGATTGTTGAACGCCCTGTTCCATGTTTTACTGGATATGTTCTTGGTGGTTTTCATCAATGTCATCCTTTTGTACTCTATGTTTGAGAAGAATCATGTCGATCATCGACACACCATTTTGAGAGTTCTTTGTCAACATCGGCTATTTGGGAAATAGTCCAAGTGTGAGTTTTTTGCTCGAGAAGTCCATTTCATGGTGAATGTTTTGTCCCAACAGTGAGTAGATGTGGATCCATCAAAGATAGAAGTGGTTGTGTCATTGAATCCCCCAAGACAATGTCATAGGTGTGATGTTTCCTTGGTCTTGCAGGATAATACATGAGGTTTATAGTCAATTTCTCTCGAGTTGCGACTCCTCTGACTGCATTGGATAAGACTGATCTGGTGTTCATAAGGATTGATTAGTGTCAGGAAGCTTTTGAGTATCTAAATTATAAGTTAGTAACTGCTCCAGATATTTGTCATCCAATAGAGGGAATTTAGTTTGATGTTTTCTACGATGCTTTGCATCTGGGGTTAGGTTGTGATCTGATGCATTAGAGATCAGTTCATTCTTATGGGTCTCAGTAGTTGCTTCCCCATGAACGTAACTATAAACACATGATCTTGAGTTAGAAATAGTAGTGGTTTCTCTAATTTGGTGGAGACATTACCTCATTAGAGAGCACATTGTGGTTTTCACCGATCATTAGAGCCTGAGGTATGTTTTCTAATTGTGTGATATAAACTTGTGACCACGTCAGTGGATGGAGTTCTTACAGGAATACGACTTCGAAATATTGTATACCCTTAGAAAGGGGAATATTGTAGCTAATTTTCTATGTTGGAAGTCACGTAGTGATGTAGTACATGAATCTGGTAATTCCTGGAGAGTAATGGAAGAACATTTAGCATTACATCTCGATATTGGAAAAGTTAGGGGGCATATGTTTTATTTTTCAGATAATAGTGCAGTCATATCTTGTGTAGTAGGTGGAAGAGTCCCAATTGGGGGATCTTGAGGTGGGGGTCTAGGGAAAATGAGTTGATTATGCTAAGGCCCCTGAGGGTTGGCCTGAGGATGAACATCACCATGTTTTGAATCGTGGATTGATTTTTTTTCATTTGGCCTTGCATGGGATGGTTCTCAGAGAGTTTCATAGCTTTCCATTAGTAGTGATACCTGGCATGAAAATGATATATTGATTCTTGAGAAGTCAATTTTTGTGGCCTAGGCTGAAGCATGCGGTTTCAAAGTTTGGGTCTCGATGTTTGGTCTGCCATATGGTGAAGGCCTAAAACTGTGTCCCTTGTGGTCTACTCCAGCTGTTAGGTATTCCTCAGTGGAAGTGGGAGGAAATCTTAAAGGACAATTTTACTAGATTAACATGAGCTCAGGGAGGACATGATGCCATTTGGGTTGTATTAGACCATTTAACAAAATCAACCCACTGTATAGAAATCTAGGAGTCGAGATTAGTGGATGTTTTTCAAGGTAGTATCTGGAAGAGGTGGTGAGATTCCATGGAATCCCAAGAAAGATCATTTTTGATCGAGATTCTCGTATTAACTCTAGGTTATAGAGAGGTCTCCAGCATTATTTTAGTTCTCAACTATGACTTAGAACTGATTTTCATCCTCAAACTGATGGTCAGACAGAGTGAACCATCCAGACTCTTTAAGACATGTTACGCTCTTGTGTCTTAGATTTTGGAGTTTCTTGTATGGGGAACATACCCTTGGTGGAGTTTTCTTATAACAATAGTTGTTACTCAACCGTTAGCATAAATCCATTTGAATCATTTTATGGGGGACCTTTCCATTCACTGTTATGCTAGACTGGTGTCGGAGGGTCAACAATTCATGGACCTAAACAAGATTAGAATACAACCAAGATGTTTTAATTGATTCATGAGAGGATGAAGACAACACATGATCATTAGAAATCATATGATGATCAAAGGAAGAGACCATTGAAGTTTTATGTTGGGGATAACATGATTCTAAAGGTGACACCCCATTATGGAAGAGATGGTTTGGTCATGGGAGTAAGCTTTCTCCCCAGATTGTTGGGCCTTTTGATATTTTGGATCATGTTGGAGCCATGGAATATTGAGTATCAGTTCCCCACATATTACTTGGATACATAATGTTTTCCATGTATCATAGATCTATCTATATCTTTATGAAGAATCAAACATCATCAATTAGGTATAGATCAATGTTGATGATGATGCCTCCATCAAGGAGAGGCAAATGGATATCCAAGACCGAAAAAAAGGTGTTTCATAGGCATTATATCCCCATGTTTTATGTCTTGTGGTGACACAGTGGCCTGGAAGAGAGTACATGGAAAAATGAGTCACAAATACATGATCAGTACCAAGAGTTTTTTATGATTAACTCTTTTTATGATACGATGATTGCATTATGGATATATACCTTTCATGTTTATATGACGGGTTTTTTTGTTTCTTCTTATGGATTACAATCTTTTGATAGTAATCTCAGGGGGCAGTTGTTTAGACCCATTTTCTGTTTTCATTTGGGTTGGTTTTGGATTCTCGTGGATGCGAGTGTTTTGAGAGGTATTTGATGTAATGGGATAGACCTTTCTGGTCCATTTCCTTTCTAAAATCTGGTTGTTCAAGTGTTCTGGGAGGTCAAGGTGACTCATCACAAAACATTCCAATAAATCAAATTCTATTATCAATGTTTCCAGTTTTTTGAATAGTGTCACGGTGTGAGAGTTAATGTCTCACAATTACTATCTCAGAGTTACTGTCTCATAGTTACTGTCTCATAGTTACTATCTCCCAGTTACTTTCTCATGGTTACTGTCTCAGTGTTAATGTCTCACTGTTACTATCTCACAGTTACTGTCTCATAGTTACGGTCCCACAATTACTATCTCAGAGTTACTGTCTCACAATTACTGTCTCACAGTTACTATCTCACAGTTACTCTCTCACAACTACTATCTTAGAGTTACTATCTATTAGTTACCATCTCATATGTACATTCTTATGAATAGAGTTTCCTGAACATTTTCATATTTCCTTTTTACAAATTTACTTATTCTTCCAATTTCACTGATATGATGTTTTCATTGACGTTTAACACTTTTAAGGTCTTCTTTTAAGGATTTATGCATAAATAAAATCCCATAACCACTATATTAATTTTTCTAATGATCGAGAGGCATTTAATTTTTCATAATGCGTGGTTTAATGAAATATGATTTTATTGAAAAATCCAACGTATCTTAAACCGCAAGTCTATTAAATCATATAATGGGATAAGATACATTCCTCCCTTATTCTTCCTTATTCTTCTTTGGTGCAAGATTCTAGATCATTTAATTCCTTTTTATAGGAGTCGTGATATCATTATTTTCCCCAAGGAATTGGTCTCCGTTGACTTTCTTCTTACTGCATGTTCACCCCCAGTTTTTTGTGTAACCAAGCAGAATCCATGAATCCTTGATATAATGAATGATTTGTCACCATTATTTTGGGTTCATCTCATTATATTTCTCCTCACCTTTTATGGAATGATTTACCCTTGTTCCTAATGGACTTTTCTAGGTTATTGAATGTTGTGGTGGTGTTTATGCATCCTCGGGTGGATACGATTGTCAAAGAGGAGGAAATCATAACCCGCTGTGTGGCTTGTTCTCGTATAAATAATTTCAAGAACAATTTTAGTAAAAGGATTCATTAATTCTATTTTCATTTTTGTGAAACAATAGATTTAGCATGTTTTATCTAATTGGATCACAAAGGAGTTGACATAACAAATACTTGAACAAGATAAATAAATTTTTATCAATCATATTTTATTTACTCTGGTTTATCTAGATTGTTTAATATCATTGATTTTATTATTTAGGATTTCATTATTGATGGAAATTGTTAAAGAACACAAACCCACAATTAAATTATAAATTTTATGATAAATATAAAGAAGAATGTGAATGAATATGATTGTTGTTATTGTTAGTTTAAGTTAGTCAAATTGATTCAGTATGATTTTTTAGTCAAATTGTGATAGTATAATTTTTAGGATTCATGGGGTTGGAACCTTGAATAATAAATTGGTTAATTGAAGATGGATTAAAGAACTGGTTTATTGATAAAATATAATTTTTATAGGGTTTTGAGTTACCCTATTTCTTGTATGAGGACCCAGATCACAATTGATAAGATGGTTTTTTTCAACCTACGTGAGCTGTGATGTGATCCTGGAAGGGTATTTTGAAATTTGGGGGGTAGGGAGGCCTATTGGTTTGGGCAACAATTGATGCCTATAATGGCGAGATGCATCGGTTTATGCATGTGGGTGTAAGGGATAACATCGAGAATGTTGGAATGAGTAGGATGCGAATGTTTGGATTCTTACTGAACTTGTTAGTTGATTATCTGGTTTACATTCCCTACTACTAAAGGGAACTAGTTAGCTTACCCTCTTTTCAAAAGGGGAAAAGGCATGTGGGGTATTCCATGTGCTTTACATGTTTAGCATCTCAAGTGAGGATGGGAATATTCTCTTGATATAGTTGGCAATGATTATATGGGTAGTTCATATACTCACCGAGTTGATCCCCCTTCTGTTTAGTAGCATATAATGTTTTTCTATAAGGATTTATAATATTGGTATATAATAATGTTGTAAATAAATTATTGAATAAATGATTTTCACCCATGGGGTTAGAGGTTTATTGGGTGTAATGATGAGGATGTAATTTAAAGGAACAATGAACATTGGGTTCATTTCTAATGATAGTTAATTTGGAAATTATTTATGGTTAATTAATGGTTAAATAATTAACTAACATTAAGTTCAAATGATAAAATGGAAATGAAGTAATGTATTAAATCTCTTTAAATGGTTGTTTGCATATAGGATACCAAGTCATAGTAGTGGTTGTTGAGAGTATGAGAGATGTTAGTTTCAGTTGAGTCTAAGACTAAGTTATACCCATAGTGTGGTTGTGAGTTATAGTATATTCATTAGTTTTTGTGTTTCTTTATTCTACTCTACTCTTCCAGTTATGGAAACTAAGACCCCAGGGAATATGGGCCATTGTGGTGTTTTCCCCAACATTCATGTGGGAGGATGGATGGAAGACTACCCCTTTTCACCCCGCTCTGTTCTCAAGGTAGTTACTTGTGCAGGTAGGCACAACAGTTAGTCATCCACATATATGTGTCTATAGGGTTGTAAGGGATTTTTGTTATTCACAGACATATATTATGGATATAGTTTCATATAGACTAGTATAGGCATTACATGTATAGGATATGATGTCTTCAGGATCCTTACTCGCCTTATGGTTTGTAATGGATTGAGGTTTAGTACTTGAAGTATGATACATGTTATGAGAGCTACGGTGGCTCCCAAAAACTACAAGGTTACTTTTCATAGTTAGACATGGTGGGTTTCTTGCATGAGGTGCATGTTGTGGGGCTTATCCAAGGTGTCTGTGGGAATGAATTTTTGGAGCGATATGCTTAGGACGTGTGACTAAAGGTAAAAGAGGAAAACTAGTAGGGAAGTAGTAGCGGGGTACCTTTTATATTCTCTATTATATTATATAAAATTTTATGTTATACATTGTGATAGTAGAAATGGTGAGAATGGGATATTACTATACCTATTTAGGTGATTATTTAGTTTTACTTGTTCGTCACTGTGCTTTTGCATGCTCTCATTTATTTTTCATGACAGGCTTCAGTGAGGATCCTACTCAGTATACTGTTATACTCAACCTATGTATATAAATTTTTTTTCATGTCAATGGGTGCTAGTTATAGATTTACTACTTTCTAATAGCTTGGGGTTTATGAAGCTATATGGGCTTTGTTGTTGCTATGGTTTTTTTCATTCTTCGGTGTATTTTTATTTTTTTTACATTCAGATGTAGTAGTTTTGCATGACATTATATATGTGTACTTGAGATTTCTTTTTTACAGTTTTCTGATATGGAGTTATTTGGTTTCTATCTTACCTCTATATTTCACATGAGTTCTCTTAAAGGGTATTGCCTCCCATTTGTGGGTTTACTATACCCCTGGTTCCAGTAAACAACTCGGGGCCTATTGGAGGCGGGACTCGGGGGGTCATTATAACGCTTCTCACATTGCCGGCCCAGGGGGGTAAACATTGTGGGGAGGGGTTGTGAGATAACTAATGATTATATGTGATATAAAATACATAATTAAATTTATTTAAATGAAATTTTCACAATCTGTTTTACATTCCATCCCATGAAAATTTATAAATGTGTTCATGTGTATGTGTGGAGTACTATCTCTACGAAACTAGGTGATTCTTTTTTCATCACTACATCACAACAATGAAATATATAAATATATTTATTAAATAATATTTCATATATGATATTTTTATCATTTAAAAAATATAAATTAATAATTTCCTTATTTTCATAATTATCATTGAATAATGATACATTACTTAATCATATGTACACCCTAACATCTCCACAATTATAACATAATTCAGTTTTATTGCAAATATTAATTCTTCTTCAAAAGTAGAATTGATATTTGAATATGATAATGATTTCATTATTAGTATAATGGTAATTATTGAATAATAAAACCTTTTTCCATAGTTAAACAATTTAATTCATTTTTGACAAACGTGGTAAATAAAATCCGATCATCTTAAGTGACATTTATTATTTTTATATTTTTGTTTATCATTGTAACAGATAAAAGAAATAAAAAAAATAAACATTAAAAGGATTCATATTAAATTAGGTAATTATATGGTTTTTATTTTTAAGGAATACAATTAATGTATGAGATGATTTATACTCAATGTATGCAGAAATAGAACATAAAACCTCATTTGCAATGTTTTATTAATATATTTGATATATCATTATTAACTATGTCCATGTTATTATAATCGATAAAAAGAAAGCCTTATTATTATTTAATGTATTATAATTATAAATTTTTAATATATATTCAATTTCATTATTATGTTTTTCAAAAGATAAATTTTTGTAGTTCTACATGGGGTATTTATTATAAAAATATTCTAAAAATGTTTCACATTAAAATATAAAAACTCAATTTAATATTCAATAAAATTATTAAATGATTAAAATTTTATGCTCATAAAATAATTTTAATGGAAATGTGTATGTCTCTATTCAATTTAATTCAATGGTATTAAAGAAATTATTTTTACAGAATTATTGATTATTTTTATAAATTTAAAAATAGTTCGATTTTAACATATAAGGGGAAAATGGGTTTTCAGAACACTATAACCATTATTTATTTTTTGAATAACATTAATATCATTCAGGTTTTCTCCAGATAAAAATGACTCCTAAATTTTTATGTGTATTTTGTTATTGGAAATGGATTTTAATAATAAAATATTATGTTGACATCTATCTTTTTCACATGTGTTTAAAAGAGTATTTCAATATTTTTTTGAGAAAAAATATCAGGATTAAAAGGTTGTATTAATTATGGGTCCCTGGATGGTTTTTATTGGATTTTTGAAATATTATAGCTCACTTGTGAGCTCTATATTGATCATATAATGGGATGATCCCTATCTGCGCTCAATAAAAATAGGTGAGATCGATTTAGCTAAGAAAATGTGTGAGAAACAATATAGATATAAAATTTATGGTGTAAGGATTGTTTTATTTGGATAAAAATTTCTGAATTCACAATTATAATTTTTCTAACTTGTAAGGATTATATGGAGATGACTTCTTAATGATCCAAACTGACATTTTTAGGAATCATAAAGAGATTTCATGGGAATAATTTTATTCTCCCATGTTGAGATAATGTTTTTTTAGAAATTATTTTAACTTTTATGAGTAAATAGTTATGTTTTAATGAATTATATTATCATTTTTTTCATGTTTTTCACTAGACTAATGGTTTTTATTTTTATTTTCCTTACTATGATATTGTTTATACCCAAACTTTTTAAAAAATTCATAAGGACTATGGTTTGGTAAATGAAAATAATATTTCATGTTCAATGTCATTAATATTTACCATGAATAGAAAATATGGTTTAATTATGTTTTTATATTGTTGTAAAAAGGGATACTAGGTAGTAATGTATACCTTTTAATTTTTTTTATTTAAAAGTTCTTGCCGATTTTTTTAAAACAGTAATAATAAAATAAAAATGGAAAGAAGAAATTAAATTCAACTATATAGTCATAAGAAAAAGTAATATTCCTGGATAGGTCCTTAAAATGCTGTTAATAATCTTTACAACTAACAATATAGTCATTTAATTTTGAAAACATGATTAGTATCAATAAAAAGGTTTTAATAACTCCAATTGAAATAGGAAAAATAAGTGTTGGACTAAAATAGAACAATTGTACCATATGAAACCCATTTTTAAAATATTAAAAGAGATATATAATCTATAGGATTATGAATTAATAAATCCCAATCTGAGATCCAATGGAAAATTCTTGAATGAGACCATTTTTAGTAGAAGTTCAAACATATCGAGATCACGACCACATCTATGCACACTAAATCCCCGAATGAAAGTCTCAATATCATGAAAATTTATCATAAGGAATTATATATTGTATTAATGGAATTTTAATGAATAATATAATGATAAAAATATTTATATTTTATAGAGTTATGAATATATTTCAATTTTATTTTTTTTACTTTATAAATGATTACATTGACAATTATATACATTATAAATTTCTTTTTTGGGAAATATTAAAATTCAATTGAGAAATTTATTTTCGATGAAATAATGGTGTTTTAATTATATACATTTTTAATGATTTTATATTTTAATTAATTTTTATCAAATATAAATGTTACAATATTTTTTATGAAGTCACAGATACAAATTAAATTGTTTCAAAATATATTATTATAGAAAAAACTGTGAATTTCTTGACAAAATTCACCTCTTATATTATAACTAAATATAAAAACATTTATAAAACCATTTACATTAATAGAATATATATTTTTAATCAAAACTTCTAAATTAACCGATGGTTTAATTTTCATAAATTTTGGCGACATTAATAGTTTTGGGTAAAAATTAAATACCATTTAAATATATGGTGTGTATTATTCCATTATATCGAACCAAAAATGATGTAATAAAATCTATGTTGTGTATCCACGACCAGATCTATTTTTTAACATTAAAATAACATGAATTTTTATTATTGTATTTATTTTTTAATTCCTTTATGTATTCTCCAAAACTATTAATTATTTTTAAGGCTTAAAATAATTTCACTGACAATACAACTCACCTTCACAAAAAGAAGGTTTATATTATAATTAATTCTTACATTTCATTAATAAAATAAAAAAATACAGACTACATGGGAATTATATTTTTCTAAAAACAGTGGTATGGTTAATGTTTTTGGTTATTCTATTTTGAAGTGTAAAAAATATATTTTGGAGAAATGATAATGAATTTTCCACGCATTTCCAATATCCACCCATCCAATCTCCAATTTAACATAAAAAATATTTAGGGATCATGTCCTTAATAAAACCACACATCCTTATAATCATATCATGGTACCCACTATAACTTTAAAATCATCATTCAATCTTTTGGTTTGATACTCTCAATGTTTTTTTTTTCCATTCTATTCTTTTTTTCATGACTATTTATTATCCTATACATTCAGTTTCTAATTACTAATGTTAGGAAATTTATTTAGATTTATCAATTACATCCAATTTTATTCCCAATTTATGAGATTCACTATTCTCTCTTATCATCCAAATTTATTATTTTTTAAGAGATGCCATTATGAAACCGAATTTCCACCGAAATTTTGCATTCCAAAACAATTGTGTAGTGAATACAATATCCAAATCCTACCACATTTAGTATACATTATAAATTTATAAATCATTGATATTAGACATACATCTATTTAGTCTATTATCATAGATCATGGAATACGATATGGTGAAAAATTAATAAATGTTGAATGATATAAGAGGCACACTTATGTGTGAGAATGAAAAAAAAGTGGCAACTATGACTAGAATTATATAGCTCTCCAATGGATTGCGTAATTATTAGTCTCATTTCTTGTTGGGATATGGATTGAACCTGATTACTTTCTGTGAATTTTTACATAATGATTTCATAGATGTTTTCCATGACTTATGCTCACTATGACGACTTTTATGTTGTTGTCTTATTTACCATGTTAAAATTTTCATGCTCTATCATGCATTAATATATATGTTCATTTTATTCCCCATTGATATGACTATTATATAACATGAATTACATTAATCCAAGAATATTCCCTTATTGGCATTTACAGTTCACCCCTTTCCTTTGACTTTCCCCATGTTATACCACATATTATTATTTGGATGAATGATAATGATGTTTCTAATAAATATGATGTTTTTATTTTTTAAATTTTATTATAATGTACGTAATTCCAATAAAAACTAAACTTATAAATCATTATGGTTGATATAAGATTTATTTTATTTAATAATCAATTTTATAATGTTTAATAAATAGTATGGTTTATATAGTTATTATAATAGGAAAATTTCTGTTATTTTTGTGTTCTGGATTAAATATGTTTGTAAATTTCATATGTATAATAACATTCATATAAAAACATCATTAAATTTTTTTACGTTTATATTATTTTTTTTTCTTAAAAATATATCCATTTCATGATTCTATATGTAGATGTGGTTTTGGAATGGTTCTACGTAGTGGTAACAACTCTGATAATGTGTTTCTGGATTGACTTGGTGTAACCTAGTACATAACAACGTGCATTACTACTCACCTATTTTGACACTCGTGTGGGATATAATTGGGTAAATTAATATGTTCATTATGAAACACTATTAATGGAACTACAAAAATTCCAATAAGAATTTATGTTATGAAATAGATTGTTTATAACATGTATGGAAACCTTGAAATATATTTTCATGGTGAATAAATGTATGTTATATGTTATTCCTTTAATGTCATTTGATTCCCCTATATGTATTTAATAGTTCAAAAATAATCTTCCATAGTTTTCCTTTTATACTAGAAAATTTCTAGAAATATGATGAATTTTTTAAAAAACTAATGTTAAAATAAATGTTATTAATGCTCAAATTTTATGAAAAACCCTATTGAAGAAATAATATCAAACATTATGATAATAGTATCTCAGCGGACTTAGGATATTAATAGAAAATAGAATCACGATAAGCTACCAATTATGACATGGAGAGAAAATTACGTTATTGAGTCATTAATGTTACAAAAGCATTGGAATTTCAATGGATCATCAGAAACATTAATCATGGTACAATAGATTAACTACATTAGAAATATCTTCACAATTCTCCAATGTTCAAAACAAGAGATGCTTCTAATGTATGTTTATCAAATGGATGAAGAATATTATTAGGGGTGGGGATTGATAAAAAATAAAACACATAGGGAGAAGAAAAAATCTATGGAAAGGAATAAATTTCATAAAATGATCATTAAAAGTATTTTAATTTCACTCTCAAACATAATTGAGAATGAAATTTCACTCTTTCAATAAAAAATAACATAGAACTATTAGGGTGTGTGAATAAAAGGGAACAATTCTTGGATAATTCACCACTATAATTTTCATTACCCTCAAATTCAATGTTGAGTGCCTACTTAGTGGGCTAAAACATAGTATTTGAACATTTATATTGATCCATGATATTGATAGATATGAAGAAATTGTATGATGTACCATCAAATTTGTACTGGAGATTAATGAGCCTCAAAGGAAACAAAGGGATAAAAATACTAAATTTTGTTTAATTATGGTGGTCTGATGGAGAAACATAATAGTTAAAAAAATTCATAATCCATCTTTTCAATGGTGGGGAATTAATCACCCAAAAATTGAATATGGGGAATAAAAAAAATCCCTTTGGATGAAAGGGAACCTAGCAAGTGATTATCGAGAAGAGAAACCCAATAATATAATAGTGGAATGAAATAGTTAAGTCAACCCTTAGTGTATTATATATACATACAACTACATGTAATGAATGAAAATTTCAAACAAATGCACTAATATAAGTTTTTGTGGAGACAAAAAACAACATCCAAGGAAGAAAGGATGAGATTTTTCAATCACAACTACTTTGGTGGATCACAGAAACAAAGTGGTGATATTTATACTAGTTACTTAATAAAGAATATCCAAAATTATCTTTGATTATATTTTTATTCATGCATTCATATCAAGTATTTTTTTTGAACTATTCAAACACTGCTACAATGCATTGATGTAGAGCTATTGGTGAAAATGTAAAATGAGGAAATTATTCCATCACATGTATTTGACTCCTCCCTTATAACAATTTGTTGCATCACCATCCCAATGAACCATATCATACTACCTTTAGTATAATTTGATGCATTTGGGGTATTTATTTTCTATCCCTATATAGATTGAACATAAATTTCCATGACAATGAAAGCACTCTCCGTATTCTATACTATTATTTAGTTCTATATATCTCCATTAAAGGTGATGAATATTCTATTGAACCAAAAAAATCAATTACGGAATCTATATCTCTATGAGAATGTTTATGAAGATAAAATGATCTAGCCTATGAAAAATTTAATCCAAGAAGACATCACCATTGTTTGTGAATATGATAATGTGTTTCATGAGGAATTACATTGTTTTTTGCCAAAAATAGATATAATTATCAATTTAGATTAACTTAGTGTGATCCCATTTTCCCTGATCTATATAGAAAGGTATTTTGGAACATGATGAGCTAAATAATCAAATACAAGACAATCTAGATAAAGGGTTCAAATTCCCAAGTGCTTCCCCATGGGATGCACCAGTCCTCTTCATCATGGAGAAAAATGGGTCAATTATCCCTTACTATGATTAACATTATATCAACAAGAACATGATAAAGATCAAGTATCATCTACCATAGATTTCTGAATTTTTCAATCAGATATGTAGTGAACAATACTTATATAAGGGTTTTTTTCTATCGATATATTTTGATTTTTGGGTGAATAAAGAGGATATCTCCAATAATGCTTTTCATATAAGGCACATGAAATGTGATTTCATAGTAATTCCACTAAAACACCATAACAATCTTGAAATAATCAGTGAAAATATGGATAAAGTTATTGTAAATTACTTGGAGATATTTTTTGTAGTCTTGATTGATGATATTATAATATACACCAAAATAATGGAGGAGCATTAGAAGCATCTCATAACTGAGAAAAAGAACATACGATAGGAGAATATTTGTTCAATATCCAATAAATGTGTGTTCATATTGAAGATAGTTTTGTTTTTGGGGAAGATCATATTAAGAAATGGGTTATATGTTGAGCCTTCACAAATAAATCATTTGAATGTTGTTTGAGGTAAACATATGTGATTTATATTATTGTTTTCTATTTATTATTTGGGTATGATCATCGATTTCAAAGAAATTTAAAATCATTGTAAAACCCTATAACCTATATTAATCATAAGGGAGTTGTGTTTTAATTGAATGATGAATGTGAAGGGAGATTCTTTGATTTGAAAAGGGGTATTATCATGAAAAATGTTCTCAAACTACTTAGAAGTGGATAAATTTTCATGGTATGCATTAATTATTCAAAAAGGTATTAGGTTTTGGGTAATAGTTGAATGAAAAAGGGATAGATTATGCTTCAAGGATGCCTAATGTTCACAAACAGATCAACCGACTTCATTATCTAGAGTTGTCTCTAGTAATATTCGCTGTGAAAATCCGGTGGAATTATTTCATTAGGGGAAGTATGAGATATATAAAAATCACAAAATACTCAATATATATTCAAATATAAATAGAAGAATATGTTCTAATGATTATTGTTATAGATAATTAGAAAATACGATCCCTCAATCATCTAAAATCCTAAAAAAATTAATAAAGTTTCAGACTCTCTAAGAAGAAATTATTAATAAATTATTTCATTGATGATAATTACGTGTGATCTTATCTTCTTATATTTGATGAAGATTAACATTGGAATCATAATAGAAGTAAAATAATCAATAATTTCTCAAATTATTTGTCAATTATCCCTTCTATAATGATAATGGATTCTCATGTAAATGATGAGGGAACATGGAAGAATCTAGCAGCTATATTAATAGGTAAATCCTTAGACTTCAATGTTAATTAAGTATACGTTTTTATAATTGGGTTAGGAAAATGAATACCATCAAACCTTTGTTAAATATTGATATGTTGGATGATGCACATAGATCAAAACATTTCTATCCACCCATGAACCACAATGACATTTCGATATCTCTTATAACACAATTGGTTAATGAATATGAAGAATGATATCAAATAATAAACATGAAGATGTCTAGCATGTCATCAAGTGAAAAAAAATTAAAAAATTCACGGTCATGATATAAGAATTACCCAAAGCTACTTGGAAATATTAAAATATCACAGTAGACATTGTGAGTGGTATTTTGAAGACAAAAAAAAGATTAATGATATATGAATTATGTTAGACATTCTTATAGGACTACGCACATCATTGTGATTCAAGAGGATTTCTTATCTGATCAACATGAATCAATATAAATTAATGAAGTGGTGAAGATGCATGGTGTACCAAAAACAATTACATTTGATCGAGATCAAATAATCACATCTATATTCTAATATAATCAATCAATTTCTCTAAATAATGATTTAAACATCAGAATTGCTTATCAAAATCATACTGAATACCAATCTGAGAAAACTATCTTGACAATTGAAGAAATGTAAAAATAATCTCAATTTACATTCTAGGAGGTTGAGATAAACATATTACTCTAGTCGATCTCTCTCACAACATCATTTTCACTCAAGATTCCAAAAGTCTACCTATGATGCCCTTTATGGGAAGAGGTTCAAACCACAAGAATTCTGGGATGATGTTGCGGAATGAAAATGGCTATGTCTTGAAATGGTCATGGAAATGGAGTGAGAGGATAAAACCAATAAATATAACATCAAGTATACTAATAGTCGAACGAAGAGAGATGATGCCTATCAAGATGAGACAGAGTGTTTTATGTTAGAGACATTGTATTCCTCCATGTATCTCCATGGATGAAATTTATGATATATGGAATAAAGGTAAATCATATTCTAAAATTCATTGGTCCCATTGAGATCCATGACTTCATTAGAGTGATGGCCCACCGTCTTACACTCCCACCTGTGATATATCATGCAATTGATTTAATCCATCTATAATTCTTGAGAAAATACATACCAGACACCTCACATGTAACCAATATAGAGGTGTTACAATAGTTGAAAGGTATTTACTATGAGGATTAGCCTGTGAAAAAATTAGATCATAGAGACAATGATCCATGCAATAAGAATATTCCGCTTGTCATAGTATTGTGGAGTAACCACATGTTTCAATAACTGATGTGGGAACAGGAGGGGGTGATGAAACAGAGTTACCATTATCAATTTTAATCTTTTAGTAGAAAACTTTAAGCCAAATATCTCTTAAGGGATGAATATTGTAACATCCTGAACTATTATAAATTAAATTACACTTTTGATTTAATTAAATGTCATAAGAGCAATATGGTTATAGAAAAAACATGAAATTATTTAGTTTAATAATATCCAATTATATTGTAATTACTATTATGAGTCGTTAACATTTTTAATATTGCATTTGATCAATGATCACATGATTGGTATCAATATTGGGTTTTGAAAAATCCAATTAACACAAAAAGTGATATAATAGCCTCAACCAGTAGAATCATATCATATGATGACTTTCTATCAAAAAAATAATCGAGATATAATCTATAGGATGTCACCTTGACCATGAAAATTTTAGGGTCCAAAAACTTATGAGTGAGTGAAACCGTTTATGGAATATGTTCAAGCCCATTAAGATCATGATCCAAACCATTTATGTCAAACTAGATAATGAAAGTCCATCCACCACTAACCTTAATCATAGAGATTTTGTAGGTTTATTAATGAGATATTTATCAATACCCTAATACTATAAATGTTTATTTTTTCTATAATGATTAAAATTATATTTAATTGTTACATTATAAATGATTTTGAATTATATTCAATAAAACAAAAATTTAATTTTTGATTAATATTCACCTTCATTTATTGAATTTTTTTTAATGATTTTATAATGATTTTAAATTATTAATATTTTAATAAAAATTATTATTAATTATTTTTTATTAAATATAAATTGTCATATATTTTTTATAAAGTCAAATATACTTTCTAATGGTTCAAAAACATTTATTGTCAAATAAATTCTGCAGTTCTAAATAAATGTCGACTCTGAAATTAAATTAAAATTTAATATATATAAAAATTTTAAATATTTAAAATAAATATTTTTTTTTAATTATAATGGAAATATTATCCAAGTGTGATTTTTTCATAATATTCTAAGACTATCTAAATTTTAATTTAAAATTATAGACTGTATAAGTATACATTGTGTATTATGACATCATAATGACCTAAAAATTATGTTATAAATTACATAATGGGTATCCACGACCTAATATATGTTTAAATTTTAATATAATATTATTTTATGTCTATTCGATTAATTCTATATAAACATTATGAATCCTCTAAAAGAATTAATATATTTTACAGTTTTGAAATCATTTCATTAAGAGTATGACATGAATCCCCATAAGAAAGGGTAATATTTTAATATGGTTAGCCATTTTAGAAATGATATAATTAAAATCACCTCTATTTTTTTAGAAACTATGGGAAAAACCATGGTAATATTTTTGGTTTTTTTATTTTATTACATAGGGACCAACACCTATGTTTGTGAAATGATAATGAATTCCCAACTAATTTCCTATGTAAACCCACCAAATGTATCATTTTTCTTCACTCAGAACCCCTGAATCACATCCTTACTCTGAACTCCCCTCTCAATAATCCTTCCATGGTTCCCCAAAATATCAAGTGTCCCATTTCATTATCTAGGTTTCATACTATCATGGTAGGGGTTCCTTCATTTATCTTCATTATTCAATCTTTTTTATTATATTATTCCTTCTATATCCAATTCATAACGTTCATATATGTATAAAAATGTCCATATTACATCTCTTTCTATATTGAAATTTTGAAAGACCCATTTTTGTCTTTTATTGATTTATGATTTTTTTGTGTCATTATTATGCGGTCAAAATTTCACTATAATTTTCCTTTGAAAAACAATTGTGTAGTGAATACCATACCCATTTGATGTGAAGGGATTTAAAAATTATACACTTATTCTTGTTTCATAAGTAAAATATGTGTTTTTTTACAAAATCATTTTTCATTGAATAAATAATGGTTATAAATGAATTAATTTTGAATTATCCATGTGGCATTTTTAAGATTGGGATTGACATGAATGTGATGAGTACACACAAAATTATGTAATTATCTAATACATTGGGTTATGTTATCTCTCATTGGATGTCATAATGGGACATGGAGTGTACCAAACTCTTTTATATGAATTTTGCCATCATAATTTCATCTAATTTAACATTAATATATGTTTATGTTGTAGTGTTTTATGTTTCATCCAAATTTCCCATGTTATGATTATCAGGAAATATATGGTATTATAATTCTTGTTTCTTTGATTCCCCATTGATATTTCCATTTTATAACTTATATTAACAGATATCATTATTATTATGTTACTAGGATTTATAGTTCAACCCTTTCTTATTTTCCCCTTGTTATCCCACATATTTTTATGTGCATGCATGCTCAAAATGTTTTAAAAAAAGATGACCTTTTTATTATTTTATGTTGTAACATAATTTACGTAATTCAAAAATGAAACTAGTGTTATTGATCATTAGGGATTCAATATGTGTAATTTTTTTAGTAAATCAGTTATTAATGTGTAATAAAGAGAAGGGTGGTTATAAGAATATGTTGGAGAATTAGTTGATTTTTTTAAGAACACTATATCTAAATTATTTCCATGTTAGTAGAGACAATGATTAAAATTCCTAAATTTCACTGTTATTTTAATATGATTTCACCTTTTGTGATGGACCACATTTTTTGCTTTTTGATTTCATATGAAATTTCCTCTTCAAAATAATATAATAATGTGTTATATGAATCATATTTATCATGTAGGTTTCATTTGACATATATAATGCTTGAGTGTGGTTTTTATAGAGAAATATGAATTAGTAGAATAGGTTCTAATTATATAGAATGCATGTGAAAATATCATATAATGATGAAATAATTCCATATGAACCCCCATTCATGTTTACTTATTATATAATTCATGTAATACTATGGTTTTGTGTTTATGCATGGTGATGATGATGAGAATGAAATTAGTGTATCCCCTTTTTGAAAATATGGTGTAGTGTTCAATGTTTGATTATTTTTAGAGTTAAACTCCTTATATATAAACATTGTTATTGTAGCCTTTGAATGATCTTGTTATGTAGGGTGAAACTATATTCTTTATTGAGTTTTACAAATCCATTAAATTTGGATTTTTGTTAAAATAACCTGGAAATAATAGATTATCAATGATGTTGGATTAATGTTGTAGTCTCTATGGAAAATTTGTTGGATGTTACTAGATGAAATTATGTTGTTTTGTGAAACCTCTTGGAATTTTGTGGTGATTTTTGTGATATTCATTAGGGAAATTAAAACATGAATCTCATTAACATAAATTCATTGCTCCGGTTAAATAAATGTAACATAACAGACGTATTCGTTTTGCAAATAATTTCATGGTTAGTTCATGAGAGGTGGTATTCGTTGATGATAACTAATATTCATGTTAATGTCTTATTAAAGGACATTTGTTATTATTGAACGCTTACATGAAACAATGGTGTATATATCCCCAAGAGTTATAGTACTCATGATAGAAGGTTGATATTTAGACTGAATTGACAGTTTTTTTGTTGGGGGGAAAGTCTTCAGGATTCAGTTCTCATTATTTTATAACATTGTTGTAATTGGATTTTGAGTGATGATACTAGGTGGTCTGACCAATAAGGGATAGGTCGTGAAAAAATAGTGGCAGGAGATAAAGACATTGTAAACGGTGTTGTATGAAGAAACTTGATATTAATGAGTCACCTTTCTAAAAGGATCACTGGGGATTCTTGTTTATATTTTTATTCAAGACATTTAATGTCTGGAAAGCTAAATAATGTGCGATATTTGGACATAATGTTCAAAAATAATATGGGAAATAAATTTTATGGATTATTTTATTTTTTTCCCATCGGGGAAAACCCAAAATCTGTGACCATTCTTGAATACAGACACAAATACAGTAGAATGAATCAATAGAGAAAGATTTTTCCTTTAAAATTGATAATGTAGTGATTATGTTGAGGAACCTAAAAAAATATGTAATTGTATATCCCTGATTAATTTTTTTAGGGTGACCAATAATACTAGAAACTGATGTGTTCAATATAAATCTCATGGAATAGGTTATCCAAGAGTTGTGTTTGCATATAAATGGCAATATCTAAGAAGATGAGATCATTCATGTACATGGGTACTAATGTGTAGTCATCAAGAGTTTGAAATCTAATAGAACATTCATTGTTCAATGTAGTGGAATGGGTGAGGGTATGAGTCCTTTCGAGTTCATATGTTACGACCCAAGAAAATGTTTCTATAGGACTTTATTCATATCAATAATGAATCAACAAATGTAGTGGGATATGTTTTGACAAATATACATAATCCTAGACCATGGTGTGCATCATCAAAATTGGATATGAATATAAAATCAAATTTTTTCATTGCATTTAGATATGGACAAGCTAGGGGATATGAAAACAAAAATAAATGATATGAGGTCATGAGAAGGTTATTTTTTGTAGTTAATAAGAATGGACTGTTGTGATTGAATCTATTATGGGAATGGTCGTTATATTGTATAATAATTGTCATTTGATGATCGGGATAGATCCATTAGGTCTATGTTTAAATGACCTAAGTATAGTTGGTTCTGTATATTATGCCTTATTTCATACTCATATATTTCATTAGATAGAATCTATATGTGGCACATGTATTTGGGATGATAATTGAGGTGAAATAGGATGGATTCAAATTATTAGTGGATTGAATCAGTGTTGAGAGTCATAGGGATGATGTAAGAGGTTAGAGAATCAATTATATAAGACATTTTAGATGTAATTTCAAACATAAATAATGATTTCTAATCTATATATCAATGACTCTGACATTAATGAATTGATATCAGTGTATTTTTAGTGTTTTTTTGTTTCATTCTTGTTACATTTGTTAGAAAATATTTGGATTTGTACTAAATAGAATTTCCATGTGAATATAAATATGATGTGTCAGATTCAAATCCAAATTATCTTATCATGTACGATTGAATTGTTTATGAAGTATTCAATACTGTACAATAAATTTAGTCATTAATGGGTTGTGATGGATGATAAGAAATCATTATTTTTATTTAGAAGCATGGAATGGTTTTGAAAATGACTTTAAACCAATGTCTTATGCAGAATCGAGCATGAAGAAAAATAAAAAGCATAGGTTTATTATTTTACTGTTGATATATTTTCCATATAATGATTCCTATAGTGGGATAAAATTAAATATTTGAGAATAAATAGATATGTAAATGATGATTTATCCATATCAATAGTTGGGGTGATCGTGATCTCGATGTTTATTAATAGGGAGATTTTGGATTGACCTCCTGTTTTTAGGCATGAAATCATTCAACGATTAAATGATGGGTGTTAAAGAGTGATTAAATTATTAAGTTAGGGTATTGGATAACTATAATGGAAAACAGTTTTATCCTTATGAATGACGATTGAGGAAGTTCAATAGATGTGATTGGAAATATACCACAATATCATGAGGATGATAAACACTATTGTGGGGGGACTGTAATGTCCGAAGATATTATATATAATGTAATTTGGAGGAATTTTTGTTTTTTCTACAGTGGGTAGTTTTATTAGTGAATTGTAAAATATAATGAGTTTTAGAACATCTAAAAATCCATGTAGATGCTCTTTAGACTTGAAATACATCACTATGGCAGAAACAAACAAAGCAAAAGGATTCGGTCTAGGCCTACCTGGCCTGGAAACTAAAGCTTCACCAGTGAATTAGTAACCCACAAATTATTTTTAATTATATAGGATGAAACCTGAATTTCTATTAGTACTCACTAGCTAGCTGATGATACAAGAAAATATGACTTGGGAGTCAAACAATTAGCATATACCAGCTTGTTAGTGAGGATTTCAGTGATCATACTTCCTAGTAGTAATCATTATATTCATGGTGGATAACAAATGCAATGGTAGTGGGAGTGTGATGAATGGATTAATTAATTGATATTTCAAATATTTAGCAATTGAATAACCCTCACTATTTAATTACATGTTTAAAGTTTTGAGCAAAATTTGGGCACGTTATTCTATATCTGACCCAACAAGATAACCCATTAAACTATGGTGTATCTAGATTATAATAATATTAAAATCTAGGTCTAATTATTTTTAATCATTTATAATGGAAAATGACTTCCTTTTATGATTATGAAACAATACGTCATCCAGTGTGGATAGATTTTCCTAGAAAGTCCTAGAATACATGGTGATTTAACATCATAAATCTATTATATCCTCATATCCTCCTCACCTTGATCATTGATTGATTATTAGTTTTAATTAATTATAAAAATGGATTATAGATCTACAAGATGTTTTTGTAATTTGGTGAGATATATGTGATTTGGATCAAAATGGACAATGTATTTTTCTTGATAATGAACAGATGCCTTTGAAATGAATTTCATTTCATGTATTTTCCTATATGACTTTTAGCTCATATTTTTTTCTAAAATTTAGATACATTAGAAAAATATAATATAATTTGTTTGGTTAATTTTCACATCAAAGAATAAGATGTGCACCCTGAGAGGCTAAAATACATTAGAAATCGATATATCCAAGGTATGTTGTTTGTTTTCTTTCTCTTAAATGATCTAATTTAATTTATAAAATTGAACATCATCTAGTTTATTCAAAATGGGTATATTTCTAGAATGATATTTTAATGGATATTATAGACTGTGGATTTGTGATTGGTTGAGGTTCTACCTAGGATGTGATATTTAGTAAGTCATTTTAGTTATATTATGTTTACCATTGAATATGTCCTCATGTGATAATTACATTGATAATAATTTTTGTATTCCTAATAAATTTTAATTATTAGGTATGAGTAGATACATAAAGTTTTTTAAAGAGGCTGAAAAAACTCAAACAATATGTAAACATTTTATAGTATTTTTTGGAGTATAATTTTTTTGATGTATTTGAAACTATATACATTATTATTATTCTTCATTGATGGGTTTCTAGCATTTTTTATAAATATAAATACCATTAAGAATAACCATAATTCATTAGTGTGTTAGTAAACCATGTATAATTAATAGTTAACCATCCACAATCATTTTTTAATTGGTGGAAATATTCCAAGTGATTAATTAATGATCATTTAAACATAATTAATTTGAGTAACACTACCAAATGTAACGTAAACAAG
This sequence comes from Viscum album, assembly GCA_963277665.1. Lineage (NCBI taxonomy): Eukaryota > Viridiplantae > Streptophyta > Magnoliopsida > Santalales > Viscaceae > Viscum > Viscum album. The sequence continues at coordinate 1,554,070,955 of OY728165.1, forward strand.
GACAATGGTCAATGAATTAACCTGTTTCACAAGATTTATGTTAGATGAAAAAATCATTAATGACCACAATTGTGTTCATATATTAGAAGGATAGATTAGGGTGTGAGGTTGTGAGGTTGTGTTATATGAGACCTAGAGAATTTGAGATAATGTTTGATGATTTATTGCACGAATATGTTTTTTTATACAAATAAAACATGAATGACCATGATCACTTATGTAGAAACTATAACCAATGATGATATATAATAGTCTATTTATATTTATTGTCTTATATCATATAGGTGATTAATGTGTTTACATATCGTGTTTAACCACGAATGTTAGTGATCATATGTTGGAATTATTTTATCCAATATAAATGACATATGATTCTTATTTTCCCGGAGTATCAAAGTGTACATTGATAACTAGAATTATGTTGATTATATAGTATTATATTTCCACTTATAGATCATGATTAATTTTTTTGTGATACCATTATATTAATTATACAATTTTATGTAATATCATGGATATGGGCGAATTTCAATGGTACACCAAACACATGGGTTTTTGTGTTTTAAATTTCCCTTATTGGGTAGTGAGAAGAACATTTGAAAATGACCATGAATGTTCTATAAATAAGGGAGGTTAATGATAACGATGATGCCTAGATCATGGATGAAAAATTTTCAGGGTGGCTTTTTCTATGGCCACAATAAGGGAATAAACAATTTATGAAAACTAGGACTCTTAACCTATGATAGAACTGAGATACAATGACCATGTAGTCAGATATAACTAGATTCCAAGAGAAGACTATGGGAAATGTTACCCTAATACCATGTGGGATAGAGTTTTTTATTTCTTTTAGTTACCTCTAACACCATGATTAGGAATATCATTACAGAATATAGATAAAGAATCTATGATAATTTTTTGTGGTCTCTTGATATTAACACTATAAATCATTACACGGTTGTATATTTCATTTGTGTATGTGGTTATTATGTGATGTTTTTATTTTATTTATATATTTAATTATTAATTTATATTGATCATATCACATTATCATACACTCCATTTAATGGTTTGTTAATTTTTTGGTGGTTTCATTTTAATTTGTACCAAGACCCTATTCGTTCATCTATGAAACACATTTAAATAATGAGGAACAAAAGTTTTCTTATACATAATATTATAAGGCCTGAGTTTTCTCATTTACTATCATAGACCTCTAATAGTGTGGAGACTAGGATGAGGTGAGGATTAGACTTGGTTAAGAACTTTATATTTTTGTTATTTCAATATTGGACATGTGATCAGATTTGTGGGTGATCGTGGCCCCATACATTGTTCAAAAAATTGAGATTATTGTTTTGACATTCATTCATTATATAAGATATGTTCATATTTATCAATATACTCTTTTTGTATATTGATAAAATTTTGGTTATAAATATCACTTTTTAAATTCTTATTGAGAATATTTTCTCCCAAATATTTAATTTTTACCTTCACTTATATTCTATATCCACATTCATATATAGTGGTGTGCATTTGGTAATGTGAAAATTTATCTTATACAAAGTGATTCTAATCCAGATGTTACATTTTAGAATCTTCTTCATTGATTTGATCTATTATGTAGTCCCGAAATATTCACTATGTATTGATATAACTTTATATATAGGGATTTAATTAAACTTTCCTTTGTTTTACACCCATTTTTATGTTCCATAATCATTTGAATAATGTTTTCCAGTGTATATTTATTTGCTGATTAAATTTACCATGTAATTTTAAACTAAATTACAATCGATGTAATCATAAATGAAAACAGATGTAAATAATTGAATGAATCTAGTTGACATATTGACCCTGATATATCATGATACCAATAATTGGATAATAGGTTTTAAATAGTTGAAAGGGTTGTATGAATTATATAGATGAATGACAAATTGAATTTCTAAATCCATGATGTTAGAAACATAATTAAAATTTTAATAAATTTATTATTAATTTAATAGAATTTCTCTGTGGATCCCCCAATTATGAATTTTACATTCATGTGACTATTGTTATGTTTAAAATAACATCCTTCTATGATATGAAAAATTCAATCATAAAATGATAATTATAAAAAGAAATTATAAACTCTGGTTTATAGAATATTTAGGAATTTTATAATTTGAATTGATGACTTAGGAAATGATGTGACATTGTATAGGGGGTTGAAAAATATAAAATGTTGAATTTACTGATGGATTTAAATTTAAAATGATGATTTATTAGTATGGTAATATTAAAATTGTAAAAATAAAATAATCTAATGAATTTTTCTTTCTTATCATTCATCAAATAGTGGAAACTACCTATATGATGTTGTGAAAAACATATACAAGGAGGATGTGAGATCTACGCTAAGGGTGTCCATGAATACTTATATTAATATTGGTTGTGAAAAATCCCCAAGATGAGGTCATGATACATACATTGAGAACACATTTATGTGTGGTTTTTAAAACATAAATTTTGGGAGTTTCTAAAAACAACCCATGGGGATGTCATGATTCATATACGTAAAAAAATAGAATGAATGGTTTTGATAATATTTTTTAATGGTATCATTGATTTAATATAAGACATCCCAAAACCAAGATATGTTTTAAAGGGTGTTCAGGGTCACAAAACAATGGATTGATAGTGGTATATTTAGATCCTGAATGTCAAGGTAGAGCACAAGAAATTATAGTTATTTTGATGTTATTGATTTAATGTATTAAGTATTATTAATATGAAAATTATTAAACACATGAGTGATATTTTATTTTAGATTAGTTATATTTAGGTATATTTTTTGTGGTGGATGACTGAGTTTTACTGACACCTTATTCAGGCACCCAAAACACCTAGATTCCTGAGAATATATCCCTATTCAATCAAAAGATGTATGTTGATGGAAATGTACCATTTAATTTTGATGGTTGTATTACAAGGATGATGTTTGGGATGATGAGACTTATCTATACTTGAAACAAGTTAAGGATTATATTTTTTAAAAAATATAGTTTCCTCAAGGTTTGATCTTCCCATGGGTATATCACTAATTATAAGGGTAATGATCATTTTTTTCACATGTGATGATGTCTTCATTTACCTACACATGTATTTATTTTATTTTTAACATAGATTTTATATATGTTTGGTTTTTATTTGATTTTATTCTACTCAAACATTTTTGCTATAGTCTCCCCACATCCTGATTACACTATCACCACTATTCAAAAACATCTACCATGCCAGATGGTGGGAATGATGTTATGTGGTTACAATGGTTTGTGGAACTGATTGAGTGGAACAAGATATGGGATATTAAACATGTCACACTTCATACCACTCCTCAAAAATATTGGAAAGATTTACAATATGACAACATATTTCATGTTCTATCAATTATAATTGGATGGAACCATTTGAAAACAAATTACTGATTCTTATAAACTTTTAAATTTTTAAAATAAGATTAATAGGGACCCAAACCTTTAACCACATTGAGTTATGCACCAAATATGTAATCATATATCTCTGTATAAAACATACATAAAATTGAATTAATTTATGATTGATATTTTTTAATGAAATAAAAAAATATTATTTTGGAAGGAGGGGTATGATTACCCTGAATTCAAAAAAACTTCTATCTATAATTAAACCTTAATAATTTATTCTTCCAACAATTTTTAATTTTAATTTAAATGTGCTTTCTCGATATGAAATATTTAGATTTAGATTTAGATTTTTCTAAATTATTTAATAGTATAACTGTTAAATAAAAGATATAATTTAAATGATGTATCATCACATTTTGATTCATCTGAAAACTCTAACAACAAATATACATTAGTGTTATATACATGTATAAAATATACCCATGGTGATTCACATACTATTAACTGATATTGACATGATTGAATTATTTTGAAACTCTATGGTCCATGTGGTGTGGTCATGGTAGCGGTGGTTGTGGTGGGGTGTCTTAGGTCACCGATCTTTCCTCTATCGATACATATTTATAAATTATATTTAAAATAAATATTTAAAAATATTTTAAATGAAATATTATAAAATAAATGAAAATAAATTTAGAATGATGAATTTTAAGGACAAATATTAGATCAACACTCCTACATTTAGTTGGGTCACCTTAAATTTACCTATTACAATTTAGGACACATAATAGTGTAAAATGTGTTAATATAACATATTAGATACATAATATCCTTTTTATTGACATATATAATCATTATAGTGGATTTGAAAAAAAATCACCTAATTGAAACAATGTTACTCGAGATACATTATCCTCATGAAATCTTTGATAATTGATATATTTAATATGATAATTTTTTAATTGAGGGACTATGTTTATGAATTATATATTATTTAATGATAATACATATTTAGTATTCAAATTATTGTGATTAAATTCATTTTTTATCACATGTTTTATGCAGTCAATGCATTTTGAATCTTTATAATGAGGTCAATTCATAATATTCAAAATACAAAAATATTCAAAAAGATCCATCAATATAATTTATATATTAAAATAATTATATATAAATTAATTGATAAATAAAATATTATATTACTCTTTTATGATCATTTATATAAGAAATTATATGATTTAAATATTATAAAATTCTAATAATTATTATAAAAAATGATAGTATTTGAAATAAAAAACCAAAATAATTTTTAAAAAAATTATGGTATTGAGGTCAAAATTAATAATTCCAAATTTTTTAAATATGATCTAATGAGAAATAAAATTTTTCAAAAAATTAATTATAAATAATTCATGATTTATTAGTCCATGTATTGAAATTTAAAATTAAAACTATGTTGGCATATTTAGTATCAGCTAATAGATTTTATGATATATGGATAATTGTTAGAAATAATTTCTAGTAGCTATTAATGTAATTCAATTATAAGGAAATGATTATCTACTTATTTATGCGTTGACAATGGGTAGTTATTAATTTTAACAGTAATTATAGATGTATTTGTTCCTCTTTTTTAGAATTTTAAATATATTACTCTACATATGAAGTGTTGGATATATGATTGAGGATAATAAATAAAATTCATATCAAATAAATTAAAAAATTTAGATGCCCAAATTGATATATGAAATTATTTTTGTACTATAAACTATTTATTTTAAAATGATGAATAGAATTGCAGGTTATATTTACTATTTCAGGAAAAAAACATTTATTCTTTAGATAACTAGATTATTAAATATTATACAGAAGAAACATATGGACATGTGGAAATAAAAAGTTTCTAGACCAACATTTAAAAAATGAATTAATTGTTTCAAAATACCAAATCATAACCATATATTACACTACTATTTATATGAATGATTGATATAGAAAAAATTTAAGTATAATGGTTTCCAATAATTGAATTATTTTAGAGATAAATATATATACATGATTATTTAATTATATAAATAATATTCCTAGAATGATCACTAAATAAATAAATAGTCATTAACTTTGTCCAATAATACCAATATACTAAAATAAACCCCTTAGAATAATGATTTATAAGAACAAACCTATATTACAGAAAAATGACCACATATAAGAAATCATTGTCATTCATTGACTATGATTAAATTTAGACAGTTCATTCACTTATAATATATAAGATTCAAATGTATTTTTAATAAAATAGGTTCAATATTCGAGGAAATGAGTAATTAAATACTATCTTATATATCATTCAATAATTAAAAAAATATTTAATCGACATTATTGTTAAATATTAAATGAAAAAAATATTAAGCAATTTATGATATTAGAATTATATAATCTTCCTCTCAAATGGAGAGTTTCCTTATTATAAGAGAAAATAACTTATAAAATATTGTAAATAATAATCTAAAAAAACTAAACAATCTATATTTTTTTTGAATATATCAACCTTATTTTAAATATTATTCTTAAAAATACACTCCTAAATTAATCTTTTTTGATTTATCTTCCCAATTGAATGATATCAATAAAATATTACTTTTAAAAAAACCTTAAATCATTTCATTTTATAAATTTAATAAAACATAACATTTTAAAAGTTGAAAATTTCATATAACATCATATATTTGATAGGGTAGTAAATTCTGTGAATCCCAAATATAATGAGAAATATTAGAATTTATATAGTCGTGTCATAATATATAGACACATGAATAAATGGGAATTTGATATAACATTCATTAGAATGGTAAAAAAATTTCAAATCATAACTGTAAATGTAATATTAATCTGAATTAATGAGTTACATACTAATTATGAAAATATAACATTACAAAAACCTATATTCATTAATGAATGAGTATAATGAAGGAATTAGTTCCACTTGTACTATAATATGATAATTTTGAATGTTAAATAATTATGAGATATTATATTGTTGAAGAGTATATATTTATATTCATTGTGGGATATTTTTTTTAATAACATATCACAATTTTTCTTATTATTATTTATAATTGGGTGAAATAATTATTTATTAATATAATGAATTTTGTGTGATGTTTTATTAACGTACATAATATATCCTATTGACGAATAAATCATGCCATTTTCCATTTTTCTATAATCTTAATCAAATAATGGTACCACCTTTATTTTATATAGTGGTATTTATATGGAAAAAAATATCATTGGATTTTATTTATTAATATGATTGTATATATTAATGTGATATATTTTTATTTTAATTCTGCTATTGTACAAAGTATATCTCAGACCATGGAACTTTGAGGGGGTTTAAAACATTGTATTCTGATTTTAACTCTTCTGTAATGGCTTGCAAGGAAATATAAATTTGGTTACATTACTAGGATATATACTATACTTATATTATATAAATGAAATAAAATAAAGTTATCTTTTTTACTTATATAAACAAATTATATTCATCAAATATCATTTGAGATAATCATTTCTAATGCGTTTAGATTATTTATTTCATTTAAATTATTCTTATTTCGTTAATACCCAGAAGTGTATGAGTGCTACCCTATTATTGATTTTAAATATAATTGGCCTTTCACCTAATTTATATTAGTATTTTAATAATATCGGTACATTATACATTATTATATGATGATTTTTTACAAGAAATGGTATCAAATGAATGAATTAATGTATATATAATATAAAAAAATATATTTCTTTTTTAACCTATGGCTATTTCATCAATTAATAATATAGTAATATTTAAAATATAATCAATTTTGAATTTATTTCATATTGTAGTATATCGTTCCACTCAATGAAATATCTAAATATCCAAGGGTAATAATATATATATTTTTAGTTTTTAACACATTGAATGATGCAATATACTTATATCATACCCAAAATTATCCAATAACTCTTATATTATATATGTGATGTAAAGTTTTAAAGACCCGTGAAATGATTTAAAGAAATTAATTAAGAGATATCAATAGAGATAATTTGTAATATATGATATTCAATATTAGAGCGTTAATCTACATGGAGTATATAAAATTCCTAATTTAATTATATAATATAGATTATATAATGTTCCATGAAATATTAATATTGTTATAATATATATTTTAAAAGAATAAAAATTTATAAATTGATTATAACTAAAAATATATAATAAATAAATAAATGAATATATTAATTTTTTATTTTTTATAATGAAACAGTTCAAATTTTTTCAATTATTTAATAAATCATAAATCGTCATGTCAATTCTATATCAAACCCATCTCAAATCAATTTTGAATTTTTGAGAATAATAAAACTTTTAGAAGATGATTTAGTTTTTAATGATATATATATATATAGTTATATATTTATGAATTTATTATAAATACCATTTTCCATATTATCATTATTAGAAATCATAATGGCCTTTATAGTATTTTAATGTCTATTTTTTCATTTAATTAAGTAAACCTATAATATAAATTTCATTTCATGATATTATGTATTCATATCATATATATCCTCTAAAATTTGATTTATGTGATACATGATTGACAATTTTTTTATATTAATTCCTACGAATGACTAATTGGTAATGATTCATATATAATATAATTAATATAATGCTGAAACATAAAATAAATCTTATTTAATGATATATTGATAATGGTAATTCAAAACAATTTATACAATTTCTTGAGGAATTCTAAACATTCTAAAAATGCATAGGTTGAATATTTATCATAGAATACATTACCTACGATGAAATTCATATTTCATATCATTTTAATAAAATATAGAATGAATATATATATATGTTTATTATGAGAAATTGGGATAATAAATTTTCATAAAAATAAATATATTATAATATATTCATAATGACGATTAGTTGATTTATATTAAAATAAATTTAAACAAATAATTTGGGTAAAAGATAATGAAAATTATAAATTAATTAATATAATAATAAATTTATATTTTGAATTATTATGATTATAAATGATTGATATTTATTTATATAATAGTGATATCCTTTAAACAACTTAAAATATCATTTCATTTGATATCAAAAGATTTAGTGACCCATAAAGTCATCAATCATGATAATTATTATGTATAAAATAAGTAAAAGTACCCAAATGTATTCTTATACCTGACATGTTATATATAAGTGACCATATCTCTTGAGAAGTTATATATAATAAATTTGGTATGACTATCAACATGGATATATATTCTTTAGAATAATAAATTTCAACAAATTTAATGGTATTCAATAATGATAATTGGGACACTGATAGAAATGATACCATTGGTGATGTTATTAGAGTGGATATAGTAAAAATAAATAATTTTCTAATTACTGTATAAAATCAATAAAATTACTCGACAAATTGGATTTATTAATGATTATAATGTATTTCACCCTAAATTTTTTTATATGATGTATTCTAGTTTATTGTAATATGTATTATATTTATTACTATAACATGTGAAATTGTTTTATATTGATTCTAACCAACATGAAGGAAAATAATTTAATGTTATAAACGGTTTGTTAGTACATCAAACTCAACTGAAATGGATAGATGATCTGTACCATTGATTTTTGAAGATGAGCAATGACTCAAACATTTTAAAGATTTAGATTTTTTATATGTAGATCAATATGAAATATTGGAAAGTTTTATGATTTATTGTAGTTTTGAACATATTATACATGACTATATAGTTGAATGGTTATAGAATTAGAAAAATACTAAAATATATGAAAATTTTTATAAATGTATTAATATTTAATCATTTGAAAAATAATATTCATAATTATTTTTTAAAAATGTATTTTTATACAAAAAAGAATCATTTTATGACATTTTTTTCTATAATTTATAGTTTGTAATAGAAATTCAATAATTTGTCCTATGAAATATGTAATGTGAATGTTAATATTAGTTATCATAATAAACTATTCAAATTAGTTAATCATATCTGTTATATAGATGATAAAAATGCATATAACCATTTAATGTAATGATTAAATGGTGTAATGAGACATTTTAATGCATATAACCTTATGTATGTTGTCTGATGAAAAAATATGCTTGTGTTGGTTATAAATTATTATAATCATTTACTTAAAAATCTTTTCATTATGGATATAGGTTTGATATTATCCACATGTCTGAAACATTTAAAATATTCTATTTATTAATAAAGAAGTATATAATAAAATTTCAATACCATGAAATTATGAATATGAGAGATTGTGACATTTAAGATTCATTTGTATATAAGGATTTTATTTTTTATTATATTTTTATCATAGTGGATTTCTTAACAGTTAATTGTTTTTATTATTTTTTACCAATTGGTGGTATATTCTTATTTATGATTGGTGCTTTAATTATCACATAAATACATGGAGTGGGAGGAAATTAATTAATTTAATAATTAATAACGTGTTTCATTTAAATGTATTCTAAAAAAATGTGATCTACAATTAAACTTTTTATTTGGAATGCTTAATATGTTAGATTAATATGATATTAATACAATTTATTATACTAATAATAATACTATTCATGGAATTAATGTAATATTTCGATGATAATGAGAGATAATAAGACTATTTTGTGAAGTTATGGGCATTATTGTATGACTTTTACTTAAGAAATTAAAGAATTGTTTTCATGGGAACTATTTTCTCAACCATGAAATATTCTACATTTTCCCACCAGTGGTTTTATGAAATAAATTTTTTATTGGGGATTATAATAGTATTTTAATAAGAAACCAAATATATAAGAATTATAAATGGGTTATAAGGATTTTGGTGTAACATCAATTGAGTTATGAGATTTCTAATTCTAATCATTAAAAATAAAATTAATTATACCATTCATTTAATAATCTATGGTGGATAAATAATTTTAAATAATGAATAATATTGTTTGAGAAAAAAATTAATTATTTCCATGAAGAAATATATTATTGGTGGAATAAATATTAATAGTGAATTTTTATTGAATATAAATTTTATATTGTTATATAGTGATGCGAATAAACAATAGTTAAATATTGATATGTTATTAATTATACACTATTAATATAGAAGAAATCAAAATGGTTTTGAGAAAAAGATAAAATGGAATAGTGGAGGAGATTGAATACTAGTAAATATAAATTATTATAATTATGGTGATAATAAATTCAATGATTATATAATTGTATTATATAATTCTGGGGTGTTATCAATTCTTTTGATAATTATTTATAAATAGTATAATTAGAAATTATAATGTTATTATGATTGTATTTTTGTTGAATAATTGATATCTTAAAACTTTATTAAGTCATCATATTTATTTTTAAAATAATTTTTTAAAATACAATGTAATATAAATTATGTGTTGAGGGTGCTGAATATTAAATGATTTTCAATCATCGTTATTGGTTTCCATAGTTGTACATGAACTATATGTTGAATTTAAATGAATTATGGAAATATAGAATAGTGAATTTAGAATCTAAAACATGTATTCCAAGCCATATTAGGATTCAGTTGTGCCAAATTATTTGGATAAGTAACATTGTTATTATGTTTCATCATGTTAGTACAAAATATATACACATATTCATATATTTGAAGGAATTGTTTTTATATTTTTTCAGTCCAACATATTTTATTCATATCTCAAAATTTATTCAATATATTTTAGGTGGTGAGTTAATGGAGTTTTAGGAAATAAAATAACATTTAGATTCTTTGGTAAATCTATCATTGTTTTTAATGGAAATGTCAATGAAAAAGGGTTTTGGATATTGTGATAATTTTATATTATTTTATTCGAATGTGTGATTCCAACTATTGAGGTTATTTTACATAGTCATTCTCTATATTCGAGAATGTTATGTAATGTTTTGATATAGTCATTATGTTTTATATTATAATGATGTTTGTAAATAATGGTATATCAATATTTTGTGAACATGTCCCTGGTGATATTTTTTATATGTGGTGACGTAGTTTGAATAAAAAATTTTATTGTCGAGGATGAATCCACCAAAAACAAAATTTTATATCCATTTTAATGATTATAATATATATTATGTGGTCATATATTAAATTAATGTAATGTATGGTTGTAATGTTTTGGGTTTAAAATTTCTTATTTATTATGTTCGGTCACAGAATAATTCAATGAGAGTCCTTGAGGTCGATGATCTACTAGACCAATAGACGATAAGTTGGTAAAATAACATGATAACGGCATCATAGGAATCCTGTGAAATTCCCTATGGGTGGACATTAACCAATAATATAGATATAATTCCATTGATTCTTGGGTGTGTAAAGTTATATCTTTATATTATGGAGTGGTCTCTATGAGAATGAAATTATAGGGTGGGTAAAATAATAATTCCCTTGATTGTGTTTAAGAAATTAAGGACATATTATAGTGAGTTATATATTGTTTAAAAATAGTATAATTATTGACATGGGTTGGTAGAGGTTATTTATATAGTATTAATTATGTTATATTATGTCATGTGTAATGTTTTATGGTGTATAACATTTTATTCTTATGAATATTTAGATGTAATCTGTTTTTCGAATTTTCTTTTTGGGATATATGATTATTTATTTATTGTCTTATTTATTATATATATTGATGAATATAGAACCATCATTCACATAGATACATTATTTTTATATTGAAGATCAACTATGAATATTTATTTTCTCTTCTACCTTTGCATAGTATTATTTATAGGAAACATATTTATTTTATAAAGGTGTTATGAGAAATTATCTGAAGACATGGGAGGACAATGGAATGAATTTGTTTTTAATTATAATATTTTTTGGTTGATTTATAAAATATAGAATATCACTTCATGAATTAATATGAATTTTAAATACATTAATAATAATTTTAGTCAGGGAAAAAATAAATAACAGAGAGAAAGATTATTTCCATTTAAAATGATTATTATTTCTATATTAATGTGATTACATACCTATATTTTTAGTTACTGGATTATGACATCGTGAATGTTGTATTTGAGGGTACACTATAAATAACTAAAAAATCTATTATAGTATAATTGTGGTTATTTAATTATTTAATGTTATCCAATAATTTATTTATATTTTATTGTTTGTGGGGGTGACTTTTGAGTATTGTATGGGTATAATAGTAGTTGTTTTACTTATTCATAGTATGCTATTTAGAAAAGAGATAAAAACATGACATTAAAGGGGCCACATCATCTATGTTATTAAATATTAACCAAAATATTAATACATATTTAATAATCAAATATGTTTATTAACAAATAATAGGTTTGGATTCATGCATATTATTATTATGAGACTTGATGAGTGTTTGTTTTACTATTTGTGTGATAGTTCATGTGTAGTTGAATTATATGGTTTATTTATTAGCATACACTTGATATATATTTGAGGAATTTTTTAATATAATTTTATTTTTCATAGTTGTATGATACATCATTTTTTACGAGGGTGTAATTTTGTTTCAGTTGATAAGCACAAGATGGTGGAATTGGAGAAAAATTTTGAATTCAATATTGTGTTCATTGATTTTGGAAGAATTTCTTTGTTAAAAATGAATTTTCTATAACATTTCATTACCTTGATTCATATTTTAAAGACTTTGGTAAAATTTCTAAAAATATTCTAGATATAATATTTTCATCATGATATATTTTAGTTATTGTTTCTATTATATTCATTGAATAAGTGGTAAATAATTGGGCTCTATGTTTAGGGTGTGCTGTTAATGGTATATCATCAATATTAGGATTTGAAAATTAATATGCACTGATTATATATTCATATACTCTTACGGAATTATAGTATGATTTTTATAAAGTTTAGTACTTATTCTATTCTGGATTTAGATTGAGATTTGTAGAGTTCAAATGATTTTTTATTTTGTTTTGTTTTTGAATTGTTAAATAATTATTGATTTATACTTTTAAAAATATTTTACGTATTTTAATTTGATGAATTTATTAATAATGTATATCATATCAATCATGGAGATATTGGAATGAGAGAGAGGAAATAGAATTTATTACCTTGGAAAACATAGTTCCTGCATATTTTTTAGTGAATTATTATATTGAGTGGGGATGTATGGGGAAGGAATTTATTTTAGATGACATAAATTATTATGTTATTTCATCATAGTCAATTTATATAATAATTATCTATCATACTTATGAGCAGTTTATAATAATCATGTAGGTCGTATATATATCGATGTGACACATATGGTTGTACAATACATTTCTATGTCATATTACAATATTTTTTAAATAATTTAGAGGAGGGTAATCTAAATTGTGATTATTTTTAGAATACCGAATAAATATCTTATATTGTGTTTAATGGTAGTATCATCATAATAAATAATGATTTAGAACACAAAGAAGTTTTTTCGAATGATTAAAGCATGGGTGAGCTCATAGTCCTGATAGATAAATTTTTAACCAATATATAAGTATTGTTTGGAAAAATGGGAAGAGAGGATGATAATTTTGTAGTGGTAATATATATGAAATTTATGTTATATAATTTTAGATATATGTGGTTATTCAATTAAGTATTTCTAGTTTTCCTACTAATTATTTTCATTTGAATATTATTAATCATATATTTTATATTTTAATAAATTCATATCTTCATGGTTTACAATGTCTAAAATCAAAGAATTAATAAAAACTATATTAGATAAATATTATAAGTTCTATAATATGGGTGACTATGGTATGTAGTTTTCATCATGTTGATAGTGAGATAGGCTCATTGAAAACAATTTTTTGTTACACTTGGAATTCCATCACATTATAACTTGTTTGTAATAAATATACCTTGTACTAGATTTTTCAAATTTTAATTCTAACATCCCAAGTAAGTAATGAATAATAGATATTTTTATCTATGTCTATTAATGATTAATATAGTGTTTTAGAGGCTTAAAATGAAGATAAATACAATCTTATGCATGGAATACTCTAATATTCTTAAAAGATTGTTTTACTTCCTTTTGATGGAAAAAACTTTTTTAGAATCAAACTTTTGACAATTTTATAATCTATATTTGTCAAAATAAACATATTCTTTATGATTGGGACATTGAAATTTACATTGGATAAATTTTTGGTATTTTTCTGAGAATGTTCATTTTTTAATGAATAGTGAAAAAATACTGCATTTTATATCAAAACTGCTTTTTCATTTAATTTAATTATATGGTCATATTATCCTTTTAATTGGTATTAATGTGTAATATGAATATATGTTTACCATTTAATCCAATGGTGGTCCTTAGGATTAATTTCACTTTGGAATTGGTCATAAACTAATGCAAAACTTTTCATAGATATTGTTTCAAAAAAACCCGCTATTTGTTTTGACAACGAGAATTATTTTTAAATCAATTATTGAAATTTATGTGTTTGGAATTTGGTAAAATGTATTACATATTTGGAATCAGAACGTCCAAATTATGTAATTAAGACTCTTTTATTTTTGGACATTATGAATAGTAATGATGGTAATTATCTTTAATTATCCTGATTAATGAGTAATCAGGTAGTTAAAGATAATAAAATGATATCATAATAATAAAAAAATACCACAACATGTTTCCTAAGGCTACGGGTTGTCTCATGACCGACAATGGGATGCCTTGTGCCAAACTTGGGGGCCCCATGGAATCAATTTTGTGAGAAAGTGACTTTTTATCTTTTTATTTTTAAAAAATGTTAAATGTGACAAAGAATGTATCACCTATGTACACTATTTTTAACATTGTCTACAGAAATTGTCATTTGGACTATAAACATTCATTAGAAATATAAAAAGATTTTATACATCATATTATTTTTTTCATAATTTTTAGACTTTAAATAAATTAAATTATTTATGACATCATGATGATGCAGTGATTACCTCATTAATAAAGGATTTAAATAAAATGAAATGATAATGTAAAATCTATGACCTACAGATGTCAAAAACCTATTGTATGGGGGTATTTTGAACCCTTATCACCTTACCCTTGAATTATATCAATGTGGGACCTTTTGAATCGGAAAATCATTTTAAAATAAAGTAACATTTCTTTACTTTCCAAGAGTGCCCCTCCTCTTCTCTTATAAAAGGCCCCCACCTCTACATCCTTACCCACACTCCCAATGCCTTTGGCTCGGACAACCCATGCCCATTTTGTCTCTTCACTTCCATCTATTACTCCTTAAAGCCTCACTTTGTGCATAAGTCTTCCCAAGGAGGCCTTTGAGCTCAATCCAAAGGGAGTTACCCGATTTTAAGGTAATGTCTTCACTTGAGTCCTTTTGTTTTATTTTGCTTCTCCAACCCCCTAAACTATTTTTATTCATTTATTTTTTAACAAATCCAGTATATTAAATATACTAGGATGTTTTTATAAGAATTTTTCTATCTACACTTACACACACCTACATCTAATGGTTAAAGGACATACAGTTTCCGTGGATGGTGAATTTATGCCTCCCGAAACGATGATTGTTGAACATTCTTTTAACAACTTCAAAGGTGGCCATTAAGATGTCACTATATTTATATATGATATATAATATGTTTATGTTTTCCTTAAGCTTCTGTATTTTTCATTTTGGGAATACCTTTATGGTTTCCATTATGGGTACACGCGATATCTTCATTTAAGGAAGTGTGGACTACCGCCCCCTCAAAGTGATTTGATTTGTTAAATACCATATGTGGGACGTATAAAGGATGGAACTATGATATTATATATGATATTATACTGTAATTATAATATACCTATATATCATTATGATTCCAATATATAAAATACGAAATAGAAATTAAAGTAGCATTCATGCGTACGTACGGCTTACCGTCTCCATGAACGGTGCATTTCATTTCTTACCTCTAAATGATTATGTAATATTATAAATGAATGTATGTAATCGATATATATGACATATATTATATCTATATCATGAATACCATTCTTGATATAATGGATACATGAACAACTTGTAATTATAAAGGGTTTATTTTCAACTCAAGTACCAATGATCGTTAAAACGACCGTTATTAACTTAAATAATTAAATAATGTTCATAACATGGTAATAAGTGATATTAAAGGAATAATGAACTTGAAAAAGGTTCTTAAGAAAGTAGAAATTAACTCAAGTTTATTATTCAGGACATTAAATAACGATCGAGTCAAGTCGGACCTGAGGTATGGGACTTCGTCTCAATCTTTTTTCATAGAGGCATATTTTGTTTTATACACAACCTTCTTTTATATGGTGTATAAAACCTTTTGACTTTTACGTTTATTCAAAAGGAATATTTTTTATACGAAGCATTTACTAAATGACAAAAGGGAATGTTTTTGTCGTATGTATGCGGCGTCAACGACTTCTCCGCCATCGTGACCATTATTTGAGTTTCGGCTTCCTTTACAAGCCATACCTTTTTTTAAAAGAAAAATAGATACCATGTTTTACTTTTCTTTTATTTTGGTATTGAAAATGGTTTTCATAATGTTTCTATATCAATGTGTTGTATTGATATCTTGTGATTGAAAGGTGGAAATGTTATGTTTCCTTTATGCATGTTTTATGTGATACGATTATGTTGAGGTTATTGGGCATTATTATGAAGACGTGTGGTTTCGTGATAAAATAATGGAGGGTGAGCCCGATATAGCTCTCCAATGCATTGTGTAACGCGAAGGAGTGAAACGTTAAGGTTTCTCCGAAGAGATTTAGGGAATATATTGTGATGCGTATTCCAAACGTAACCAAGAGGGTTACACCCTACGTAAGAATGTTATGAATCCCTCAAGTTACCTTTTTGTCTTATGATTTTTATGATTTATTCATGATTTGATGAGGTATGTTAAAGTGATTATGTTTTATGGGTAATGTATGATTTCATTCTTATGTATATATGTACCCATGTTTCCTTTCCAAAAATTTTTATATCCCTTGCTGAGCTTTTTATGCTCATCCAAAGGTTTTTTGAAATGTTTTCACAGGTCAAGGGAGTGGTACATGATATGATGATAGTGTCAAGGGAGTTTCAAGAAAGAATCCATGTTTTATTTTAAATATGTTTCCATTAATGGGAAATAATAATACTATATTTATGTAACCACATTGTTTATATGTTGAATGTAATGCATGTTTTATGATCTAATTCTCTAAAACTCTAAACCTGAAAAGATCCTCAATGTGTAATCTTATAATAACTCAAGATTAAGTAAGGTTTAAGGTTGGGGCCTTATAGTTGATATCAAAGGTCAATTTAGATAACTTTAGGAGTTAGAATTATATTAAATGATTATCCAAAAATATTTTTTATGGTCAAATTGAAGTGATATAGTATTTTAAGACTACCATGTTGCTTCATCTAAGACGTGTTTGTTCAGAATGGATTTCCGTAGAGGAAACAGGGAAGCAGTGCTAGGAAGGCATGTAGAAGGATATTACCTTCCGAATCAGCATCCTGATATGGTCGGAATTGGAACTGAACTGTTTGTTGTAGTAATGGCGCAGTTGACTCAAGCGATAAATGGCGGTGGTATCCATACACGAGATCAGCCATATCAACCGCAGAGGAACATGTCAGTGGTGGAACATTTCATAAGGCAATATCCCCCATCATTCGTAGGATCATCTGACCATGTTCTAGCTGAAGGGTGGATTAAAGAACTGGAGAAGATTTTCGATGTCATGGGGTGTTCAGACAATAAAATGGTTACTCTTGCTATTTACCATTTGGAGGGTGAAGCATATCTGTGGTGGTCAATGGTTAAAAATATCAGGGATGCTGATGAGATTGATGCTCTCGACTGGGATGAATTCAAATGTATATTTCTTGAAAAGTATTTTCCTAAGGCTGTTCGACTTAGGATGGAAAGACAATTCTCGGAATTGAGGCAAGATGATGACTCAGTGGCTACCTATGAAGAAAGGTTCACTCGATTGGAAAGGTATGCTCCAAATTTTATCCGAGACCTTGATAGTAAAATCAATCGTTTTTACTCAGGATGAAAGCCAAAATATCGAAGGGCATTAGCTTCTCGTGAGTTTAAAAGTTATGAAAAGCTTTTTCGATTTGCTAAGAATGTGGGAATGGAGTTTGATGATGATCAAGTGTTCTATAAAAACCAGTAGAAGAAGAGGCCAAGGTGGCAGGAGAAAGGGAATAATTCTTCAAAAAATCATGATGGTAGGAAATCTAAGTTTCCAGTTTGTGATAAATGTGGAAAAAGGCATGCTGGGGAATGTCTTCTGAATTCTGGAATGTGCTACCGATGTGGTAAGATGGGGCATAAGGCTCGTGATTGCACTGATAAAGATCAAGGTGAAGGTAAGACCAAATTTGATTTACAGTTAGTGAAATGTTTTAAGTGCAATGAGATGGGTCACTATGCAAACGAGTGTCCGACAAAGAGCTTGATTGATGGGAAGCGGTTAGACTACAGGCAGAAATGGGTGCTGAAATCCTTTGCAACTACTTCAGAAGATGTCGGGCCATCAAATGAAGTTGTATCAGGTACTTTGTTTGTTTTTTCAGATTATTCCAATGTGTTGTTTGATTCGGGGTCCACACATTCGTTCATCTCTGAAAACCTTTCTAGTAAAATGGGAATACCATCCCAAGAAATGACTCCTGAACTTTTGGTAAAAACAGATGGGGGAAATGTTGAGGCAAAAAGAATTTATAAGAATATTCATATCCTTATCTGTGGAAAGAACCTACTTGCAATCCTTATTGTTCTACCTCTGGTAGAGTTTGATGTTAACTTGGGTATGGATTGGCTCTCTATTTACCAAGCTAAGATTGACTATAGATCTAAAGAAGTTTCTTTGAAAAAAGACTTTCAGTTTGTGTACAAGAATGAACCCTTACTGTTGATAACTTATCAAGAGTCCAAGAAACATTTAAAAGATGGAAATGAATGTTACCTTGCACACATCGTTGAAAATAAAGGAACTGTTCAGATTAATGATGTGCCAGTGGTAAATGAGTATCCTGATGTTTTTCCTGATGAGTTGCTTGGAATAATACCAGATCGGGAAGTTGAGTTTACTATTGAATTAGTTCCTGATGCTAATCCAATTTCAAAACCCACTTATCGAAAGGCTCAAATTGAACTTTTAGAGTTGAAGGAGAAATTGAAAGATTTATTAGAGAAAGGTTTCATTCGAACTAGCACATCACCATGGGGTGCTCCTGTTTTATTTGTTAAAATGAAAGATGGTTCAATAAGACTTTGCATTTATTATAGATCCTTTAATAACATCATTGTTAAGAACAAATATCCTTTGCCTCATATCGATGATTTGTTTTATCAGCTCTAGGGATCTCAGTATTTTCCAAATATTGACTTGAGATCGGGGTACCATCAGCTGAAGGTAAAGGAAGAAGATGTTTCGAAGACCACGTTCCGTACATGATATTGCCATTATGAATTTGTAGTAATGCCTTTTGGGCTATCCAATGCACCTGCTGTATTCATGGACTTAATGAATAGAATTTTCGATGAGTTCTTGGATAAGTTTGTGGTGGTTTTCATTGATGATACATTGGTGTTTTCTAAAAGTAAAGATAAGCATGAAAGACATTTAAGGGTTATCTTGCAAACCTTAAAAGAAAAGAAACTGTTTGGAAAATTCAGCAAGTGTGAGTTTTGGTTGCAACAAATTTCTTTCCTTGGTCACATTGTTTCTAATGATGGGATAACTATTGATCCTGCAAAAACAAAAGTTGTGGAAGACTGGCCAAGACCCACAAATGTATTTGAGATTTGTAGCTTCCTTGGTTTGGCAGGCTATTACCGAAGGATTGTTAGAAATTTTTCACGGTTATCTAGTCCAATGACTAAGCTAACTCGAAAGGGTGTTAAGTTTATCTGGACAAAAGAATGTGATGATTGTTTTCAGGAATTGAAAAGAATATTGGTGAATGCTCCAATTTTGGAACATCCTTCCAGGAATGGTGAGTTTGTTATCTACAGTGATTCTTCATTGAAAGGACTTGGTTGTGTATTAATGCAGAATGATCAGGTAATTGCTTATGATTCACGATAGTTGAATACTCATGAGGTAAATTACACTACACATGATTTGGAATTAGCTGCTATTGTTTTCGCTTTAAAATTTTGGAGGCATCATTTTTATGGGGTAAAGTGTGAAATATATACTGATCACAAAAGTTTAATGTATATATTAACTCATAATGAATTGAACATGAGATAGAGGAGATGGCTGGAATTAATAAAGGATTATGATTGTACAATTCCTTACCATCCGGGAAAATTAAATAAAGTGGATAATGCTTTGAGTCGAAAAAGTAATGATTCATTAACAATGTTGCATTTGGAACATGATCCTTTGGTGATGGATTTGATGAATATTGGCATATAAGTTGTTGGTGCAGGATGTTCTTCTGTTTTGTTTTAGGTATCAGTGACATCATCTCTGTCAGAAAGAATCAAGCAAGCACAGAAGCAAGACAGTGTGTTGTAGAAAAAGGTAGAGCTGGTTCAGAAAGGTATGTTTCCTGAATTCAACATTGATAGTGATTGTGTTTTGAGATTTGGGAAGAGATTGTGTGTGCCTTGTGATTTACAGTTTAAGAGAGAGTTGTTATGTGAAGCTCATAGTTCCCTGTTTTCAGTTCATCCTGGCAGTACTAAGATGTACAGAGATCTGCGAGAGTATTACTGGTGGGATGGAATGAAAAGGGATATTCTTGATTGAACTGTGAAGTGTTTGACTTGTCAGCAGGTTAAGGCAGAGTGGCAGTTACCGAAAGGGATGATTTAGACTTTACCAGTGCCAGAGTAAAAATGGGAAAACATATCTATGGACTTTGTTGTGGGATTACCAAAGACATCTTGAGGTAATAATGCAATCTGGGTTATTTTTGATCCCTTGACTAAATCTGCTCATTTCCTTTCTATATGAGATACTTTTTCCCTAGATCAACTTTCCCGTTTGTATTTTAAAGAGATAGTCAGCTTACATGGAGTTCCCCTCTCCATTGTATCTGATTGTGATCTCATATTCACTTCTAACTTTTGGAAAGGCCTTCAGAAGTCATTGGGTACTGAATTAAATTTTAGTACAGCTTTTCATCCTCAATCAGATGGGCAGTCAGAACGAACAACTCAGACCTTGGAGGATATGTTACGAGCATGTTCGATGGATTATCAGGGAAGTTGGGACCAACAACTTTCTTTGGTTGAATTTTCATATAATAATAGTTTTCATTCCAGTATACAGATGGCACCATTTGAGGCGTTATATGGGAAGCGGTGTCGAACTCCATCTTTCTGGGATGAAGTGGGTGAAAGGAAGTTTATGGGACTAGAATTGGTAGAAGAGATGGTAGAAAAAGTTCAGTTGATTCAGAAACACATGAGCACAACTCAGAGTAGGCAGAAGAGTTAGGCAGACAACAGGAGGAAGGATCTATCTTTTGAGTGATCATGTTTTTCTCAAAGTCTCACCATGGAAAAGTGTGATGCGATTTGGTAAGAAAGGAAAGCCGAGTCCAAGTTTCATTGGACCATATGAAATTTTGGAGAGAGTTGGATCAGTTGCATACTGGGTGGCATTACCTACGAGTTTATCTCAGGTACACAATGTTTTTCACGTTTCGATGTTGAGAAAGTATATGTCAGATCCATCTCATGTTTTGAGTCCAGAGGTAGTTCAGCTGAAAGAGAACCTATCATACGAGAAACAACCGGTCCAGATTGTTGACCACAGGGAGAAAGTGTTATGAAATAAGTTGATTAATCAGGTAAAGGTTTTTTTGGAAAAACTACATGATGGAAGAGGCAACATGGAAATCTGAAAATAAAATGAGGGATAAGTAGCCCCATTTATTTGATAAGTAAATAAATTGAGGGGACACAATTTTCTAAAGGGGGGAAGGATGTAACATCCCAATTAAGTAATGAATAATAGATATTTTTATCTATGTCTATTAATGATTAAGATAGTGTTTTAGAGGCTTAAAATGAAAATAAACACAATCTTATGCATGGAATACACTAATATTCTTAAAAGATTGTTTTACTGCCTTTTGATGGAAAAACCTTTTTAAATCAAACTTTTGACAATTTTATAATATATATTTGTCAAAATAAACATATTCTTTATTATTGGGACATTTAAATTTTCATTGGATATGTTTTTGGTATTTTTCTGACAATGTTCATTTTTTAATGAATAGTGAAAAAATACTGCATTTTACATCAAAACTGCTTTTTCATTTAATTTAATTATATGGTTAGATTATCCTTTTAATTGGTATTAAAGTTTAATCTGAATATATT
Source organism: Viscum album (assembly GCA_963277665.1). Taxonomy (NCBI): domain Eukaryota; kingdom Viridiplantae; phylum Streptophyta; class Magnoliopsida; order Santalales; family Viscaceae; genus Viscum; species Viscum album. The sequence goes on from OY728165.1 coordinate 1,554,093,905, forward strand.
TTTACCATTTAATCCAATGGTGGCCATTAGGATTAATTTCACTTTGTAATTGGTCATAAACTAATGCCAAACCTTTCATAGATATTGTTTCAAAAAAACCCGCTATTTGTTTTGACAACGGGAATTATTTTTAAATCAATTATTGAAATTAATGTGTTTGGAATTTGGTAAAAATGATTACATATTTGGAATCATATGGTCCAAATTATGTAATTTAGACTCTTTTATTTTTGGACATTATGAATAGTAACGATGGTAATTATCTTTAATTATCTTGATTAATGTGTAATCAGGTAGTTAATGATAATAAAATGATATCATAATAATAAAAAAAGACCACAACATGTGTCCTAAGGATACTGGTTGTATCATGGAAGACCATGGGATGGCGTGTGCCATACTTGGGGGCCCCATGGAATCACTTTTGTGAGAAAGTGACTTTTTAACTTTTTATTTTTAAAGAATGTTAATTGTGACAAAGAATGTATCACCTAAGTAAAATATTTTTAATTATGTTTACATAAATGATCATTTGGAATATAAATATTCATTAGAAACCTAAAAAGATTTTCTACATCATAGTAGTTTTTTAATAATTTTTAGAATTTAAATAAATTAAATTATTTATGACATCATGATGATTCATCGATTACCTCATTAATAAATGATTTAAATAAAATGAAATGATAATGTAATATCTATGAACTACACATGTACAAAACCTATTGGATGGTTGAATTTCTAACCCTTATCACCATACCCTCTAATTATATAAATGTGGGACCTTTTGAATCCGAAACTCATTTTAAAATAAAGTAACATTTTTTTACTTTCCAAGAGTGCCCCTCCTCTCCTCTTATAAAAGGCACACACCTCTACCTCCGTACCCACACACCCAAAGCCTTTGGATTGGTCAACCCCTACCCATTTTGTCTCTCCACTTCCCTCTCTTAATATTTAAAGAGTCACATTGGGCAGAAGTATTCCCAAGGATGCCTTTGAGCTCAAACCAAAGGAAGTTACCCGATTTTATGTTAATGTCTTCACTTGAGACCTTTTGTTTTATTTTTCTTCTCCAGCCCCCTAAACACTTATTATTCATTTATTTTGTAACAAATACATTATATTTAATATACTAGGATGTTGTTATAAGAAGGATTCATTCTACAATTACACACAACTACATCTAATGGTTAAAGGACATACTGTTTCCATGGATGGTGAATTTATGCCTTCCGAAACGATGATTGTTCAACATTATTTTAACACCTTCAAAGGTGGCCATTAAGATGTCACTATATTTATATATGATATATAATATGTTTTTTTCCTTAAGCTTCTGAATTTTTCATTTTGGGCATACCTTTATGGTTTCCATTATGGGTAAACGTGATATCTTCATTTAAGGAAGTGCGAACTACCGCCCCCTCAACGTGATTTGATTCATTAAATACCATATGTGGGACGTATAAAGGATGGAACTATGATATTATATATTATATTATACTGGAATTATAATATTCCTTTATATCATTATGATTCCATTCTATAAAATACAAAATAGAAATGAAAGTAGCATTCATGCGTAGGTACGACGTACCGTCTCCATGAACGGTGCATTTCATTTCTTACCTCTAAATGATTATGTAATATTATAAATGCATGTATGTACTGGATATATATGACATATATGATATCTTCATCAAGAATACCATTCTGGATATAATGGATACATGAACAACTTGTAATTATAAAGGGTTTATTTTTTACTCAAGTACCATTGATCGTTAAAACGACCGTTATTAACATAAATAATTACATAATGTTCATAACATGGTAATAAGTGATATAAAAGGAATAATTAACTTGAAAAAGTTTCTTATGAAAGTAGAAATTAACTCTAGTTTATTATTCAGGACATTAATGAATGATCGAGTCAAGTCAGACCTGAGGTATGGGACTTCGTCTCAATCTCCTTTCATTGAGGCATATATTGTTTTATACACAACCTTCTTTTATATGGTGTATAAACCCTTTTTAATTTTACATTTATTCAAAAGGAATATTTTTTATACGAAGCCTTTACTAAACAACAAAAGGTAATGTTTTTGTCGTACGTATGCGGCGAAAATGAATTCTATGCCGCCGTGACCATTATTTGAGTTTCCGCTTCCTCTACAAGCCATACCTTTTTTTAAATGAAAAATAAATACCATGTTTTACATTTCTTTTATTTTGGTATTGAAAATGGTTTTCATAATGTTTTTATATCAATGTGTTGTATTGATATCTTGTGATTTAAATGTAGAAATGTTATGTTTCCTTTATGCATGCTTTATGTGATACGATTATGTTGAGGTTATTGGGCATTCCTATGAAGACGGGTGGTTCCGTGATAAACTATGGGAGGGTGAGCCCGATATAGCTCTCCAATGCATTGGGTAGGAGTGAAACGTTAAGGTTTCTCTGAATAGATTTAGGGAATATACTGTGATGGGTATTCCAAACGTAACCAAGAGGGTTACTGCCTACGTAAGAATGTTATGAATGCCTCAAGTTACCTTTATATCTTATGATTTTTATGATTTATTCATCATTTGATGAGGTATGTTAAAGTGATTATGTTTTATGGGTATAGTATGATTTCATTCTTATGTATATATGTACCCATGTTTCCTTTCCATATATTTTTATATCCCTTACTGAGCTTTTTATGCTAATCCCATGTTTTTTTGAAATGTTTTCACATGTCAAGGGAAAGGTACGCGATATGATGATAGTGTCAAGTGAGTGTCAAGAATGAATCCATGTTTTATTTTAAATATGTTTCTATTGATGGGAAAGAAGAATACTAACTTTATGTGACCACTTTGTTTATATGTGTAATGTAATGAAAGTTTTATGATCTACTTCCATAAAACTCTAAAACCGAAAAGATCCTCAATGTGAAATCTTGTAATAACTCAATATTAAGTAAGGTTTATGGGTGGGGCCTTATATTAATGAAGTAGGATAAATGTTTTTAATCATTAATAATGTGTTTGAGATGATTATTTTATATAAATTTTTCTTTTTTTGGTGTATATTTATTTAACAATCAATAATTTAAGCATCTTTGTTAAGATAGATACATTGTGAATCTAAATTAAAAATGGTGGAGTTGTATATTATTGTTTTGAATTATATTGAAATTTAATGAAAATTTGTAATGATATTACCTATATACTATTAGAATCTGTTTATTATTGGTTTAAAGAGTTTTTTTAAATTAGTCTTAGGATTTATTAAAAAACATAAAAGTGGGTGGAGGTGTTATTTAGGTGTTCGAAATCATTTTTAATTTCGATAAAATGCTGAATCTTTTTACCATTTATAATATTTTACCCACTTTTTGAACTTTTACAAATGATTATTTTATTCTTTATCCTTGATGAAATTCTATTATTCTATGTATAGATATAAATATTTTTTAGATCCCATTCTTATATAAGGTCAGTCCCCTCTTAGGAAACCTACTCTTTTCTCTTGTCGGGATAAGGGATTCTTACAATATCCACCAATATAATTTTAATCATTTTGAATGGTATATACATTGATTTTTATTTAACTATGTATCTACACTACATAAGATACAATGTTACATTATCTCTTCATATTGATACATTAATATATTATTTCATAAGTCATTGATTCCATAAATGTTTCTTCTCTGTTTCGTGATGATAAATGGCCTCTTTTTAGGGAATGTGTAAGACCTTGACAAAAATATTATGTATTCTTCAACAATAATATTTAATTACATTGTATAACATTTTAGGATAATTATGGTTTATCGTTTAGTAGAATTACTCTATTACACTTACATAAATAAATATTACATCATTATGTGGATGTATCCCAAAAAATATCTTTTTATCGCCCAAAACGAAACATTTATGATATAATAAGTCTTCTATTCATGACGTAACATCCAAATTTCCATCATGAATTCAACTATTTCCATATTCACCCTGAAAACACATTTATTTTTAAAAATGTTCTTAAATAACAATAGTAATATATATGTATAGTAAAATAATGATATAAATAAAGAAACACGTTAGTGCTTAAAAACATAATTTTTTCCCTTTTCAAAATAAACATTGGGATCAAAATAAAAAAAAAATTGTATAACAAAATAAAATTGTTATCCTAAATATTTTAATTAAATATTAAATATTAAATGTTTCATTAAAAATAAAACTCATATATTGTTATATTAATTCATGAAAATAATATGAAATATGTTTCACAATGTTATAAATTATTCCCTTAATAAGTTGCTTATACATTATATTATACATTATATCCATATCATAAATTACAAAATCATATGATTTAAATAAAGAGTCATATGAATAATATATATATCATGTGGCTTACTTGGGATATAAATATTTATATCACTCCTTCAAACGAAATAAAAAATATGGTCTATATCTATACCCAATGAATTGGAGTGATATCAAAGAAAATGTCATCCTTATTCAATTATGAAACCACCTGTCCAATGTTTATTATAGAACCCATATCCTTGGTTTATAATAGAACCACCCATAAATGGTTTAAAAAAGAACCACTATCAATTATATCAATTCACATAACTATAAAATTATAAAAACACATATATTATGTGAAAATTAAATGTTATACATATAATAATATTATTTGCATCAATAGTAAAATATTTCAAGATATTTAAATATAAATTTCAATTTAAAACCATTTTTAAAAATAAAAAAAATTAGGAAGGATTGGTTTTATTTTAATATAACATGGAATTATATTATTTAATTAAAATATAAAATCCTTGTTATACTTTAAGGAAAAGATGTAACCACACATGGTAAAATTTTTAATATATTTATTTATTTTGAAATGAATGATATAATGATCCATAAAATTTTTTAAAAATATTCCCTAGGATTTTATTTTAAGATATTAAAAGGTTTCATAAAATATTATTCAATATTAATTTATGTATTACTAAATTAATTTTATAGTATTCATTTTAAAATATAGGCATTGGTGAATTTTATTAGTAAATAAATCAATAACACATTTATTACGGTGATTCTTTATTATTTTGTCCCATTCCTTTTTCCCAACATGTCATTTATGTTCATTACATTCATTAAAAATATATGATTAATTTATTTTAAATTCAATATATCTTTTTTTATTTTAATCAATTTAATTTCCATATTTCTATATTATATATAATTACATAATGGATTAAGTTCAAGTCATATGATTTGACGATATACTTCTAATATTTACTAATTAAATATATTAAGCTTATCGTGGTAAAATGTAGGTCATTATTCAATAATATAAATAAAAAAATTCATAAAATAACTATATTTTTTATTCATAAATTATATTTTAAAAACTATTCATGAGAACTGGTTATAAGAAATTAACTATTTTTCATTCATGGAGATTTTAGGTCATACATACACATTAGTAAAGTTCCAACATATCAAAGATCATTAATAAAATATGGTATTGTTTTTTTTATTTATAGAATGATCACTATATCCTAGAGATGATATTTTTTCATTAAATATAGATATATTAATCATCAATGTTATGTTTCGATGAAAAATGTATGGGCCACTTCTTGGAAGAGGTATTCCATATGTACATGAGAAAAACATTATAACTATTCAATGAATTGAATGTTGAGAAGGATTATTATATATTATCATTATATAATAATAAATATGTCCTGAATAATATATATATATATATATTACAACAATAATTATATAAAGTCTTTACGGGTAGTGATGGAAGAAGAATTACATCTGCCCAGGATCTTGTAGTTCCCCGTACGCTTAGATGATTTGTTTGTTACCATATAATTAAAGTACATACGGGAAGAAGTCATTTAATTAATTTAATAAAATATATTAATATTAATTAAAATTGTTTTTTTCATTTAACCTTGTTTTTATAATGTTTTAAACAAGAACACAAAGACAAAAATGATAATATTAGGCTGAGAAAAATATCATTTTTTCATACTAGTTCATATTGTTTAAAGAAAAATAATCCATTAAATGGTTTCATGATAAAAAATTAATCTTGGAAATTGAGTGCTATGTAGGTATGGGATTAAGGTTTTTAATGAATTAACTTGAAGTATTTTTTTACGTTATTGAAATAGGATTTTAGGTTCCCATTAATAACAAAGTAGATGGGAACTCCTAGAAATTTCTAATGTATTAAATTATTAAAAAAATATTTTATATTTATAATGGCTCAGATTTTTTAATATTTCAATATAAGATGATGATGATTATAAATAACATATTATTATAAATTTTTTATATGTTTAGACTATTTTATTTCATTATAATATGATTTATTTACATTTAACTCTTTTCACACATACCGTGATAAGAGATCATTTTACTCTTTGTGGGTCTATATATATAATATAAAAGTTAAAAAGGAACTTAAAAATACCATATATGATTTCATCTACCATGTAAAATTATCGTGGCCACAAAAATATTTTTATAAAATTTTAAATCATTTGACAAAACATTATTTATTATTTAATATCATTGATGACAATTTGAGAACTATTTTTTACCTTTATATTATTAACATAATGATAATAATGTATTTTTAATATCATAAATTAAAATATCAATATCATTTCATATTTAAAAAAAAATTCATTTAAGAACATTTATATATTAACATATATAAATTATATCATTTATATAACCTTATATTTTATTTTATTTTTAAATAACTAAATAACATGTAATTGTTCCGTAAGAATTTATGGATAATATTTCATATATGAAAATTGAAAACACATTACCATTATAAAGATAAATAATTTTTATTTCAATTTAATATTTATAATTTAATTTCTTTAATTTTTATCAAGGTAAGAAAATATTATATATTATGATATAAATAATGTGAAATTTTATGATTTATCATTAATAGAAAAAAATTAAAATGTAAAATAACACCTTAATGTAAAAATAAATAAAGTTGAATGTGGGAATAATATGAAATAAATAACCTAATAAAATGAAAATAATGTTTTTTTAGTATCAATTTTTATCCTCTATCACATTATTGTTACCCATAATTATCCAATTTTAACTATACTCTAGTAACAACATTTATAATAATTAGTATTAATTATGACCTCTCACAAACCAAAACTTATTAAAAAAATATTAATTTTTATTATTTCTAAGATTTAAACAATTTTTAATTATTATATTTCTAAAATTATCATATATTAATTTAATATTATACCCTTAAATAGGATGATAATCTATTCTTCTATAAATGAATTTATCAAGAAATTTATGATGTTATATTAAATCCATTACAAGATATAATCATTATAATAATATAAAATAATATTAATTTACATCTAATATATAAATTCCATTTAAATCATTTATATATGGGTCTATTTAAATAAATTAAAATTTTTAAAATTTATATTCTTGAAAATAGTTTTATAATACTGTTTTTTTAGAATAAAAGTAATCTTATTAAAAATCGTAGTTTTTTTATTAAAATGACAGTATCTATATTATTTTAAATAGATTTGTTATTATAATTCATTAATAAAAATGAAAAATAAACCAAACTCTTAAATTTACTAATTTAATGGTTATTAATGATTTTTTATGAAATTAGAAATTTTCAACGTTCAATGAAATGTAAATAATTTTACAAAAATACCGAAAATTTCATGTGTAGTGGAATTATATGGTTTATTTATTAGCATACACCTGATATATATTTGAGAAATTTTTTAATATAATTTTATTTTTCATAGTTGTATGATACATCATTTTTTACAAGGGTGTAATTTTTTTTCAGTTGATAAGCACAGGATGGTGGAATTAGAGACAAATTTTGAATTTAAAATTGTGTTCATTGATTTTGGAAGATTCTTTTTTTGTGAAAAATAAATTTTCTATAACATTTCATTACATTGATTTTTATTTTAAAGACTTTGGTAAAATTTCTAGAAATATTCTCGATATAATATTTTCATCATGATATATTATAGTTATTGTTTCTATTATATTCATTGAATAAGTGGTAAAAAATAGGGCTCTATGTTTAGGGTGTGTTGTTAATGGAATATCATCAATATTAGGATTTGAAAATTAAGATGAACTGATTATATATTCATATACTCTTACGGAATTATAGAATGCTTTTCATAAAGTTTAGTACTTATTCTATTCTGGATGAAGATTGAGACTTGTAGAGTTCAATAGATTTTTTATTTTGTTTTGTTTTTGAATTGCTAAATAATGATTGATCTGTACTTTCAAAATATTTTAGGTATTTTAATTTGATAAATTTATTAATAATTTATATCATATCAATCATGGAGATATTGGAATGAGAGAGAAGAAATAGAATTTATTACCTTGAAAACATAGTTCCTGCATAATTTTTAGTGAATTATTATATTGAGTGGGAATGTATTGGGATGTAATTTATTTAAGATGACATAAATTAATATGTTATTTCATCATAGTCAATTTATATAATAATTATCTATCATGCTTATGAGCAGTTTATAATAATCATGTAGGTCATATGTATATCGATTTGACACACATGGTTGTACAATACATTTCTATGTCGTATTACAATATTTTTTAAATAATATAGAGGAGGGTAATATAAATTGTGATTATTTTTAGAACACCGGATAAATCTCTTATATTGTGTTTAGTGGTTGTATCATCATAATAGATAATGATTTAGAACACTAAGTAAGTTTTTTTGAATGATTAAAGCATAGGTGAGCTCATAGTCCTGATAGATAAATTTTTAACCAATATATTAGTATTGTTTGTAAAATTGGGAAGAGAGGATGATAATTTTGTAGTGGTAATATATATGAAATTTATGTTATATAATTTTAGATATATGTGGTTATTCAATTAAGTATTTTTATTTTTACTACTAATTTTTTTCATTTGAATATTATTAATCATATATTTATATTTTAATAAATTCATATCTTCATGGTGTACAATGTCTAATATCAAAAAATAAATAACAAATATATTAGAGAAATATTATAAGTTCTATAATATGGATTACTATGGTATGTAGTTTTCATCATGTTGATAGTGAGATATACACATTGAAAACAATTTTTTGTTACACATGGAATTCCATCACATTATAACTTCTTTGTAATAAATATACCTTGTACTAGATTTGTCAAATTTTAATTGTAACATCCCAAGTAAGTAATTAATAATAGATATTTTTATCTATGTCTATTAATGATTAATATAGTGTTTTAGAGGCTTAAAATGAAAATAAATACAATCTTATGTATGGATTACACTAATATTCTTAAAAGATTGTTTTACTGCCTTTTGATGGAAAAACCTTTTTTAAATGAAAATTTTGACAATTTTATAATCTATATTTGTCAAAATAAACATATTCTTTATGATTGGGACATTGAAATTTACATTGGATAAATTTATGGTATTTTTCTAACAATGTTCATTTTTTAATGAATAGTGAAAAAATACTGCATTTTACATCAAAACTGCTTTTTTATTTAATTTAATTATATGTATAGATTATCCTTTTAATTGGTATTAAAGTGTAATATGAATATATTTTTACCATTTAATCCAATGGTGTTCATTATGATTAATTTCACTTTGGAATTGTTTATAAACTAATGCAAAACTTTTCATAGATATTGTTTCAAAAAACCCCGCTATTTGTTTTGACAACGAAAATTATTTTTAAATCAATTATTGAAATTTATGTGTTTGGAATTTGTTAAATGGATTACATATTTGGAATCAGTAGGTCCAAATTATGTAATTAAGACTCTTTTATCTTTGGACATTATGAATAGTAACGATGATAATTATCTTTAATTATCTTGATTAATGAGTAATCAGGTAGTTAAAGATAGTAAAATGATATCATAATAATACAAAAAGACCACAACATGTGTCCTAAGGCTACTGGTTGTCTCATGACCGACCATGGGATGCCTTGTGCGAATCTTGGGGGCCCCATGGAATCACTTTTGTGAGAAAGTGACTTTTTATCTTTTTATTTTTAAAGAATGTTAAATATGACAAAGAATGTATCACCTAAGTAAAATATTTTTAATTTTGTCTACAGAAATTATATTTTTGACTATAAACATTAATTATAAATATAAAGAGATTTTCTACATCATAGTATTTTTTTCATAATTTTTTGACTTTAAATAAATTAAATTATTTATGACATCATGATGATGCAGCGATTACCTCATTAATAAATGATTTAAATAAAATGAAATGATAATGTAAAATCTATGACCTACACATGTCCAAAACCTATTGGATGGGTTTATTTCGAACCCTTATCACCTTAAACTTGAATTATATCAATGTGGGACCTTTTGAATCGGAAAATCATTTTAAAATAAAGTAACATTTTTTTTACATTCCAAGAGTGCCCCTCCTCTCCTCTTATAAGAGGCCCCCACCTCTACATCCTTACCCAGTCTCCCAAAGCCTTTGGCTCGGACAAACCCTGCCCATTATGTCTCTCCACTTCCTTCTATTAATCATTAAAGCCTCACTTTGGGCAGAAGTCTTCCCAAGGAAGCCTTTGTCCTCAAACCAAAGGGAGTTACCCGATTTTAAGGTAATGTCTTCACTTGAGTCCTTTTGTTTTATTTTGCTTCCCCAACCCCCTAAACTCTTTTTATTCATTTATTTTGTAACAAATCCAGTATCTTCAATATATTAGGATGTTTTTATATGATGGTTTCTAGCTACACTTACACACACCTACATCTAATGGTTAAAGGACATACTGTTTCCGTGGATGGTGAATTTATGCCTCCCGAAACGATGATTGTTCAACATTATTTTAAAACCTTCAAAGGTGGCCATTAAGATGTCACTATATTTATATATGATATATAATATGTTTATGTTTTCCTTAAGCTTCTGTATTTTTCATTTTGGGCATTCCTTTATGGTTTCCATTATGGGTAAACACGATATCTTTATTTAAGGAAGTGCGGACTACCACCCCCTCAAAGTGATTTGATTCGTTAAATACCATATGTGGGACGTATAAAGGATGGAACTATGATATTATATATGATATTATACTGGAATTATTATATACCTTTATATCATTATGATTCCAATCTATAAAATACAAAATAGAAATGAAAGTAGCGTTCATGCGTACGTACGGCTTACCATCTCCATGAACGGTGCATTTCATTTCTTACCCCTAAATGATTATGTAATTTTATAAATGAATGTATTTAATGGATATATATGACATATATTATATCTACATCATGAATACCATTCTGGATATAATGGATACATGAACAACTTGTAATTATAAAGGGTTTATTTTCGACTCAAGTACCAATGATCGTTAAAACGACAGTTATTAACTTAAATAATTACATAATGTTTATAACATGGTAATAAGTGATATTATAGGAATAATGAACATGAAAAAGGTTCTTAAGAAATTAGAAATTAACTCAAGTTTATTATTCAGGACATTAATGAACGATCGAGTCAAGTCGGACCCGAGGTATGGGACTTCGTCTCAATCTCCTTTCATTGAGGCATATTTTGTTTTATACACAACCTTCTTTTATCTGGTGTATAAACCCTTTTGACTTTTACATTTTTCAAAAGGAATCGTTTTTATACGAAGCGTTTACTAAACGACAAAAGGGAATGTTTTTTTCGTACGTATGCGGCGACAACGACTTCTCCGCCGCCGTGACCATTATTTGAGTTTCGGCTTTCTCTAAAAGCCATACCTTTTTTTAAAAGAAAAATAAATACCATGTTTTACATTTATTTTATTTTGGTATTGAAAATGGTTTTCATAATGTTTTTATATCAATGTGTTTTATTGATATCTTGTGATTGAAAGGTGGAAATGTTATGTTTCCTTTATGCATGTTTTATGTGATACGATTATGTTGAGGTTATTGGGAATTATAATGAAGACGGGTGGTTCCGTGATAAAATAAGGGTGGGTGAGCCTGATTTATCTCTCCAATGCATTGTGTAACGCGAAGGATTGAAATGTTAAGATTTTTCTCCGAAGAGATTTAGGGAATATACTGTGATGCGTATTCCAAACGTAACCAAGAGGGTTACTCCCTACGTAAGAATGCATTGAATGCCTCAAGTTACCTTTATGTCTTATGATTTTTATGATTTATTCATGATTTGATGAGGTATGTTAAAGTGCTTATGTTTTATGGGTAATGTATGATTTCATTATTATGTATATATGTACCCATGTTTCCTTTCCACACATTTTTATATCCCCTGCTTAGCTTTTTATGATCATCCAATGTTTTTTGGAAGGTTTTCACAGGCAAAGGGAGAGGTACATGATATGATGATAGTGTCAAGGGAGTGTCACGAAAGAATACATGTTTTATTTTAAATATCTTTCCATTGATGGGAAAGAAGAATACTATATTTATGTAACCACTTTGTTTATATGTGGAATGTAATGCAAGTTTTATGATCTAATTCTCTATAACTCTAAACCTGAAAAGATCCTCAATGGGTAATCTTGTAATAACTCAAGATTAAGTAAGGTTTAAGGCTGGGACCTTATAGTTGGTATCAAAGGTCATTTTAGATAACTTTAGGAGTTATAATTCTATTAAATTATTATCCAAAAATATTTTTTTTATTGTCAAATTGAAGTGATATAGTATTTGAAGATTACCATGTTGCTTCATCTAAGACACATTTGTTCAGAATGGATTTCCGCAGAGGAAACAGGGAAGCAGTGCTAGGAAGGCATGCAGAAGGAAATAACCTTCCGAATCAGCTTCCTGATATGGTCGGAATTGGAACTGAATAGTTTGTTGTAGTAATGGTGCATTTGACTCAAGCGATAAATGGCGGTGGTATCCATACACGAGATCAGCCATATCAACCGCAGAGGAACATGTCAGTGGTGGAACATTTCATAAGGCAACAACCCCCATCATTCAGAGGATCATATGAACATGTGCTATCTGAAGGGTGGATTAAAGCACTAGGGAATATTTTCGATGTCATGGGGTGTTCAGACAATCAAAAGGTTAGTCTTGTTATTTACCATTTGGAGGGTGAAGCAGATTATTGGTGGTCGATGGTTAAAAATATCAAAGACGCAGATGAGATTTATGCTCTCGACTGGGATGAATTCAAAGGTATGTTTCATGAAAAGTATTTTCCTAAGGCTTTTCGACTTAGGATGGAAAGACAATTCCTGGAATTGAGGCAAGAGGAAGAGTCAGTGGCTACCTATGAAGAAAGGTTCACTCGATTGGAAAGGTATGGTCCAAATTTTATCCGATACCTTGATAGTAAAATCAATCATTTTTACTCAGGATTAAAGACAAAATATCGATGGGAATTAGCTTCTCGTGAGTTTAAAAGTTCTGAAAAGCTTTTTCGATGTGCTGAGAATGTGGAAATGGAGTTTTCCAATGATCAAGTGTTCTATAATAACCAGCAGAAGAAGAGACCATGGTGGCAGGAGAAAGGGATGAATTCTTCAAAAAAGCTTGATGGTAAGAAATCTATGTTTCCAGTTTGTGATAAATGTGGAAAAAGGCATGTTGGGGAATGTCTTCTGAATTCTGGAAAGTGCTACCGATGTGGTAAGATGGGACATAAGGCTCATGATTGCACTGATAAAGATCAAGGTGAAGGTAAGACCAAATTTGATTTACAGTTATTGAAATGTTTTAAGTGCAATGAGATGGGTCACTATGCAAACGAGTGTCCGACAAAGATCTTGAGTGATGGAACGCAGTTAGACTACAAGTAGAAATGGGTGGTGAAGTCCTTTGAAACTACTTCAGTAGATGTCGGGTCATCATTTGAAGTTGTATCAGGTACTTTGTTTGTTTTTTCATATTATGCCAGTGTCTTGTTTGATTCGGGGTCCACACATTATTTCATCTCTGAAAACATTTCTAGTAAAATGGGAATATCATCCCAAGAAATGACTCCTGAACTTTTGGTAAAAACACATGGGGTAAATGTTGAGGCAAAACGAATTTATAAGAATCTTCGTATCCTTATCTATGGAAAGAACCTACTTGCAAACCTTATTGTTTTACCTCTAGTAGAGTTTGATGTTATCCTGGGTATGGATTGGCTCTCTATTTACCATGCTAAGATTTAATGTAGAGCTAAAGAAGTTTATTTGAAAAAATACTTTTAGTTTTTGTACAAGAATGAACCCTTGCTGTTGATAACTTATCAAGAGGCCAAGAAACATTTAAAAGATGGAAATGAATGTTACCTTGCACACATCGTTGAAAATAAAGGAACTGTTCAGATTAATGTTGTGCCAGTGGTAAATGAGTATCCTGATGTTTTTCCTGGTGAGTTGCCTGGAATAATACCAGATTGGGAAGTTGAGTTTACTATTGACTTAGTTCCTGATGCTAAGCCAATTTCAAAACCCCCTTATCGAATGGCTCAAATTGAACTTTTAGAGTTTAAGGAGAAATTTCAAGATTTATTAGAAAAAGGTTTCATTAGACCTAGCACATCACCATGGGGTTCTCCTGTTTTATTTGTTAAAAAGAAAGATGGTTCAATGAGACTATTCATTGATTATAGATCCTTGAATAACATCACTGTTAAGAACAAATATCATTTGCCTCATATCGATGATTTGTTTGATCAGCTCTAGGGAGCTCAGTATTTTCCAAATATTGACTTCAGATCAGGGTCCCATCAGCTGAAGGTAAAGGAAGAGGATGTTCTGAAGACCACATTCCATACAAGATATGGCCATTATGAATTTGTAGTAATGCCTTATGGGCTAACAAATTCACCTGCTGTATTAATGGACTTAATTAGTAGAATTTTCCATGAGTTCTTGTATAAGTTTGTGGTGGTTTTCATTGATGATATTTTGGTGTTTTCTAAAAGTAATGAAGAGAATGAAATACATTTATGGGTTATATTAAAGTCCTTAAAAGAAAAGAAACTGTATGGAAAATTCAGCAACTGTGAGTTTTGGTTGCAACAAATTTCTTTCCTTGGTCACATTGTTTCTAAAGATGGGATAACTATTGATCCTGTAAAAACAAAAGTTTTGGAAGACTGGCCAAGACCCACAAATGTATTTGAGATTCGTAGCTTCCTTGGTTTGGCAGGCTATTACCGAAGGATTGATAGAAAATTTTCACAGTTATCTAGTCCAATGACTAAGCTAACTCGGAATGATGTTAAGTTTATCTGGACAAAAGAATTTGATTATTGTTTTCAGGAATTGAAAAGAAGATTGGTGAATGCTCCAATTTTGGCACTTCCTTCTAGGAATGGTGAGTTAGTTATCTACAGTGATGCTTCATTAAAAGGACTTGGTTGTGTATTAATGCAGAATGATCAGGTAATTTCTTATACTTCACGATATTTGAAAACTAATGAGGTAAATTAACCTACACATGATTTAGAATTAGCTGCTATTTTTATCTCTTTAAAAATTTGGAGGCATCATTTGTATGGAGTAAAGTGTGAAATATATACTGATCACAAAAGTTTAATGTATATATTCACTCAGAAAGAATTGAACATGAGACATAGGGGATGGCTGTAATTAATTAAGGATTATGGTTGTACAATTCATTACCATCTGGGAAAATTAAATAAAGTGGTTGATGCTTTGATTCAAAAAAGTAATGCTTCATTAACAATGTTTCATTTGGAACATGGTCCATTGGTTAAGGATTTGATGAAATTTGGCATATAAGTTGTTGGTGCAGGATGTTCTTCTGTTTTGTTTCAGGTATCAGTGACATCTTCTCTGTCAGACAGAATCAAGCAAGCACAGAAGCAGGGCAATGTGTTGCAGAAAAAGGTAGAGCTGGTTTAGAAAGGTAAGTTTCCTGAATTCAACATTGATAGTGATTGTGTTTTGAGATTTGGGAAGAGATTATGTGTGCCTTGTGATTTACAGTTTAAGAGAAAGTTGTTATGTGAAGCTCATAGTTCCATGTTTTCAGTTCATCCTGGCAGTACTAAGATGTATAGAGATCTGCGGGAGTATTACTGGTGGGATGGAATGAAAAGGGATATTGCTGATTTTACTAAGAAGTGTTTGACTTGTCAGCAGGTTAAGGCAGAGTGGCAGTTACTGAAAGGGATGTTTCAGCATTTACCAGTGCCAGAGTAAAAATGGGAAAACATATGCATGGACTTTGTTGTGGGATTACCGAAGACATCTTGAGATAATAATGTAATCTGGGTTATTGTTGATCGCTTGACTAAATCTGCTCATTTCCTTGCTATACGAGATACTTTTTCCCAAGATCAACTTTCCCATTTGTATCTTATAGAGATAGTCAGCTTACATGGAGTTCCCCTCTTTATTGTATCTGATCGTGATCCCAGGTTCACTTCTAACTTTTGGAAAGGCCTTCAGAAGTCGTTGGGTTCTTAATTAAATTTTAGTACAACTTTTCATCCTCAATCAGATGGGCAGTCAGAACGAACAATTCAGGCCTTGTAGGATATGCTATGAGCATGTTCGATGGATTATCCGGGAAGTTGGGACCAACATCTTTCTTTGGTTGAATTTTCATATAATAATAGTTTTCGTTCCAGTATACAGATGGCACCATTTGAGGCGTTATATGGGAAGCGATGTCGAACTCCAGCTTTCTGGGATGAAGTGGGTGAAAGGAAGTTGATGGGACTCGAATTGGTAGAAGAGATGGTTGAAAAAGTTCAGCTGATTCAGAAACACATGAGAAAAGCTCAGAGTAGGCATAAGAGTTATGCAGACAATAGGAGGAAGGATCTAACTTTTGTGTGATCATGTTTTTCTCAAAGTCTCACCATGTAAAAGTGTGATGCGATTTGGTAAGAAAGGAAAGTTGAGTCCAAGGTTCATTGGACCATATGAAATTCTGGAGAGAGTTGGATCAGTTGCATACTGGGTGGCTTTACCTACGAGTTTATCTCAGGTACACAATGTTTTTCACGTTTCGATGTTGAGAAAGTATATTCCAGATCCATCTCATGTTTTGAGTCCAGAGGTAGTTCAGCTGGAAGAGAACCTATCATACGAGGAACAACCGGTCCAGATTCTTGACCACAGGGAGAAAGTGTTATGAAATAAGGTGAATAATCAGGTAAAGGTTTTGTGGAAAAACCACATGATGGAAGAGGCAACCTGGAAATCTGAAAATGCAATGAGGGATAAGTACCCCCATTTATTCCATAAGTAAATAAATTGAGGGGACGCAATTTTCCAAAGGGGGGAAGGATGTAACATCCAAATTAAGTAATGAATAATATATATTTTTATCTATGTCTATTAATGATTAAGATAGTGTTTTAGAGGCTTAAAATGAAAATAAATACAATCTTATGCATGGAATACACTAATATTCTTAAAAGATTGTTTTACTCCCTTTTGATGGAAAAACCTTTTTTAAATCAATCTTTTGACAATTTTATAATATATATTTGTCAAAATAAACTTATTCTTTATGATTGGGACATTTAAATTTACATTGGATAAATTTTTCGTATTTTTCTGACAATGTTCATTTTTTAATTAATAGTGAAAAAATACTGCATTTTACATCAAAACTAATTTTTCATTTAATTTGATTATATGGTTAGATTATCCTTTTAATTGGTCTTAAAGATTAATCTGAATATATTTTTACCATTTAATCCAATGGTGGTCATTAGGATTAATTTCACTTTGGAATTGGTCATAAACTAATGAAAAACTTTTCATAGATATTGTTGCAAAAAAACCCGCTATTTGTTTTGACAATGGGAATTATTTTTGAATAAATTGTTGCAATTTATGTGTTTGGAATTTGGTAAAATGGATTACATATTTGGAATCAGAAGGTCCAAATTATGTAATTAAGACTCTTTTATTTTTGGACATTATGAATCGTAACGATGGTAATTATCATTAATTATCTTGATTAATGAGTAATCAGGTAGTTAAAGATTATAAAATGATATCATAATAATACAAAAAGACCACAACATGTGTCCTAAGGCTACTGGTTGTATCATGGCCGACCATGGTATGGCTTGTTCCAAACTTGGGGGCACCATGAAATCACTTTTTTGAGAAAGTGACTTTTTATATTTTTATTTTTAAAGAATGTTAAATGTGACAAAGAATGTATCACCTAAGTAAAATATTTTTCATTTTGTCTACATAAATGATCTTTTGGAATATAAATATTCATTAGAAACCTAAAACGATTTTCTACATCATAGTATTTTTTCAATAATTTTTAGACTTTATATAAATTAAATTATTTATGACATCATGATGATGGATCGATTACCTCATTAATAAAGGATTCAAATAAAATTAAATGATAATGTAAAATCTATGACCTACACATGTACAAAACCTATTGGATGGGTGGATTTCGAACCCTTATCACCTTACCCTATAATTATATAAATTTGGGACATTTTGAATCCGAAACTCATTTTAAAATAAAGTAACATATCTTTACTTTCCAAGAGTGCCCATCCTCTCCTCTTATAAAAGGCCCCCACCTCTACCTCCTTACCCACACTCCCAAAGCCTTTGGCTCGGCCAACCCCTGCCCATTTTGTCTCTCCACTTCCCTCTCTTACTCATTAAAGCCTCACTTTGGGTAGAAGTCTTCCAAAGGATGCCTTTGAGATCAAACCAAAGGGAGTTACCCGATTTTAAGTTAATGTCTTCACTTGAGTCCTTTTGTTTTATTTTTCTTCTCCAGCCCCCTAAACTCTTTTTATTTATTTATTTTGTAAAAACTACAGTATATTTTATATACTAGGATTTTCTTATAATATGGATTCATTCTACACTTACAGACACCTACATCTAATAGTTAAAGGACATACTGTTTCCGTGGATGGTGAATTTATGCCTCCCGAAACGATGATTGTTCAACATTCTTTTAACACCTTCAAAGGTTTCCATTAAGATGCCACTATATTTATATATGATATATAATATGTTTATGTTTTCCTTAAGATTCTGTATTTTTCATTTTTGGCATACCTTTATGGTTTC
Source organism: Viscum album (assembly GCA_963277665.1). Classification (NCBI taxonomy): domain Eukaryota; kingdom Viridiplantae; phylum Streptophyta; class Magnoliopsida; order Santalales; family Viscaceae; genus Viscum; species Viscum album. The sequence continues at coordinate 1,554,113,060 of OY728165.1, forward strand.
CATTATGGGTAAACGCGATATCTTCATTTAAGGAAGTGCGAACTACCGCCCCCTCAAAGTGATTTGATTCATTAAATACCATATGTGGGACGTATAAAGGATGGAAGTATGATATTATATATGATATTATAGTATAATTATAATATACCTTTATATCAGTATGATTCCATTCTATAAAATAAGAAATAGAAATGAAATTAGCGGTCATGCGTACGTACGGCTTACCGTCTCCATGAACGGTGCATTTCATTTCTTACCTCTAAATGATTATGTAATATTATAAATGAATGTATGTACTGGATATATATGACATATATGATATCTAAATCATGAATACAATTCTGGATATAATGGATACATGAACAACTTGTAATTATAACAGGTTTATTTTTGACTCAAGTACCATTGATCGTTAAAACGATCGTTATTAACTTAAATAAATACATAATGTTCATAACATGGTAATAAGTGATATAAAAGGAATAATGAACATGAAAAAGGTTCATAAGAAAGTAAAAATTAACTCTAGTTTATTATTCAGGACATTAAAGAATGATCGAGTCATGTCGGACCTGAGGTATGGGACTTCGTCTCAATCTCCTTTCATTGCGGCATATTTTGTTTTATACACAACCTTCTTTTATATGGTGTATAAACCCTTTTGACTTTTACGTTTATTCAAAAGGAATATTTTTTATATGAAGCCTTTACTAAACGAAAAAAGGTAATGTTTTTGTCGTACGTATGAGGCGACAACGACTTCTCCACCGGAGTGACCATCATTTGAGTTTCGGCTTCCTCTACAAGTCGTACCATTTTTTAGAAGAAAAATAAATACCATGTTTTACATTTCTTTTATTTTGGTATTGAAAATGGTTTTCATAATGACTTTATATCAATGTGTTGTATTGATATCTTGTGATTTAAAGGTCGAAATGTTATGTTTCCTTTATGCGTGTTTTATGTCATACGATTATGTTGAGGTTATTGGGCATTACTATGAAGACGGGTGGTTCCGTGATAAACTAAGGGAGGGTGAGCCCGATATTGCTCTCCAATGCATTGGGTAACTCGAAGGATTGAAACATTAAGGTTTATCTGAAGATATTTACGGAATATACTGTGATGGGTATTCCAAACGTAACCAAGAGGGTTACTCCCTATGTAAAAATGTTATGAATGCCTCAAGTTACCTTTATGTCTTATGATTTTTATTATTTATTCATGATTTGATGAGGTATGTTAATGTACTTATGTTTTATGGGTAAAGTATGATTTAATTCTTATATATATATGTACCCATGTTTCCTTTCTATATATTTTTATATCCCTTACTGAGCTTTTTATTTTCATCCCATGTTTTTTTGAAATGTTTTCACAGGTTAAGGGAAAGGTACATGATATGATGATAGTGTCAAGGGAGTGTCAAGAAAGAATCCATGTTTTATTTTAAATATATTTCCATTGATGGGAAAGAAGAATACTATCTTTATGTAACCACTTTGTAATATGTGGATTGTAATGAAAGTTTTATGATCTAATTCCCTAAAAATCTAAAACCGAAATGATCCTCAATGTGAAATCTTGTAATAACTCAATATTAAGTAAGGTTTAAGGCTGGGGCCTTATATTAATGAAGCAGGATAAATGTTTTTAATCATTAATAGTGTGTTTGAGATGATCATTTTATATATATTTTTCTTTTTTTGGTGGATATTTATTGAAAAATAAATAATTTAACCATCTTTGTTAAGATAGATACATAGTGAATCTAAATTAAAAATGGTGGAGTTGTATATTATTGTTTTGAATTATATTGAAATTTAATGAAAATTTGTAATGATATTACCTATATACTAATAGAATTAGTTTATTATTGGTTTAAATAGATTTTTTTAAATTAGTCTTAGGATTTATTAAAACACATAAAAGTGGGTGGAGGTGTTAATTAGGTGTTCAAAATCATTTTTAATTTCCAAAAAATGCTGAATCTTTTTACCATCTATAATATTTTACCCACTTTTTGAACTTTTACAAATGATTATTTTATTATTTATCCCTGATGAAATTCTATTATTCTATGTATAAATATAAATATTTATTAGATCCCATTCTTATATAAGGTCAGTCCCCTCTTAGGAAACCTATTCCTTTCTCTTATCTGGATAACGGATTCTTACAATATCCACCAGTATAATTTTAATCATTTTGAATGGTATATACATTGATTGTTCTTTAACTATGTATCTACTCTACATAAGATACAATGTTACATTATCTCTTCATATTGATACATTAATATATTATTTCATAAAATCATTGATTCCATAAATGTTTTGTCTCTGTTTCACAATGATAAATGGCCACTTTTTAGGGAATGCGTAAGACCTTGTCAAAATCATTACGTATTCTTTAACTATATGATTCAATTACATTGTATAACATTTTAGGATAATTATGGTTTATTGTTTACTAGAATTACTCTATTATACTTAAATAAATAAATATTACATCATTATGTTTAAGTATCCAAAAAATATATCTTTTTATCGCACAAAACGAAACATTTATGATATAATAAGTCTTCTATTCATGACGTAACATCCAAATTTCCATCATGAATTCAACTATTTCCATATTCACCCTAAAAGCACATTTATTTTTAAAAATGTGCTTAAATAACAATACTCATATATATGTATAGTTAAATAATGATATAAATAAAGAAACATGTTATAGATTAAAAACATAATTTTTTCCCTTTTCAAAATAAACATTGGGATCAAAATAAAAAAAATTCGTATAAAAAAATAAAATTGTTATCCTAAATATTTTAATTAAATATTAAATATTTTATGTTTCATTAAAATTAAAACTCATATATTGTTATATTAATTCATGAAAATATTATGAAATATGTTTCACAATGTTATCAATTATTCCCTTAATAAGTTGCTTATACAGTATATTAAACATTATATCCATAGCATAACTTACAAAATAATAGTATTTAAATAAAGAGTCATATGAATAATATATATATCATGTGGCTTACTTGGGATATAAATTTTGATATCACTTGTTCAAACGAAATAAAAAATATGGTCTACTTCTATACCCAATGAATTGGAGTGATATCAAAGAAAATTTCATCCTTCTTCAATTATAAAACCACCTGTCCATGGTTTATTATAGAACCCATATCCTTGGTTTAAAATACAACCACCCATCAATGGTTTAAAAAAGAACCACTATCAATTATATCAATTGACATAACTATAAAATAATAAAAACACATATATTATGTGAAAATTAAATGTTATACATATAATAATATTATTTGCATCAATAGTAAAATATTTCAAGATATTTAAATATAAATTTCAATTTAGAACCATTTTTAAAAATAAAATAAATTAGGAAGGATTGGTTTTATTTTAATATAACATGGAATTATATTATTTAATTAAAATATAAAATCCTTGTTATACTATAAGGAAAAGATGTAACCACACACGGTAAAATTTTTAATATATTTATTTATTTTGAAATGAATGTTAAAATGATCCATAAATTTTTTTAAAAATATTCCCTAGGATTTAATTTTAAGATATTAAAAGGTTTCATAAAATATTATTCAATATTAATTTATGTATTACAAAATTAATTTTATAGTATTCATTTTAAAATATTCGCATTGGTGAATTTTATTAGTTAATAAATAAATAACACATTTATTACTGTTTTTCTTTATTATTTTGTCCCATTCCTTGTTCCCAACATGTCATTTATGTTCATTACATTCATTAAAAAAATATGATTAATTTATTTTAAATTCATTATATCTTTTTTTATTTTATTCAATTTAATTTCCATATTTCTATATTATATATAATTACATAATGGATTAATTTCATGTCAAATGATTTGACGATATACTTCTAATATTTACTAATTAAATATATTAGGCTTACCGTGGTAAAATTTAGTTCATTATTCAATAATATAAATAAAAAAATTCATACAATAACAATATTTTTTATTCATAAATTATATTTTAAAAACTATTCATGAGAACTTCATATATGAAATGAACTATTTTTCATTCATGAAGATGTTAGGTCATACATACACATTAGTAATGTTCGAATATATCAAAGATCATTAATAAAATATGGTATTGTTTTTATTATTTATAGAATGATCATTATATCCTAGAGATGATATTTTTTCATTAAATATATTTATATTAATCATCCATGTTATGTTTTGATGGAAAATGTATTGGGACACTTCTTGGAAGAGGTAGTCCATATGTACAAGAGAATAAAATTATAACTATTCAATGAATTGAATGTTGAGAAGGATTATTATATATTATCATTATATAATTATAAATATTTCCTGAATAATATATATATATATATATATTACAACAATAATTATATAAAGACATTACGGGTAGATATGGAAGAATAATTACATCTATCCAAGATCCTGTAGTTCCCCGTACACTTAGATGATTTGTTTGTTACCATATAATTAAAGTACATATGGGAAGAAGTCATTAAATTAATTTAATAAAATATATTAATATTAATAATTTTTTTTTTCATTTAACGTTGTTTGTATAATTTTTTAAACAAGAACACAAAGACCAAAATGATAACACTAGGCTGAGAAAAATTTCATTTTTTCATACAACTTCATATTGTTTAAAGAAAAATAATCCATTAAATGGTTTCATGATAAAAAAATTAATCTCGGAAATTGAGTGCTATGTAGGTATTGGATTATGGTTTTTAATGAATTAACTAGAAGTATTTTTATACTTTATTGAAATAGGATGTTGGGTTGCCATTAATAACAAAGTAGATGGGAAATCCTAGAAATTTCTAATGTATTAAATTATTAAAAAAATAGTTTATATTTATAATGGCTCAAATTTTTTAATATTTCAATATAAGATGATGATGATTATAAATAAAATATTATTATAAATTTTTTATATGTTTAGACTCTTTTATTTCATTATAATATGATTTATTTACATTTAACCCTTTTCACACATACCGTGATAAGAGATCATTTTACTCTTTGTGGGTCTATATATATAATATAAAAGTTTAAAAGGAACGTAAAAAGACCATATATGATTTCATCAACCATGTAAAATTATCGTGGCCACAAAAAGATTTTTATAAAATTTTAAATCATTTGAAAAAACATTATTTATTATTTAATATCATTGATGACAATTTGAGAACTATTATTTTACCTTTATATTATTAACATAATGATAATAAAGTATTTTTAATATCATAAACTAAAAGGTCAATATCATTTCATATTTACAAAACAAATTCATTTAAGAAAATTTATATATGAAAATATATAAATTATATCATTTATATAACCTTATATTTTATTTTCTTTTTAAATAACTAAATAACATCTAATTGTTCCGTAAGAATTTATGGATAATATTTCAAATATGAAAATTGAATACAAATTACCATTATAATGATAAATAATTTTTATTTCAAATTAATATTTATAATATAATTTATGTAATTTTTATCAATGTAAGAAAATATTATAAATTATGATATAAATAATGTGAAATTTTATGATTTATCATTAATAGAAAAAAAATTTAAAATTTAAATTAACACCTTAATGTAAAAATAAATAAGGTTGAATGTGGGAATAATATGAAATGAATAACCTAATAAAATGAAATTAATGTTTTTTTAGTATCAATTTTTAGCCTCTATCACATTATCGTAACCCATAATTATCCAATTTTAACTATACTCTAGTAACAACATTTATAATAATTAGTATTAATTATGACCTCTCACAAACAAAAATTATTAAAAAAATATTAATTTTTATTATTTCTAAGATTTAAACAATTTTTAATTATTATATTTCTAAAATTATCATATATTAATTTAAGATTATAACCTAAAATAGGATGATAATATATTCTTCTATAAATGAATTTGTTAAGAAATTTATGATGTTATATTAAATCCATTACAAGATATAATCATTATAATAATATAAAATAATATAAATTTACATCTAATATATAAATTCCATTTAAAACATTTATATATGGGTATATTTAAATAAATTAAAATTTTTAAAATTTATATTCTAGAAAATAGTTTTATAATACTATTTTTTTAGAATAAAAATAATCTTATTAAAAAAGCATAGTTTTTTTTATTAAAATGAAAGTATCTATATTATTTTAAATAGATTTGTTATTATAATTCATTAATAAAAATGAAAAATAAACCAAACTCTTAATTTTACTAATTTAATGGTTATTAATGATTTTTTAAGGAAATTAGAAATTTTCAACGTTCAATGAAATGTAAATAATTTTACAAAAATACCAAAAAATTCATCCCATGTTATTTTTGATTTTTTGAATTAAAAAATGACATGAATTTTTTAAAATTAATATATAAATTTTTCAAAAAAATATAATATTTTCTTAGAAAAAGTTATAATATTAATTTTTATGAAAATATATTTTTAAGGAATAAAATGAATTCAAAATGAAATTGTTTGATTATTAACTAATAATTTACTAATAACATTTAATTTACCAAAAAATAAATAAATATTTTATATTTTTTTAATGAAATTCATACAATATAATATTCTATCTATGTTATAGAATCCATATATAAAATATAATATTTTATGTATTTTTATTATCATTCATCGATGTTGAATACAAAAACTATCATAATTTTTGTTTATCTTTTTAGAAAATTCCATGGAGTTATATTCTCGCACAATTTAATAAACTTAATCCTTGAAATTTTGCTGTAATATTTGAAATATAGGTTCTATATTATTAAAATAACTATGTTGGAATGCCATATCATATAAGGTTTAATAAATCATCATCTAAAAAATGGAAAACATTAATAGAGAATAACACATAATGGTTTTTCCAAATAAAATAATTTTTTTGGATATAAATTTGATGATATTGATGAATAATATAACACACAAATAATAATATTTATAAATAGTTATCATTGATCAAATGAATGTGAATGATAAAAATAATTGTAATGACCAAAAAATAGTAAATTGATCAGGTATGAAATGGACCATCCATTTATAAAAAATTATAATAATAGGAGAATAATTTCATTTAAATAAATTTATTTATATAATTTGGAAATTATTTAAAATATAAAATTTCAACATATAGAAATGTACTTATATGATAAGTATGAAATCATCCATAAAAATATTTCCAACAAAATATAATATTTTTCTATAAATTATGAGTATTGAAGATTATGTTTCCATGTATTTATAATACGATTAAAAATTAAAGAATTCATAAATAATTTTCATAATAAAAAAAATTTAAATGTAGAGACTATGATAGGATGAAATAATACATCAATCTCAAAACATTATTAGTGACACACAAACATCAATGTAATTAGTTATATAGATAAATATCTAAAAAATGCATGAAAATATTATGGAATGCAATTGGAATGAAAATATTATAATTTTTTTATTATGTATAATAAAATGATTATTTTAACAGTTTCTTCCAAATAACATTAATCAGTATTAATGTATTATACGAAAAATGTATTTTCACAAATCTTGTAACATGTACTATTTTTTAATTATTTCCATATGTAAACTGAATTTAAATGAACACACAATAAAATATTATATTCCCAAAAAAGTTTACACAAGAACAATTTCTCATTGAAAACATTATAATGTTCTATTTACCTTCATCATGTAATGTTCTAAAATTAGTACCGCCCAAAAAATATCAATAATCACTTAAACAACAAACCAATTTTCAATCTCGTGGTCAAATATAAAATTAAATATGGTTTCATAGATTGTAATAACAAATAATTATATCAATTTGAATTATTATATATACTACAAAGGTTATCAATACCTATAAATTTGTATCATTAAATATAAAAAGTTTTTTTCATCAAATTAAATATCAAAACATTTTATTCTAACTCCACAGGAAATATTTTAAAACATTCAACCAAAATATGCTTAATATTTATTGCATTTCATCACATAAACACCTAAAATGTGATTTTAAGACGTTTATCCTATTATCATCTTTAATATTATAAACCAAAAACTTTATTCATAAATGTAACATCCCAAGAAATGATAGAATAATTATTTTTCATATTAATTAATATTTGTTAATTATATTGTAATATTTCAATATATTTTTATCAATGTATATTAATATACATGAAACACAACAATGAGGTTCATCTAATTCTTACGTTTCACGCAACATTGAGTTATACAAATCAATAATACACTATTAATATTACATTAATATTAATGATATAGGATAACCCTTATATCGATAAGAATAATTATTTCAACCTATATTAAATTTAAACATGTTTATAGAAATCTAATACTGTCTTCTAATATATATTATAGGAATAATATAAGAAAAAAATTAGTTTTTATAAAAAAAAATTATATTCTTATTAAAACAAACTTTATCATCCTCTAATTACATAATAATAATATAAAGATTTTTTTACACATTAATTAATTGTAAATGAAAAAATAAAATTCATTTTTGAATGAATAATATCAAAATTAAATTCGGGTAAACTTTTTAATTTTAAAGAGAAGATTCATATTTTGAAGAATAGTATATAATACTTAATTTTAATTGAAAACATAATTTTTTTTAAAAATATATATAGTAATATTAAAATTAAAATTTTTATTAAATTTTTATTATATAATTATAGTTATATTCATTCGATTTTAACTCAGTTAGATCATATTTATCATTATATTGATTATTAAATTTTGTAAGCCTTTTTAACATTTTGACTTTAAAAAGCCCACTTTGTCATCTCGTATTCGTGGTTAATTTTAAATTAACAACTAAAAATTATGTGGTTATAAATTGTAAAAATATATTCCATATTTGTAATCAAAATTATTTACAATGTGTAATAATTTCATTATATATCTTTATTAATAACATTAGTAAAATAAATTAAACATAATTACTATAATTAAGAAAACAATATGATTACTTCAGGGTTAAACATTAATATATAAAGTCTAAATGAATATGAAACACGTCCCAATCCCATTATATATATATTATTCTAAAATATATTCTAATTTAATTAATTTTGATCATTATTGTTAGCATAAGATGTATGTGATACATCCAAAAAATTTCTACCTTTTATATTTATAAGAATCTAACTCCACCTCCACTGTAAATATTCAATCACACTTTCCCATTTACTCTCACCTCTCAGGCACATTTTATCATCCAAAAATTTTCCAAATACTCTCACAATATTCCTCCATTATCCTTGATTGAATCACTTTGTTAATAAATCCAACCAAGTATTTATTTTGATGTAAAACTGAATACTGTTACCAAAAATATTGACAATTTACATCAATGAACATTTGTGTTTTATTTATTTTCTCCACCCATTCAATTATTATTATTTTAGAATTATATATTAAAATAATTATGATAAATATAATAATTTTTGAGGGTATCTTCCTAAAAATGCAAACACATCCATCAAAAGGGGAAAGACATTACTCTTCATATGTGTGACACACTTCCACCTTACAAAACAAAGTGGATCACATTTCATTAACCACCAATCATGGTTTGGAATTATGATGGAATAACTTTTTATTTGATATATATGATATTTCATATGTCTTAATACATATTTTATTGATATATACACATATATTCGTACTTTCCATTTTTTATGAATACGACTACATCGTTTTTGTATGTGTAGACAACTATCTCATAAAGATGATGTGGTACATTCAAAGATAACATGGAATTTATTTATTATAGGTTTAATATAAAGAAATTAAATAAATAAAATATATATTATATTTATGATATAATTTCCGTTTTATAAAAATAACATATCTTTTTATTACCCTATCAGAAAATGATAAACTAATATTGTCCTTGGTGGAAACATTGACATCTTCCTATTTTTGGTTCTGTGATTCCTTTTATATCATAAGAAAATATAATATAAGTATATATTACTAAATAACACAAGAATTTATTAGATAATAATTATTCATGAAGATAAATGTTACCTACCTTCTTTTAATAATGATCATTGAGATATAGGAACGTTACTCATGTGTATGTACGACCTATGGTCTATATGACTATAATGTTGGATAATTATTGGTAACAACATTATTGGAATAAGTATAAATATATAATTTATGTATAAATGTTATAATTATGAAATTATTATTATTCATGAGATGTTTTAATGTTGGCCCATTTGACCATATTTGACCAACCAATTACATTTATTGCCCATAAACTGAATAGTTTCAAAAGCACTAAACAGAACCATTATTTTTTTATGTATTTGTTTTGAACAATTTATAATGTAAAAGAAATGTATTTTTAAATATTAAAAAGTTTCTTATGAAAGTTAATAATTAATATATAAGTTTTATTTATGATTTTGAAGACACTTATGACAAGTCAAACTCAAAAAAAGGAATTTTCCTCAGTTTTCTTTCATTGGTGATCCTTCTAAATTTATAAACCCAAATTCATTTATGAGGTATATATATATGCTATAGGAAATATTATATATATAATTTATTTATTCAGATGACTCTTAGTGATTTGTTAATTTTTATTAATTCATGATGAATTTGATTTTAATAATTCAAATTTACATATGATGATTTGATTTTAAATAAAAAATTGTAATTATTTATTAAAATTAAATAAAAAAGGATTCATCCATTGAAATATTATTTAAATTATTTTAAATTTTTTTATATATTCATATAAATGGATTATAAAGGAATTATTTTGACTATTATTGTATATGGATTCCACTACAATCCTTTTTGTTTTTAAAAGAAATAGAAAGCAATATTTTCTATTTTGGGGATATAATTATTGAATATGTGATATGAAAGTCGAATGATTATTTTAGAAACATTAAATATTTTTTTATGAGTGAATATAAAAGTTAATGAGTTACTTGTTTTATATTTCTTTATTATATGTGTAGTTATTAAATAATTATTCGTGGACCATTGACAGGTGGTTACATGATAAACAAATGACGATTTGTTAATTGATAAAAAATGAGGGGTTATTCTTTGAGAATCCAACGATTGGTGGGACACAGATAGCCATCTAATGCATTGTTTATGGAAGTGATATTTATGGCTATTATCTCGAATGGCCCGAAGGACTAATTTTTTATTTTATTATATATAATCCCCCTTTTAAGGGTTGAAGGGGAACTCATACATGACCCGTAGGCCCAAGGCAAAAGGGCCGACATGACCCTCAATACATGACCCGAAGGTCTAAAGGCATACCATGTCCAATACATGACTCGTTGGCTCAGCCCACTAGAACTTCCCCTCCCCAATGTCTTGCATCATTGTTCACCTTAGCTCCCAGCCATGCATTGCTGATCGGCTAGAATTTCCCCGTACAAAGCTCCATGGTTCCTTGTCCCGATTGCGGCTACCATACCCTCTCATTCACCCAATCTGGTTAGCTCTGCATCTGGTGGCTGCAACTCTTATTGCTCTGATCCTCTTCTGGGGCTTGTTCTGTGTGAACTAGGATACTCCATGGTCTATGGACCCGAAGGCCTAGTGGATCGAATGCCTTTTGATGACCCTAAGGCCCGAGAGATCTGTAGGCCCAAACTGGTGGCCCGAAGTCCAAAATCGGGTGTATAGTTTCGGCTGCTACAGCACCAAACAGTTACTGCTATAGTAACTACTATAGTACTGATATAGTGATTACTACAGTAATGCTCTAGTACCCCATAAATTCACCTCCGCCCGGTTGTGAACCTGGGTCTTCTAGATGCCATGAAGAATCCCTTACCACTCGGTTATGGGCTCGTTGGCTTTATGGATATTAAATTTGTTTATGTGACATGTCTATAAATTGAAAACACATTTATTCAATTGATAAATGTTAAATGTATATTAATTTTTGAAGATAACATTATGTGATTTCAATGCTATCTATTGGTTTTATAGTAATATTTTTATTAAAAAAATGTATGAAATGAACATATATTAAATGTAAAGTATTTAATACCTCTTAAAGATAAAAAGTATTAATTTATGATAAGTTTTCCTGGGTTTTAGTGTTAATCAATCAATAAATAGTTTACTTTCTTTTATATATATTACTAATATTTATATACTCACCCCGTAGTTTTTATTGTTGTTAATATGACTTAACGACGAGTAAGGGATTCGAATAAATAATGATTAATTCTATGTAGAGATTTAATAAAATATATTATTATTTATTATTAATTTTCGAAATGATTGGAAAATAGGATACTATCTTGAATTCCCACCTTTGAATTTTATGGTTTTGTTCTGTATGAGTTATGGCCTAATTCTCAAAAACTATAATTATGAAAATTATCATCAATGAAAATGAATGAAAATTCTTTACTAAACCTCAATATTGTAAAATTTTAAAGGCCAAGACCTTATAGTTGGTATCAGAGTAATGGTTTAGGTAACATTAAAGGTTTGGATATTGTTAATAAAACTATATTAGAAGAATTTAATTTAATTATTTTTTTGAATAATATAGTATTTAAACATAACCTTGTTTCATCAAATAAAGTGAATTTTTTCATAGTTTTTTCTTTATCATAAATAATGATGTTTTTATGAGAAGTAATTGAGTAGAACATATCATTTTTATCCAACATCCTAAAATTATTATAGTTGGAACTTTTATGTTTTTTGATGTGATAGATCATCATAAAAATTATATAAATGGTTATGGTGTACATAAATGAGAGAAACCAGATCTACTACATATATAGAATATGATATTGGTTCATTTTATGAGTCAATAAACAAATTTTTCAGAGGTCCATATGACCATGATATAGAAAAAAAGTAAATCAAACTCATAGAAAAAATAATTGATGACTCAGGTTATACGAATACCTAAAATTAAACAATTTGGATATAAAATGTTGAAGGTGAAGTTGACTGTTTCTTAATAATTATTAATATTATTAGGGATGAGTTTTAAAATTTAATCCTTGAAAAATAATTAATTATGGATTTTATACTTAGTATGGGAAAATATTTTATAGAGGTTAGAAAAAATAAATAAGACTTAGTGGATATATATAATGGTATATCCTTTCTAATGGGGAGGTACATCCAATGTTTTATTTGATATATTTATAGTAAGATAAATTAGTTTTACTCAAGATTAAATCCAAGATATCGGTTTTAATTTTCCGCTCATGAGTTCAAGATCTATGAGAAACATGTTTGATTTTATGAGAAGTTAGAAAATGAGTTTTCCAATGAACCTGGGTCCCATGATAATATAAAAACATTTGTTGTTGGAAGGCAATGGGAAATAATTCATCAATGAGTTTAGAGTCATGAAAACCAAATTAATATCTTTTTAGATGTTTAGTAAAAAACTTCATTTAGAATGTCAATCATTATCCGATAAGTTCTTATGATGTTGAATGTTTGGTCATATGGATCATGAATAAAATGAATATGATATCAAAAGAAATGAAATACCAGTGGCAAGATTTTGTTGTTGTAATGTGTAGGAAAAATATTGTAATGTGTGTTCATAGTTGATTACACTGGGTGGAGATCATCAAAATCAAAAGCCAATAGTGGTGGGAACATATGTTTATTCTACCATGGTTGATGTTGTTCAGTCATGTGAATAATGGAAATATATGTTTTTGGATTATTTGAATTTTTATAACAATATTTTTTTACTTCAGATCATCGTATTCATTCATTTTTGAGAAATATCCTAGAAAATTGGGAATATCAACTTTTGAATATAAAATTGATGTTTCGGTAAACAAATATCTATATAAGAGTATTAGATAATCTAATATTTATATGAATATACATATTTTCATTAATGGGATGTTCTATCTTGAAAATCTTGTTGAACTTATCATTGTTGATTTTGATATCATTTTGGATAATGAATAGCTTTCAGTTAATCATTTTAAAATAGATTACAATGAAAAAAATTGGTTATTCATTGATTTGAAACCATTTATAACTAAAAATAATCTAATAAATTTGATAATTATAGTAGTGATATTTTTATATCTCATGGTTTTTTTTAAAAATAAATATTTAAAACTTGTAAGTCCTTATAGTTAATGATTTTAGATATGTTTTTTCAAATGAATTTATGCTATTGTTCTACATTGGGAAGTATAATATTCTATTGTTTTAGTGCATGATGAAGACCCTGTTTATAAATCCCTTTATTAAATGGGTCAAGTAAAACATCAGGAATACACATAAAAATTCCAATAATTGATTGATAATGATTTTATTCAATCTAGTACATCGCTATGGGGTTCCCCTATTTTATTTTTTAAGTTCAATAATGTATCCATTAAATATTTAATTTATTATAAATCCTTTGATAATTTCACATTTAATAATGTGTATTATATTCCTCATTTTGATTAATTTTTTTTAATAAAGAACTCGCTATTTTTTTTTGATTGAAATTTGGTGTAGGTACCATTAACTAATGATGAATATTGATGACATTAAAAATAAATTATTTGGGATAAGATATAGTTAATATAATATGATATTTAGGTCCTCTATATTATCTAGTGAAACTATTGTATTTATAAATCATATATATAGATCATTCCATGAGTATTTGCATATGTTTTTCATTTTTTTATAGATGATATTTTTTTATGTTTTAAAATCCATGTGAAACCTGAATGGAAAAGAAATATTATTTTAAAAACATTAAAAGAAATGAAACAATATATAAATTTCAGTAAGAGAGAATTTTTGTTGAAAAAAATTTAATTCCATTGGAATACTATTTATCAATATGTCCTAAATATAGATTCATATATACTAATTTTTTTTAAATGTTGATATGACATACCACTGTCATAGAGATTCATAGTTTTCTAGGATTAGAAGGTTCTTATTGATATATTGTTGAATTTTTTTTCAAATATATGGACCACTAACTATGTTCAAACGAAATGAAGTTGTATTTTTTTATATAGGAGAATGTCAGGATTGTTTTTAGGAACAAAAAAAGATGGTTAAATTCCTTTATTCTTGCACTTCCATTCATAATTTGTGATTTTATTAGTAAAAGTTATATTTCATTAAAAGGACATTGTTTATTCCAGATGCAGAATAAATTGGTAGTTTCATATGGATCACGTCAATTTAATACTCTTGAGTGACATTACCCTACACCTGATTTTTAATTATATGATGTGTTTTTCTATTTATTAATTTATCAAAAACATTTATATAGTGTGAAGGGTTAATTATATACTGATCACAAATGATTAATTTATATATTCACTCCTAAATATTTGAACATGAGAAAAAAAATATCATTGAAATTGATTAAGAATAATGATTTCATGATTCATTGTCAAACTTGAAAACAAAACATGGGGGCCAATCATTTGACTAAAAAATGTAATTATACATGAACCAAATTTTATTTTAAATGATATCCTTTTACTATTTATTTGATGAATTTTATCCTAGAAGTTATGGATATATGGATATCAACTTTTTTTATTCAGGTTTTAATGTGGTCAACTTTGTTAAAAAGAGTTAATACGACATATAAGGGAGATCAATATTTGCATGAAAAGGTCGAATCCATTAATAATGATATGTTTATGGATTTTATTATTGATGAAGAAGATGTTTTATAATTTATAAAAAGATTAGGTTTTTCTTTTTATTCAAATTTGAGAAATGAGTAATAGAATTATGCTCATAGTTCTTTGTTTTCTGATCATCTAGGAAGCACTGAGATGTAAAGAGAGATTTTGGATTATTCCATGTGTGATGGAATGAGAAGAGATATTTTTGAAATTACTATGATGGGTTTCAATTTTCATGACATTAATATATAGCGATAGTTAACGAAGCGTATGGTTCATATATTTTAATACTAGAGTGGTAATTCTAGATTATATCAATGGATTTATTTATAATATTTTCAAATAATTCACAAGGTAAGAATAAAATTTGGGATATTTTTTATTAATTATGTAAATATTCACATTTCATTTACATTTGAAATATAATTCCTTTTGATCATATTTCTGGGCTATGTATGATAGGGGAGGTCATGTTATATTGAGTGACTCAGACATTTGTATCATACTATAATCCCTTGTTCACATATAATTTTTGGAAAGGTCTTCATATATTTTTGTATAATGCATAAATTATTAGTAAACATTTTCATCCTCAATTCAATGGATAGACTAAGTAGACAAAAAAGTCCATAGAAGATGTACTTATTTCATAATCATGGTATTATCAAGGATATTGGAATAAAAATTGTTATTTTGTGGCTTTTCATTATTATGTTTTCCCCAATATTATATTAGTGTAACCATTATAATAATTATATGGAATGTGTTGTCATAAATAATCCTTTTTAGATAATGTTGGGCAATGGAAGTTGATGGGACATGAGTTGGAAGAGGAAACTATATAAACACTTCAGTTTATTTAGTGACACATAATGAATGGTCATAGAAAATATAAAAATAATGATAATAAACAGATAATATGTCATTATTTTTAACATAGGTGATATTAGAATTATATAATTTTCATAATGGAAAAATGTGATAAGTTCAGTTTAAATGGGCATGTCGAGTCCGTGGTACATTGGACTAGATGATTCACTATAGAATTTTGTGTTAGATTCTCACCGAATAGATTTACATCCATGGTTATTCAAGGTATACTTTGTATTTAAATTTTCAATGTTAAGGATTTATATACCAGACTCATCTCATTTTTGGATTCAAAAAATAGTTTAGACAAATGATAATCATTCATAGGAGGAAAAATAGTTATGGTTCTTAACCACATAGTGCAAGTGTTACAGAATGTAAAAATTCCCCATGTTATGGTTTTATGGAAAAACCCATATTATTTAAGATACAAAATTGGATTATTAAAATGATATTTTGGGAAAATATCTCCAATTATTTGATAGGTGAATAATGTTTTGAGGTAAAAAATTCCAAAAGGTTTTATGGATATAACAGCCCAGGTAAATAAAAAATATTTCATTTTTATATTTATAGATATTTATAAATTTGATAGTTATTTCATAATTAAATGGATTATATTTTCAATATAATACATGACACAAAATATTTAGTTTCTTCAAAACCATTGGCTTCACATAATACTAAGATATGCGAAAACAATTATTTACTATCATTATTAGTTTAATATAATAGTATTCTCATAGTCGCTCTATCATAGAGAATTAGTATTACTAATTATATTTTGTATACACATATTTATAATATGTTTTTAATTGTATCCAATTTATTTTAAAGTCATACGGAAATAATCAATCCAATGTTACACTAAAAAGATCTACTTTTTTTGAAAAGAAATTTTATCTCATTTTAATAGAGAACCTATTTTAAAAATAAATTTTTACCCATTCATAATTTTAATATTATAAATTAAAATCAATAATTTAGTTATGAATCTTAAAATTTACTATTTTTGATTTATTGGTATTTTTTTTGAAAAGTTTTACATTTTGATGAACAATAAATTTTAATCAATTTTAATGAAAACTTATTTTTACAATATTTTATTTTTCAAGATAAATTATATGATAAATTTATTTAAAATAATATCT
Organism: Viscum album; assembly: GCA_963277665.1. Taxonomy (NCBI): domain Eukaryota; kingdom Viridiplantae; phylum Streptophyta; class Magnoliopsida; order Santalales; family Viscaceae; genus Viscum; species Viscum album. The sequence continues at coordinate 1,554,130,866 of OY728165.1, forward strand.
ATTTCTGTTTTATATCATTTAATATATATTATGTAATTTGAATAAATTTAATTATGATTTTAGAAATATTATCATATCAAACTTATGAACATTTTCTTTTTAAAACCTCGCTGTGTCCTCCTATCAATTGGCTTAATATTAATTTAATTTCAACCAATTATGTGGTTAAAATTTAGAAGAAGTTATTAACTTTTTATAATGGGAACAATTTGTAATTAATAATAATATAAAATTAGTTTTTTTAAAAAATATTAATAAAATTAAAAACATTTAATTACATCGAGTAATGTAAAAAATATGATTAATTTGTGGTTAATCTTTAATAATAATTGTCCAAATGGAATATAAACTCTTTTAAAAAATTTGTTGAAATTATTCAAAAATCATGTATTTTTTATCTATTTTGAATCATTTTTATCTACATTATGTATGGAAGACCTCCCAATAGTGTTTAACTATTTATATTTACATGAATGATGCTCCTCCTCCTCTATAAATAGTCAGTCACCCTCCCACATTTCATAACACCAATAAATACTATTTTCTAATTCATATAATAACCAGATAATCACTTTAATTCACTACCATCATCATATATGCCTCACATTATGAATAAAACCATCCATGAAATCCATTTTGTGTAATCAAAATGTATTTACCAAAAAAGTGGTAATGTTCATTATTGTGTATTTTTTATTTTATTTATTTATACACCAATTAAATTACTGTTATTATATACTTATATAATAAAATAATACTCATCCATATACATATATGTTTTTATTTTAATGGTCATAGTCACACCAATATACACATCAGTCAAATGGGTAATGAAATTTCTATTTGGGTGTACGGCGGACGACCACCTTGTGAAATGATGCCATCTATTTTTTCAATTACCTCCTCTAATGGTTAGAAATTATGATGGGAAAAACATTATTGATTATATATTATATATTTAAGACATATACAACTGTTTTTGAATATTATATACTCATATCTTCAAGTATTATATTTATGGGAATAAGATATTATCATTTGTGGACTTGTAGACACTTGCTGCCTCAAATCATTGTGAAATTATCACACATTAAATTGAATGAATTAAGTATAATTTTAATTAATATATGTGAATAATATAAAATATATATTATATTAATGACACAGTTTCCTTTATGATAATATGATATTACATTTTCTTTTTATCCTTTCACGCATGGAAACGTGAAGACATCATTCGTGGATGTGTGGACTATCACCTACTGAACACAATGTGGTTAATTTATCATCACAGGAATTATATATATATAATTATATATTATTAAGTAACATGGTATTAATTATATAATAAGAATTATGGAATGATAAATTTTACATACCATCTTTTCAAAATGACTGTGGAAAAATGGGAACATTAATCATGTGTATGAACAACCTATAATCTCCATGAGAATCGTGTTGGTTTATTTTTCATAACCATTAGTGATGATGGGTTTTAAATATTAAATTGATGTATAAATATGATAATTATGTAATATTATTATTTTTGATATGTTTTAATGAAGACACCAATTACCATAGTCGACATACCAAAGTCCTTTTTGAAACATAAATAAATAATTCACACGTGACATGTCAGAATTAAGTTAATGGTTGTTATTACAATATCCTTTTACTGAGGAATTTTTAGATGTTATACAGAACCTTGTTTTATGAGTAAAATGAATATTCACATTTAAATAGAATATTATATATTTATTTACTATCAGGAAATTTAATATATTATGAAATTTTATTGTTTTATGGGGCTTATGTCTCAAATATTTCTATATCGTATGTAACACATTATTTAAAAAATATCTATTTTAAGTCATTTAATGATTTCATTGGAAAATATTCTCAACCATATTAATATTAATGATATTATTTTTGTATATCCTTATAATAATATAAAATATTTATAATGTGACCCTTATGTCTATTTTGGTTCTTGGATTACCATATAATCCTTAATGATTAGAAAATAAAAAGATTCCCTACATTTCTTTTTTGTGTATTCAGTTATTGAAAAATGGTAATGAAAGTAGACTGATTTTTTAAATAACATCAAATAATTAATTAACTTTAAAAATAAAATATTATGAGTGACGTGTTGAAGATTTCATTATTTTGTGCATTTTGATTTTATAACAGTACTTGGATATTTAGTGGGTGGTAACATGATAAAACAATGATGAGTGGGTACTTGATAAAACAATGACAATTGGTTCTATGATTAACCAATGATTGATGTGTCTGTGATATCCTTTTAACTCATCGGGGATGGAAATAAGCCATATGAATAATATATTTATAATTGTGTCATTTATGGATGTCAACCTCATGGTTGTTTAATTTATAATAGTGAAAAGAATAATAATATTCCACGATACCTTAATGGGGATTGCATGGTTACTATAGGGATTATAGTAATTTTTTTATTATAGAAAGGGTAAGAAATGAAATTAGTTTCAAAGTAATGTATATAAAAATTCTTATGATTTAAAAGTATTAATTTAAGACTACTTTTTCATGGGTTTTATTTATTATCAATATAGTAATGTTTTTATTTTTATTATGTCCCTTATTGAGATTTTGATGCCCATCCCAGATTTATTTATTATTTAAAAACAATTTAGGATGAGTAACGGATTTTAAGAAGTTATGATTAAAATGATGAAATTTTAAAATTAAATTGAAAAATATTTATTTTAAAAGTTTTAGAATATAGAAAAAATTGTTAATATTTGGATGTGTCCAAATTGAAATGTATAGTTTTGTTTTGTATGAGTTATAGTCCAATTCTCTATAAATATAAACATGAAAATATCCTAAAGATGAATGAAAAAAAATTTATTACTAAAACTACAGATTATGTAATTTTTTTGGATAGTTCCTTGTTATAACTCTTAATCTGATCTCTTTTAAAAATATCCTAATTTTTAAATATATCACATCCTTTACATTAATACCAATTGAGTGTACATGGCCTTAAACATTAAATTATATTTTCTTTTATGTAATTAATTTATTTGATTAATTTATATATAATTTAATGTTTAGTGGATTATATAATTTGGCAACAAATCCGTAAAAATTAATTATTACATAATAAATCCGACAATTCTACTTTGTATCAATTTTACAAACAATTTTTTTTGAAATAATCCATTTTCATTTTAGAAAATAATTTCAATATTTTAATCTATACGTCATCATTGTACCTAAAAATATTTAAAACATGATGCAATTTTATTAGATTTTCAATGAGAAAAATAAAAAATTAATTGACAAAAAAATAAAATATTAAAATAACCTAATTATTCCATTAAAAAAATAAAAAATATTCCCATTTAAAAAACATTGGTTTCAAAAGATACATTTAATTAAACACAAAATCAAATTCACTACCCAAATATTTTCATAAAATCGTTCTTATAAAATCTCAATAGAAAATTAAAATTAATAATGGATTCTATTATGTAATTAAAAACATATGAAAATATTTTCACAATGTTATGCATGATAAACTTAATAAATAATATATTATTTTTATTAGTCATGGGATCATTATACTACCCGAATAATTGTTAATGTGTTTATAAAAACATGAATCATTAATAAATAAATTAGGTGGGTAACTCTGGACATCATATAATACATTATTTATATAAATTAAACAACCAATACGGTTGAATTCAATAAAAATTCATTGGTGGGTTATTACTATCCCACCCATCTTTTGGTTATAATGGAACATACCATCCTTAAATAATTATGGAACCAACCATCGTCATAATAATTAAAAAAACATCACAAAATAATAACACATAAATATTTATATTTTAAAACAAAACACCAATAAAAAAAATATTTTCTCCCATTCAAAAACACATCCATATATTAAAATACTACTTCTATATTCATAATAAGAATTAAAAATAAAAATTATCACAGGTAAGGTGGGTTTATAATTTAATAAATAATGGAATCATACATTGAAATTCAAATTTTAAATTATGGTTTTGGTGGATTTATAATTTAGTGTCATTGTATATTTTAAAATAAAACCATCTTTTTTCATTTCTAAATAATTTCACCACGTTCTGTATAAATTATATTAAATTATCCTAATTAAAAACATTTAATTTAAGTTATAAAAATACATAAAATATTCATTATTGTTTCGTTATTTATATATATACATCCATATTTTTTAAAATATCGACATATAAGAAATATATATAAAAATATTACAAGAATTATATATATTTTGGTGACATTCAAAACATCAATCATTATTAAAACATAAAATATATATATATAATTGTACATGGTGACAATGCTTCCAATTATTTTACTTTTAGCATTGTCACCAATGGTGAAATTCCCACCATCAACGATTATTGAATTCTTGAAACATATGTAATCTCTGATCATGTGTCTTTAACATCAAGTGTCCAAGTACCGTAAGGTTTTACATGAGCTCTTCAAATATCATTCCTAAAAGATAATCAACCAAAAAATTATTTTGGATCACAATTTGTTTTGGGTCCAGTGACATTTTAATTAGTGCTTTAAAAGTCCACATATGCTTTATGGGTTTCTGATAGGCGTTATGTAACATATATGAAAAATGTATTCTATTTTGTCCAAAAAAACTAATGGTAGTAAAATAATTTCCAAAAATGTAACTAGTAACAATATTTTTAATTTTCGGCAGAGAAATAGGATTTCCAGATTTAGTTGAAAACTTATTTTTGTTGAGATATTATTTCCTAGGTTTGTTTCCTACACCAGTAGTGTATCTAAGGACAATTTTTTCAAATAATATGTGTAAGAGTATTATTTCCATTGGTAAATTTCTCTTTTCCTTTTTAAACTGGTTATTATATAACATAAGTTCATTGTTACCATTGAGTAATTGAGTATTTTTTCTCTTTCTCTATGGATAGTTTATATTTGATAGTAGTAGTCAGGGCATTCTATTTATTTAATTATTGGTATTTATCTTATATCTCATTACAACTATCATCTAGAATATGTAATTATCTAAAAAATTCCCTATTTTAGATATTCTCATAATCACATTTATATCCAAAATAATAGGAATATTCTATAAGAACTATAGGGTTACCTCATATGTGTTTTTTAGAAGGCATGTATTGGAATTTACATCCTTTACATCATATGATGTCCCTGAGCCTCTTGAACTGTAATCATAATCAATCAATGATTCTTTCATTGATTTGTTATACATTCAATATTTATCCTAATATATCTTATTATATTTTAGCTTATGAAAATCTAATTTCACATGTCATTTTCCTTTATATTCATAAAATATTATTTCATTATATTTTTGACTTATTTTCTAATCCTTATTCTAGTTTTTGTTGTGATCATATATTCCATTGAATTTAGGATTCCTAAATGATATCTTTCTTCTATAAATCTTTTTAAAACTTTTTTCCAGTTGAGACATTTCACCATTACTATCTGGTAGTTATTTTTTAATAATGGATTCTTATTTAGGGGATTATAATTTCTATTTATCCTTAGGTTTTTAGGTAGTAGTCATGAATGCCACAGATTTAATTTTGGGATCATCATCCTATTTTTTGTGAAGTTTAATTATTCATATTAAATCATTAGTTTTCTTTGATGCTCCTCGACTAGTATCTTTATAATATCAGAATGTTCTCTAATTGAGACCGAGGTACCTCTTCATCTCTCTGGGAAGCATCTGAGTATTCTCATGATTTTCACTGTGGCTTTAAAATCTTTTCTTGGTGAGATCATATTGTTCACAATTTCATTAAAAGTGAGATACAAGTTAGAAATATGTTCTTCAACCATCATTTTAATATTATCATATTTTATTGTATATGTGGTATGTCTTATTATATTTACAATGGCGGTTTCTTCATCTGAAATAGATAATGTATCCTAAATATCATGGGTTGTTTTACATGGTGAAATTATTTTAAACTCTTCCTCCCATAATGATCACTATAGAGAATTCATGGATTTTCAATTATTTTTATAGGAGGCCTTATTTGGGACATCAAAAGTGTTTCTAATATTTTATGGAATCATATATTCATCTAAAATTAAAGACCAAATCTAAAAAACTCTAACATTTGATGTTCCTTTTCATTTAAATTTTCCATCGTGCGTAATTACATCCATTAAAGAAATGAGGTCTATTGGTAGGAAAACATTCAAATAGATTATCCCTGATAAATAAATAAGATATTAAAGAATTAAGAATTTATAAATAATATAAATTTTTAGATCTTTAATATACAACTAAAATCATTTTTGAAAAAATGTTTTGAAATTTTTTAAATGGTGATTTTTTAGATAACTCATTTGATTGAAAATATTGGTCAAAGTAGGACACTCAAGAGGTGGTTAATTGAGTTCAATTGAAAAAATTTGTTTACATTTTTAAAATGTTTTCCCAAATTGAAAGTCAAATATCCTTGTTAGAAAATGTAATAAAATTATAATAGTTTGAATGTACAAATAGTTTCTTAAAATATTGACTAATACTCTGTAATTACTATATGAGATATTGATACAAATTTTAAAATTAGTATAACATGGAAAATTAGTTATAACTATTATCCTAGAAAAACTATCAATGTAAATATTAGTTTTCTAAGAAATGAATTAAAATAGAGATTGTCTAAATTGAAAGACATTATGGATAAAATAAGTGGTTCAGTCTCAATATGAGACCTAATCCACTCCACATTATGATCACCTACCACCAAGAAATGTATATATATATATATATAAGAGTTGATCCAATATTTGGATCAGGGATAATATCAGTACACAAAACTGTCCAGGCCATAAGACCTCTTCCACTGCTCTACGTTAGAAAACTAAAAATCAGGTCACACATGACATCTTCAAAAGTTATACGTCGTTGAAACAAGGTGTAAAAGATATTTGGGTGAGGTCATATTGTATCCTATTGTTCAGTGCACGATACTGAGTGTGTTTAAAAACATATAAACACACTTCCCAAAACATAATAAAAATATTATACAGTAGATAAAACATACAAGAAAGGAATAAAAATGTTATGAGTGTTTTTCTTTGCATCTCAATACTTGTAGGATGTAGAGGATGTGATGTATGAGTACTATTGTTAATGTAGAGTTTCATGAGTCTTTTTTCTATAGTTTCTAATTTGATTAAATGTGATGTGTTCCTCTTGTTCTTATTAGAGATGTTGCTGAAAGGATGTGTGAGGTTCTGATCCACAATAGTTAATCTGGTAGGAATCGATAGTTCTTCATGTGTTATTCAGTGTATTTTCATTCATGTATTCCACTTCCCATGTCGTATATTTGATCCAGTACCATGATTTTCATTTTATTTTGGGTTCTTCTGTTGGATATGATAAAATGTTTTATCTCCACACCAAATACTGCATTCTGTTTTCTAATAGAATGTCACGGTGTGATAATCATAAAATTGTGTCCCTTGGGACATTATCTTCATATTTTACTTTGATTTTTATCACAGTAGTGGTGTCTGGTTCATTATAAATTGTGGATCTTGTACTATGTGGTAAGATTAGCATGATTTTTCACGGAAATAATTTGTGAAAGTTGAAACATACAACATGGTCACAATTTCGGGTCCTTTATGAATTATGGAACAATTATCAAGACAATAGTGTCAGGTAAACAATGTCTCATGTAACAATGTCCAGCCTTCATCAAAATTCTAAATGGGTTCACGATATAGTGTCTTGGAAGTTGTAGAATGGAAACAATGTCCATGGATTTGTGAAAATCTACAATAGGTAGCATGCTTTTGGTGTCACAAACTTTGTAATAATCTGGAAACTATTTTAAAAAGTAATACTAATAGAATGGATTAGACATAATCATTATCACAACAAAACTTAATAAAAGTAAAATAAACATACTTTACAAGATGCACACATGATTTGGGAAGTTTTATACATGATTTGATAGAATAAAAATATGATTAAAACATGTGGAATCTAAGAAATAATTTTTCAAAAATAATCAAATGGATATGGATGAAAAATATTATTTCAAGGGATACATTATATATGATTTTTAAATAATCACCATTACCTTCAGTATGATATGTCACATACATTATTTATATTAACGAATAAAAAATTTATATTAATTATTTAAAATATCATGAAACATTTCAATTTTATTTATTCCTTTCCATTCACTTATTACCATGTTCTAATAATTACTTTTTTTTCTCACATCAGATGTTTTGATGATATTTTTATTATATATTAAAAATTACCTTAGTAATTTGATTATGGAAAGAGAATAAAGTATTGAAAAATAATTATTATAATAATTATTATAAAATATAACATCAATACTGTCACAACCCCCTCCCACAAAAGATGCCCCTCCTGAGATAGCAATGGTGAAAGGGAGATAATGACCCCCGAGTCCCGCCTCCAGTAGGCCCCGGGTTGGCGACTAGCACCAAGGGTATGTGATTTCACAAATATGGGAGGCATTACCCTTTTTATTATTTTGGATCGGGAAATAGGACAATTCAGTCACCAAAAAGGGAAAAGAACAAGGGTGCTGAAAAGAAACCCAAACAAGTCCCATATGCATGTATAAATAAACTGAAACAGGTACAAGTACAAGGAATCTCAAAAGTACAAGTCAGTACAGTACCAAAAGGAAAAAAAGAAAACAACAACTGCACAACTCCCACTGCCTGTCTAGTAGGGTCCCGCACGGCCCTGGTAGTCCTCCTAAAAACCTGAAACAACGTAGGGTGAGCATACAAGTATACTCTGTAGAGAACCTAAAGCTCTCGTGCACAAGTGGGGAGACACCCTAAAGTCCCGTGAGAAAACAGAAGAACCAGAAACTAACAAGGAAAAACTATCCACCCGGCCTCACTGGTCACACTCACCAAGTAACACAAACAAGTTTAGTATATATATAGAACAAAAGTATTGGGTACACCGCACCATTTCCCGCTTAATTAGATGTTGGTCTTCCTAACGGCAAACGTCCTGACGCTACCAAACTCTTCCCGCCCGCACACACCTGGGCCAAACCACGCAACCCGCCCGCACACACCTGGGCCTCACAACCACGCATCTCGCCCGCACACACCTGGGCCACAACCACTAACCCGCCCACAGACACCTGGTCCACAACCACTAACCTGCCCGCAGACACTTGGGCCTCATCCCGAAGGTTCTTGGGAACGGTAAGCCTGCCCGATGTGTCTTGGGCTAAAGGTCACCTCAAGCCATCACAGCCTCCGAGACCTACCCGAAGAGTCTTGGGTGTAAGGTCACCTCAACCCATCATAGCATATGGAAGAAGGAGCAGGAAAGAGCTAGTAACTAAGGGGGAACACCCTCTCCCATAAAATGGGAGTGTTCGGCACTAGGTGCTCGACATGGGTGTGGTGCGACAAAACACAAAGATACAATTATATATATACATATACCAAACACACATCTCAACCTATGGCTTCTTAAAAAGAGAAACTGAGCATGTGCCTCGGCACTGCTACCACGAAGCATGCATCAACAACCAAACAATCATCCCCCAACCCCATTTAGGTTTTCATGTTTCATGAAATGGTTTAACAATTATTACTACTAGGCAACTATCATCCAGAAAAAATGTTTCACAAACATATCCCTGCCATCCACAACCATGGTTAGGTAAAACGCAAGCAACCACATGCCATTTCATTTACAAAAGATTATCACAACCATACAACATTCCATCATTCATTTACTTCAATGTTCCACACATAATACCCTTTCCTCACACAAAACATTTCCGCATTTGAAAACACCTTTTACTTCAAAACACATTTCATAATCAAAACACTTTTCATAAATAAAGGCATTTTACACAACCAACCACTTCCCATTTCAACCCCATCGTTTACAAAAACATTTCCCACAAAACAACCAAACCACCAAAATGTTCATTATTCCAATTTTGTTCAACCGGGGTGATCACACAAGGTTTTCATTCTCATTTAATCAGCCAGTCTTTACGTGCTTATCCATTTTCCATGTTTTAACAAAACCAACCACAAACAATTCAGATATCAATTGCGCACGCAAATGCCACCAACGGCCTTGATTTTCAGTAGGCAAAGGCCTTTCAATCCAAAATCACAATTAGAAGATAAAGAAACTGGATGGCAATAGAAACATCACAAAATCCCAAACCCTTCTTTATCCAGTTATTATCTTTATTTAAAGTTCAACTGCATCCCATGGAACAAAAGAAAAATATCCCACCCCGCATGTTGCACCAAATAGAGAGACGAAGGTAAACCCCTACCTCAAAAGGTCCCAATCACGTCGCTTCCGACGACGTCCTTCAGTGTCCTCCGCCTTCGCCAAACCCGAAAAATGCCTCCTAGGATGGATGCTGGAGAAGGAAGGCCGGAAGGAATGGTGACAAGTCCGGTCTTAGAAGCTTCGTCTCATCGCTACGATCCTATGGCCGCTGACGGATCGTAATTCAAAGCTCGGACAAAGAAGTTAGAGGAGGAATACTTCTCGATCGTCCAAGAGCGTCGTCGTGCGAAGAAGAAGCGATTGGTCTGGAAATAATCCGCGACCCATTCTTATATAGGCAACGAATAGGTAAAACAGTATTCAGCGTGTATTGATGAATACACGGTGTGACCGTACACCCATTACGTGTTTTGACTAGTCAACACACGACACGTCACGCGGTTTCCACGCATTTTAATAATAATGATAATTCTATTAATATGTGGGGTTTCGTTGACTCGAGGAATGAGTCATAAAAGTAGCTCATTAATGGTCTTAAAATGACCGTCATAATTTCAGGGTTACGCTGTCGCTGACGGATTGTCAATCCGATACCATATGATGGAGATACGTTGGATACAAGATCCCGTAATAATAACAATATTATAATCTATTAATTCATGAGCGTTTCGGGTACCCAATCCGGAAACCCGAAAAAGACATCCAATATTGGACTCAAAATTTTCGTCTCGCAGTTAGGGTCGTACTGCCACTGACGGTTCGTGAAACCGAGGTCGCACGAAGAAGTTATTGTGTAAAAAGTGTTTTATCAACACAATTAATAATAACAATATTTTATTATTATTATTAATCAATTATTTATTTATTTTTCATAACTCCAAAAGCAATCACGTTTTGGAGTCTTCATGGGCGCTATAATTAAAACACCAATTCCTCCTTTTTCATTTATTTGTCTTTTAATTTATTTCTCTTATTATTATTTTTTTTTTCTCTCTCCAATCTATTTTTTTTCTTTCATGATTCTCTCCCACCACCAAAAGTGGCGCCTCCCATTTCTTTTACTCCATGTGGAACGCCCCAAACTCCATTCTCACTTCAACTTTATTATTTAATAAAATTAATAATAATAACACCCATAATTAATGTACTAATTTAATCCCATTAAATTAGTTTACCATGGTTATTAAGTTAAAACCATTCCATTTAATTAAATTCAAATAATTTAATTTACTAACTAAAAAATTAAACCCATTTAATTTAATTTACCAATCACACACATATTTCTGTCACCTTTATCATTATTATTTAATTCAATAGTAATAAATCCTCTTTCAATTTCATCAACGGGTCCCCATCATTAACATTAATAATTATTATTATTATTGACGCCCATTATTTTCATATAATTACTCCATATATCCCATAACATTATATTCACGCATGGTTGGGAACCACATTCACGTGCCTCTTCATGTTATTATTATTATAAAAAATTATTATATAATAATACCCTTTTAATGTTATTAACACAATTCCAACTTTAATTGTGGAGAACCGCACAACGCCTCCTGTACAAGGTCACACCCATGTACCCCATGCATTTCATTCCTTTATAATTTATTACATGAGCCTCATTTATTGTAATTTATTCCTTTATAACTTATTCCATGCGCCTCCCATCATTTTATTAAATATATTTTATTTTATTTCTTATATTTTACAATGATTAAATTAAAACCATTTTATCTAATTAACACCAAATATTTTCACGCCACCATTATCAATTATTAATATCAGAAAAAAATATTATTACAACACGTGTCGTGTTTGACCACATCAAATATTTTACAAAGAAAAGGACCGGAGAGGTCCGGGGCATTACACCAGATACCTCTCAAAACATTCTCGTCCTCGAGAATTAAAACCAACCCATAAAAGGGGGAAAGGTCCGAACAACCACCCCTTAAGATACCTCTCAGGCCTCTTCTCATAACAAGAAACAACCGACAACCCTAATTATGTGAGTTAGGAATTCCCTCTCCTATGTTGAGATATTATCCGCTTTAGGCAGCACTGACTCGCCTGCACGGGTTAAATCGCATCCACATTAATGTATCTCGATTAGGGATTAGGTCTTCCCCTCCCCACATGATAGGGCTCTTCACGTACATTTAAAGAAAAGCGGGAAACAACATAGCATTAAAAACTCACAAAAACAAGGTCCAGGCCCAGAGAATGAGCAAAAGAGTTCCAACAAAGGAGTGTGATGATCTTGAATTTAAACATAACATAAGTGAGAGAATTTAAGTAAAACCGGAAACATCTCTCTCGATTTCTGTCCTTGCTAGGGTTTCCACTTCTATTGCATGAAACTCTCTGTGTCCCACTCCTCTGCTGTTTTGTTGACGTCCAGGTGCCATAGTTGTTCGGTAACCAGGGATCGCCTATGCCCAAATAGTAATTAAAAACTCCATGTTTTAATTATCATTTTATTTTAATTTCCTTCCCAGAACACCCAAATCAAGTAAAACACAAACATGATGATGTATGTACCTTCCCTAGGATCTCTACCCTGCAATCAATATAGTCTCAATTGGTCGTTCGGTAGCCTCAGAGTCCTTGCATCGGATCACAGGGGGCCCTAAAATCCCGTGTCCTAGCTGGTCTTCCCTGACCTATGTCACGCACCAAGATTAACGAACATTGTTCCCCTACCATCCCATGCAATCCTCACTGTGCCTAACTCCATACTCCATCCTATCTCTCAACCATCACCTTTTATACCATTCTGTCATGACCCCCTCCCACCAAAGATGCCCCTCCTGAGTTGGAAATGGTGAAAGGGAGATAATGACCCCCGAGTCCCGCCTCCAGTAGGCCCCGGGTTGGCGACTAGCACCAAGGGTATGAGTTTTCCCAAATATGGGAGGCATTACCCTTTTTATTATTTTGGATCAGGAAATAGGACAAGTCAGCCACCAAAAAGGGAAAAAAACAAGGGTGCTGAAAAGAAACCCAAACCAGTCCCATATGCATGTATACATAAACTGAAACAGGTACAAGTACAATGAAGCTCAAAAGTACAAGTGAGTACAGTACCAAAAGGAAAATAAGAAAACAGCAACTGCACAACTCCCACTGCCTGTCTAGTAGGGTCCCGCACGGCCCTGGTAGTCCTCCTGAAAACCTGAAACAACGTAGGGTGAGCATACAAGTATACTCAGTAGAGAACCTAAAGCTCTCGTGCACAAGTGGGGAGACACCCTAAGGTCCCGTGAGAAAACAGAAGAACCAGAAACTAATAAGGAAAAACTATCCACCCAGCCTCACTGGTCACACTCACCATGTAACACAAACTAGTTTACTATATATATAGAACAAAAGTATTGGGTACCCCGCACCATTTCCCACTTAATTAGATGTTGCTCTTCCTAACGGCAAACGTCCTGACGCTACCACACTCTTCCCGCCCGCACACACCTGGGACAAACCACGCAACCTGCCCGCACACACCTGGGCCTCACAACCACACATCTCACCCGTACACACCTAGGCCACAACCACTAACCCACCCGCAGACACCTGGGCCACAACCACTAACCCGCCCGCAGACACCTGGGACTCATCCCGAAGGTTCTTGGGAACGGTAAGCATGTCCGAAGAGTCTTGGGCTAAAGGTCGCCTCAAGCCATCACAGCCTCCGAGACCTACCCGAAGAGTCTTGGGTGTAAGGTCACCTCAAGACATCATAGCCTATGGAAGAAGGAGCAAGAAGGAGCTAGTAACTAAGGGGGAACACCCTCTCCCATAAAATGGGAGTGTTCGGCACTAGGTGCTCGACATGGGTGTGGTTCGACAAAACACAAAGATACAATTATATATATACATATACCAAACACACATCCCAACCTATGGCTTCTTAAAAAGAGAAACTGAGCATGTGCCTCGACACTGCTACCACGAAGCATGCATCAACAACCAAACAATCATCCCCCAACCCCATTTACGTTTTCATGATTCATGAAATGGTTTAACAATTATTACTACTGGGAAACTATCATCCAGAAAGAACCCTTCACAATCATATCCCTGCCATCCACAACCAAGGTTAGGTAAAACTCAAGAAACCACATGCCATTTCATTTACAAAAGATTATCACAACCATACAACATTCCATCATTCATTTATTTCAAAGTTCCACATATAAAACCCTTTCCTCACACAAAACATTTCCTCATTTGAAAACACCTTTTACTTCAAAACACTTTTCATAATCAAAATACTTTTCATAAATAAAGGCATTTTCCACAACCAACCACTTCCCATTTCAACCCCATCGTTTACAAAATCATTTCCCACAAAACAACCAAACCACCAACATGTTCATTATTCCAATTTTGTTCAACCGGGGTGATCACACAAGGTTTTCATTCTCATTTAATCATCCAGTCATTACATGCTTATCCATTTTCCATGTTTTAACAAAACCAACCACAAACAATTCAGATATCAATTGCGCACACAAAGGCCACCAACGACCTTGATTTTCAGTAGGCAAAGGCCTTTCAATCCAAAATCACAATTAGAAGATAAAGAAACTGGAAGGCAATAGAAACAGCACAAAACCCCAAACCCTTCTTTATCCGGTTATTATCTTTATTTAATGTTCAACTGCATCCCATGGAACCAAAGAAAAATATCCCACCCCGCATGTTGCACCAAATAGAGAGACGAAGGTAAACCCCTACCTCAAAAGGTCTCGATAACGTCGCTTCTGACGACGTCCTTCGGTGTCCTCCGCCTTCGCCAAACCCGACAAACGCCTCCTAGGATGGAAGCTGGAGAATGAAGTCCGGATGGAAAGGTGACAAGTCCGGGCTTAGAAGCTTCTTCTCTTCGCTACGATCCTATGTCCACTGACGGATCATAATTCGAAGCTCGGACAAAGAAGTTAGAGGAGGAATACTTCTCGATCGTCCAAGAGCGTCGTCGTGCGAAGAAGAAGCGATTGGTCTGGAAATAATCCGCGACCCTTTCTTATATAGGCAACGAATAGGTAAAACAGTATGCAGCGTGTATTGATGAATACACGGTGTGACCGTACACTCGTTACGCATTTTGACTGGTCAACACACGACACGTCACGCGGTTTCCACATGTTTTAATAATAATGATAATTCTATTAATATGTGGTGTTTCATTGACCCGAGGCATGAGTCATAAAAGTAGCTCATTAATGGTCTTAAAATGACCGTTATAATTTCCGGGTTATGCTGTCGCTGACAGATCGTCAATCTGATACCGTATGAGGGAGATACGTTGGATACAAGATCCCGTAATAATAACAATATTAAAATCTATTAATTCATGAGCGTTTCGGGTACCCAATCCGGAAACCCGAAAAAGACATCCAATATTGGACTCAAAATTTTTGTCTCGCAGTCAGGGTCGCACTGCCACTGATGGTTCGTGAAACCGAGGTCGCACGAAGAAGTTATTGTGAAAAAAGTGTTTTATCAACAAAATTAATAATAACAATATTTTATTATTATTATTAATCAATTATTTATTTATTTATTTATTTTTCATAACTCTAAAAGCAATCACGTTTTGGAGTCTTCATGGGCGCTAGAATTAAAACACCAATTCCTCCTATTTCATTTATTTGTCTTTTAATTTATTTCTCTTATTATTATTTTTTTGTCTCTCTCTCCAATATATTTTTTTCTTTTATGATTCTCTCCCACCACCAAAAGTGGCGACTCCCATTACTTTTACTCCATGTGGAACACCCCAAACTCCATTCTCACTTCATCTTAATTATTTAATAAAATTAATAATAATAACACCCATAATTAATGTACTAATTTAATCCCATTAAATTAGTTTACCATGTTTATTAAGTTAAAACCATTCCATTTAATTAAATTCAAATAATTTAATTTACTAACCAAAAAATTAAACCCATTTAATTTAATTTACCAATCACACACGTATTTCTGTCACCTTTATCATTATTATTTAATTCAATAGTAATAAATCCTCTTTCAATTTCATCAACGGGTCCCCATAATTAACATTAATAATTATTATTATTATTGACGCCCATTATTTTCATATAATTACTCCATATATCCAATAACATTATATTCACGCATGTTTTGGAACCACATTCACGTGCCTCTTAATGTTATTATTATTCTAACAAATTATTATATAATAATACCCTTTTAATGTTATTAAAACAATTCCAACTTTAATTCTGGAGAACCACACAATGCCTCCTGTACAAGGTCACACCCATGTACCCCATGCATTTCATTCTTTTATAATTTATTACATGAGCCTCATTTATTGTAATTTATTCCTTTATAACTTATTCCATGGGCCTCCCATCATTTTAATAAATATATTCTATTTTATTTCTTATATTTTAAAATGATTAAATTAAAACCATTTTATCTAATTAACACCAAATATTTTCACGCCACCATTATCAATTATTATTATCAAAAAAATTATTATTACAACACGTGTCGTGTTTGACCACATCAAATTTTTTACAAAGAAAAGGACCGGAGAGGTCCGGGCCATTACCAATACATAAATTACATTATAAATACAAGGATTAAATGTGGTTGTGAAAAGAGAACTATGCTACAAATATAGTGATAGTAGGTCGAACTTATGATGCAATACCATTTCCATTTTTCATATATTATTCATGAAAATTGTAAATAATATTTTACCCTTAAATAATGATATTAATATAATATTGTTTCTTAAAATATAATTATATTTATCATTTATGTGATTTCATGCTGAAAAACATATCACTTTTCTTGGTGGAGGTGGTTTCCCAGATGTACGCACAAGCAACAATAAATTTTAGGAGCTCATGGAAAGGTAAGATAATATGTGTTATATTATCTATCCATAATGAAATATAAGTTATTGATTTAATATTTGAAATTATTTCCATTATTATAAAATATATTTTAGTGGTGTTAAAGGAAAAGGAATTATACTTGTTCATGATGTGGTAGTCCATCATACTAAATAATGTTGATTTTTTCCCATTTGACAGAAGAGGGAATTGAAATATGCCATGATACTAACATAAAAATATTATATTATATTATTTATATCTTAATTATTATTTTACCATGGTTTATGAAGGTTCTATTGATGTGGAAAATGAAATAAAAAATTAACATGCATGATAAAAACAATACCTCTTGTTTTGAAACCCTCCATATCATAACACATCAAGGCCTCATTGATTTGTGTTATTACTAAATAATGACATCTATAATTTGAGGTATAAATATAGTATGGTATTCGGGTAGGTCATTTCCATAAATGAGTTTTTATTTTTTTGAAAATGTGAATAATATGGACCCTTTTATAACAGAGTGGTGGGGCACTCTGGGCATTTCTCAGTATATTAATTTAAAAACAGTTATATTTTACATATAAATAGATATAAAATTATTTTTTTGAATATAATATGAAGATTAATCTCAATTAACAAATACAATTAAAATTATAGTAGTTTTGATAATAAATATTCACTTTTCTTTTGATATTTACCCATTCAACTCCTACCATGACAACATCAATTTTTTCACATTTAGGTTTATTATGGATACAAAAAAATTATAAATTAAACCTAAAAGGACATCATTTATTGTATAAAAATATATTATTAAATTGGTTTAATATAATTATTTGAGTAATTTTATGTCATCTAATAAAATAATATTTACTATAGAATATACATAAGTCAATTTTTGGAATGATTCTTTACTTTTATTTTAATGATAATAATAAAAACATATAATATTATAAAAATATATTTTTTATATACATAAAATTACATAGTGATATTAAAAGAAATCACATTGATTATGTAGAAATTTTTTTATATTAATATTTTTTATATAATTAAATTCATTATTCATTATTTGAATATTTAAAAAATCAATGTGGTTTGAGAATTTAATGTTGTAATATTTCACTAAAAATTAAAACTAAATTAGTATGAGTAATTCAAATCCATTATCAATAAAAATAATATTAATAATCTATAATAACCTCTATATAACAAAATAATAATAAAAATAATTATTAAACCTATAAAAATTATATGCTAGACATTTCATTAAACCAAATATTAAAATGGTAATTTTCTAATAAATCAACATAAAATGGTAATAAATTAGGGATTTGGATGGATAATGATGAGATATAATCATACAATAAAACTTATGAATGTTTTAAGTTAATCTTACAATCCTTATCATTTTAAATTTCCCCATAAATTATGTGATTTACCCCTTATCGTGATAACCAAAATTCTGATGTTTATTATTTATATTAAAAAAAAGTCTTAATTTACAATATTTGGACCAACTAATTACGAATATGGATCCAATTTATCAAAATTCAAAAAATAAATGTTCCAGAAATTAATTTTATATTGAAATTGAATTATGTATGGAAAATTAATCTTTCCTAAAAATTCCCTTTTAAATATATAAACATATATGAAAATTTCAAGTATAAAAATCTATAAAAAACAAATTAACATTATTTTTTATAAATTTGAAATTATTAAAATGTTAAAACAAATCCAAACCATAATATGACATTGTATATTTACAAAATGAATATACAGTTTTCTATAAAAAAATTAGAATTTGTTATTATTTAATGAAAAATCAATATTTTTTGAAAATTATAAAAAATTATTTCTATGATTATTCTGAAGAACAAAATTAAAAATTTGGATTTATTTTTATAAATAATTACTATGAAATTTCCTAAAATTAATTATTATTTGTTATCATAATAATTAATGAAGACCATTATGAAGAAAAGGTTTTTTGATGTATAAAATGACATTAAAAATTAAATTTATTGTTTTTATAAATTTAATTAATATATTATAAATCATTATGACCATTAATTATATCAAATTTTCATTAATACTATTCATTCACAACTATTTTATAGCTACATTATAAAGGTAAAATTTAATTTTTAAAAATTAAATCTTAGTTTAATCTCACTATTAACTATCATGTATGTTATGGACTTAATTTTAAAAATATCATGATATTAAATTATCCCCAGAATTGAGACATTTCATCCATATAATTTTAAACTCATTTGAGATAATTAGGGTATAAATTTTCAGATTAATTTATTAAAAACACACATCTCAATATGGATCTATATAAATTCCACCACAAAAGGGAGAATGGGAAGTACAAAGGACATTTCGAATGACACATAACATGGTCTCAATGTAAGAGAACATTTTTTAGAAGTGAAAACATGTCCATAAGAAATAAAAAAAATATATGGACTGATTGAGAGTGATAGAGAACATGGGAAGTATAAATGTAATAATCAAAATGCTTAATGATATGATAGGTTAAAAGGACATTTATTTCTAATTAAAAAAATTAAGATAACATTTATGTTTCTAAATTCATTTCTTATAGTCGATGAATTATGTTAATGACTAGAAAAATAATCATAGAAAATATACTTATAAGGAAATTATAAAGCATCCTTTAATTTATTCCCACCACAACATCTCCTTTTTCTCCAAATAATGTGTATTTGAGATAACTTTTCCATTACTAAAGAACTTGAAACAATATATACAAATTTTAAAATTGAAATACTAATAAAATTATATAACCATTTTATTGGGAAATTATTAAATACAAAGCTAGTTATGAGAGGATATGATAATTCCCCAAATATAATTAATAGATGTAATATGAAAAACAAAATTAACTTCCAAAAATAAATTGTAATTTAAATTTATGAACATAGATCATTCAATAAATAATTGACCTTTACATTCATTAATTAATATGTATTTTTACCACAAATTCTGCCATAATTGTCTAAAATTTTTATCTCCAAAAACATCAATAACTCAAGATGTCTCATCCTAAAAATGTGATTTCCCAAATCATCTATTATATATGATATTCAAAAATCTATATATAAATATTATTAATCACCATTAAGCAACATTAAAAAAACATTCCTCCAAAATATAATTCAACCGTTTCTCCCAAAAATAGAATTCAATAATAATATATTAACCTAAATGATATTTGGTTCCCCAAATATTAATGTTCTTTAGAAATAACAATTATCAAAAACTACCAAAATATCATTTCTACACCATTTTTAACTATATAATAAATACATGTTACAAATAAATTAACATAAATTTAATTTTTAATATAGATTAAATAATGAAAAAATTTCATCTAAACTAAGACATCATGTTGGATAGTGTTAGGTGATGTTCCCTTGTGACCCTTATGTTGGTGGTTCAAACCTCCCGGCCTTACTAGATTTAATGGTTTGTGTAACATCCTGGTTCTGGAAGCCACCCAGAGGCGCCCCATACCCGGTTGGTCACATGGCCTGAAGCGGATTTCCACAAACTCCAGAGGCTCCCGATTAGCGGTGAGGGACTTGGGTGTGATATTAGGGAAAATATGCCATCATTGGCAGAGTACATAGTTGAAGAAAAACAAACAGACAATAGTAGAAACTATAACCATCCATAAAAGAGTAAACGATGTACAGCGTAAGACTAAAAATAAATAACTAGAGCACAAACACATGTATATAAAATGATGCATGATACATATGTCTAGGAAAGCACCCAAACAAGTCACAATTCTGAATACAATATTAAACCAAAGTGCAAAAGAAACGAGGTAAAATCTTCAGCATCGAAAGCCAGATCTTGGTCCTATGCTCCATAACTCTACAGAATGTCAAGTACCTGAAGAAGAAGGGTGATTTCCCTTATCTATAACAGCAACAACATAGTCTGTTTGGGCCCAAAGGCATGGCCCAAACAGTGTTTGAGACAAGGTACAAGTAGGAAACCACCCAAAGATCTGTGCCTATCAGTCAGTGAATACATGAAGTAAACGTGTAGTAAGCAGTAAACAAAGAAGCACACAACAACTACAATCCACAATGTCTAGTATATAAAGTACATAATTAACAACCAATCAACAAGTAGAACAATAAGTAACTCCTTGGTTAGTTCTCATATCCTAACCCTTATGGTTCAACCTACTAGTACTAGAAACCCTCTGGGAGGCACACACAGTCTCACCCCTCTGGTTCATCTGAATAATAGACTCTCAGAGGAAACACTCGCCGTCAATTCCCCCTATAGTCTCGTATCGTACTAAAGGCTATCTAGGAAAGAACTAAATTTCTCATTCCCCATGTGGCCTGCTTGGAGGAACTATAGACTCTCTGAGGAATCACTCAACGTCAATTCCCCATGTGGTATCACATCGAAAATTAAAGACTCTCCGGAGAAGCCCTTACTTCCATTCTCTATATGGTCTACTACACTAGGTTTTCATAGCCCTATGTAGAACAAATATTCATAGTGGGCATATCTCCCCATGTAAACCTCATGAACTACTTGGATATCATTCCAAGTCAAAACATCATAACAGTACAATAGTTCCACTATCTTACAACTAGGCATGGCAACAGGAAAAATGCCTAACATGAAAAAAAATGAATGTAAAAACATCCAGATCACAATAAAAAATACCCTATTTACAAGAATTTACCTCTACTAAAGGAACCATGAAATGAAGGAAAACAACATGGCAAAATAAAAAAACACAGTACCCCATTCAAGGGAAATTGGAGGAATTGCACAAAATATTCAAAGTCTTCCAACAGAAATGCACAAACCACCTACCTCGATCCTAGGATATCTATATACATGAACCAAGATGATTGATTCTCTTTAGAATGGTATAGATCTACAATGACACACAAAATGATCAACCCACGATATCTTCAGAAAGATGAGGAATTGCAATAAAAATCTCTTGGAGAAGCAAGGGCATACCGCTGCGATTCCAATGCAATCGACGGTGGTCGATTCCAAGAACAGATGGATGCTCGGGGGCTCGGGGATGTTCCACGGCCATACGAGTTCTCTCGGACGAAGAACCAGAAGAAGATGTGAGTTCTGTCTGTCAGGTGTGACCCCAGTCCGTTTAATGAAAGAAAATAAATTACACGGCTTGTAATTATGGGGTACACAGCATGTACTTGGCCTTTCCGTACTCTGATTTAAGCGGCCTTCACATCACCCCTACATACCGTGTGTGTGGCCCAGACACGGCTAGCACACGGCCTGGAACTACATCAAAGTACATGACATGTACATAGAAAATTTTCAAATTTTCAAATTTTTCTCAAAAATGACCAGAAAAAGAAAAAACATAGCTGAAACGAAGATTCAGGTTCTTAAAAACTTCCACCCTTAAAGAAATTTTCCCCCGAATTTCCCTAGAGAGGTGTAGAAGAAGAAACCCCAAATAGATCTGTCCACTGTAATCGTACATCAGCCTCCCTCTCCAAGGTCTCATCATGTACTCTCCCATGCTGCCTTAACACCCATACTAGAGGAACAGACTGGCCACAGAGAACCTTTGTAGTGCGATCGACAATCCGGATAGGATGCTCCTCAATCGACGCATCTGCTTCTAGCTCAACCTCCTCTGGTTGAATGACATGAGACATGTCTAAAAAGTAACCTCGAAGCTGAGAGACGTGGATCATGTCTTGCATAGCCCGATACCTATGAGGTAATTGCAACCGATATGCAACCTGCACTACTCTCTCTAATACGTCAAATGGCCTGTCATACCGCGGTGAAATATTACCCTGTTTCTGAATCCTCATGTGTCCCAACTTTGGTGAAACATGCAGGAAAACATGATGTTCGACCTCGAACTCTAGTGGTCATCTCCACTAATCAGCATAAGACTTCTGTCAGGACTATTCTATATCCAAACTCTTCCGAATCAACTCTATCTACTATGAGGTCTCCTGAACATGAAGAGATCTTAGTAAATATACCTCTCCTTGCTTGAGATTGAATAAAGGTGATTGTCCTATCCTATAATAAAAAGCCTCGTAAGGTGCCATCTTAATAGTCTCCTGAAAACAGTTGTTGTAGGCGAACTCCACAAGAGAGATATGTTTCTCCAAAGATCCTCCAAGGACTAGGAAGAAAGATCAGAGTATATCCTCAAGCACCTGGATCGTACACTTGGACTGGCCATCTGTCTTGGGATGGTATGTTGTACTCAAAAGTACTTGTGTACTCAAAGCCCCCGAAAGCCCCTTCCAAAATCGAGAAGTAAAGAATGTATCCCTGTCTGAAACAATATAGTATAGATATCCATTCAAGTGTAAAATTTCTTGGATGTAAGTCATCCCAGATCATCAACACTGAAGGTCTCCTTGATCATTAAGAAGTGAGAATCCTTCGTCAGCCAGTCGAAGACAACCCAAACAACATCGTTCCCTCGAGGCATCCTCAGAAATCCAATCATGAAGACCATCGGGACATCATTCCACTTCCACTCCAGAATGTGTAACTACTGTAAAAGGCCTTATGGTCGCTGATGCTCTTCCTTCACCTTCTGACAAGTAGAACACCTGAAGACAAAACCAGAAACATCACTCTCCATACCTAGACACTAGTACTGGAGATAAAGATCCCGATACTTCTTGGTGACTCCAGGATGAACTGCCCAAACTGAGGAATGTAAATCCCGGATCAGCTCCTCGCATATGTCTACTGGCACCCATACATGTCCCTAGAAATGCATGATCTCATCCTCACCCAGTGTCCATCCAGGAAGAGGGTCCTCACCTGACACACTCTCCCGTAGGACTAAACCTTCTGATTCTGATAGCTACCTCATTCGTACCCGATCAAGATGTGTAGAGGAAACAAATACAAAAGATAGGTAAGTCTGTCCCTATCTGTCATGAACCTCTAAATGCATCTCAGAGAATAGAGCCATAACCTTCCACTCACTGATTTCCTCCTGAACTTCCTGAATCTGAGCTCTCCTAATCAATGCATCTTTCACTTCATTTCCCTTTCCCACCGTATAGGAAAGCTCAAAATCATCATACTGAAGTTACTCGACCCACCTGGGCTGTCTCAGATTCAGATCACGCTGAGTGATGATATACATGAGACTCTTGTGGAGAGGGAAAACCATAATGTGCTCCCCCATAAGGTAATGTCTCCAACAGTGCAAGGTATGAACAACAACTACTAACTCCAAATCATGTGTCAGGTAGTTCTTCTCATGTGGCCTCAACTGCCGAGACTCGTACACAACGACTCCATCTCCCTGCATAAGCACAACGCCAAGCACGATACCTGAAGCATCACAATAAATTGTATAGCTCTTGCCTAGCTCTTTCAAGACTAGTATCGGTGCTGACGTCAACATTCCCTTCAGCTCCTTAAAGGTTGTATCATAAGATCATGACCATAATAACATCTCCCCATTCTTGGTCAGACCTTTTAATGGTGCTACTAGGGGTGAAATGTCTTGAAGGAAGTGTATGTAGTATCCATCCAGCCCTTGGAACCATCGTACCTCAAAAACAATTTCAGATGCTTCTAGGAAACTATGGATCTCACTTTCTCTAGGTCCAAAGATACATATACCTCTGAGATTACTTGACCCAAGAAGTGAATCTAATCCATCCAAATGTGGAACTTCGAGAGTTTAGCATAAAGCTAATACTCTCTCAGTGTACTCTGAATGATCTATTGTTGGGTAGCATGGTCATGTCAAGTGTGAGAGTACACCAAGATATCTTCCCCGAAGACCATGACGAAGGAATCCATGTAAGGATGGAACACTATGTTAATCAGTGCCATGAAAACTGTTGGAACATTCATGAGACCGAACAACATCAATGTATACTCATCGAAACCATACCTTCTCCCGAATGCTGTCAGAGGAATATCTGATGGTCTAATGTGAAACTGATGATAACCAGACCTCAAATCGATATTTGAAAACACTCGGGCTCCTCAAAGCTGATCAAAGAGGTAATCAATGCTTGGTAAGGGATATCAGTTCTTGAACGTCAACTCGTTCAGCTTCCGATAATCCACACAGAGCCTAAGGGTATCATCTACCATCTTCACAAATAGGACATGCGAACCCCAAGGAGAAGTATTGGGTCCGATGAAACCATTTTCATTCAACTCCTCCAACTGCTTCTGGAGCTCCTGCAACTCAGGCGTATCCATCCTATAGGGAGTAATGGACACCGGTTCCACTCCTGGAACGAGCTCAATAGATAATTCTACCTCAAACTCTAGGGGAAAACCTGAGAAATCGTCTGGAAAGACATCTCTGAAATGATCCACCAATGGAGGAAAGTCGAACTGTGAAGTCCCTTGATCATCCAGATAAGGACTTGCAATCTGGGTCAAAACCCTTCGTAGCCCATGATGCTCGAGTTCTTCTCGACTCACATAAACATTCCATTCGCCTCTATAAAGAAATGATTCACCCTCTGGTGAAATGAAGCTCACCCTACGGTAATAATAGCCGACGACAGCCTAGAAATGAACCAACTAGTCCATCCCTAAAATGACATCATAGCCTGTCATCTCTAGGACATATATATCCCATAAGAAATGATACCCTGCAACCTCGAGAGGGCACTCTCTACACAGACATACACTAGATTTCTTTGTCCCCAAATCTGTGTCTACTGTCAAAAAGTCAGCAGAAGAAATGATACAGAGCCCAAGGCTCTCCACAATAGCAACAAAGATAAATCTATGCGCAACACTAGTTTTGAAAAGATCATGATGGTAAAACTGAGGCTACGAAGATCGTAACTAAAAATGTAGAAGGTCAGAGATCCTACTCTTGATAGGTCTGCTCAACCACAGAAGTCTAGAATGCTCTGTGGCCCCGTGACCCAGCCTGACCACTCTGAGCTGATCCTCCCTACTGACACTGAAAGACTGGGGACTGACCGCCACGGCCTCGACCTCCACCTTATCCTGAATGGCCGGATGAAATACAGTTCCCCGACTGGAGGGAAACTGGTTGTGCTACTCCTGAATGAGGAGTCATTGAAGAACCCCTGTCACCAGCTACAAGTGAGATAACCTGGTAGAAACACTGAAGGTGACCCATCTTTCCATAAGACCGGCACTCCACTAGGTCTCTATGGCACTGCGGCCTCTTGTGCCCTGCCCTTCCACACTGGTAGCATATGACTTGGCTACCTAAAGTTGTATCTTTCCTCCTCAGATCACCACGCATAGACTCTATATGTCACTTCCTGTTGTCAACTGGTGGAATATTTGCTCTGGAAGCAGAACCGCCCTGGCTCGCAGCTCTGAATTCTCTCAGATTGGGCTCCGCAATCCGTGCCTGGTTGGAGATGGAAGTGATGGAAGTAAACTGAATGATATTCACCTGCAAACAGATCTACTGCCTTAGACTATCCTCAATATTCCTTTCTAAGAACACCCCATATCCACCATGAGGGGGGTGAAACGCTTCATCTTGGTGAAACGACAGGATTACTCCATAACAGATAGATTACCCTACTCTAGACACATGAACTCTGGGGCTCGATCAGCCCTCAGGGTCTCTGGGTAGAATTATTCATAATAAACGCGTTGGAACTCCTCCCAAGAAATAACATGCTAATCACCCGCCTGTGGGATCACGTCCCACGACCTCTTAGAGGAGTATCATAGCATATAGGTAGCGAGCTTGACCTTCCTCTCTGGAAGCGTTTCTAGATGCTCAATTATAGTCAGTGTGGCTTCCATCCATGACTCTACAGCCTGTGTTCCTCCTTCCCCCAAGAAGGTAAGAGGACGATGCTATTGGAAAACCCGTGTCCAGTCTGCCAGAGTCGTGGAAGGAGGCGGTGCTCCTTGAAAGGTCTACATCAACCACATAAAGCCTTCCCTAAACAGCGCATCAGCACCCGCAAACGGCACGACAGCCAGTGCCAAGGCTGGCATGACTAGCGGGTCGGCAGGAAGTCCCTGATCATCCATATCTGGCGTCTGATCACTATCCTGCAACTGACGTACAACCAGAGGACGTCTCATAGGCATAGCTCTGTAATATCAAAAGAATTCCATAGATCAGTAATATCAATGATAGAGAACAAGGGAGTACAAAATGGAAACAATAGAAGGAAACACTCATGTTTTACAAAACATGACTACATGGCGTTTATAAACTCTACACAACATGAACTTAAATCAATTCCCCTGCCTGAGTTTCCTTTCCTGGCATACGCACATGGTCATCTTAAACTGAGACTACATGGCATGTTCCATGTGGACACGACATGTAGTAGGCAAGGATTCAACGACCCGTGTTTTATGTTACACAGCTGGTTACATGGATGAGACTACACGACATGTTTCGAACTAACACGACACGTACATGAAGATTTTTCCCAACCCGTGTTGTTGGTGACATGGTCAGGTACACGGCTGACCATTAAACGACATGTTCCGAAAAAACACGGCGTGTATATGAGAAGATAACATCGTACCATGTTTTATTTGGCATGGTCGGGTACCTAGAAAAAGGCTACACGGAGTGTTCATACAATGCACGACGTGTATTGCACGAGCTTCCCCAACCCGTGTTGTTAGTGACTCGGCTGGGTACACAGCTCACTACTACACAGCGTGTATGTACCATACATGGTGTGTTCCTAGAAATTTTTCACAAACCGTGTTTCTGCTCACACAGTCAGTGACACGGTTTCTAAACTATAAGGTGTGTATATATAAAGTAAATGCTGCGTATTCTGGGTTTTTCCAAGCAGTAGCTCCGAAACTGCACTGAAGCCCAGAAAACACTGAAAAACAAGCACGAAGGTTACAAATTCCGATCTGCGAGGGCCCATACTCCCCAGGAATCAAATATTGGCATCTCCTACATATCATATATAAGGAAAACATGTCAATGATCTACCATGTTCCGATTGACGATGGCTCATAACACCTCAAGAAACAAAATTTGGCATTAATTTAAGCAAGGTACAATACAAACACCTCTCTACCAAACTGTAGGGATTCTATCAAAGAATCTATCACAACAGCATTCATAATCTACACAACGTCTATCACAACTACATGCAATTCCTAATGCACCCTATCTGGCATGACAAGATTACATGGTATGTGATTTCTAACAAGTGGCTATATGATGCATGAGATTGAATAATCTTATCTAATCAGGATGCTATATAAATAGAACCACAACACCAACAAAAATAACAACAAAAAGAATATAATGCACTCTAGGTGAAATCAGATCAACTGTAACATAGAAAAACCAAAAAACTGTAATAAGCGAGATAGATTGGCTTTTCCCTGTAAACGGGTTAGCTACTCCCAAACACAACATAATACCAAGAACCAAATCAGTCCTATCACTGGATAAAGGCTCCAAATAGTAAAACAAGAGAAAAAACCCTCTGATACCTGTTTGTAATGTCCCTGTTCCGGAAGCTTCCCAGAGGCTCCCTATACCCAGTTGGTCACATGGCTTCAAGCGCATTTCCCCAAATGCCAAAGGTTGCCGACTAGTAGTGAGGGCATTAGATGTAATATTGGGAAACTATTCCTTCATTGGTAGAGTGCACAATGAAATAAACATAAACAGACAATAGCAGAAACAGTAAACATTCATACAAGTGTAATTGATAAATAGTGGAAGATTAACAGTAAATAACTAGAGCACACACACATGTATATAAAATGATGCATGATAAATATGTCAAGGAAAGCATACAAACAAGTCACAATGTTGAATACAATACTAAAACAATGTGAAAAAATAGGTAAACTCCTCAGCATCGTAAGCCATATCTTGGTCCCATGCACTCCAGTTCCACAGCAAGTCATGTACCTGAAGTAGAAGGGTGATTTCCCTTATATATACCTACAACAACATAGTCTTTTTGGGCTCAAAAGCATTACCGAAACAAGGTGTGGGACAAGGTCCCAGTCAGGAATCACCCAATGATCTGTGCCAAACAGTCAGTGAATACATAGAATGTAAATGTGCAGGAAGCAGTAAACAGGGAAGCACATAGCAGCTACAATCCACAATGTCTAGCATATAAAGTACACAAGTAACAGCAAATCAACAAGTAGAACAACAGGTAACTCTCTAGGTAGTTCTCTTATCCCAACCGTTATGGTTCAACCTACATATACTAGCAACCCTCTCGGACGTACACATAGTCTCCCACCTCTGGTTCAATTGAAGAATAGACTCTTTGAGGAAGCACTCACCGTCAATTCCCCCTATAGTCTCGTATCGTAAAAAAGGCTCTCTCGGAAAGCACTCAACGTCTCATTCCCCATGTGGCCCATGTCAAGGAACTACATACTCTCTTAGGAAGAACTCAACATCTATTCCCCATGTGTTCTAGCATCTTAAATTAAAGAAACTTTGGAGAAGCCCTTATGTCCATTTTCCCTATGGTATGTTACACTAGGTTCTCATAGCCCTGTGTAAAACAAACATGCATAGTGCATGTATCACCACAAGTAAAACTCAAAAACAACTTGGCTATCATTCTAAGGAACAACAGAAAAAATTACAACAGTTCCACTATCCTACAACTAGGCATGGAAACTGAAAAAACACCAAACATGAAAAAACATGGATGGAAAAACATCCAGAACACAATAATAATTACACTATTATCAAGCATTGACCTCTACTAAAGCAATCATGCAATAAAGGAAACCAATAGGGAAAAATCGGAAACACACATTACCCCGTTCAAGGGAAATTGGGGGAATTGCTCAAAATATTCAATGAATTCCTATATAAATGAACTAACCACCTACCTCGATCCTTGGATATCGATATACTTGAACCATGATGATTGATTCTCCTTAGAACAGCGTAGATCTACAAAAAACACACAGAATGATGAACCCATGATATCTTGAGAAAGAGGAGTAATTGGAAAACAAATCTCTTAGAGAAGGAAGGGATTATCGTTGTAGTTCCAACGCAATTGTCGATAGTCGATTCGGAGAACGGACGGAGCCTCGGGGGCTCAGGGAAGTTCCACGGCCCAACGGGTTCTCTCAGACCCCGAACCTAAAGAAGAAGCAAGTCATGTCTTCCAGGCACAACCCCGGCCCGTTTAATGAAAAAAAGTGCACATCGTGTACTTATGGGGTACACGACCTGTACTTGGATATTCTATAATCCGCTTTAAGCAGCCTCCACATCGCCCCTACACACCGTGTGTGTGGCCCTGACATGGCCAGCACACGCCCTGATGCTACATCAAAGTACACGACATGTACTTATAAAGTATATGACTTGTACTTAGAAAATTTGCAGATTGTCCACTTTTTCTCAAAAACGTCCAGAAAAGGAAATACATACCTAAAACAAAAATCCGGTTTCTTACAGGTTGTATCCTGTCAAGATGGTTTTCCTTCTGATAAAAATATTTTATATTTAAAATTTCTATAATGTTTGGAAACATAAAAAAACGCAAATATATTCTATGTTAAATAAAACACATTAACTTCAAATGTTAGTTCATATCATGAAATTTGAACAAAAAATACAATATAAAATAAATAACACAACTATATAAATAATAATTTCATGTAAATACCGTTATTTTATATTTGAAATCCTAATTGTTTAAATAATACATTGCCTAGTGATAAATAAATGTAGCCAATACAATTATATTGTCGTCAGCTTGATTCCATTTTTTTTGTTCGCCTAGATAGAAGGTTAAATAATTAAAATAGTTCTTTATATATAATTAATATTCCATTTTATTCATTTTGAAAAATCTTATCATAAAATTAGTTTCATATAGACGATGAAATAGAAATATGTCTTAAAAAATGTTTCATGTTCAATAGTATTTCGAATCATCATTTAAAACTTTATTTTGGTAAAAATAATATAACAAATTTTGTTTTTATACTTTCATCAATGTTTCATAAGAAAAATTAATTCCCAAAAATATTATTAGATAACACTAAATATAATAAGGCTTCATGATGATCTCCATCATTATTTTTCATATTATAATCTTGTATGATTCATATTATAGTGATTCAGTAAAATAATTGAAAATTCTTTGATGATTTTTACCCTGTTTAGAAATATGAGAAAATTTGATTTTTTTTAAAAAACATCCTTAGAAACATTGTGGAATCTAGGTGTTGCAGAGGTGTTTGATATTTCTAAATACTATTTTAAGATGTGTTTTATAATAGAAAACATTTCCAACCCATAAGGATTGGACTTTAGAAAATTCATTAAACAATTATCATTAGAAGGAGATATATATGTTTTTATGTTTATCCTCCAACCATTTATAACTTTTTCTCCATGAACTGAAAAAATTACAATAAAAGGATTTTACTAAAATGATACAGTAGAATCATAACATTATCATAACAAAATATCTTAATATCTTGTGTTGTCTAATCCTAAATTCGGTACTAACTGTTAGCATGTGAACATTAACAAAGCATAATCATTAGTTTTCATCAAGAATTATCATTCTTTCACTTCATTATTAATACCATGTTTATAGTTTGAGAGAATAATTTCATAACTCATACATAAAAACTATATATAACAATGAGTACACTTCATATAAGTACATGGTTTTTATAAAAATAATTATCTAAAATAAAACATAATTAATTTTCATGAAAAATCATTACAAAATTAATAATGACCTCCTCCATGTTCTTAATCTTCTTTAATACATATGATAAATATTTAAATATTTTGAATTATAAAAATCCAAATCTCAGTAAGTGATAAAAATTAAATTACAATCCAAATAGACCAAAAAGACTTAAAAACATTTTTTTTTATTAAAATATACATTATGGTAAAAATAAACATTTTCCTACCCATGAATTTAACATTCCTAACCATGTAAGCCCATAAAATATTTTACTATAAATCATAAAGAAAAAAACAATAAAATAAATCATTCATTAAATAATAAAAGATAAACAGTTGAATTTTTTTTAATATTATACATTTCACCATTGAAGAGGTAAGAAAACCCATTATTTTATCGTATACATAATAACATACATTATGAAAACATGATATTTTTAGAAATAAATAAAAATCATAAAATTCTATTTGGGTAAATTGAAGAATCATTTTCTTATCATACATACTTATGGATTAACCCACGTGGCTAGACATGATATTCCCTTTTTTTTAATTAAAATAACTCGTGTGATTATGCATAGACTATACATCATGGATACAAATTGGAAAACCCATCATTAAAAAATAACAACATAAAAATACCCAAATACTTATAGGGATATCATGGACCCACCCATATTTGGGGTATAACGATATAAATAAGGATTATAATTATTTCCCTAGAACCATACCATAATAATAAAACATGAATTATAGAATCATAATTAAATTCCATAAAGAAAACTCACTGATTTATAATGCATCAATGAATCATACAATGAGAAAAAATGTTATTTTAAAATAACCATGTAATATTGTAAATAAAGTGTCAAATTAAATAATATCTAGGATGTGGAAAAATTTATTCTCAATCTACATAAGTTAAAAAACATTTTTTCAATATATGTTTTTCTGAAATGTAATAATTTACTTCTTTTGGAAAACAAAAAGTAGTTCAATTTGTAACAATTATATGAAAGTTAAAAAAATTTAAAATAAATTTTAACATATATATATTAATTAATAAACATTCTTTAATTAATATTTAAAATTTCTCATTTGGATATGGAAGAAAAATAATGTTAAGATGCAATAATTGAAGAATAGGTATTTATAAGTCCATTATATTATGTCTTATATATCAGTTATATTTTTTATATTCATGAATAATAATCTATTGTTATTAATTTAGTAAATTTTTAAACATTTTCATTTTTAAAATTTATTTTATTAAAATTACCATGATATTAAAACAATTTTTAAATATTTATATCCATGTTAGATGTTTTGATTAAATAATGTTCAGAAGTATAAAATGAATTCATAAATTGTACTATATTCAAAAGGGAAATTTTTAATCAATCTAAAGAATAATAATAAATAATAATAAATCATTTTTATAAATAAATTATACATTTAAATACAACCCTTAAATATGTATATAAAAAACTATCTATGTTATAATCATGGAGACGGTATGTCATACATTTGCATGAGTAATGATTCCATTTTTCAATGAATACTTTGAAAAGAAGGTAAATATTTTTTTATCATTATATAAATATTATTATTTAATATATATCATATAATTTCTTTAAATATATATATATATATATATATATATATATTATGTGTGATGTAATGATGAAAAACCAATCTCATTGCTTTGTGGAGGTGGCATGTCATCACATGTGCACATACAACATTGTCATTTTACAGTGTAGGGAAATGTATAAAAATATGGGTAAATTTTTTTTCAATGTAGTCAAATACTTCATTAATATTTCCTAATAATATTAATTACATCATTATAAAAATAATCGGTAAGTTATAATGGAAAATGAATTACATCTATTGACGAGGCTATAGACAACCGTACAATTGAACTATGAATTATTTTACCATTTTATGGATTAGGTGAATGATATAGGTCATGAAACTAATAAAATATAATATAATAATATTTATTATACATTATTTGTTATTTTATAATTGGATAATAAGGCTTCAGAGATGTGGAAGAATAAATAAAATTAAAAAATATAGATAAAAACTATACATTTTCTTTGGAATACATCTTTCTCTTATCTTGTTATGACTGCTACTGTTGGTAATATTATTAAAATATATATATATTTAATGGAGGGATTATATAATGGTATTTGATATATTGGAAAAAATGGGTACATAAGTTTGAATACATGTGATAAAGAAGTGCATGTTACAAGAGAGGGTAGGTTTGGTTTTTCCATTTATCAAAATATGAAATTAATATAAAATAATTTAAAAGAAAAAAGGATTTAATGTGATTGATTTATAAAATAATTTTAGGATTATTATGAATTAAATAATATAAAAAATATTATCTATGTTTTGACTATATTTTGAACCTTATGATTTGGTTGTAAACCCAATTTAACACATTTAACTCTCACGAAGAAATCATGTGTTTTTAAACATTGAGGATTTCTATATGGAATATAAAATTGAAATAAATCATAAATGGACCATGGATGATATTATAAACACCGTACTAATAACTATTCATAATATTACATTATTATGATTTTTATATCATTTAATTAAATATTGTTTTCATAAAATTTCCATAATGACAATTTATTGAACTAGTCATTAATATTATTATAATAATACGAGAAAACATTTATATTTAAAATTAAATACATTATTCTATCATAAAATTTTAATTTTAATCTTTAAAATTCATTGATCTCTTTATTTATCTCCTTTCTTATTTCATTTAGAATTTATAATATCATTTAATAGATTTTTAATTAATTGAAAAATTATTATATCATCATTGTGTAAGAATTTAATAAAACCAGTGATTAACTAAAATTTTTATATAAATTATTATAGAGAATATAAATCCATTGTAATTATAAATAATATAAATAGTCGATCATATCCTCTAGAAAAACTTATTTTATATTTGTTTTAATTTTTCAATAATAGAGGGTGGAATTTTTGACTATTCATTAAATAGAATATTATAAATTGAATAATATTTTTATTTTTTATATAAAATGGTCAAACATTTATTAATTGGATGATTACAGATAATACATAACCATAAAATAAAACCTTATTAGGATTAATGGTAATTTTATATTCTCTATGATTATATTTAAAACAATAAATTACATAAATTAAATATTTTACATGGCAACTGAAACAACCCAAAATTGATGTACTTGGATATTAATTTTTATTTTTATATGAATAAATTTATTACACAAATATACACCCAAATACCGTCTTATTTTATGATCTTTGGAAATTAGGAACATATTATTTTAGCTTGGTGAAATATCATCAATATCTCCCAAAAGGATATTCCCCATTAGTTTTCCTACATAAAATCATTCTTTATATTTTGGGGAAATAAAAAACATAAATATGGTGATCTCAATTTCTCAGTAATTGTAGAAATTGAGAATATAAGACAAACCATAAAAACAATAATTTGAAAACAACAACATAAAGATAAATATAAAAATCTTTAGTCCTGAAAAAAAAATTCATTTTGTAAAGCATAAATCATAATTAATCACCAACCATGAGAATAGATAATTGAAATAAAAGTAGTAATTAAGGATAAAAATCAGATAATTTGGTTTCGATAGTAGAAAAGTCATTGATTCCCATAAAATTATAGTTGACAAAGTCCATTACTAAACCAGGTTTACTTGTCCTTCCAACCATGTATTACTTGACATGATTTATTAGTCATTCCAGCTCTATATTACTAAACCTGATTCACATTACAATTAACTCATTTCAATATCATGAGAAATAAAGCTTTTACCAAATAAAATGTAGGGAGTTTTAATTCCTACCCATATCATGATGAAATCATACATACATGTTCTAAAAAAATCATTCATCAAAGCATAACCGAATAAATAAAATGGTTTTCCAAAACATAATTCCATCACAACAAAATCCATTTAAAATATAATTCCATAATTAAGTCACTCATGTCATAGTAATAAAATGGATATAAAAATAACTATATTTAAATAGCATAATCATTTATGAAAAATAATTTTGATAAAACACTTGAACATAATTCTTATGGAAAATATTCTTCTTCTTCATGAAAATTTATATTCTCAAACATTATTGAAATTAAAATATTTAATTACAAATAAACATCATTTATTTTATTGGAATCAGCATGAAAATATGGCGTTATGAATGTGTAAAAATCTGTTCATTCTAAATTAGTTGAAAAAAGCTTCATCCTCGATATTTTTTCAAAGAAGTCAAAAAGTAACTCGTATTGTAAATGAATGAAAGATTACATCCAATCCTTAGGTATGATTACTTCCATATGTGTCTAAAACACATTTATAGTAGGATAAAACATATTATTAACATGTTACAAAACCATAATAATGTTTATAATATCATATATGATTCAATAATTAATTTATATTACCAGTTCATTTATCAATTCCATGTAAAGGAAACACTTTGGGTAATAATCGTTTTATTTATCGTATGTGTTTGGACTTGTTATTCTTGAACTTATTATGATTTTTTACATCCATAATGTTAATCAGGATGTTTATATCATATATATTTATTATATAAATATATATAATAGATTGATTAATGATATATAATACACCGTTTATGGAGACAATAGTTCATACATACGCAAGAACGATGTTTCTGTGACCTTATTGAATTGAATTCAAGAATGTAAATGAAATATATATATACATAAATAAAATATCATTATTATGTCATATATTTCATGGTTATTTATTATAAATACTATATAATTATTTCTTAAGGGTTAACATGGAGAATGAATTCCATCGCATTGTGCAGACAGTTGTCTATATGTACACATGAGCGACGGTATCATTAACTAAATGGTTAAATGGTATAGAATTTGGATGGTATATTATTTTTAATGAATAATAATCATGTTATATTTATTATTTACATCTATTATATTATTAATTATACCATCCAAATTAATTTTTTTTGAATAACAAATTAAACCATGATGTGGAGATGGTAAGACATATGTACGCACAGATTGTGATATTGATATTCATAGGATTGATAAAATGAGGTATAAGGTTTTCCCATAATTATAATAACATGTTATATTTTATAATATAATTTATTTAATACATTATTATGTAAAAAACATAATAATTGGAAGTACAAGAAGAAATGATTTTGAAAGAGTTGATAAACAATTACCTCCTTTTTAAGTATCTCATTTTTATTTTCATAAAAGTTTTTCCTAGGATTGATTTCTACCCATTGTGAGTCCAATAAGTGGAAGGGAGGTATTTTGGGATATTATTTTAGAAGGGTTTAGATGAGATAAATGGCATGAATGGCGTGTGTATGTGAGAACATGTGGTGGCCTTTTATAAGAGGGAGGATGGCGACTTTAGGGAAGTATTGAAAAATTAATTTATTATAAAATTATTTAAAATTTATAATGGTCTCAAAGTTATCTATTTATAAGATAATAATATTATCAGTCTAAAATATATCAACCAATAACATTTAATCATCTTTTGATATTATTTTAAACCTTATCAATTTGATTTATCATTATTTAATATATTTAATTTTATTTATTATAATTATATTATAAATATTTAATGATTTTATTTATTTACTAATGTATTGTTAATTGTGAATAATTTGATTCATGAGGAAATTATAGACAATATAATTTTCACTTGGTATTTTTAAATTTTTTGTTATTTTTAAATAATTTAATAATGTGTTAATTTTATAACAAATAAATACAATTAATTTGGAATCTATTGATTTTTTTAACTTTAAAAAATCCAAAAGGGATATAAATTCAAACCAAAATATTTAATAAATTCCTATTATTTCAAATTAACCTATAAAATTATTTTATAACATTAATTAGTTCAGAAGATATTTATATTTATTTTTTTTAAATCCATTTATTTGAGATTTTTATCAATAAAATAATATCAACATCACTATTGTTTCATCATTAATAGAAATTATATAATTTTTAAAAATTATAAATAAATTCATGTGATGTAAATAATTTTATTAACTTTATGGATACTATTTGTTTCTGATGTTTTATGCAGATTATCTCTACAGTAAAATTATTATACTTATACGATATTTGAGAGTGACATGTTGTCATATTATTTATTTTAATTATAATTACCTCAAATTCCTGGGAAAAATTCCATTAAATTGATAAAATATTACCCTTAGGTTCCATTGGTTGAAATTAATTCATCCAATATGATTCTGGTAGGTTTTAAGATATATTTATTATCTTTTTTCTATTTTCCATTACTCTAATTTTCTCAGTTTACCATTAACTATGGTAAATAAAAATTACCGTAGTTATTATTCATAATATCCAAAAAAATAATAGTAAACTAATAACATAATTTGGACCCACTAATTCCAAATATGGAATCCATTTTTAAAAATTCAAAACATATATTCTTCATTAATTAATATAAAAATAATTCTCGTTGTCAAAACCAGAAAGTGGGTTTTAAAGAAATAAAAACTATCAAAATAAAGATATGTGTTTATGTCTAATTTAAATGTTAAATTAGTTAAAAATTGATTAAAATTTATTAAATGATAAAAAAATAATCCAATTACATCTTAAAATGATTTAATAATATATTATAAATATATAAATAAATTACATGAAAATGCAGTTTTGAATTGAAATGCAACATTTTCCATTATTTATTAACAAATTTTTATTAAAAAATAACCAAATATTCAACAAAAGTAGATTTTGATGTAACACATCCAAATAAAAAGTGTATTATGTCATGTAGAACTTATATAATATCCAAAAACTGTATTTAAAAAGGGGTTTCCATCAAAAGTCCTTAAAACAATTTTTTTTTTAAAAAATACTTATTTTATCCGAAATTATATTTGTTCTTATATCATATCTAGAAAACACATAATATGTATTTTAAACATCACATTGAATGTTTTAAATATATATTTAACTAATAAAATCCATAAATAGTGATTTAATTATTTTATAGACTCACTTATTTTGATTTTAAATGTTTTTAAAGGAACATAATACTATTCATGCCCGCGATTATGGGGACTGGATTTTAATATTTAGTTATCCCATATACATGGTATTTTATGAAACAAATTCAATCAACAGAACATATTGTTTTGTGTAATACATGCCAAAATAGTGTTACATATACTGTAAGCTAATACGGTGTGGCATATAGTATAAGTTAATCTTGATATACCGTACAACATAAGACATCAAAAAAATTAAAAATAATAAATCTCATAAAATATTGAGGTGTCACATTATACCACCCTTAAAAAGAATTTCAACCTCAAAATCCGTTATG
This sequence comes from Viscum album, assembly GCA_963277665.1. Lineage (NCBI taxonomy): Eukaryota > Viridiplantae > Streptophyta > Magnoliopsida > Santalales > Viscaceae > Viscum > Viscum album. The sequence continues at coordinate 1,554,170,286 of OY728165.1, forward strand.
GTTATAAAGGGTTTACTACTTGAAAGAATCTTTCATAAAAAGCTGCATCATAAAAATAAATACTAAAAATCATTTGGATAAGGAAAGATAGAAACATAATGGTTTACCGAATTAAGTCATCATTGGGTATCAATATAGTACAACATAGATGGTAAGTGGATTTATGGATATGTAAGAAAAAAAATCTAACTATAGTGTTATGATAGTGAGTGATATGGAAAAATGTTAGGATAATGATAAAAATCAGAAATCCATAAATCTTCTATGATTTAAGGGACCATCTAATTAATCAGAAAAAGAGTTAATAGAATAATATTCATTGTTTTGAAGACACTTTAATTAAATTTGATGAACAATAGAATAAATACTTACCTGATATCAGTACAATCTCATCATTGGTCGTACCTTGAAAAATTTACACATCATTTCTTATTGAATGAAATGAAGTTGAATTTTTCAATTACCGAGTTGTTAGCGAATAATGTGATATATAAATAAAATGATAGGTCATTACATTTATCTCAAAAAAATGGCTAGCATTTTTATCATATATGAATAAGTCCATATATGATGAGATAAAACAATATTCAGAATAATTTCATATAATGATAAACATAATAATTTTATAAACATATAACCATATAATCCTTATAAATGTAGAAAATCCAAAAATATACATAATTGATCAATTAATCAAATTAAAATTTATGCCCTATATATCACAAGGTATATCTCGTTGGTCACATTCTAAAAGTCTGAATACCTTCATTATGTATTCTATTGAGTCATTGAAATAACAATAATTATCATATATCATTTTTGAAAATGTGCATGTTTTTTTACTCAAAAACATAAAGGATTATTCTATAAGTCTGAATATGTTTTCTAAATCATCCATGATAACAAACCCCACTTTTCGACAAATCTATCCTTAGTTCTCAAGAAACCTGAATCTCCCAATTTACATATTCAAATACAACATATCTTTAGCTGATAATAATTATATTAATATTGGAGACATAATAAGGGATATCATTCCCATAATCAAGTTTTCTCCATGTATATCACCATACACATAAATCACATTTATCGGTCCATTGAACTATTTAACATATCCTTTCGGATCCTTAATTAAAATATTATACAGAAAACACTTATATCTTTCATAATTCATATTACATAATCGTTAAAATATGAAACATATACACCTGAATCATCCAAATTTATTTTTAAACCATTACGTAGGATCCATAATATTTGTCTATCCTAAAATATGAATGATTTTTAAGGTTTATCATCCTCATGATTCTTAGGTTTAAGGTAAACAATACTGGAATAACATCATATACTATTTACACATCATTTACAATCTCTTTATCCTTATAACAACGACTAATACTCTTACCATCATTATGATTCTCTTCATGATATTTACACTTAAGATACAAATATTCATAATTCCCATATTTTCAACATCTTAAACATTAAATGGTTAAATAAGTTTTATGTAGTTCTGGATATTGACTATGACTATAATGAAAAGTGGATGAAATACATATCGGATATTAAAATCAAATATGTATTTCTAATTACATATAACATTTCAATCAATGATATAATATGTTTAATCCTAGGTTATTCATGATTATAAAAAAAACTAGGATTGTAACCTATAATTGGATAATCCTTCAGAAATCCCAAGAACAATCCTTAGAAGTATATATAGGGATCTCTCTAATTGTTTCATAGTTTACTTTCCAATGTTTGAGTAGTCATTCACTGTGATACCAAATGAAATGACTGAAACTTCATGTACATATAAATTGCATTTTCTTACATGAGACATAGTACATTACACAAATATACACCCAAATACTTTTTTATTTTTGTGTATTTTGAAAATTGGAACACATTCATTTAACATCATGAATTATCTTCAACATCTCCCATAACAATTTTACCCATTTGTTTTACTACCTAAAACCATTAATTATATTACGGGGAAAATAAAAAATAAAAAGGCTGAGCCCAAATTCCCAGTAAGGGTAATCATTGAGAACATAAAACAACCATAATCATTAAAATGTAAAAACAAGTACATAAAGTTAAAATATCAATATCCTAAGTTGTGAAATAAATCTTTGTAGTTTTTAAGGGATAAATCATAAACAAACATAAACGATGATAACATAGGATTTAAATAAAATATTGAATTTTGGGAAATAACAAGAACATAATTTGATTTCCATAGAGACAAGTCATTACTTCCAAGACCATTATTTTAGACAACGTCTAGTACTTAATATGGTTTACTAGCCATTCCACCCATGTATTACTGAACTGAATTTACATTCTGTTCTAGCCATATATTACTGAAAAATATTCACTAGTCATTTTATTCATTTTAATCCCATGAGATATAATTTTTTACACAATTTTTTAAAGGGATATATATTTCTACCTTTATCATAATGATATCATTTAATCATGTCCCACAAAACATAAATCCTTCATCATTGCATAATATAAAAAAATGTGTCTCCTAAACTTTATTCCATCATAACATATTCCATAAAAAAATACCATTCCATAAATAACACACTAAATTCATAGTAAAAATAGAGATTAAAAAATTATCATATTTAAAGATCATCATCTGATATGGAAAAAAATATTGATAAAACACTTAAACATTATTCTTGATGTAAATATCCATTCTTCTTCAAAAATTATTTCTTTTCTCAAAATATTGTAAAATAATATAATCTATTGAAAATAAACTTAAAATCATTTAATATATGCTTCATGGAAATAAGGTGTTATAAAAACCTAGAAGTCCATTCATGCAATATTAGTTACAAAATATTCACCTCATTCTTTTGTTGGAGAGGTCAAAAAGTAACTTGTATGGTAAATGAAAAAATTATCCCTTCCAAACCATCTTGTAAAAGTCAGAAAAAGAGTAAAAATGACTATATAAATACATAGATGAATTTTAATCTTTTTATTGTTTTTTTTATAAATCATGAACATGGATGATAAATATACCCCCACCAAATACTTAGGTATAAACCATCTAGGATAAAAATGAGATTGCAAAATTATCCCATAACAAAGGTTGAATTTCTACCATATGTGTCAAGAAAATATATATAGTGGGTTTAAACATATTAATAACATTTTAAATAATCATAATAATATTTATTATCTCATATATTATTCACTAATAACTTTATATTTCACATTTATTTATCAATTCCATGGTAAAAAATGTTTTGGGTAATAATCATTTTATTTATGGTACGTTTTTTGAATTCTGTTTCTTGATCATATAATGATTTAATTACATCCACAATGTAAAATGTGCTTTATATATCATATATACTAATTATATAAAAATATATAATAGATAGATAAATGAAATGTTAAAAATTATCTATGGAGAGGGTAGGTTGTACAAATCAATGAATGATGTTTCCATTTCCTTATGGAATTGAAAGGAAGAAAGTAAATGAAATATATATACATAATTCCAGAAGAATTTTTATTTTATATATTTCATTATTATTTAATATAAATACTTTATAATCATTCATGGATGGTTAACGTGGAGAATAAATCTCATTGCATTGTGGAGATGATAGGTCGTACGTACACACGAACGATTATATAATTCACTTAATGGTTAAATGGAATAGAATTTGGAGTGAATAATAATTATAATGAATAATTATAATGTTATATTAATTATATACATCTATTATAATCATCATTATACCAATCCAAATTATGTATTGTTGAATAACAAATTACCTCAAGTCGTGGAGATGGAAATCTGTATGTACTCCCACATTGTGATATTGTTATTCATAAGATGGATAAAATGAGGTTTAATGTTTTTTACATAAGTATAATAACAATATATAGTGTATAAGATTCTGTATTTATTAATTTAGTTTGTAAAAAAATATTATTTTGATGTATAAGAAGAAAATTTTTTTAAAGTTGCGATAAAAACATAAAACTTTGTTGAGTATCTTCTTTTGATTTTCACAAAAGGCCTCCCTAGGTTGGATTTCTAACCAATTTTTGGACATGTGAAGAAAGGGAGGAAGGTTGAGATATTATTTGAGCATGGTTTGTATGAGGAAATGTTCTTGAATGGTGTGAGTAAGCGATTAGAGGTGGTGGCCTTATATAAGAGGGAATAAGGGAACTTTACGAATGTCTAGAAATATTAATTTATTATAAATAGTATTTCAGAATATAATGATCAAAATATAAATTATTTATAATTTTTTTCTATTTTGTGTCTAAATCCTCTAATCCAAAAAAAAATTAGACATCTTTTGATTTTATTTAATACTATATATATTTGAATTATCATTATTTAATCTATTTAATTTTATTTATCGTAAGAACATTCTAAATATTCGATAGTTATAAATAGTTCCTTATATTTTTTAAATTATCCATAATTGTATTGTTTATTATATTTTAGAAAATATAATTTTCACATTGTTATTTTTAAATATTTTTGTGATTTTTAAATATTTTAATAATATGTTATTTTTAGAAATAACATTAGTGTCAATTTTGAATCTATTAATTTATTTGACATTAAATAAAATAAAAATATAATATAAATTAAAATTATAAAATTTAATACACATATAAAATTACATATTCACCTAAAAATTATTTTACAACATTTATTAGTTCATAGGATATTTATTTTAACATTTTCAAAAAGATTTATTTTATATTTAAATCTATAAAATAATTTCTAAATCAGTATTGTGTCATCATTAATGGAAATTATTTAATTTACAAATATTCCATGTAAATTCAAATGATGTAGATAATTTCATTATCCTTGTTTAGAATACTTATTTTCGGTGTTTTATCACGTTTATATCAACAAAAAAATTATTATACTTCTATGATATATGAGAGTGACATGTTATCACTTTATTTTGTTTTAATTACAATTTCATCACTTTCATTTACAAAAGTCCATTAAAAGAAAAAATTATGAACCTTAGGTGATATTGGTCGACTTTATTTCATCTAATAATATTTAAGATGGTGTTTGTGTAATTTTTTTTATCATTATCATGTTGTTTTTTTCTCTTATATATGTAATTTACCTTTAAGTGAGTTAAATAAATTTTATCATAGTTACTATAAATATTATTCAAAAAAATAAAAGAAACCTATTAATATAATTTCTACCAACTTATTCGAAATATTGAATCCATTTTTCAAAATTATTAAGGCTTCATATTCATTAATTAATTTACAATAAATTCTTATTATCACAACCAGAATGCAGGTTTTTAAGAAAAAAACAATCAAATGATTGACATGTGGTTATGTTCAATTTAATGGTGAAATTATTTAAAATGAATGAAATTGGATTAAATGATAAAAATTAATCAAATTACAATTTAATAAATTTAAAATATTAATCTAACTATAATGATAAATTAGATGAAAAGGCAGTATTGAATTAAAATGCAATGTTTTTCACTATTAGTTAAAATATGATTTTTATAATTAAAATACCATAAATTCAACCAATGTAAATTTTGATATCCATATTTGAAATAATATGTTTATTTTGTAATCTATAAATCATAAAAGCTTCAAAAAATATATTTAAAAAGGTTCACCAACAAAAAAGGGTAAAACGGTATTTTTTTGAAAAATAATTCTTTTAACAAAAAATTTGACTTGCTTATTATATGATATATAGAAAACATATAAGAAGAATTTAAAAAAAATTATATATTAAATATATATCACAGTAATAAAAACAATAAAGAGTAATTTTTTTTATTTCTTATACTCACTTATTTTCATTTAAATTGTTTTTAGAAAGAAGTTAATAAAATATCTACCCTAAAATATAATTACAAGGATGAAATATTTAATTATCACATATAAAAAGTATTTCATGAAATGAATTATATAAAAATAAGTTAAAGGCTTGTATAATACAAGCCAATAATAGTGTTGTATATACTATAAGGAAATACGATGTTGTGTATAGTGAAATTTAATCATGGTGTAGTGTACAAAAAAATTCCTAATAGAAATTAAAAATAATATATCTCATAAAATCTCGGAGGGTTACATTATTCCACCACAAAATTAATTTCTTCCTCAAAATTAATTGGGTTTAAAAATGGTTTACTATAGGAATTATTATTTCATTGAACCCCAAATCTTAAAAATAAAATCTAAAGCATCATTTTTAAAACGAATGTCAGAAACATAATGGTTACCCAAATTAACTTATCATAGGGAGTCTACAAAGAGGAACATATATTTAAAGTGAAAACATATATATGGATGAAAAATCTAACCACCACGTTATACTCAAAATTGATAGAAAAAAGGATAGGATTATGTAAACATTCAAGAATCCATAAATCTGTGATGATTTAAGGGACCATCTGATTCATTAGATAAAAAGGTACAATGAAAACATTTTTTGTTTTGAAAACCTTTTCTGTAAAGTTTGAGATCATTAAAATAATCACATACCTAATTTTTTTACAAACTCATCATTGGTCATTCTTTGAACAAATTTCAACTTTAACTCTTATTCAAGGAAATGATATTGAATTTTTTATTGCTACAGTGTTAATAAATCATGAAATCCATAAATAGAATGATAGGTCATTCCATAAGTCTAAAAAAGGTAAATACATGTTATAAATTATTCATCAGTCCATATATAGTGAGATAAAACACTAATATTACTATTTTCATCTAATTTTTAACATAAACATTACATTAATTTTTAACCTAACAATCCTTATAAAAATATAAAATTCAAAACTATTGAAAAATGATCACTTGCAAAACATATAATTTATCCACTTATATCACAAGGTATATCTTATTGGTCACATTCCAAAAAGAGAACACCTTCATAATGTATTATTTTGAGTCATTGTAACAACCTGAATTATCAGATGTCCTTATTTATAACATTCATGTTTCCTTATTCTAAAACACATTTGATTATTCCTAAAGCCAGAAAAAATTTCTACTCCATCCATAAAAGAATAACCCTCTTATAGAAAAATCCATAATTAATTATCAAGATACTAGCATTATCCAATTTTCTGATTTAAATCCAACATATCATTTGACATGAATTATTATCATTTCAGAAGAGACATATTAAGGATTATTATTCCCTTAATTATGTTTTCTCTAAATATATCACCTTACACATCAATCACTTTCGTTTATCCTTTGAAATATTTAACATATCCTTTTTGATCCTTCATTAAAATCTTATATAGAAAAAACGTATAAATTTCATAATTTATATAACATAATAATTGAAATCCAAAACATCAAAACCTCAATTATCCAACATTTTTTTGAAAACATTACTCAGAATTGATACCCATTATCTTTTTTAAAATATGAATCAATTATTTAGGTTTCTCACCCTCATCCTTAATAGGATTAATATAATAAATATTGGAAGAACATTACATACCGTTCACATTTCATTTAAAATCAATTTATCATTTATAGTATGAACAATAATTATCCCATCATCCTAATTCTATTCATGATATTTACACTTATGAAATAAATTTTCATAATTAATATAGTGTCCAAATAGGAAACATTCAATTTTTTACCACGTTCTATGTAGTTCTGGATATTAACTAAGACCAAAATGAAATCTGCGAGAAATACATTTCAGAGATTAAAAACAAATATGTAAGGTATGCTACATGTAATATTTCAATAAATGATTTCTTATGTATAATCCTAGTTTATTCATGATTATCATTAAAAACTAGCAGTTTAACATATACATTATTTATCCTTAGGAAATCCTTAGAACTATCTATATAAATATATATAGGTATATCACTATAGATTTCATATCCTACTTTCAAAAGGTTGATAAAACCTTCACTATAATGCCAACTAAAATGGAACATGCTTGACGTACAAGGTTATTACATTAATTTTGTGGAAGGATTAATACATTACACAAATAGACAATGAAATACCGTATTATTTTAGTGTCTTTGGAAACTCAGAACACATTCATATAGCTTGTCGAATGATCATAAATGTCTCCCATTAGGGCATTCCTCGTTAGTTTTCAAAACAGAATTCTTTATTTATATCCTTGGGAAAATAAATAATGAAATTATTGATCTTAAATGACCATTAAAGGTAATCATTGTGGACATAAAACCAACCATAAACATTAGTATGCAAAAATAAGAACATAATGTTGAAATATAAAAATATTGATACATGAAATAAATCATGGATGTTTTTAAGGAATAAATCATAAATGAACATGAACCATGATAACATATAATTTACATAAAACATGGGATATTGGATAAAATAAGCACATATTATGATTTCTATAGTATCCAAGGCATTTCATCCAATACCATCATAGTGGACAAAGTACATTACTAACTAAGGATTACTTGACGTTCTGGCCATGTAATACTGAATTGGATTTACCTACCCTTCAAGCACAGTATTACTGAACTAGATTATTTTCCATTCAAGTCATGTTCATATAATGAGATATAAATCTTTACCCAATTCATTGGAGAGAAAAGTTGGTCGCACCCATATCATAATTAATTCATCCTTATATGTGACAGAAAACATAAATCATTCATCATAGAATATCCAACGAAGTAAAATGGGTTTCATAAACATCATTACATCATAACATAATCCAAATAAAATAACATTCCATCATTAATAAATTCAAATCATATTAATAATAGCGATTAAAAATTAACTATATTTAAATATCATCATCTTAGATGGAATGTAAATTAGATAAAACAATTGAACATAATTTTTTTTGAAAATATCTGTTATTCTTCAAAAAAAATTTCTTTTCCCAAAATGTTATTGAATGGAATAATTTAATTAAAAATAAATTGAATATTTTGATAAGTATGATTTGTGAAAATAAGGTATTATAAAATCTTAAAAATCCACTCATGTTGTATAAGTTAAAATAACTATCTCCTCGTACTTTTGTCGGAGAAGTCTAAAAGTAACTCGTATGTCAAATTATAGTAAGATTCCTTAAGAAACATATAGTAAAAGTGAAAAGGGGTTAAATTAATTTAATCATAAATATAATAATTGTAAACATTTATGTAAAGATTTTTAGAAAACATGGACAATGAAGATAAATTTTCCACCTGTAAATACATATAAACAATCTCAGATAAAAATGAGATAGCAAAATTATCCTTTACATTAGGTCCGATTTTTTCAATATGTTTCTGAAACACTTTTATAGTTGGTTAAATACCATTAACATTTAACATAACCGTAGTAATATTTATGATATCATATATGATTCACTTATGACTTTATATTTTCCTTTTATTTATCAATTCAATGAAAAAATAATGTTTTGCGTAACAATCATTTTATTTATCGTGCAAGTTTTGACTTGTTATTCTCTATCTTATTATGATTTACATATATCATGAAAATAAAACAGGATTTATATATCATATATATTTAGTATATATGTATATATAAATGATATATAAATTTAATGGAATACACAGTTCTTTGATATAGTAGGTCGTACGTACGTATGAATGTTGTTTCTATTTCCTTAATTAAATGAATTGAAGCCATTAAATGACCAATATATATATATATATATATATCTCGTAGCATTGTTATGACATTTATTTCATGATCATTTCATATATATACATTATAATAATTCTTGAATTTTTAACGTGTGGAATGAATCTCATCGCATTGTGTAGAGATTATGATGTACATATGCAGGAGTCACAATATCATTCACTCAATGGTTAAATTGTAAATAATTTGGTTTTTATATTAATTATAATGAATAATTATTATTTCATATTCATTTTTAACATCTTTTATACCCATAATTATACTCATGCTAATTAATTACTGTTGAATAAAAAATTACACTACGAGGTGGAGATGGTAAGCCCTACATACACACTCATGGTGATATTGTTATTTATTGGATGAATAAAAGATTGTATAAGGTTATACCATAATTATAATACCATATTAGAAATTAAAATATACTATATTTGTAACACCCGAGACTTTTATGTTATATAAATCATCAATGGAATCTTTTTCTACACAAAACTTTCTTGGCTTGCTTTACACGAAATCGCGACCTTCCTCGATAGCTTGTGTCGTACGCAATACCGAGTTTCACTAAACAACGATATGCTATTAAAATATTATTAAAACTAGCCGTTATTAATAGTAATAACAACTTTTTGATATTTTATAAATTTTATTTTTCAAAATGGACTTCATTTTTGGTTTCGGAATATCAAAATTAGCCTACGGTGAAATTTTGGTATTTTTCTGAAAACATTCAATTTTTGATGAATAGTGAAACCACTAAGTGGTAGTTAAAAAACTGAATTTTTCCTAAAACATAATTTTACCGCTTCTGTGAGTGGAATTTCAAAAATCCGAGAGACACGGTTGATGTCAGTAAGTAAAATGTGGTTCAATGAGATGAAAATAATTTTTTGGTGAATAGTAACTTTTTACTTTTTTTTACCACGGTAAAAAGTAAATAGGTTAATTAAGGTTAAAGATGATATTATTATTACACTAACACATGTCCTAATTCTATTGGAAAGTGTAATTCGACCAATAACAAACATAGGAATAAAATATGACCATTTAGGCCCACTTGGATTAGATTAGGACATTTATTATTAATTTATTTAAAGAAGGGTTAAAATAGTTAAAATAAAAGTTTAATAAGTAAATAATTTTTAATATGGGGTTATATATAAGATAAATTCGATTATAAATATTCATTAGAAAGCGGAATATATTTCTTACATAATGTTATTTTATTTGTAATTTTTAGACATTAAATAATTTAATTTATTTATGACACAAAGATGCTGCAGTAATTATCTTATTAATGAAATATTGACATCATTAATGTTATAAACACCAAAATAAATGTAATTTGAGACTTTTTATGAATTCCACTAATTTTCTAGGTTACTATGACATGTTAGTATTGATTTAATTAACTTTTTTCGAACTAATAATTCTGTTATGATTTTCACAAAAATCAATTACTAAATAGTGTCAAAATTGACATAAAATAGTTTTTAAAAAAACTATTATATTAGTAATTGTTATTTTATTTCTAAAAATCTATGGTTCGGCCAAATGACTTATATAAGGTTATATATATTAATAATAAACAACTTGGGGTTCGTTTGGTTTCTTATAGTAAGTTTGTTAACCTTATAGTATAAGAACACAAGAAGACATGGTAAAAGTAAAATTATTTAACTTAATGTTAAATCTAAATGATAAGGTTAAAATAGGAAACTAAACGTGTATAAATTCTATTGGATGAGAGGATTTCGACCCATCCCCACCTTAGCTTAGAAATATATCAATTTGGAGCTATTTAAAACCGAACATGACTTTATAATAAAATAATAGTTTTAGTTATTCCAAAGGTGCCCCTCTCCTCCATTATAAAAGAACACCTCCTCCCCCTCTTCCTCACACCACTTTGAGCCTTCATTCTCGGCCAAACCCTGCCACATTCTCCTCTCCACTTTCCTAGAGACATCATAGAGGTCCTGGTCTTCTTCAAAGACAAATTTCAGTGCCCTAAAAGAAGGTCTCAAAGAAGCACTTCAAAGAAGAGGTAATGTCTGTTACCGATTCTTTCATATTTATTTCTTCTTCCACTTATTCTTATTTAGTTGTTTTATTATGAAGTAATAAAATCAGTATCACTCATATACTGATATTTTATTATAAGTATTAAATAACCCTATTTCACCATCTATCCATCCTACGGAAAAAGAAATCACCGTGCGTGCGTATGTACGGAATACTGTCTCTACGCCGTGGTGTAATCTATTTTGCACCACCACCTTACTTGGATGGGTATAATGGTGTAAATAATGACTATATATGACTATTATAAAGTGCTATTGATTATTAAATAGTATAAATACACTCCAATACAATTCCACGATCATAGGAACGATATCATCACTCGTGCGTACGTACGGAATACCGTCTCCACGATGTGATGCGACTCGTTCTTCATGATCTTAATTTCATAATGATTATATAAATGAATTGAATGAATGAATATGATATATATTACACTAATACCATTCTGGAAATGAGGTATCTATAACCTAAATATAATAATAAGAATTTATTCGACAAAACACGCATAAGAACAAAAAGTTATAAACACCCGAATAACAAGTAGCAATGAAATATTACTACTAAGAAGCTAAGAGTATGACCATATATGATATCATAAAAATAAGAATGATTCTGGAATAAGTCAATAACATTATTTAAATCATTATACAGGATGTTCGGACACTTACAAAGCATGTCGGTCATAAGGTAAGGGAAATATCATAATCTCATTTTTTCCAAGATTGTTTATAATTTGGTATTTACTGGGGTGTATTTTATCATCCACATACATGTTTCCTCAATTTGTAATATTATTTCCATTCACCTACAATTGTTTAAATCCAATTTTACCCTTCGGTGAGTTTTTAGTAAAAGATATAAAATGAATCTTTTTTTGTTTTTCGTACGAGGTATTTTTTGACTTTTCCGACAAAAGTACAAAGAAAGTTTTTTTAACTTATATTGCATGAATGGATTTTTAAAACATTATTTCCAAGAAGCTTCCTTTACAAGTTTTCAAGTTTATTTTTAATCAGCTTCTTTTAGTTATAATTTTATGACATGTTAAGAAATGAAAAGTGTTTTTTATGTTGAAAGGATATTTTCCTCAAGAATGGAGTTCAACTATTTTATCAAAATTATTTTCCATCTAAGATAATAAAGGGATCTGTTTCTATCCCTATTATTACATGGATTTGATTATGTTGTGATGGAAATATTTTTTATGAATTCCTTTATCTTATATGAATTGATTTATGATGTCATGATGTTTAAGATTCCCATTTTTATTACATGGGTTATGCAATGATGTATGTTTTAAGATTTTGTGGCACACATAAGAATGGTATCATTATGAGATGTGTGGGACTTATATCTCCCTACAATGCATTAGGTAATGATTTTATATCTCATGATATAGATATGTCAGGAACGGTAGTTTATACCGGTTCAGTGAAACAGGACTGAAACGAGGGTGACTCGGTTCAGAAAGAGACTTTGTCCACTAAGATAGTCTTGGAAATGAGTCTTGACTAACAAGAAATGATTCTCTATGATTATGTGTGTATGCCACAAAGTTTCATGTTTTAAGTTATGATTATTGTGATTACATATCACTGCCATGATTTATTCCATGTTATGAAATTATGATCCTTTTTTCAGGTTAAGATTTCCAAAAGTTATGCGCTTATGTATATGATGGGATTTATATTTATTTTGTTTACCCTTACTGAGCATTTGAGCTCACCCTTCTGTATGTTTTCCTTCCCCAGGTCAGGAAGAAGGTTATTAAGTAAGATATTCCAAAAGTGACTATAGATATGATGAAATAAATGGGAGATAGTGTACACGCTTTATGAACCAGTTGTTTATGTTTCCCAGTTTCTAAAGACACTATACCTATACGGTCCATTCTTGGTTTTGTTATATGTTGTAATATGTATGCTTCAATTTTGAAGTATTAACAATGTATGTGAAGTATGGGTCGTTATAGTTAGTATCAGAGGAAAGGTATATTCAACCTTTGGAAACTAGGATGTAAAATCCTTAGTAAGAACCCTAAGGATAAGTCTAAGAATAGAACACAATCTTAGTGTTTTAGAAATGGCCATGAATAACCTAGGATAAGACCTTAAGTGTGAAATTTTATTCTTAATTATGTGGTTTTCCTATTATAATTAGTGTTGCTCACACTATTCTTCTTGTTTTTAGTCAATGGCTAGAACATGAAGGAATCGTGTTAATGCGGAATGTGAAGGGCAATGCAATGATTGTCCCCCTGAGCAACCAAACGTTATGGTAGCTAGAATGAAAAATCATGTAGCATTGCTCACACAACATTCTCAAGCTATGAATCGTGCAGGACTTCCAAACGAGCAAAGGAAGGAGCAACATTCAGTTGAATCCTTCATGAGACAGCGTCCACCTTCTTTCAGCGGGTCTACTGATCCATTAGTTGCTGAACAATGGATTAGTACTACTGAAAAGATATTTTCAGTTCTTCAATGATCTGAACATGATAATTTCATCCTAGCAGTGTATCGTTTGGAAGGAGATGCTAATCAATGGTGATATCTTATTAAGAATACGAGGCAAAGGGATGAAATTGAGTCCATGGAATGGGACGAGTTCAAGAACTTATTTTTCAATAAGTACTTCCCTCGTATTCTCCGAACAAAGATGGAGAAAGAGTTTCTTGAACTGAAGCAAAAGGATGATGAATCTGTTGGTACCTATGAAGCAAATTTTACATGACTTGCAAGGTACGCTTCTAGTATTATTATCCAACCTGAGAGTAAGATCAATCGATTCTTTAGTGCCTTAAAACCAAGTCTTCGAAGGGCGTTAGCCATAAGGGACTTCAATAGCTACGAGGAAATCGTTTGATGTGCTCTCAAAGTCGAGATGGAGATTGGAGTAACCCATTAGTCATATGGGTTTGATAAGAAGAGGAAAATGGAATTCAAAGGAAAATCTAAAGAGCACACTGAAAAGAAGATGAGCTTTCCCTTATGCTCTATGTGTGGAAATAAAAATGGATGGAGTTTTCATAAAGGGACAAGTTAATGTTTCAAATGTGGAAAGGAAGGTCATCGGGCATTTGAATGCCGCGATGATGGGAAGAAGATGTCTAATGATGCAAACAAAAGAAGGGATACACAGAATGAACCTACTACACTTCAATGTTTCAAGTGCAAGGAGATGGGACATTATGCCAATAAATGCACTAATCCAAGGGATGATGATGATGGTCGACGTCAACAAACTTTTAAGGATAAAGACAAAGGAAAGTCACATGCAATTTCTATCAGTGATGTGGAGTACGATAACAATGTGGTGAAAGGTACACTTACCATCCACTCTAAAGTAGAAAAGGTTTTATTTGATTCTGGATTCAACCACTCTTTTATTTCTGAAGAATTTTCTAAGGGTATCACTGTATTACCTCAACAATTAGATGTTGAGTTAGCTATGACAACACCTAATGTCACAACAGTCGCATCAAAAGTTTATAATTCTTCTCCGATCAAAGTTTGTGGAAAAGTGCTTCCTGCAAATATTGTGATCCTTCCTATAGTAGAATTTGATGTGATTCTTGGCATGGATTGGCTTTCTTTATATGGAGCTCATATCAATTTCCAATGAATGGAAGTCACATTTCATATTCTAGATCAATCTATGATCGTCTATCAATGCAAGGATGAACATAACCTTCCAGTGGAAATTTCTTCCATCTTATGGGTATTGATTCCACTAAATGAAGGTTATTTATCTCAAATGGTTGGTGAGAAACTCAGGATTAAGAATATGCCCATTGTACGGGAGTTTGATGATGTCTTTCTGGAGGAATTACCGGGACTTCCACCAAATTGTGAAGTTGAGTTCTCAATAGAACTCGTACTGGGTGCTTTGCCTATTTCAAAGACACCTTATAGAATGGCCCAAATTGAGTTGCAGGAATTGAAGAAGAAACTCCGAGAGAATCTTGAAAAGGGATTCATACGCCCTAGTGTGTCACCTTGGGGAGCCCCTGTTCTGTTTGTTAAGAAGAAAGATGGATCAATGAGACTGTGCATTGATTATCGAGAACTTAACAAGATCACTATCAAGAACAAATATCCTCTCCCACGCATTGATGACCTATTTGACCAACTACGCGGAGCTCTATACTTTTCCAAGATTGATCTTCGTTCAGGGTATCATCAATTAAGGGTCAAAAGGGAGGATATACCAAAGACGGCTTTCCGTACAAGGTATGGACACTATGAATTTATAGTGATGCCATTTGGTCTTTCTAATGCCCCTGATATCTTCATGGATCTAATGAATAGAGTCTTTAGAGACTATCATGATGAAATTGTGGTAGTCTTTATAGACGATATTCTTGTCTATTCAAAGAGGAATGAAGAGCATGAAGATCACTTGAGAATTATATTGAAGACCCTGAGAAAGGAGAAGATTTATGCCAAATTTACCAAGTGTGAATTTTGGCTTCAAAAAGATGCATTTTTTGGTCACATAATCTCAAAAGAGGGGATATCTGTTGATCTAGAAAAAATAGAGGTTATCGAAAGATGGTCGAAACCAACAACAGTAACTGAGATCCGAAGTTTTCTGGGTTTGGCTGGATATTATCGACGTTTTGTGAAAGCTTTTTCACGATTATCTAATCCACTCACCAAGTTGACTCGGAAAGAAGATATGTTTGTCTGGACGGAAGAATGTGAAGAGAATTTCAAGGAGTTGAAAAGAAGGTTATCCAGTGCACATGTGCTCACACTGCCTTGTAGTGGAGAAAGGTTTGTGATCTATAGTGATACATCCAATAAGGGATTAGGGTGTGTTCTTATGAAAAATGATATGGTGATAGCTTATGCCTCACGACAATTGAAAATCCATGAGCAAAATTACCCAACACATGATTTGGAGTTAGCTGTGGTAATCTTTGCATTAATGATTTGGGGGAATTACCTTTTTGGTGAAAAGTGTGATATTTATACTGATCATAAAAGTTTAAAGTATATTTTCACACAAAAGGAGCTGAATATGCGTCAAAGAAGATGGTTGGAGCTGATTAAGGATTACGACTGCTCAATCCATTACCACCCTGGGAAAGCAAACAAGGTAGAAGATGCCTTAAGTCGACAAGACCATGCTAGTTTATCCATGATTAGGATCACAAAAGATCCAATATTTATGGATTTACAAAGGATGGATCTTGGAATTATAATGGAAGGGGAAAAATCTTATCTTTCTCAAATGAATGTTCAACCATCTATACATGTGACGATTAAAGAGGCACATAAATAAGATTTAGAGTTACAAAAGAAGGTGAGAAATGTTCCTGAGTTCAACCTTGATTGTGATGGGATAATAATGTTCAGGAATTGTGTTTGTGTTCCTCCCATCCCCGAATTAATGAAGAAGTTGTTGGATGAGGCTCATAGTTCTTCATTCTCTATTCATCCTGAAAGCACGAAGATGTATAGGGACCTGAAAGAGTACTTCTGGTGGGATGGCATGAAAAGAGATGTTTCTGAATATGTCTCTCGATGCTTGGTTTGTCAACAAGTTAAAGCTGAGAGACAGAAGTCTAAAGTGATGTTACAACCATTAACTATACCCGGATGGAAATGGGAAAACATTACTATGGACTTTGTCACAGGACTCCCTAAAACATCCAAAGGCAATAATGCTATCTGGGTCATAGTTGATCGTCTTAAAAAGTCTGCAAACTTCATTGCTATTAGAGAGGATTTCTATCTGGATCAGCTTGCCAAGATATATGTAAAGGAAGTTGTAAGGTTGCATGGTGTACCACTTTCTATTATATCTGATCGGGATCCGAGATTTACCTCGAAGTTCTGGAGAAGTCTTCAGCATACTCTGGATATAGAGTTGAGTTTTAGCACTGCTTATCATCCTCAGAAAGACGGTCAGTCTGATAGAACAATTCAAACGCTAGAAGATATGTTGAGAGCTTGCTCTTTGGATTTCAATGGTGGTTGGGATCAACACCTACCCGTTGGTGTAATTTTCTTATAATAATAGCTTTCACTCCAGTATTCAGATGGCTTCTTATGAAGCTCTATATGGAAAGAAATTCAGGACTCCAACATTCTTGGATGAAGTTGGGGAAAGAAAGCTATTAGGACCTAATGTCATTGATTAAATGGAAGAAAAGGTCAGATCTATTCAACAACACATAAGAGCAACTCAGAGTCGACAGAAAAGTTATGCCGACAACCGTAGAAAATACATAGATTTTGAAGTGGGTGATAATGTGTTCTTACGAATATCTCCCTGGAAGAGGGTCATGAGATTTGGAAAGAAGGGGAAGTTGATCCCTAGATATATCGGTCCTTTCAAAATACTGGATCGTGTTGGGAAGGTAGCTTACTGATTGGCGCTTCCACCGAATCTCTCTCAAGTTCACGATGTGTTCCATGTATCTCTTCTGAGAAAGTACATACCTGATCCTTCACATGTACTCAGCTCAGAAGTTGTACCACTGGAGCAAGATCTTTCTTATGAAGAACAACCGATAGAGATTTTGGATCGTAGCGAAAAATTCCTACGAAACATGACCACTCGATTGGTGAAAGTTTTATGGAGGAACCACCAATTAGAAGAAGCTACATGGGAGCTTGAGGATATGATGAGGGAGAGGTATCCTCATCTGTTTGTTACAAAGTGACGAATTTCGAGGGAGAAATTTATTTTACGGGGGGTAGAATGTAACACCTGAGACTTTTATGTTATATAAATCATCAAAGGAATCTTTTTCTATTCAACACTTTCTTGTCTTGCTTTACACGAAACCGTGACCTTCCTTGATAGCTTGCTTCGTACGCAATACCGAGTTTCACTAAACAACGATATGCTATTAAAATATTATTAAAGCTAGCCGTTATGAATAGTAATAACCACTTTTTTGAAATTTTATAAATTTTATTTTTCAAAATGGACTTCATTTTTGGTTTTGGAATATCGAAATTATCCTAGGGTGAAATTTTGGTATTTTTTGGAAAACTTTCAATTTTTGATGAATAGTGAAACCACTAAGTGGTAGTTAAAAAACTGAATTTTTCATAACACTTAACTTTACCACTTCTGTGAGTGGAATTTCAAAAATCCAAGAGACACGGTTGATATCAGTAAGTAAAATGTGGTTCAATGAGATGAAAATAATTTTTTGGTGAATAGTAACTTTTTACTTTTTTTTACCACAGTAAAAAGTAAATAGGCTAATTAAGGTTAAAGATGATATTATTATTATCCTAACATATTTCCTAATTCTATTGGACAAGAGTAATTCGACCAAAAACAAACTTAGGAATATAATATGACCATTTAGGCCCACTTGGATTAGATTAGGACATTTATTATTAATTTATTTAAAGAAGGGTTAAAATAGTTAAAATCAATGTTTAATAAGTAAATAATTTTTAATATGGGGTTATACTTAAGATAAATTAGACTATAAATATTCATTATAAAGCTAAAAAGATTTCCAACATAATGGTATTTTATTTGTAATTTTTAAAATTAAATAATTTAATTTATTTATGACACAAATATGATGTAGTAATTATCTTATTAATAAAATATTGACATAAATAATGTTATAAACACCAAAATAAATGTAATTTGAGGCTTTTTATGAATTACACTAATTTTTTTTGTTAATATGACATGTTAGTATTGATTTCATTAACTTGGTTCGAACTAAGAATTCTGTTATGATTTTCACAAAAATCAATTACTAAATAGTGTCAAAATTGACATAAAATAGTTTTTAAAACAAATATTATATTAGTAATTGTTATTTTATTCTTAAAAATCTAAGGGTCGGCCAAATGACTTATCTAAGGTTATATATATTAATAATAAACAACATGGGGTTCTTTTGGCTGCTAATAGTATGTTTATTAACCTTATATTATAAGAACACAAGAAGACATGGTAAAAGTAAAATTATTTAACTAAATGTTAAATCTAAATGATAAGGTTATAATAGGAACCTAAAATTGTCTAAATTCAATTGTATGAGAGGATTTCGACCCATCCACACCTTAGATTCGAAATATATCAATTTGGAGCTATATAAAACCGAAAATGACTTTATAATAAAATAATAGTTTTAGTTATTCCAAAGTTTCCCCTCTCCTCCCTTATAAAAGGACATCTCCTCCCCCTCTTCCTCACACCACATTGAGCCTTCAATCTTAGCCAAACCCTGCCAATTTATCCTCTACACATCCCTAGAGACATCCTAGAGGTCATGGTCTTCTTCAATGACCAATTTTAGTGCCCTAAAAGAAGGTCTCAAAGAAGCACTTCAAAGAAGAGGTAATGTCTGTTACCGATTCTTTCATCTTTATTTCTTCTTCCAGTTCTTCTTCTTAGTTGTTTCATTATGAAGTAATAACATCAGTATCACTCATATACTGATATGTTATTATAAGTATGAAACAACCCTATTTCACCATCTATCCATCCTACGGAAAAAGAAATCACTGCGCGTGCGTACGTACGGAATACCGTCTCCACGCCGTGGTGTAATCTATTTTCCACCAACACCTTACTTGGATGGGTATAATGGTGTAAATAATGACTATATATGACTATTTTAAAGTGATATTGATTCTGAAATAGTATAAATACACTCCAATACAATTCCACGATCATGAGAACGATATCATCACTCGTGTGTATGTACGGAATACCGTCTCCACGATCTGATGTGACTCGTTCTACATGATCTCCATTTCATAATGATTATATAAATGAATTGAATGAAATAATATGATATATATTACACTAATAAGATTATGTAAATGAGGTATCTATAACCTAAATATAAGAATAAGAATTTATTTGACAAAACACGCATAAGAACAAAAAGTTATAAACACCCGAATAACAAGTAGCAATGAAATATCACTACTAAGAAGTTAAGAATATGACCATATATGATATCATAAAATAATTATGATTCTGGATTAAGTCAATAACATTATTTAAATCATTATACTGGAGGTTCAGACACTTAAAAAGCAAGTCGGACATAAGGTAATAGAAATATCACAATCTCATTTTTATCCGAGATTGTTTATAATTTGGTAATTACTGGGGTGTATTTTATCATCCACATCCATGTTTCCTCAATATGTCATATTATTTCCATTCACCTAGAATTGTTTAAATCCAATTTTACACTTCGGTGAGTTTTTAGTAAAAGATATAAAAGTAATCTTTTTTCATTTTTCGTACGAGGTATTTTTTGAGTTTTCCGAAAAAAGTACGAAGAATGTTTTTTTAACTTATACGGCATGAATGGATTTTTAAAACATTATTTCCAAGAAGCTTCCTTTATAAGTTTTCAAGTTTATTTTTAATCAACTTCTTTTAGTTATAATTTTATGACATGTTATGAAATGAAAAGTTTTTTTGAAGTAGAAAGGATATTTTCCTCAAGAATGGAGTTCAAGTGTTTTATCAAAATTATTTTACATATAAGATAATAAAGGGTTCTGTTTCTATCCCTATTATTACATGGATTTGATTATGTTGTGATGGAAATATTTTTTATGAATTCCTTTATCTTATATGAATTGTTTTTTGATGTCACGATGTTTAATATTCCCATTTTTATTACATGGGTTATGCAATGATGTATGTTTTATGATTATGTGGCACACATAAGAATGGTATCATTATGAGATGGGGGGGACCTATATCTCCCTCCAATGCATTGGGTAAAGATTTTATATCTCATGATATAGAAATGGATGGAACGGTAGGTTATACATGTTCAGGGAAACAGGACTGAAACGAGGGTGACTTGGTTCAGAAAGGGACTTTGTCCACTAAGATAGTCTTGGTAATGAGTCTTGACTAACAAGAAATGATTCTCTATGATTATGTGTGTATGCCACAAAGTTTCATGTTTTAAGTTATGATTATTGTGATTACATTTCACTGCCATGATTTATTCCATGTTATGAAATTATAATCTCTTTTTCATGTTAAGATTTCCAAAAGTTATGTGCTTATGTATATGATGTGATTGATATTTCTTTTGTTTAGCTTTACTGAGAATTTGAGCCCACCCTTTTGTATGTTTTTTCCCCAGGTCAGGAAGAAGGTTATTAAGTTAGATATTCCAAAAGAGACTATAGATAGGAGAAATAAATGGGAGACAGTGTCCACGCATTATGGACCAGTTGTTTATGTTTCCCAGTTTCTAAAGACACTATACCTATACGGTCCTTTCATGGTTTTGTTATATGTTGTCATAAGTATGCTTCAATTTTGAAGTATTAACAATGTATGTAAAGTATGGCTCGTTATAATATTTATTACATTAGTATAGAAGTAACATAATAATATGAAGTAGAAGAAGAAAATATTTTTTCAATAGGTGATAAATAGAGAACTATTTTTCATGTATTTTATATTGATTTTCATTAAAGTCCTATCTAGGATATATTTCTATCCAATTTTTGGCCTATAAGAGTAAGGTTGGTATGTTTTTATCTTATTTGTGTACGGTTTTGATGAGACAACCGACATCAATGGTGTGAGTAACTGAGTTGAGGTAGTGGCATTTTATGCGAGGATTGAGGGGCACTTTCAGAATATCTTGAAATAGTAATTTATTAAAAACTTTTTCATTTAATAATTGTCCCAAAAACATTTATTTTGAATTTATGATGATTATAAGTAGATATGAACTCATCATATGAGATATTTACATGTTTTGATTTTATTGTAAACATATCAATTTCATTTATCCATATTTAATCTATTAAATTTTATTTGTGGTAAAAATAATCTAAATAATAAATGGTTATAAATATTTACTCATGTTTTGTAAATTGACCATAATTTCATCATATATGACTTTTTTTATAATATATTTTTCACTTTTATATTTCTAATTATTTTGATAATTTTATATAATTTATTAATTTGTTATATTTATAAAATACCAACATTGTCAATTTTGATATGATTTATCTATAAGAATTTAAATAAAATTGACACATAATATAAATTAAAACCAAAATATTAAATACACCCCTATGATGATTGGGGTACCTAGAAAATTCATGGATCACACTAATTAGTTCATATTATACTAATTTAATTATTTTGAAAAACATTTATTTGATATTTCAAGAAATAAAATAATCACGATATCACTATTGTGTCATCAATAATGGTAATTATTTAATTTATAAAAATTTTAAATAAATTTAAATTATGTATATAATTACATTACCTTTCATGAGACTATTAATGTTTGATATTTTTTCATTTTATCTCTACATTAAAATTATTATACTTATAAGATATAAGTGAGTGACATTTTTTCACATTCTATTGTTTTAATTATAATTACATCACTTTCATGAAAAAAGGTCCATTAAATGAATTAATTTCTATCATTACGTGATATTAGTCAAAATTAATTCATCTAATAACATTTTTGCTGGGTATAGGTTAATTTTATTATTTTATCAAATTTTTTGTTACCGTAATTTACCCGATTAACATTTCACTTTGGTAAATAAGAATAACCCTCGCTACTATTCATAATATCCAAAAATATAAAAGCATCATGTTAATATATTTTCAACCCAATGATTACAAATAAAAAATTAATTTTTAAAAATTCAATCCAAAATGTTTCATTAATTGATTTAGAATTAATTTATCTTGTCAAAACTAGAAAGCGATGTAATAAAAAAATAAAAACAATCACGAGATTGACATATGATTGTGTCGAATTTAAATGTGATATTAAATAAAATGACCAAAATTGTATTAAATGATAATAAGATAATCAAATTACAATTGAAAACTATATAAAAAGATAATATATCTATATTAATAAATTTGATGGAAAGGTAGTTTTGAATTAAAATGTAGTATTTTTCACTATTCATTAAAATATGAGTTTTTTGAGAAAAATACCAAAATTTCAACTAAAGTAATTATTATGTCTTTTTTCTAAAGATGAATTTTATTATGTCAAAGAGTAATATTTAAATTTTCAAAAAATATATTCCAAAAGGGATATCCCTCAAAAGGTGATAAAATTGTATTTTTTGACAAATACATTTGTTATCTAAAAAATTGAATTTGTTCATATATACTACCTAGAAAACATATGAGATGAATTTAAAACATTAAATTGAATATATTACATATATATCTCACTAATAAAATACTTTAAGAGTGATTTTATTATTTTGTAAGATAACTTATTTTTATATAAATAGTTGTTTTAGAAAGAAGTTAATACTATTTATACTAGCCGTTATGTTGAATAGGTTGTAATATTTAGTTATCACTTATATTCGGTATTGAGAAAAATTGATTGTATAGAAAATTTTTAATTATGTGTAATATATTTCATGAATAGTGTTTCATATATTGGAAGCTAATATGGTATATCATATAGTGCAAGATAATCGAGGTGTAGCAAACAACACAAGACATGCAAAAAATTAAAAATAATATATCTCATAAAATATCAGGGTATTATAGTAAAAAAAATACATTGTTTACTATTAAAATTAATGAAAAAATAAAATGGAATTAAATAATAAATTTTCACTCCCAATTCGCAAATTTGGAATCATTTTTTCAAAATAATAATTAAAAAAGTGGCAGAATTTAATTTAAATTTAAATAGGAAAAACGCAATGAAAACCAATTTTTCAATTAAATTCCATTGTAAGATTAAATTTTGTTTATGATCAATTAAAAATTACAATAAATAAAAAATATAATTTGATAATTATATATCTATAAAAACTAATTTATATTTTTTAAACTAATCTAAAAATATTACTATGTAAATAAACATAAAGAAAATACAGTTTTATTTTAAAAATGAAGTGATTTTTACTAAACATTTATAAACAAATACTTAAAAAAATCTAAACAAATTATTATAATATTATTTTCACAAAATGATTCCAAAAATGAAATATATTTTTTGAAATGAATATCCTAAAATTCAATTAATCATTTATAATATTCACTCATAAAGTGCAAGAAAACCCATTATTAAAGACTATATATTTGTGATGAATAGAATAAAAATAAAAATTAAGAGTTATTATATAGAATGAAATAATTAATACATTAAAAATGATTATGAAAATAATATATTTTATATTTTATTTCATACTATCAATTCTTCCTATTTAATTTCTAGTTATACCATTCACGTTTAAATATTATTATTTCATTTTTCAATTAAATTTAGGGTTGTGTATATTTTAAGTTATATATATTCCTTTTTAAATCTCATATTATTACAAGTATTCATTTTCATTTAAATAATTATAGGTTATATATAATTATAAAATCAATTATTTTAATGTTATAGATTTTGAAGATATTAAGCACATATGTTCAAAATGACATCTATAGGTTGATTATGGTCAATGTGGTCATTATTTCATCATCTTTTGAATATTTGTCCTTAAATAATTATAATTATAATATATTAATTATATTTATAATACTAATTATGAAATATTTTTATAATATTGGAAATACATTAATGTGTCGTGGTTCATAGATTGTATGTATGGATGGGTAAGGTTTCCATTTATCAACATTCAATATAGAAAAACAACAAGTATTATCTTATCTATCCAGAATGATAAAAATAACATAAAAAACAAATTATTTATTAAAATATAATTATATATATATATATCATACAACTTATGTGATAATAAAAAATGAATTACATCACATTATAGAGATGGTTGTCTATACGTACCCATGAAAGAAACATCACCATTTTTCAATGAATAGAAAGTTAATGATATATATGATATCAAAAATTAAATAATGAATAATACATAATTTATATATATATATATATATGTTAATATATCATTCATCTTTATATACATCCATGAGTGGTGGTGAATGAAAATGAATTACCTCTGTTCGCAAGGAGGTATTGTTCATTACAAACAAACAACGTTTTCATTTTCAATTTAATAGAAGAAGATAGATATTGTTTTAGATATTAAAATAGCTACATATTTGAGTAGCAAATGTAAATATTTTAATATTTCATCATTTATTGAGATGATTTTAATGAATATGATGATGAAATAAAATGAAAATAGTTGACAATAATGTATAGTGATTCTTTGGATAACATCCTATATTTTACACCAAATTAATTTGTAGAGTGGGGTTTTTAATAAACAAATGACCTATATGAATATGTTAGGGATTTGTGTAATGTATTTGGGTAAATATTGGTTTTTCCAGGAAGTATTTATGATATATGAATGAATGAGGAGAAGAGGTTCTTTTTTATTAGATTGGGGTGAAGAACTCTTGGAAAATCATATTATAATAATTTCATATTAAAATATCGTTAATTTTTTATTAGAGAAAAATGTATAAAATATTAATATAATGTAGGGATAATTTTTAATCACCATTTTCAATATTATTTGAATATGGTTTGATTATTTTAAACCAAATATTTCGGTTCAAAACCTGTTAACCCTTTCAACACATACCATGATAATAATGTTTTTTATAGTTTTACTCTAATGATAGTAAATATAATTTTAATAAAATATCATAAATAGACCATTGATTATATAATAATAAATTTCAAAATATCATGAATGAGGATATGTTTATTTAGTAATTTTGATTCATTAAATAAAATATTTTTTATTCATTAATATCAACTATTCCGAATATCAAACCATTTATTTTCATTGACCTCAATAACATAAATACAAAAAAGAAATTAAAATATATTAAACTAAAACTTCTATAAAGTATAATATTTATCTTCTAAATATATTTAACACAATAATTAATTAAAATTACATTTATTTTAACATTTAAAAATAATTTATTTTATTTTCCTTTTAATAAATTAAATACTCTGATAGTGTTGTGTAATAATTTTTTATAATTATATAATCCATAAAAATAGAGAAACTAAAATTATAAAGAAAATTATATTTTATTAAAAATTTATATACATATAAAGTAAAATAGGTTTTTTTTACCATTATCAAAAAATATAATAAAAAATAAACTATAAGAAGTTATATGTTATCAGTTTTTTCAATTCCTTAAATATTATAAATAAGAAATTCAAATCCATATAAAAAAGGTGAAATATTATAATATTGGATGATTATAGTGGAAATATACAAGCACAATGGAATTAAGAAAACTTTTATGGATACATTTTACAGTATATCACAATATTTTTACAAATAATTAATAGATTTTTCCATTACGGTATTAACAGTACTTTATATTATTACTATATAAATTGAAAAAAAATTATGTCTCCCATACTAACTAATATTAAATAGGATGTTTACAAACATGGAATAATTTTTAATCATTAAATTAATATATTTGGATGAATTTATTTTTAAATAAAACCCATAGAACATGATAACACATAGTCCTTAAAAAAATTATTTTTCCAAGAAATATATGATATTATATTAACTATATGAATAGAAATCAACAGTATATGAAATTAAATTTATATAAATAGATAATTAATTATATATTTCATTTAATGAATAATTTATAATTGGTTATTTTAATTAATTAAAATGAATAAATATTATTCAAATAAAAATAATTTTCTGAAAAATACATTTTTATTATTGAAAACATATAACAAAGCCATTAAAAATAATGATTCAAATAAATTTTTTAAAAAATATACTAATTTTTTTTCATGTGTTATTATTATTCCACGTCCAATGTATATTGGAAACCTAATATTTTTTTGACAAAATGGAATGAAATTACAGTTTCAAAAAATTCTATAATTATCACTATTCATTGAAAAATTATCATTTCAGAAAAATTCAAAAACGTCACCATATATTATTTTTAATAAGAAAATATAATAAATTATATTATTTTTTTAAAATTAATTTAAAAATTTACAAGATATTAATTATAATATTATATTAGACAAAGCAATAAAATCCATTTTTAATGAAAATGTATTTTTGATAAATAGATTGACTTAACTAAAAATTGAGTGATTATTTACTATGAATTTATAATTTATTTTATATTTATTATGAAATATATATTTTTTATTATTTGGATAATATATTCATAATCATCATTTTAATGGCTCGGTTATGAATGTAGTATTTAAATAAAAAATTCCATATTCTTTTTTGTTCAGTGTTTTTTTGTTAATGCTACTAAAAATTATATCTTATAACTATTTAATTTTTTTATGAATGTGGTTATTGGTGTTGAAGGATGGATGTTTTGTAAATAATAGTGTGTGTGGTGTCAGAAACAATCACATCATCTCACCAGGGGTAGCAACATGCTGACATATAGTGCTCTAGCATTTGGACTATTTGATCCAAACCCCACAGGTTATCAAGTGTTCCTTCTACGATGGTGCATTAAATGAAGGATTATGGTTTTAATTCCACTTGACCATGACCCACCTTTACTATCCAATTTTAACACCCATGGAACAATTATAAATTTTAGACATCATCGCTTTTTAATGGAGCTTATTAATTAATCTCCCCTTGATTCATCACACATGGAATTAATGAATGAAAAATAAATAGTTTATTTTCTCAAGATAAATTTCAATCCCTCCTAATTCATTGTATATAGATCAATGATCTATGATGGATTTTTGGTTTCATGGATGACCCAACTTTTATAACTCACATTCTTGGAAGATTGGTGACCGATCAACCTTGTTGAAATAAATTCTTGATCGAATTGTTATCTACCATCAAAAATAAATGTTTCATTTGTATGTTCATATAGATAATCTTTTATAACATTTTGTGAATGGAGGATTGATGAAAAAACATTATTTTGTAACGTCTGATCTTTTTGAGTTGGTCAAAAATATAAAACCTATTTGAGTTTTTGTGTTTAGTGGTCACACCAAACATTAGATTGGATCTTCAACACCTAATTCCATTAGTTTTATTAACATAATCCATTTTAGATGTTTTTTTATGATTCAAAATGTTTCTTTGGGGTTAGGTTCAGTTTCCACAACTCTGGGACTAGAAACTCCATAAATCATTCATTAATAATTTTATATCAATATAAGGATTATGCTCAAGTCAAAATAATATTACGTTCATCTAAAATAAATAAGATAGTGTGTTTATTTTCTAGGAAAATTACAATATACCTGAGTGAGAGAATGCAACCTATAAAATAAGACATGGGGATCTCCATAAACTACATCAGAGGCTAAAAAGTTTTCCACGATGTTCCTCTCATGCTGATTGTGACTTATGTACACAAACGATTCCAGAATCCATTTTCATTTATGAATGATTAATGTATTGTACCATGAGATTGGGAGTTTCCCTTTCAATTATCCCTTTAAGGATAGTTGAATCCATTTCCACAAACTACAGTATAATTTTATTAAAGTTGCACAGTTCAATGCCCTTGATCATCAGACATGTTTCTTTAATGAAGGGAATCCCCTTCCCCAAAGCCATAA
This sequence comes from Viscum album, assembly GCA_963277665.1. Lineage (NCBI taxonomy): Eukaryota > Viridiplantae > Streptophyta > Magnoliopsida > Santalales > Viscaceae > Viscum > Viscum album. Next base: position 1,554,199,603 of record OY728165.1, read on the forward strand.
ATAAAGGAAAACCACCTGTTGGGGGTCTCATATGAACCCTTTTCCTCACATCATCCCCAAATATATATATCCATCCATATTGAGTTTGAATCCTCTTTTCGGAGGCTTCCATCAAACCCAAATCCCCTGACGAGTCTGGTGAGTGGTGGTTGTACAGGTATCATGATCTGTCTCAGTGAAGAAGAATCCACTCCACATGTCACCAGTGGCCTATGCAGGGCCATGAGGTATCATGTTTGATCCACCATGCTTAAGGATGATCGCAACATTACCCTATGATGGTTGTGGTTCCTCGCATTCTAAATTATTTAACAACCCCCCACAAAAAGACCTCCCCCATATTCCTTTATGGAGATTTATTCTATTTACCTAAAAAACAGGCATGGAAAAGGAGTAAATATTGGTTACATGAGTTCCCATCCCAAAGGTCCCACCTAGATCATTCTAAACGGCTTCCACACAATCACCCTAAAAATTATATTGTTTATGGATTCCACCTTCTTCTACCTTTAAAATAGAACTTTAGAATCCATCATAATTCATTTCCCCCTCACATAATCATTTTTTGGTTGGGCTAGGTTCTTATGTCACCATATAAGACATTTATATTTCATGCTGATGTAGAAGATCTATAAGGTTTCATTCCTCATCTTATGTTCATTTTGAACATGATCCATTCAATGATATCATATTCCTGAGAAAACACTTGATGGAGATCTCGTCGAAATGAGCATGTCTCGTTCATTATTCATGGTGATACAAAAAAACCATAAGTTGTTGCTCATCAAGGATGGCTTGAATGAAGGTCATGAAAGGAATACTTAGGAAAAGGTGATCTTAAGAGTTAGGCAATTAAAGAATCCAAGAATAGATCCAACACAATTTTTGAACCAGAAACTAATATTGTCTCACTCCCTAATCAATTTGGAATTATTAAAATGAATAGGAGCATGATGATAAATCGAGATCCATTGAAAAAAAGTGGTCCCTCTTCCTATTTCCTTTTTTTCATTATTATTTAGAGATAAATTTAGCATACATGGATTTATTTTTAATATATTACATATCATGCATCCTTTCATTCCCCAGATCTCCTCCTTGACACTCCGAAGATTGAAAACACCATCAATGATCGCCTTGGCCATATTGTCGAACAAATCCTAGTGAAGTTTCCCCCAGGAATGATAATCCAATATGATTCATACCATCAATTTCTCATTGTTTTTTAACAAGGAAATAAGAACATTAAAAACTGACATCACATGTAAGGGAATCATGAAGCGAACACAATTAACAAGAGTGATTTGTTTCCTGAAGAGAAGGAAATTTTTCTACTAATTTGTAATTTGGGTGGTAATTTTATATATAAGTCATTAAATAAGATGAATAAGAAAAATTTTTCTTGCAACTTCTATTTTGATGTACTATGTAGGTAAGGACTTCATTTTCACTTCAAGGCTCTCCTCAATATTTTCCCCCTTTCTTCTGAGAACCATTACAAAATGAATGTTGCTTTTTACTAGACTATGGTTTGAATGCTCCACATATAATAAGTCCCCATGATATTTTTGAACTCTAAAACGTTATGTCATTATTTTTTGGAAAAAATATAACATCATAAAAAATGATAAGTGATATGCCACTCGAGCTAGCTCTTCCACAATATAGATTAATGTTACCACAAAAGATTTTCCCAACTATATATCAATAGAGTGTGTCATTTTCCAAAATAAAAATTTCTAGGAGAGTTGGGATCCCCCTACCATAGCATGTAGTTGAGATTAATGAACCCACAACTCTTCCCCATTATGGAAATAGAAATACAAGAGGAAGTGAAATCCCTAAAAAAGATCAACCTCACTCAAAAGGAAATAATCCTTAACGGATTTAGGAATGGGTTATTAATTTCATTTGGGGAGGGTAAATTTGAGAGTACCCTATTAATTTATTAGAAGACTTTAAATTTTTAAGGTGCTTCTGTGGGATTCCATTCTGTATGATTGCATACAAATTAATGTAAAGATCCAGATAAGGCTCTTTAGACTAATTGGGATTATTAGGTTGACTGTGTGAATTGAATTAATTGAATTGTTTATATATATTTCATAAAATCCTTGAGAATGTGAATGGTTTAGACTGTGCACTATAGTGATATTGTTAACCTGGATTGAGGTGATGAGGTCGTAAGGATGAGGTATTGACACATGATACTTGTGTTACGGAAGTCCATTGGGACATAACAATAGGTTTTCAAGGTCACGATGTGTTGGATGTTGTGTCTTTTATTATTTGGTGATTTACACTCACCTTTTTTGTCTAGACCCACCATTAGAGTCATTTTAACAATGAGTGGACTCATTTGATGAGGCTTTTTCAACTCATTATGGGTGGATTCCCCATTATATGTTTCATCTTAGGGGATGGTTATTCCCATAATATATGTTGGGGTTGGTCACCATCGTAATCCATATGTATGGTGACATACCATTGGTTTATGGTGTAAATATATACAATTAGTCGATCAATATAACCATTACACTTAGTGATGAGGTTACCAAATTAATAGAGGATGGATATAATCGTTCAATGGGATATTGAGTGTCAGGAGTATGGTGATTATATATTGGAAGAATAATATCACCATGGAATTAAACACCACTCTTCATGATGATAGTGATTTTATGAGTTTAGGTCTGAGGGATGAGGTAATTGATTACATGTGTCGTTTATATTAGAATAACATGTTGATGGAATGTGTTACCTTGTGGAAAGATATTAATGTAACTTGAGGTTTCACCAGATCTGATATTTTGTATGTGGATTTCTTAGGCTCTAATGCATGGATACTTTTGTAATTATATATATGCAGACATGTATTGTATGTAAAATATATTTTTTTTGTATTTTTATTATGGATTTCATAGTTGATGGTTAAATTATGTAGAACTCTAACTTGTGATAGATTAATAAATGAGGAATTCATATTTTATTACATGAAAGTGTTTTTTCTTTTATTTATATTCATCATACATATGAATCAGTATTGATGATAGATATGCACACATTAGTGGTGTCATAAAGAGTTCATTCTCACAACCAGTATGAACTCCTTGTTAAACATCTAAACTATATGACCCTGAGTACATGTAAGGGATAATTCATTATATTTGGAACATTTTATTAAAGTTGGATTTTTTTATGGAATAGATGGAAGATGGATTGGTGGTTCCACTATATTATATTGATATTATTTCATGCCTAATATTGAGTTCTATAATGCGTTATATTTATATACTTATATGGTTGGACATAGTGAATCATCAGGTCGACTATCATTTATGACCTATTTGGGATCAGTTATCAACAAATCGTATTTATATGCAAGTTTGTTTTAATTATGATATCTAATGAAATTTTTTTATTCTTCTATTATAGTTGAGGAATTTTTCCACTATGTAATTTATTTATATTGACAACAATTATTATAATCCCATCATCATATATTCTCCCCACTATCTCTTAATTATTCACAAACTTCTAGTTAGTTTCATTTGTTATTCTGGGAGGCGTGACTAAGGAATAATGCCCAAATATCCAAGAGCATCGTTTAGTGTGGATTTCGAGTCAAGGCTCCACAAATGGTATTAAAGGAGTTGTATTTTTATTTTCATCATAATATTGTGGCAATGGTAGACTGGATACAAGTATGTAGTATAGATTGTGTACAATGATCGTGTTTTGGTGATAGTATCCCCATACACAGGAGACAAACCAAGATGTGATGGTTGTGAAATTTAGTTTTCCTTATATGGTATTACAATTGATTTATTTTCCATATTGGGTATTACAATTCAGTGTAATTATTATCTTTTATGTGCCTCTGAAACTTAGGCTAGATATGAAAAAGGGAGTTGTATCATGTATTGTTATAGGCCCTTAATGTCTTATTTTGTTTGTTTTCTTGTGACTATCATTGGTAGATAGGAACTCACTACGATGGGGTGGGTTATTTAAAATTTCATACAATATTATAAAAGTTATTTCTTTATTTTCCCCATTTTATTAACCTCAACTTAGTTAGCTAATACATATGGGTTTTGATGAGATTTGATGTTCTCTTATGTGATTTTATATTCATGTGAGATATTGGACAAGATCTGGTATGTGTATGGTGTGGATGATGAGAAGAGGGTAAGATATTTAAAATAGAAACAATGAAGATATATATTTTTTCCTGTATGGAATATTTTGTGAAATCCTACCCATCTACCATATATTGATAGATTATATGTGATTCCAACCACTGATGAGTGTATGCATGGGTCCATAGGGCCAGATGATACATGACAATTGACACTGACATGGGTGGGTAAAGGTCCATGTGGCTGGAATTCAATTGAAAGGGTTCAATAAGGGATTTTCATTATAGTGGATGCACATCATGTTACACCTTTAAATATTTGTGATATATATATATATATACTTTTATTTGTTTTTGATTACTCTGATTGGTATTCATTATAATAACTCCTAAAAGGATTCTGGTGGAGCGACAGGTTCTAAAGTCCTAGAAATTCTGTGGAATTTTGTTTCCTAAATACAAGAGAATCATACGAGTCCACAAAAACTAACGACACATGATTCCGTGGCCCGGTGTTCCTGGAAATAATTTCTGAAGTTTTGTTCTGGTACGTTCAGTAAACGTATGAGTGGGTTTTTTATAATTTTTGAACCACTAACCAATATTTAAATCCGAAGGCACCGTTGAACTTGCAGCACCAGTATTCACTTACAAATACTATCACCTCAACAGAAGTGGGTTGAGATTAAAAGATAGTTTTTTGGGTTTTATGTGGGAATAATAAAATAAAATAAGTGAGTGTATTATTTTATTTTATTTTTTATAACCACTATGTGAGAGGATATGGTGGTGGGGACCACATGAGGATAACCGCCTATTCATGTTAAATTCGGTGGGGAACACCTAATGTTATAACATCATTAACTCCCCATTATTCGGGTAAAAACCTCTTCATATATCCACTTAATGGTTCCACCACCCTTCACATTAATTGTGTAGACCATGTTTTTGGGGATTCTCTTTGACTTTCATGGCAATAAAATAAAAGATAATATAATCTATTATTTGGAACGTCTATTCACTTGGGTCATTTGAGATGAGGATTATTGGGAGAAAGCACCTGAAGAAGAACGCTCCACCCAATGAAGAACTACCATCAAAAAATGAAGAACGCTTCATCCACTAACAATAGACATCTTCTTCTTTGATCACCAAACAAAACAATGGAGGAAGCGCCGTCCTTGAAGAACGCCGAAAACGTCTTCCTCGACTTCATCATCATTCTTTTCCGATGACAACGAATCCGAGGTAGGGGTGTGTTTGTATTTGATAAATTTTGATTCTACTGTCCATGATTGTTTCTCTTGACCCGCTTTCTACCAAAAAAATGCGGAAGGATCAGGCCAAACGGACACGACCCAATTCCTCTGCTGTTCTTTTGAATGTTTGGTGTGTTATTCGCGTTCTCCATGGGTAACGAACAATTGATCATTACGAGTTTATTGTGTGATGACACGATCCCAAAATGAAGACCCAACATCATGAAGACCTAGAGAAGGTGTGACGACAATAGCATGTGATTGATCAGATCATAACAGGAGGAACCGTTCCTCAACCGTTCTTCGAGTGGGTGAATCAAATAATGTTTTCGGAGTAGATCAGAGGCCCGAAACCACTGAATACAACTACGTGGAATCGGGGAGATCTTGTATCTTATGTTTTGTGAAGAATGGACCATAAGAACGGAGAACAAACTTCACAGGAGGTGTGCTAGCTGGAGGTTCCGTTTTTTGAAAATTTCATAATACACGGCATGTACATCTGACGAACACACTATGTAGTACGTGAATTCTATGGCTTCAGTTTCATACATTGTACAAGTAACACATAGTGTGTGACCCTGTTTACACAACATCTATTCTCTACGCATAATAGAAGAAGGGGCTTTGTGAGGCTTGGTGTGTATTCTAGGAAATACACAGACACAGGCATAATTACATGGCCAAGAGGCACGGTGTGTACTCTTTACATACAATGGATGAAGTAGCATCACGAGACATGGCATATATTCTAGGAAATACACTCACACGGGGTGGAGTAAATGGGAATTTACACCACCACATGGCCAGACATGGCAAGTGTCACGAGCTACCCCAGGTACCAGTCACATGGGTTGGCGAACACTGGTTGAGTCCATGTTAGGGAACATGGATAGCGTACATGGAGCCGACCCCAGATGTTTGGACATTGCGTGTAACTATAACACACGCCATGTAATTACATTTCTACATGACCTGGCCTTCATCATGGGCCTTTGTACGTGGGAAATACCCGAGGTCTAATGACACGACATGTAACCATACCAACATGCCATGTACTTTTTGGAAAATGGCTTGGTCATCTCGTCTCTATGTCTTTGACACATATTGCTAGGATTTTACCTCCTATGATGTGGAGGATATTTGAGATACCTCTTCCTGAGACTTCATGGCTGTTGATGTATAGACACTTGGCTTGAGGAGCTGACCCTCCCAGAATCAAGCATGCTTCGTGTGAAAACCATGTGGCTAGCTGCGCTATGAAAAATATTCATGGACCCTATGTGGGTCCGACAGTTCTGACTTCTGTTCATGGATCCTGTGTGGGTTCGGCAGAATATCTGGTCCTGGATCCTATGTGGGTCCAACATCTTAGCTGGTCCTAGATCCTGTGTGAGTCTGACAGCTCCGACTACTATTCTTGGATCATGTTTGGGTCCGACAATTCTAACAGATGGTCCTAGATCCGGTGTGGGTCTGATATCTTAGATGATACAATGGTTACATCTGATCATCTCTATCTCTCTACAAAAGTTGAATACCTGTGTGAGCGGAATCTGTATCATTGTGGTTACCACATGAATGAGATGGATTACACAATAACTTAGGTATATGTGTGGGCATTAAATTAAGTGGGATTATATGTTGTTTCCATAATTTTTGGTTTATCCTTTTTGGATTTTGTGATACCTTGAGGGTCTCGGGGTCCAAACTGAGTATCGTTATACTCACCCCTACACGGGCTATGCCCATACCTCAATCTGTTGGGTGCAGATGACGAATAGAGCGGACCGAGGCCGAGTATACTTGGACTGGATGGTACCCGGAGGTGGACCACACGACATAAGGGTACACGGAGTAGAGGGATGAACGTGGAGTGCTGTGGAGGCTATCTGTACCAATCCTTCAGGTAGGAATTCTCATAGTAAAATCCAATAGTTGTTTTACTATTCTTTATTTGTAATTGTTTTTTAGTTGTACTTGTAATTTCCTGTTGGGATTGTATTTCCAGCACCTTTACTTTTCATCATTCTTTTTTGTATACTGTTTTACAATGGTTTTTGCTTACAACATGTACTCTGTTGTGTTTTTTTATAGTTAAAAAGGAAATATATTACTAGATTTAAGTAATTACACATTTGGTGCTAGTCGCTGGTCCCTGGCCTATGGAAGGAATGCTTGGGGTAGTCTGAGTATGGGCCCTGGGGGATGAGCCATGAAAAATTGGTATCAGAGGATTCAGTTCTACCTCATAAATTAAGACTCTAGTCTTTCTTTCTGTGAAGAAATATGGAAAAGAGTACTGAGTGTGGTTTTAAGTCTAGGGAGTACAGTGTTGGTGCGACATTCAATGTATCCATACACCATGACCCTCACTTCTGATTTCTGACGTAGTGAATGAAAACACTGATTGCGTGTGTGTTTTGAAGAGTCTTCTTTGTGACATATTTTGTGTTAGCTCACTAGGTATAACATATTGAATGTGGAACACCCGTTTCTTTTCAAATTGCTCCACGTAGACCACCAGCCTGGGTTCCATGATTTGTGCTTTTAGATATCCCACCGAGCGATGAGGCCTCAGTGAAGGGCCATTTTCTAGCGGAGGCACCAGCAGTACCACTACCCATTGGGTCACCGATTCCACCAGCCCCAGAAGTAGAAATTGCATGCCGCCTGAGTGAATTGAACGAGTTCCAACACAAGAGGCATCCTAGGTTCAGGTGTGAGATGGACCCGCAGGAAGCTTTGGATTGGCTGGAGTCTGTGGTGAGAGTCCTCAAACAGGTTGGGACACCAGAAAACCTTATGGTGATCCTTGCTACAATTCTCATTCAGGTAGTAGTAGGCAGATGGTGGAGTTTGATGCTTCAGGTGCATGACGAGGCAGCACTTGTTTGGGAAGACTTCGAGAGCCTGTTTCAGGTAGAGATTGTCCTAGCCACCCTACGTGTGGCGCGAAAACAGGAGCTACTATATCTACAACAGGGTATCATGACAGTGTCACAGTACTCAGTGAGGTTCACCGACCTCTCACACCACTCCACAGATATAGTGTGGGACCCATTCTTTAGGGCTTAGACCTTCTATCAGGGGCATAGGCGATAGATCCGGGCTTCGATGATCTCCCTCAGCATCCCGACACCGGAAGGTGTGTTAGAGAGAGACCTCCTAATAGAGAGTTTCTTTGCTGAGCAGTCTCTAGCAGCAAGACCCACCACTAGTCAACATGCTACAGAGTCTTCTATAGCTAGTAGTAGAAAAATTTTGCAGAGGTCCAAGCGGACCAGAGAATCTGGTGGATGACCTTAGGAAACATGTTCGGTTCTGCGAGGCACACGAGATAAAGCCAATCATGTGTGGAATAGGTAGTGTTTCACATTTTTCAGTGAGGGTCACATGGATCGTGACTGTCCGAACCTCCGTTCGGATGATCAGCAGATAGTTGAGGTACCTCCCAGGCAGAGGTAGTGGATCGATCGAGGTGGTCAGCAGGGAAGAGGTGGAAGTGGAAGAGGAGTTGGTCGTGCAGGTGGCGATGGATGACGTTACGAGGTGTTACCACCACCACCAGGAGGTCCACCACGACTTTAGGGAGTAGGTCGACAGAAAAGAGCTTAGCTCTAGGCAGGTGAGGCATACGATCACGACGCTCCGGAGATGATTCGAGGTAGGATCTGTGTCTCTTCCACCATAACTATAGTTCTAATACACACAGGTTCCGGTCACTCTTTCATTTCCTCTCCCTCATTCAAAGCTCAAAAAATCTGACAGAGTCGTTTACTTGATCATTATGGCTAGAGACTCCTATGGGAGAAGGCTTGACAATTACACAATGGTGTCGGGATTGTGAGATTACTCTAGGGGGAGAGAGCTTCAGCTGGGATATCCTCATAGTGACATTGAGGCCTTACTACGAAATCATGGGTATGGACTGGTTATCTATAGTCCATGCTCAGATTGACTGTATTAGGCACAATGTGCAGTGTATCCACACGGATGAGACCAGGTATACCTTTACCGGTGAGAAAGGATCCTTTGCAGCAATGTATAGACTCACTCGGAAGAGGGTGACGTTGATCACTCATTAGTAGGCCTTCCTTACCCTCGGAGCAGTTGATGTAGAGAGTCTGAGCTATCCTATAGTGTTGGAATAGTATGAAAATGTTTTCCATAATGTTGTCCTAGGTCTACATCCTTGCAGAGAGGTGGAATTCTATATTGACTTGTACCCCAGGAAGACATTGATATCTACACCAGTATATCAGATGGCTCCCACTAAGCTACATGGGCTACGGGTATAGCTGGAGGACTTGTAGCGGAAGGTATTCATCCAGTCTAGTGTTTCTCCCTGGGCAGCCCTGATTCTGTTCGCCAAGAAAGCATATGGGAGCATGATGCTTTGTGTCAACTACTGTAGCCTGAATGAGGTGACCGTGAAGAAAAAGATCCCAATCATGAGGATCGAAGACCTCTTTCATCAGATGATGGGAGCACGATGGTTCTGGAAGATAAACCTCATATCAAGATATCACTAGCTCATATTTCGAGAAAAGTATGTGTATAAGATGGCCTTTAGGTGTCATTACAGCCACTATGAGATCTGGGTTATGCCTTTCCGCATAACCAACGCTCCTGCAGTGTTCATGGGACTCATGAACAGGATCTTCAAGCCATACCATGATCACTTTTTCATAGTCTTCAACGACGACATTCTGATCTCTTTGACTATAGAGGAAGAGCATGCCTATCATTTGAGAGTAGTACTGGACACACTCCAAGAGCACAATATTTATGGTAAACACTTGATGTGCCAGTTTTGTATCTGAGAGGTTCACATTCTCGGACATGTCTTCTCGGAGTTAGGAGTTGCAGAAGATCCAGTGATGATTGAGATGGTACTTTCTTGGGATCCACCCAAAAGTTTGATGGAGGTACGGAGTGTAGAGACCCAAAGCCTGACGTACATGGAAATTACATTACTTTTTCGGAATACTTAGTACATAACAAAAACACACACAAGGACCATAATAGTCTAGTGTCTTTGGAAACTCGGAATATAATCTTGTAATCATGGTGAAAGATCTTCAACATCTCCCATAAAGATCTTTTTTTTAAACCTAAATCATTTATTTATGTCCTGGGGAAAATAAAACATAAAAGGGTGAGCTCAAATGCACAGTAAGGGTAAACAAAAGAAATATCAATCACATCATATTCATAATAACATATCTATTGGAAATCATAACCTGCAAAAAAGATCATAATTTCATAACATGGGATAAATCATAGTAGTGAAATGTAATCCCAATAATCATAACATAATACATGAAAATTTGTGGAATACACACATAATCATAGAGAATAATTTCTTGTTAGTCAATACTCATTGTCAAAACTATCTTAGTGGACAAAGTCCATTTCTGAACCGAGTTTACTCCTAATTTCAGTCCTGTTTCACTGAACCGGTATAACCTACCGTTCCAGCCATTTCTTTCTCATCAGATATAAAATCTTTACCCAATGCATTGGAGGGAGATATAGGTCCCACCCATCTCATAATGATACCATTCTTATGTGTTCCAGAAAATCATAAACCATACATCATTGCATAACCCATGTAATAAAAATGGGAAATCTTAAACATCATGACATCATAAAACAATTCATATACGATAAAGGAATTCATAAAAAAATTCCATCACAACATAATCAAATCAATGTAATAATAGGGATAGAAATAGAACCCTTTATTATATTAGATGGAAAATAATTTTGATAAAACGATTGAACTCCATTCTTGAGGAAAATATCCTTTCTACTTCAAAAAAACATTTTTCCTTTGTTAACATGTCATAAAATTTTAAACTACAAGAAGTTGATTAAAAATAAACCTGAAAACTTGTTAATGAAGCTTCTTGGAAATAATTTTTTAAAAATCAATACATTCCGTATAAGTTAAAAAAAATTCTACTCGTACTTTTGTCAGAAAAGTTAAAAAGTACCTCGTATGAAAAATGACAAAGACTCCTTTCATATCTTTTACTAAAAACTCACCGAAGGGTAAAATTGGATTTAAACAATTGTAGATGGATGGAAATAATATTACATATTGAGGAAACATGGATGTGGATGATAAAATACAACCCACTAAATACCAAAGTATAAACAATCTCGGATAAAAATGATATTGTGACATTTCCCTTACCTTAAGTCTGATTTGCTTCGTAAGTGTCCGTACGTACGCATGAACGTTGTTTTCATTTCCTTATTGTCTTGAATGGAAGTAAGTAGATGACATACATATATATATATACATAAATCCATTAGATTTAAAATGTCATATATTTCATTATTATTCATTATATATACTTTATAATCATTCATGAATGGTTAATGTGGAGAATGAATCTCATCGCGTCGTGGAGACGGTAGTCCGTACGTACGGACGAGCGATGATATCGTTCTCATGATCGTGAACATTTGTTGAAGTGTTTGTATACTATTTCAGTATCAATATCACTTTATTATAATCATATATAGTTACTCATTATACCATTATACCCATCCAATTAAGGTGGTGGTAGAAAATAGATTACACCACGGCGTGGAGACGGTATTCAGTATGTACGCACGCGCGTTGATTTCCATTTTCCGTAGGATGGATAAAAGGTTAATTATATTTGTTTCATATTTATAATAACATATCAGTATATAAGAAATACTTATGTTATTACTTTATCATGAAACAACTATAGAAGAAGAAGTTGAAGAAGAAAGAAATTGAAAAAGATTGGTAATGGATATTACCTCTTTTTGAAGCGCCTTTTCTTAACCTCCACTTAAAGAACTAAGGATGGTATTTAAAGAAGACAAGGACCTCTATGATGATACTAGGGAAGTGGAGAAGAGATTTTGGAAGGGGTTGGTGGATCTTGAATGCTCAAATTGGTGTTAGGTGGAGAGGGAGGAGGTGCCCTTTTATAAGGGAGGAGAGGGGCATCTTAGGAAAATCTATAAATATTATTTTATTATAAAGTCAAATTCGGTTTTTAATATCTCAAAATTGATATATTTCTAAGATAAGTTGGGTAGGGGTAGAAATACTCTCATCCAATAGAATTTAGACATGTTTAGGTATTAATTGTAACCTTATCATTTAGATTTAACTTTACGTTAGATAATTTAACTTTTACTCTGTCTTCTTGTTTTCTTACACTATAAGGTTAATAAACATACTATATCAAGCCAAACGAACCCCAAGTTGTTTATTATTAATATATATATCCTTATCTAAGTCATTTGGCCTATCCTTTGATTTTTAGGAATTAAATAACAATTACAAATGTAATATTTGTTTTAAAAACTAATTTATGTCAATTTTGACACTATTTGGTACATGATTTGTATGAAATTCATAACAGAATGATAAGTTCAAAACAAGTTACTTATATCAACAATAACATGTCATATTAACCTAGAAAATTAATTTAAGTCATAAAAAGTATCAAATTACATTTATTTGGGCATTTATAACATCAATTATGTCAATATTTCATTAATAAGAGAATTGTTGCATCATAATTGTGTCGTAATAAATGATAATTATTTAATTCCGAAAAATTCTAAATAAATTCCTATGATGTAGATAATTGTATTAGAGTTCTGTATAATATTCATGTTCGAAGATTCATGAAGTTTATCACTAAATTAAAATTATTATACTTATAAGCTTTAAGAAAGTGACATGTTGTCACATTCTTTGGTTTTAATAATAATTAAATTATTTTCATGGCCAAAAGTCCATAAAATGAATCTAATCCGACCCTTAGGTTATATTAATCTACTTTTAGCCATAAAATAGGATTTTTATAAGTGTTAGGGTACTTTTATAATCTTATATTTACCCTTAATTACCCGATTTACCTTTTACTATAGTAAATAAAATTTACCGTAGTTACTATTCACAATGCCCAAAAATAAAGAGTAGATTATTAACATAATTTGGACCCAATGATTCCAAATATGGAATCCATTTTTCCAAATTAAATTCACAAAATATTCAGAAATTAAATTAAAATTAATCCCGTCGTCGAAAGAAAATGGGTTTTTTCTTTAAAACATTGCAAAAGATTGAATTGTTTTAATCTACGAATTCAAGGTAAAATCAATGATAATGACATACATTATATTAAATGGTAAAAATATATTCTATTTATACTTTAAAACAATTCAATATTATAATTTAACCACATAAGATATTACGATGAAAAAAGTTGTTTTTAATTAAAATATAGTGTGTTTTTACTATTCATTAAAATATGAAAGTTATTGGAAAAATATCAATACTTTATCTAATGTAAATTTTTATATCCTAATTCAGAAGAAGAATTTTATTTTGTCAAATTTAACATATAATCATGTCAAAAACTTTATTTAATGTGGGTGCACCATCAAAAGGCGGCAAAACTGCATTTTTTTAAAAATAATTATTTTACCAGAAAAAAATATTTTGTTCTTATAAAATGATCTAGAAAATGTGTAAGATGAATAATAATGTTATAAAATTAAAAATTTAGTTAATACTATTCATAACGGCTAGTTCATGACCATATTATAATAATATATCGTTGTTTATTAAAACCTGGTATTGCGTACAACACATGCTATCGAGGAAGGTCATGATTGCGTGTAATGAAAGCCAAGTCTGGGTTGCATGTTGTGAAAGAATCCTTCGTTCTTTCGTATAATATAATCCAACCATGTTTCATTTATACATTGAATATATATATATATATATACTCAATGTTGCATAGAATAACTATTATCAAAATTGTGTGTAACACGATCCAAGAATAGTGTTGCGTATACTGCAAGCTAATACGGTGTTGCGTATAGCGCAAGGTAATCTTGGTGTAGAATACAACACAAGACATTAATGAAATTAAAAGAATATTTTTCATAAAATCTCAGGGTGTTACATTCTACACCCCTTAAAATGAATTTCACCCTCGAAATTCGTCGGGGTTATAAATGGTTTACTACTTGAAAGTTTGTTTAATAGAAACCCACATCGTATAAAGGAATACCAAAATATGGATTTAAAAACTAAAGTATGAAATGTAACGGTTACCCAAATTAACTCATCACTGGGTTTCCACATAGGAGAACATAGGTGAAAATATGGATATGGATGAAAAATCTAACCATCATGTTCTGATGGAGAGTGGTAGAGAACATGGCTATGAAAAAGCCAACAATCGCAAAGCCATGAATTTGTGATGATCTAGGGTACCATCTGATTCATCAGATATAAGATCACTAGGACAACATTTTGGGTTTTCAATATCATTTCCCTAAAGATGAAAAATTTGAATTAGAAGAAATACTTACTTGATTATGGTACTGTAACGACCCAAAGTTTCATTAATGGAAAATCCCTCTTGATCTAGTTAAATGTTTCTTTATGAAAAAAATGTTTTTATAAGATGTCAACTTCTTTAGTTTTATGTTAAGATTTGTGACCGTTACTTTTATAGTCGTTGAACAGTGATCATCTGAGTATTATAAATATAAGGCTTTAACGAAACCATTTCTACTCAGACAAAGGAAGCGATGGCCTCATCCAGTAGAATTGCCCCTTATGAAGCCCATTTGTCGGAGCTCGGAAAAGAGGTGGCGTCTTTGGGCTTTTCCCTTGACCAAGCCCAAGATGAGCTCCATCACGTCAAGCTCGAACGCGATCGTCTACGGGAAAAATGGAAGTTGATAGAGATTACCACTCGAGCGATGTTATCCGAGCAACCCCAAGAGTCTGTCACCATCGCACACCTTACCCTTAGATCTTATGCGTCTATTTTAAAGGGTTATGTAACAAATAAGTAGCACCATGTTTATGTACATTATTTTTGTATGTAATAGTGAATATAATTTCTAGTCATTTTTGATGCATTGTAATTAGTTTTTAAAGTACAAATGGTGTTTTTAGTTATTATTTAATTAAGAACTATATTTTATTAAATTAAAGGATGTTTGAATTAAATAATATTTTAGTAAAATATTATTATTAATATTAAATTATTTTTTATTAAATATAAATGACCTTATAATTTTATGAATGCAATTAAAATTTTTATTAAGGTTTGAAAGCCATTTCTGTCAAAACCCGTGATTTTTTTTATAAATGTCGGTTTTTATTATAAAAGTGAAAATTCACATATTTAGAAAATTATTTAGATAAAATAAATATTATTTTTGGAATTAGGACGTCGAAATTATCCAACGGTGAATTTTTCATAATTTTCTGAGACAGTCAAATTTTTGGGTAAAAATTTAATACCATTTAAATATATAATGTGTTTTATGACATCATAATGACCCAATGGTGATGTAATAAAATACCGTAATCATTATGTTCGGCCAATATGTGTTTTATCATTAAAATAATGAGGTTATGGGTTTCTTTTACTCACTTTTCAAAGCATTATTGGAGCCCTCAAGACTTATTCAACACTTTGCCTTTTTAAATTAATTTCCATGGGAGTGTGACTCACCTCCACATAAGCAACCATAATTTTTTAACAAGTTCGGACCATGGACTTGTAAAATATTGTTTTCCTCTTTCCTTTTCCAGAAACCATGGGCAAATACCATGGGATGGTTTGTGGTTTGGATTATTTTAATATAAGGGGTCCCAAACCTAAATAATAAAGAATTCTCTCACCTTTCCTATATAAACCCACCCAAGCTCCCACTTCCTCCTCACTAAAAGCCCATGAAGTTCGTCCAACCTCTGCCCTACTCTCTCTAGAATTATCTCAAGGTGCCCCAAGCTCCCAAGAAGCCTCTCACAATCCTCTCTCTAGCCTTTGGAAGCACACTTCCAAGTAAGGGGTTTTCTTCCTTTCTCATTTTTTTGTCAATTTTCTTTAAGTTGTATTTCCCTTTTTATTTCAATTATGAATGTTGGGTTATGGTTTTGCACCTCCCCCATACTGCCCTCTTATTGTTTGAATGATGGGAGAACCCTTTTCTCTCTCATTAAATGCCTCCCATGTACACCCGTTACTATGCCGAAATTCCGAAAGGAACATCTCTCTCTTCTTTTACATTCAAGCAATACTTTTGTATCATGAATCTAAATTCCATTTCTATTGTTGGGACATGTATATATAATATCTCCTTACTGTCCCTTACATGTAAATATGATGAGGAACCTCTTTCTCTCTCATCAACTTTTTTATGAATTCTTATGTCACGCCGTTACGCTGCCGAAATCGCACCGATTTTCTAAGCCAATGTCTTTGTGTAGTGAATACCATGCCCATTTCTTCATCAGGGGTATTCACCATTATGCACATTTACATATTGATTATAAAGTTTCATGTATGAATTCCACTTTCCTTTATCTTGGAAGAAATGATTATGTTTTATGAATCCATGTTTTATGATCCATGTGGCACACTTATGCATGAAATGAAATGTTTAAGAAGGGTGTGCCCTTTATAGCGCTCCAATGCATTGGGTAAAGTATAGTATCATGATACGTCATGTGCAATGAGTGTTTACTCATGCTAATTCAAGTGCAACGAGGGTTTACTCATGCTTCAAGTGCAATGAGGGTTTACTCATGCTCCATGTGCAATGAGCCTTAGCTCATGCTAATTCAATGTTAAGTGTTGTTGCCACATTTCCATGTTATGATTATCATGCTTTATCATGCCTTTATGTTCATGTTTCTCTTATTCTCTATTGATATGCCTATTTCCTAACATGTATTTCACTCCTCATGTTATTCATTGTTTACTCCCTTACTGGGCTTTATAGCTCACCCTTTTCTTATGCATGTCCTCAGGTTATCCCATGCAATGCTAAGTACGAAGGAATGTTGTGGTCATGTAAAAGGAGTTTTCAATAAAGATGTTGTATTTCAAGTTTAATGTTTTTATGTAGTGATCCTAATCCCCAAAGACACTAAACCTCTCGATCATCTTTTTTGGATCAAGTGAATTTTTATGTAATAAAGCATGTTTAAGTTGTAATAAAAAGAAGGGTTGTCATAGTTGGTATCGAAGGATAGGTTTAGTTATTTTTGGGATTAGGAAACCCTAGTAAAGCCTTATATACAAGACTAAGCATAATAAAAACATCCCTAAGTTTTGGTAAATACTAAGTAAGTGGTTTATCAAACAAATACAGCCCTTTCTGGATACGAGCAGGTAGAGGCGGCTCTGGCACAGATGTATCCTAGGGGTAAAACACGAAAACACCACTTTGAGCTAGACTCGAGCGGGAACTGGTGCACGACAACGAGCCTTGCTGCACTCTTGGTTACGACACTCTCGGGGGATATGTTT
This sequence comes from Viscum album, assembly GCA_963277665.1. Classification (NCBI taxonomy): domain Eukaryota; kingdom Viridiplantae; phylum Streptophyta; class Magnoliopsida; order Santalales; family Viscaceae; genus Viscum; species Viscum album. The sequence continues at coordinate 1,554,217,356 of OY728165.1, forward strand.
TGATAAATTCACAATCTTAGTATGAACCCTTATTAAGGGAAAAATGCCCCTAAGAATATATGTTAGAAGGAAGATCATTAAAAGCCTGGATTGAATCCTATAGACTCATGAGTTAAAGAGATTAAAGTTTATTTATAAGTCATCTACTTTTGTCTTTGGATTACCCTTTATGTGTTACCCCTAACTTTCCTTTTATTCCAGCCAATGGCCGGTAATAGGAGAACTCGGGCTAACAACCGTTGTGAAGATCAGTGCGATGATTGTACTTATGAGATGGCCAATCCAATGGGAGCGGGAATCACGAACTTTGTCACGCTTCTCTCTCAGCTAACTCAAGTTTTGAATAGAAACACTGTTCAAGAGTAAAGTTCAACCCCCCCTAAGAAAGAACAAGTCGCTATTGAAAGCTTCATGAGACAAAGGCCTCCTACTTTTAGTGGATCATCCGATCCCACGATCGCTGAACAATGGATCAACTCCATTGAAAAGATATTCTCCATCCTCCAATGCTCTGAAAAAGAGATGGTTCTCCTGGCAGCTTATTGTATGGAGGCTGAAGCTGATCAATGGTGGAAATTGGTCAAAAATACGAAGCCTGAGGAGGAGATCGAGGCTTTGGAATGGAAGGTATTCCGGAAGATGTTTTTCGATAAATATTTTCCACGCACCCTCCGTCTTAAGATGGAAAGGGACTTCCTTTCCCTCAAGCAGAAAGATGAAGAATCTGTGGGAGCGTACGAGGAAAACTTCACAAGGCTTGCACGATACGCTTGCGGCTTTGTCGTTACCCCCGAATGCAAGGTTGACCGCTTCTTTGGTGTGCTGAAGCCTAGCTTGCGGAAAGCATTAGCGATCCGTGACTTCGACAGCTATGAGGAAATTGTCCGATGTGCCCTCAAGGTTGAAATGGTGATCAGAGAATCACAGGGGTATCATGGGGACAAGAAGAGTAAGGTGGACTTCAATGCTGGTGGTCCGATGGATAAATCCAACGGCGCTAAGAAATTCAAGCACCCCACTTGCCAAAAGTGTGGAAAGAAGCACCCTGGAAACTGCCTTAGGGGGACAAGAAAATGCTTCAAGTGTGGAAGAGAAGGGCACCTAGCTGTTAACTGTCAGCAAGAAGGACCCGCGGCTGCGACAGAGGAGTGGAATGCTCCGTTCGAACCTCAACGCGTTGTTCAATGCTTCAAATTCAAAGAACCGGGTCATTTTGTGAATCAATGCCCTAATCCAAGGGTTATCGGAGGCAATCAACAACCTCCAAGACAGCAAGGAAGAGCTTTTTCCATCACTTCTGCCGAAGTGAACCCCGACAACGAAGTGGTGACAGGTACGCTAGTTATTCATTCAAGAATAGCGAACGTATTTTTTGATTTAGGTTCTATGCATTATTTTATATATCAAAGGTTTAGTAGAATAATCCCTGCACCACCACAAATCATGGAAGTAAAGATGTCGGTGAGTACGGAAAATGGGGCAATCATTGCATCCCATGAGTATAAGTCCTCCCCTGTTATAATCTGTGGATTGAATTTCCCGGCGAACCTCGTCATACTCCCTTTGGTGGAATTTGATGCAATTCTTGGAATGGATTGGCTTTCCATATATAGAGCCAACATAAATTGTCGGGAGAGGGAAATCACACTCCATATGGAGAATCGACCCCCGATTCTTTACAAGTGTTAGGAGGAAGATGAATCTCCTTTAGCTCCATCATCTCAAGCATGTATATTACTGCCTTATGAGCACAAATATCTGGCTCAGATGATTAAGTCCTAGGAAGAAACCACCCTTGAAGAAATGCCTATTGTGAGGGAATTTGCTGAAGTATTTCCCGAGGAACTTCCTGGTCTTCCTCCAAGAAGAGATGTTGAGTTCTCAATCAAACTTATACCTGGGGCGCTACCAATATCCAAGAATCCATATAGAATGGCTGTTGTTGAGCTTGAAGAGATGAAGAAACAACTACAGGAGAATCTGGATAAAGGGTTTATACACCCAAGTTCATCAACATGGGGTTCACCAGTCCTCTTCGTCAAGAAGAAGGATGGGTCAATGCGTCTTTGCATCGATTATCGTGAACTTAACAAAATCACGATAAAGAACATGTATCCTCTCCCAAGAATCGATGACTTGTTTGATCAGCTTCGTGGAGCACAATACTTCTCCAAGGTCGACTTGCGGTCGGGATATTATCAAGTAAGGGTGAAGAAGGAAGATATCCCCAAGACTGCTTTTCGTACAAGGTACGGGCACTATGAATTCATAGTAATGCCTTTTTGACTCACCAATGCTCCAGAAATATTCATGGACTTGATGAATGGAGTCTTTAGAGATTACCTAGATAAATTTGTGGTAGTCTTTATAGATGATATTCTAATATACTCCAAAACCAAGGAGGACCATGAGGAGAATTTAAGAACTGTACTGGAGACTTTGCTCAAGGAGAAGCTCTATGCCAAGTACAACAAGTGTGAGTTCTGGTTGAAGGAGGTCTCATTCTTGGGCCATATCATCACAAGCAATGGGATATCTGTGGACCCCTCCAAAACAGATGCAATTGAGGGATGGCCAAGGCCAACATCGGTAACTGATATCCATAGATTCTTGGGGTTAGCTGGATATTATCGACGATTTGTGAGAAACTTCTCACGATTGTCCAACCCTCTTACCAAGCTAACTAGAAAGGGAGTAATGTTTGCTTGGAGTGATGAATGCGAAGAAAGCTTAAAGGAGTTGAAAAGGAGGCTTATCACTGCACCCATGCTCACTTTACCCACAAGTGGGGAGCTTTTTGTGGTATTCAGTGATGCTTCGATGAAGGGATTAGGATGTGTGCTGATGCAGAATGATAAAGTGATATCCTATGCCTCAAGGCAGTTGAAAATCCATGAGTGAAACTCTCCAATTCATGATCAGGAGTTGGCAACGGTGATCTTTGCCTTGAAAATCTGGCGGCATTATCTCTATGGAGAGAAATGTGATATATATACTGACCACAAAATTCTTAAATATATATTCACACAGAAAGAGCTTAATATGCGCCAGAGAAGATGGATAGAGCTCATCAAGGATTATGACTGTTCAATACATTACCTCCCTGGGAAGGCGAACAAGGTGGAGGATGCCCTAATTAGAAAGGATCCAACAATTCTGTCAATGATGAGAATTGAGAAGGATCCAATCTTCTTAGACATGATGAAGATGGGCGTGGGAATCATAAAGAAGGGAACATCATCAATCCTTTCACAAATGATTGCTCAACCATCTTTTTTGGAAAGGTTAAAGGATGCTCAAAAGGATGAAGTAGGAATCCAAGAAAAAGTGGAAGCTATCAAAAAGGGAAAATCCTCAGAGTTTAATGTTAATGAAGAAGGAATTGTGCGGTTTGGGAAAATACTATGTGTTCCATCAAGTTCAGAGTTGAAGAAGGAACTTTTGGATGATGCACATAGTTCAAATTTCTCTATTCACCCAGGGAGCACAAAGATGTATCGAGATCTTCGAGAAAACTTTTGGTGGGATAATATGAAGAAGGAGATCGCTGAATATACATCAAAGTGCCTGGTGTGTCAGCAAGTGAAGGCAGAGAGGCATAAGTTTAAGGGGATGATGCAACCATTGCCCATACCAGAATGGAAATGGGAGAACATCACCATGGACTTTTTCACCGGACTTCCAAGGACATCCAAAGGAAACAATGCAATCTGGGTTGTTGTGGATCGTCATACAAAGACTGCACACTTCATTACTATTCGAGAGGATTTCTCTTTGGATAAACTAGCACGGATATATATCAGGGAAGTGGTACGGTTGCATGGAGTACCACTATCTATTGTCTCTGACCGAGATCTAAGATTTACCTCTAATTTTTGGAAGAGTCTTCAACATGCTCTGAATACTGAACTGAACTTCAGTACGGCCTCTCATCCTCAAACTGATGGCCAATCCGAGCGGACTATCCAAACACTTGAGGATATGTTGAGAGCATGCTCAATGGACTTTAAAGGAGGATGGGATCAACATCTTCCTCTAGTTGAGTTCTCTTATAATAATAGTTTCCACTCGAGAATCCAAATGGCACCATATGAAGCCCTGTATGGGAAAAGGTGTAGAACACCGGCATGTTGGGATGAGGTCGGTGAACGTAAGCTGCTTGGACCAGAAATGGTCGAAGAAATGGTGGAAAAGGTGAAAACCATTCAGCAGCATATCAAGGCAGCCCAAAGTCGAAAGAAGAGTTATGCATATAATCGTCGACGAGACCTTCAGTTTAAAGTCGGAGACATGGTGTTTTTACGCATATCTCCGTGGAAGAAGGTCATGAGGTTTGGAAAGAAAGGGAAGTTAAGTCCAAGGTACATCGGCCCATTCGAGAATCTTGATCATGTTGGGGTTGTGGCCTATCGACTAGCACTTCCACCTACTATGGCCAAGGTGCATGATGTCTTCCATATATCCCTCTTAAGGAAGTACATACCAGACCCTTCACATGTACTCTCTTCCGAGGTGGTACAATTAGAAGACGATATTTCTTATGAGGAGCAACCAGCGAAGATCTTAGATCATAGAGAAAAAGTTCTACGAAATAAGACAATGCCCCTCGTCAAGGTGTTGTGGAGAATCCACAAGTTTGAAGAAGCAACTTGGGAGTTGGAGGATATGATGAAGCTAAGTTACCCACATTTTTTTCGTGTGGGAAAGGAAAATTTCGAGGGAGAAATTTCTTAAGGGGGGAATGTTGTAACGACCCAAAGTTTCATTAATGGAAAATCCCTCTTGATCCAGTTAAATGTTTCTTTATGAAAAAAATGTTTTTATAAGATGTCAACTTCTTTAGTTTTATGTTATGATTTTTGAACGTTACTTTTACAGCCGTTGAACAGTGATCATCTGAGTATTATAAACATAAGGCTTTAACGAAACCATTTCTACTCAGACAAAGGAAGCGATGGCCTCATCCAGTAGAATTGCCCCTTACGAAGACCATTTGTCGGAGCTCAGAAAAGAGGTGGCGTCTTTGGGATTTTCCCTTGACCAAGCCGAAGCTGAGCTCCATCAAGTCAAGATCGAATGCGATCGTCTACGGGAAAAATGGAAGTTGATAGAGATTACCACTCGAGCGATGTTATCCGAGCAACCCCAAGAGTCTGTCACCATCGCACACCTTACCCTTAGATCTTATGCGGCTATTTTAAGGGGTTATGTAACAAATAAGTAGCACCATGTTCATGTACATTATTTTTGTATATAATAGTGAATATAAATTCTAGTCATTTTTGATGCATTGTTATTAGTTTTTAAAGTACAAATGGTGTTTTTAGTTATTATTTAATTAAGAATTATATTTTATTAAATTAAAGGATGTTTGAAATAAATAATATTTTAATAAAATATTATTATTAATATTAAATAAATTTTTATTAAATATAAATGATCTTATAATTTTATGAATGCAATTAAAATTTTTATTAAGGTTTGAAAGCCATTTCTGTCAAAACCCGTGAATTTTTTTATAAATGTTGGTTTTTATTTTAAAAGTGAAAATTCACATATTTAGAAAATTATTTAGATAAAATAAATATTATTTTTTGAATCAGGATGTCGAAATTATCCAACGGTGAATTTTTCATAAATTTCATGAGACAGTCAAATTTTTGGGTAAAAATTAAATACCATTTAAATATATAATGTGTTTTATGACATCATAATGACCCAATGGTGATGTAATAAAATACCATAATCCTTATGTTCGGCCAATATGTGTTTTATCATTAAAATAATGAGGTTTTGGGTTTGTTTGACTCACTTTTCAAAGCATTAATGGAGCCCTCAAGACTTATTCAACACTTTGCCTTTTTAAATTAATTTCCATGGGAGTGTGACTCACCTCCACATAAGCAACCATAATTTTTTAATAAGTTCGGACCTTGGACTTGTAAAATATTGTTTTCCTCTTTCATTTTCCAGAAACCATGGGCAAATACCATGGGATGGTTTGTGATTTGGATTATTTTAATATAAGGGGTCCCAAACCTAAATAATAAAGAATTCTCTCACCTTTCCTATATAAACCCACCCAAGCTCCCACTTCCTCCTCACACAAAGCCCATGAAGATCGTCCAACCTCTGCCCTACTCTCTCTAGAATCCTCTCAAGGTGCCCCATGCTCCCAAGAAGCCTCTCACAAGCCTCTCTCTAGCCTTTGGAAGCACACTTCCAAGTAAGGGGTTTTCTTCCTTTCTCATTTTTTTGTCAATTTTCTTTAAGATGTATTTCCCTTTTTATTTGAATTATGAATGTTGGGGTATGGTTTCACTCCTTCTCCATACTTCCCTATTATTGTTTGAATGATGGGAGAACCCTTTTCTCTCTCATTAAATGCCTCCCATGTACACCTGTTACTATGCCGAAATTCCGAAAGGAACTTCTCTCTCTTCTTTTACATTCAAGCAATACTTTTGTATCATGAATCTAAATTACATTTCTATTGTTGGGACATGTATATATATTATCTACTTACTATCCATTACATGTAAATATGATGAGGAACCTCTTTCTCTCTCATCAACTTTTTTTATGAATTCTTATGTCACGCCGTTACGCTGCCGAAATCGCACCGATTTTCTATGCCAATGTCTTTGTGTATTGAAAACCATGCCCATTTCTCCATCAGGGGTATTCACCATTATGGACATTTACATATTTATTATAAAGTTTCATGTATGAATTCAACTTTCCTTTATCATGGAAGAAATGATTATGTTTTATGAATCCATTTTTTATGTTCCATGTGGCACACTTATGCATGAAATGAAATGTTTAAGAAGGGTGCGCCCTTTATAGCGCTCCAATGCATTGGGTAAAGTATAGTATCATGATACGTCATGTGCAATGAGTGTTTACTCATGCTAATTCAAGTGCAACGAGGGTTTACTCATGCTTCAAGTGCAATGAGGGTTTACTCATGATCCATGTGCAATGAGCCTTGGCTCATGCTAATTCAATGTTAAGTGTTGTTGCCACATTTCCATGTTATGATTATCATGCTTTATCATGCCTTTATGTTCATGTTTCTCTTATGCTCTATTGATATGACTATTTCCTAACATGTATTTCACTCCTCATGTTATTCATTGTTTACTCCCTTACTGGGCTTTATAGCTCACCCTTTTCTTATGCATGTCCTCAGGTTATCCCATGCAATGCTAAGTACGAAGGAATGTAGTGGTCATGTAAAGGATGTTTTAAATAAAGATGTTGTATTTCAAGTTTAAAGTTTTTATGTAATGATCCTAAGCCCCAAATACACTAAACCTCTCGATCTTCTTTGTTGGATCAAGTGATGTTTTATGTAATAAAGCATGTTTAAGTTGTAATAAAAAGCAGGGTTGACATAGTTACAATCTCACTGTTGTTCGTGCTTTGAACAATTTACACTTCATCTCTTAAAGAAATGAAGTTTAATTTTTTATTCGTGAAGTGTTAACAGATCATGTGATAGAATGATGGGTCATTCCATCCGTTTCAAACAAAAGATTAGCAATAGTTATCAAATATACATAAGTCTGTCTTTGGTGATGTTAATGATATACGATTCCAAAAATGAACTTGTACTTCATATATCATACCTTTTAAAAAAATATAACTAGTTTCTATTAAATAGGGACTTCTTTTAGGCCAGTGGTAGGCGATAAAGTCCAGTCGCACTTCGGTTATGGGTTTGATTCCCACAGCCTTGTCTGACGTGATGGGCTGTCGCCCGTCCTGCAGGTTGTCCTTTTTATAAATCTATATTACTATAACATCCCATCAACAATATCAAAAAAGTTTTATCCTTAAACAATACTAACTTATGTCCATCATAATCCATTCCAATCTTTAGTCTTATCTAAAATACTTCGGTCCATGCTCATAGTATAAAGAAAATGATCACATGAATTCCATCATTTATCCCCCATATATCATAAGATATTTCTTGTTGGTCAAATTACAAATATCTGAATACCTTAATCATGTATTCTCTTGAAGAATGAATATCCATTGAACCTTAGTGAAAACATGAATGCAGTTAAAAGATACCACTTTCCACATACCAATATCCTCAAAATTATATATCCTCAAACCAGGATATCTCTTAGTCCTTATATCAATCATGAGCTCATGAATACTATCAAACATATAATATTTTCTTTATCCCATCATTATGTGCATATCATCTGCTTTCCAAAAATATCTGAATAACCTTTCATGGATACAGGTACCATTAATCATACACTTTCACAACTCAAAGAAAGACAATAGTGTAACAATCCTTAGATGTCTCTTTATTCCATAGTACCATGAGATTGCTTATACAACATTACACGTGATAAACATGTAATAATTCCACTCCATTCTTAAACCATTGACCGAGCTTCAACAATTCTTTCATCTCACATATCATTTGTAGTCTCTTCATCATCATCAACATAAATACTACCCATACGACCATACTGATTCTCTTCATGAGACATTCCCTTAGGGCATTGGTTTGCATAATGACCATACATTCCAAATTTAAAACATTTAACCATTGTTGTTATCGTAGAAATACCATTATCCTCATCCCTGGTGTTAACTGAACCTTTTCCTTTGCACTTACTGGCTTTGTGTCCTTCTTTTCCACACCCAAAGCATCTTCCAGTTCCTTTGAAACATTCTCCTTGATGCCTCTTCCCACATGATTTACATACGGGAAATTGAACTTTCTTTCCTCTATGATCATCATTAAACTCCATCTTTCTCTTATTAGCCGAGCCAGGAAACTTACCAAATTTTACTTTATTGATCATATTATGAGATTGGTGATTCGGCATAATAATGATGTTTGGACCTCCAAATCCCATTTCATTTGGTTTCTCATGAAGAATATCATTCCATTGTCCATCATATCCTCCATTATTGTGAATCATCTTGTTTCCAGCCATTTTCTAAAACCAAAAAAGAATAGTGTGAGAGGAAAAAATCCTAATAAAGGGGGTGTAACTTCAATATCTAACATCTTTGGTTTAATCTATTATCGTTACCATAGATCTAGGACTATATCCTATATGTATACTTATCCTTAGGGACATCCGTATACATACCTTAGAAATATCTATAGGGATCTCACTAACGTTTTCGCATCCTAGTTTCCAAAGGTTGACTAAACTTTTCCACTGATACCAATTGTAACGGTCTGGAATTACTTCCAGTGGACTATAATTGATACCTATCAGGGCACTCAATGGGTGGCTACACCCCCTGGGCGAGACACACCACCATCCCCAGTGGCAGCCATTTCCTCATGAAGCCCTTGGGTGGAGAGCCATGCTTCGTCCAACGCTCACATGTGAGAGTTCCCAAGGATCGAATACATTCCTACCTCCTTTGCCTATGATACCAACTGTAGAGACCCGAAGATTGATGTACATGGAAATTACATTACATTTGCGGAATACTTAGTACATAACAAAAACACACACACAAGGACAGTAATAGTTTAGTGTCTTTGGAAACTCGGAATATAATCTTCTAATCATGGTGAAAGATCTTCAACATCTCCCATAAAGATCTTTTTTTAATCCTAAATCCTTTCTTTATGTCCTTGGGAAACGAAAACATAAAAGGGTGAGCTCAAATTCTCAGTAAGTGTAAACAAAAGAAATATTAATCACATCATATTCATAAGAACATATCTTTTGGAAATCGTAACCTGAAAAAGAGATCATAAATTCATAACATGGGATAAATCATATTAGTGAAATATAATCCCAATAATCATAAATTCAAACATGAAAATTTTTGGCATACAAACATAATCATATAGAATCATTTCTTGTTAGTCAAGACTCATTTCCATGACTATCTTAGTGGACAAAGTCCATTTCTGAACCGAGTTCACTCCGCGTTTCAGTCTTGTTTCACTGAACCGGTATAACATACCATTCCAGCCATGTCTATCTCATGAGATATAAAATCTTTACCCAATGCATTGGAGGGAGATATAGGTCCCACCCATCTCATAATGATACCATTCTTATGTGTGCCACAAAATCATAAACCATACATCATTTCATAACACATGTAATAAAAATGGGAATCTTAAACATCATGACATCATAAAACAATTCATATACGATAAAGGAATTCATAAAAATAATTACATCACAAAATAATCAAATCAATGTAATAATAGGGATAGAAACAGAACACTTTATTATCTTAGATTGAAAATAATTTTGATAAAACGCTTGAACTCCATTCTTGAGGAAAATATCCTTTCTACTTCAAAAAATCATATTTCCTTTCTTAACATGTCATACACTATTAAACTAAAATAAGTTGATTAAAAATAAACATGAAAACTTGTAAATGAAGCTTCTTGGAAGTAATGTTTTAAAAATCCATTCATGCCGTATCAGTTAAAAAAACATTCTACTCGTACTTTTGTCGGAAAAGTCAAAAAGTACCTCGTACGAAAAACGACAAAGATTCCTTTCATATCTTCTACTAAAAACTCACCGAAGGGTAAAATTGGATTTAAAAAATTGTAGATGGATGGAAATAATATTACATATTGAGATAACATGGATGTGGATGATAAAATACAACCCACTAAATACCAAAGTATAAACAATCTCGGATAAAACTGAGATTGTGATATTTCCCTTACCTTATGTCTGCTTTTCTTCGAAAGTGTCCGAAACTCCTGTATAATGATTTAAATAATTTCATTAACTTATTACAGAATCATATTCATTGTTATGATATCATATATGGTTCACTCATGACTTTATATTACCCATTCTTTTGTAAATTCCATGTTAAAGAAGCATTTTGGGTCAAATCGTTTCATTTATCGTTGGTGTTTGGACTTTTTCTCCTTGACATTATTATTACTTATATAATGATTTAATTACATCCAGAATATAAAACATTATTTATATATCATATATATTATGTATATATATATAATAGATAGATAAATGAATTGAAACACACCGTTCATGGAGACGGTAGTCCGTACGTACGCATGAACGATGTTTTCCTTTCCTTATTGTCGTGAATGGAGGTAAGTAGATGACATACATATATATATATATATATATACATAAATCCAGTAGATTTAAAATGTCATATATTTCATTATTATTCATTATATATACTTTATAATCATTCATGAATGGTTACTGTGGAGAATGAATCTCATCGCGTCGTGGAGACGGTAGTCCGTACGTCGGCACGAGCGATGATATCGTTCTCATGATCGTGAACTTGTGTTGAATTGTATGTACAATATTTCAGTATCAATATCACATTATAATAATCATATATAGTTACTCATTATACCATTATACCCATCCAATTAAGGTGGTGGAGGAAAATATATTACACCACGGCGTGGAGACGGTATTCCGTACGTACGCACGCGCGGTGATTTCCTTTTTCCGTAGGATGGATAGAAGGTTAATTAGAGTTGTTTCATATTTATAATAGCATATAAGTATATAATAAATACTGATGTTATTACTTTATCATGAAACAACTAAATAATAAGAAGTTGAAGAAGAAAGAAATTGAAAAAGATCGGTAATGGATATTACCTCTTTTTGACACGCCTTTTCTTAACCTCCACTTAAAGAACTAAGGATGGTATTTGAAGAAGACCAGGACATCTACGATGACACTAGGGAAGTGGATAAGTGATTTTTTTAGGGGTTGGCCGAGCTTTAATGCTCAAATTGGTGTGAGGAGGAGAGGGAGGAGGTGCCCTTTTATAAGGGAGGAGAGGGGCACCTTAGGAAAATCTAAAACTATTATTTTATTGTCAAGTCAAATTAGATTTTTAATAGCTCCAAATTGATATATTTCAAAGATAAGGTGGGTAGGGGTAGAAATACTTTCATCCAATATAATTTAGACCAGTTTAGGTATCAATTTTAACCTTATCATTTAGATTTAACTTTAAGTTAGATAATTTAACTTTTATCGTGTCTTCTTGTTTTCTTACACTATAAGGATAATAAACTTACTATATCAATCCAAAATAACCCCAAGTTGTTTATTATTAATATATATATCCTTATCTATGTCATTTGGTTGAACCTTAGGTTTTTAGGAATTTAATAAAAATTAATAATATAATATTTTAAAAAAAAACTAATTTATGTCAATTTTGAAACTATTTGGTACATGATTTTTATGATATTCATAACAGAATGTTAAGTTCGAACCATGTTACTTATATCAACAATAACATGTCATATTAACCTATAAAATTAATTTAAGTCATAAAAAGTCTCAAATTACATTTATTTGGGCATTTATAACATCAATTATTTAAATATTTCATTATTAAGGGAATTATTGCATCATCTTTGTGTCATAATAAATGATATTTATTTAATTACTAAAAATTATAAATAAATTCCTATGATGTATATAATTGTATTATATTTCTGGAGACTATTCATGTTCGAAGTTTTACGAAGTTTATCACTAAATTAAAATTATTATACTAATAAGATTTAAGAAAGTGACATGTTGTCACATTCTTTGGTTTTAATAATAATTAAATTATTTTCATGGACAAAAGTCCATAAAATGAATCTAATCCAACCCTTAGGTTATATGGGTCTACTTTAATCCATCCAATAGGATTTTTCCAAGTGTTAGGGTAATTTTATAATCTTATATTAACCCTTAATTACCCGATTTACTTTTAACTATAGTAAATAAAATTTACCGTAGTAACTATTCACAATGCCCAAAAATAAAAAGTAGCTTATTAACATAATTTGGACCCACTTATTACAAATATGGAAACCATTTTTCCAAATTCAATACACAAAATATTCAGAAATTAAATTAAAATTAATCCCGTTGTCGAAAGAAAACGGGTTTTTCTTTAAAACATTGCAAAAATTTGAATTGTATTAATCTGCGAATTCAAGGTAAAGTCAATGCTAATGACATACATTATATTAAATGGTAATAATATATTATATTTATAGTTTAAAACCATCTAATATTTAATTTAACCACAAAAGATATTACGATGAAAAAAGTTCATTTTAATTAAAATATAGTGTGTTTTTACTATTCATTAAAATATGAAATTTATTGGAAAAATATCAAAACATTATCTAATGTAAATTTTTATATCCTGATTTAAAAGAAGAATTTTATTTTGTAAAATTGTACATATAAACATGTCAAAAACTAGATTTAAAGTGGGTGTTCCATCAAAAGGCGGCAAAACTGCATTTTTTGAAAAATACTTATTTTACCCGAAACATTTATTTTGTTTTTATACCATGTTCTAGAAAATGTGTAAGATGAATAATAATGGTATAAAATTCAAAATTTAGTTAATACTATTCATAACGGCTAGTTCATGACAATATTATTATAATATATTGTTGTTTATTAAAACCTGGTATTGCGTACAACACAAGCCATCGAGGAAGGTTGCGATTGCGTGTAATGCAAGCCAAGTCAGGGTTGCGTGTTGCGAAAGAATCCTTCGTTGTTTCGTATAACAGAATCCAACCATATTTCATTTATACATTGAATATATATATATATATACTCAATGTTTCGTAGAATAACTATTATCAAAATTTTGCGTAACACGATCCAAGAATAGTGTTGCGTATACTACAAGCTAATACGGTTTTGCGTATAGCGCAAGGTAATCTTGGTGTAGAATACAACACAGTACATTAATGAAATTAAAATAATATTTTTCATAAAATCTCGGGGTGTTACACGGATTTTCCTAGGATTGGTTGGGTACTACCATAGATTTGTTCCAGACTTCTCCAGAGTTGAAGCACCACTATCATCCTTGAAGAAGAAGGTTCATACCATCGTGTGGTTAAAAAGATGCCAGAAACGCTTTCAAAAGCTGTGGCATAGGTTGAAAAATGCCCCCATCTTAGGGCTTCCATAGGAAGACATAGGGTACGTAGTTTTCTAGGATTCCTTAGGGAGTAGACTCGGTTGATTCCAAATTCAGGAGTGAGCAGTGATCTCATATGGTTATCGGTAGCTGAAACAATATGATCAGAACTACGTTACACATGACCTGAAGTTAGTAGAACTGATCTTTTCCATGATGATGTAGATCCACAATCTGATGGGAAAAAATTTTATTATTTACTCTGATCACAAGAGTCTAAGGTATATCTTCTCTCAGAAGGACCTGAACCTGAGATAGTGGCGATGGCTTAAGTTCCTCTAGGAATATGAATTCGAGATAGTTTATACTCCTAGAAAGGGGAACGTTGTAGCATATGAACTAAGCATGAGATCTGGTATACAACTGCTAGGTGAGGTGGCAGAGCTGCTTGCTGCCTTACAGATATCCTTTGTGGATGGAAACAATATGTTTTTTTACAGTCTCTTGCAGACTCTCCCACACTTCTTCTGCGAGTCAAGGAGGCCCAACATGAAGATGCTGACTATAGGACATGACATTCTCAGATATCCATTGGGAAGGCACATGATGGATTTTATGAATGTGGGGAGAATGTCATCCTCTTCAGAGGACGTACTTTGGTACCACTGTAACTTTAGGAGGATTTGTTGAGGTGTTCCAAAAATCCTCTCTAGTGGTACATCCAAGAGTGAAAAAGATGTACCATGACCTTCAAAGACAGTAATCGTGGCTAGGTATGAAGAATGTAGTAGTGGAGTTTGTCTTTCGATGCCTCACTTTTCAGCAAGTGAAGGCGGAGCACCAGGTACCAGCAGGATTGGTTCAGCCTTCAGAGGTCCCAGTGTGAAAGTGGTATGGGATATCCATGGACATTGTTATAGGGCTTCCACAGACGTGTAGGGGACATCAATCTATTTGGGTTATTGTCGACCCACTCACCATGTCATCCCACTTCCTACCGATCAGAGAGCATGGTAGGATAGAGAGCTTGGGATGCCTCTATATGAAGGTGATTATGCATTTACATGGCATAACCTCAACAATTATCTCTGATTGTGATGCATGGTTTACATCCCGGTTATGGAAGGGGTTGTAGGAGCCTTTGGGGATGCAACATTGTTTGAGCACCACCTTCCATCCCCATCCAGATGGTCAGACTGAGCGGACCATTCAGACCCTCGAGGATATGATCTATTCTTGTGTCCTCGACTTCATTTATATTTGGGAGTATCACTTACCTTTGGTGGAGTTTTCCTTAAACAACATCTATCACTCCACCATTGGGATGGAACCTTTTGAGTCATTATAAGGGAGACCTTGAAGATCACCTTTGTGCTAGAAAAAACCTAGGGAGTCCATACTAGTGGGACTAGAGATGGTATGTGCTACCACAGACAAGGTACAAATCTTCCAGGAGTAGAAGAAGACTGCAAAGAGCAGGAAGAAGTCATATTATGACTAGAGACAGAGACCTTTGGAGTTCAAGGATGGTGACCATGTTTTTCTACGAGTCTCACCTTGATAAGTTCTATGGAGTGGCGGAAGGTTATCGTTATGGTTCATTGGACCTTTTCAGGTCCTCAACATAATTATTGAGGTGGCTTATCGCTTGGCTCTTCCACCTTAGTTGCATCGGGTGCACGATGTATTCCACGTATCTCTGCTGAGGAGATATGTGCATGACCCTTCTCACATCATTGACCATAGACAGCTGGACGTCAACGATGGGGCGACTTTTACGGAGGTTCCAGTGGAGATTGAGGATCAGCAGGAGTGGGTCGTTTGTGGACGGTCTATACCTCTGGTGCACATACGCTGGTAGCCTGGGAACATCTAGGAGAGTACATTGTAGTGGGATGCTCAGATGCATGCTCTGTACCTCCACTTGTTCCCATTATTCGAGTTGTAGCTTACGGGGATGTAAAACCCTGAGGTGAGGAGAATTTAAAGACACATATATTCCATGGAATATTTTTTCATAAATACATGGGAATTTTACGAGTTCACAAAAACTAACAGCACATGATTCTGAGGCCCAGTGTGCCCAGAATGAATTTTAAAAAGATCTGATCGCGTACATTCAGTAAATGTATGAGCCGGATTTTTATAACTTTTGAACCGGTGCCTGGAATGTAAATCTGAAGGCACTGTTGAACTCGCAGCGCCAGTATTCTTCTAAAAAGACTATCACCTCAACAGCAGTGGGTCGAGAGTAAAAGATAATTTTTGTGTTTTATGTGGGAATAATAAAATAAAATAAGTGCTTGTCTTATTTTTTATTTGTTATACCATCTATGTGAGTGGTTATGGTGATGTGGCCCACCCGAGGATAACCTCCTCTACATGTTAAATTTGGTGGGGACCACTTGAGGTTATAACCTCTTGAACTCCTCTTTAAGTGGGGAGAAAACTCTTGAACTCACCACATAATGGTGCCACCAAACATCACATTAATTGTTATAACCAAGTGTTTTGGGATTATTTTTGAATTTCTTGCCAACAAAATATTAGATAATATAATGTATTATTTGGAACGTCTATTCACTTGGGTCAGATTAGAGGAGGATAATTGGGAGGAAGCTCCCAAAGAAGAATGCTCCTCCAAACAAATAATTACAATCAGAGAACAAAGAAATCTTCATCCGCCGATGAAAGACATCTTCTTTATTAATCCCTAACCGGAACAAGGAAGGAATCACCGTCCTTGAAGAACGCTAACGACGTCATACTCTACTTCTTCATATTCCTTTTCGACGACCAAGAATATGAGGTAGGGGTTTGTTTTTATTTGAGAAAAGTTGATTCTTCTTTCCATGATTCTTTATATTGACCCTCTTCCAACCAAACAAACACAGAAGGACCAATCCAAAGGAACACGTCCCGATTCCTCTACCATTCTTGTGAATGTTTGGTGTGTTCTTGGCGTTCTTTATGGGTGATGAACAACAGATCGTTGATAGTTCGTTGTGTAATGCAATGATCCTAAATTGAAGACCCAACATCACTATGACCTAGTGGATATGCGATGATGATAGCATGCGACAAATCGGATCGGAGTGGGAATATTATTCCTCAACCGTTCTTTGAGCGGGTGAATCAAATAATGTTATTGGAGCCGATGAGAGGCATGAAAACACCGGAGACGACTAAATGACAACATGGAGACCTATTATCTGATGTTTCATGACAAACAGACCATAATAATGAAGAATAGACTTCACAGGAGGTGCACTGGCTGGATGTTCCGTTTATTGAAAATTACGAAATACAGGGTGTGTATTTCTGATGAACACGCCCTGTAGTACGGGCGTTCGGTGGCTTGAGTTTAAGACATTGGAAATGTAACACACAAAATGTGATCCAGGTCACACGGTGTGTATTCTCTGCACAAAATGGAAGAAGCTTCTTTGATAGGCTTGGTGTGTATTCTGGGAAACAGACAGACACATGAAGAATTACACGGCAAAGAGGCACGTCGTGTACTCTCTACGCACATTTTTAGAAGCAGCTTCACATGACAGGGGGTGTTGTAACATATCAAGTAAGTAATGAATAATAGATATTTTTATATATGTCTATTAATAAATTAGATAGTGTTTTAGAGGCCTAAAATGCAAATAAATCCAATCTTAAGCATGGAATACACTAATATTTTTAAAAGATTGTTTTACTGCCTTTTGATGGCAAACCATTTTTGAATCTATATTTTGACAATTTTATAAGCTATTTTTGTCAAAATAAACTTATTCTCTATGATTGGGACATCAAAATTTACATTGTGTGAATTTTTATTATTTTTCTAACAATGTTCATTTTTTAATGAATAGTGAAAAATACTGCATTTTACATCAAAACTGCTTCTTAATCTAATTTATTTATATGATTAGATTACCTTTTGAATTGGTTTTAAAGTTAAACCATAAAATATTTTTACTATTTGATTCAATGGTGGACTTTGGAATTAATTTCACTTTGAAATTCGACATAAACAAATATCAATATTGTGATATATATTGTTTCTTAAAAACACACTATTTGTTTTGACAGCGGGAGTTAATTATTAAATTAATTAATTCTATTATATTCTCTGAATTAGGTAATATAAACATCATTTTTGAATTCGGAATATCGAATATAGCTTAGAGTGAATTTTTGGTAATTTTCTGAAAAACTCCTATTTTTGATGAATAGTGAAACCACAAAGTGGTAATCAAGAAAACTGATTTTTCAGTTAAATTAAAGTTTACCACTAATGTGTATTGAATTTTGAAAATCTGACATACATGGTTTTCATTAGTATGTAAAATGTGGTTCAATGGGAAGAAATTTAATTTTTTGGTGAATAGTAACTTTTTTTCATTAATCGCGATTAGAGGTAATTAGTGTAATTTAAGGTAAAAATGATATTATAAAAATGTGAAAACACCATGACACTTGTCCTAACTCTATTTGATGAGTCATTTCCGACCTAGACAACCCACGGGTCGATTTAGGGGACCCTATGGAGCCTCTTGGGTGAGATAATGACTTTAATGCCTTTTTTTAAATAATGGTGAAAATGACACTAACATAAATTGTTTTACTAAAACAATTTTTAGAAGGGGTTATACTAATCATAGTTATGTATATAAATACTCATTGTAAAGATAAAAAGATTTCCTAAATCAGAATATAGGTTTTTAATTTTTATACATTAAATAAATTAATTTAATTATGACATCATGATGATGCAACGATAACCTCATTAATGAACAGTTTAAATAAAATGAAACGATAATATAAAATCTAAGACCTACACTTGTCCAAAAACTATTGTATTGGAATATTTCGAAGCCTTATCATCTTATCTTAGAAATATATCAATGTGGGACCTTAGAAATTCGAAACACTTTTGAAAAAAAAAATAGTTTCATGATTTCCAAAAGTGCCCCTCCTCTCCTCTTATAAAACGCCCCCACATCTACCTCATTTCACACACTCCTCAAGCCTTTGGCTCGACCATACCCTGACCATTTACTCTCTCCACATCCCTCTCATCATCCTATAGGAATCCCTTTGGGAAGAAGCCTTTCAAAGGATGCCTTTAGGCTCAAATCAAAAGGAGTTACACTTTTAAAGGTAATTCATTCTCTCATGTTCATTTGTTTTATTTTGCTTCTCCAAACCCCTAAACTCTTTTTATTTAGTACTTTTGTAACAAAAACAGTATCTTCAATATACTAGGATGTTGTTATAAGATTTATTTGAGCTAAACTTTCACACAACTACATCAAATGGTTAAAGAACATACAGTTTCCGTGGATGGCGAAATTCGGCCTCCCGAAACGATGATTGTTCAATACTCATTTAACACCATCAAAGGTGGCCATTATTATGTCACTATTTTTATATATGATATATAATATGTTTATTCTTTCCTTAAGCTTCTATATTTTTCATTTATAGCATACCATTATTGTTTCCATTATGTGTAAACACAATATCTTCATTTTAGGAAGTGCGGACTACCGCCCCCTGAAAGTGATTTGATTCGTTAATACCATATGTGGGA
Organism: Viscum album; assembly: GCA_963277665.1. NCBI lineage: Eukaryota > Viridiplantae > Streptophyta > Magnoliopsida > Santalales > Viscaceae > Viscum > Viscum album. Next base: position 1,554,236,876 of record OY728165.1, read on the forward strand.
TGTGTAAAGGATAAATTTAATGATATAATATATGTTATTATACTGGAATTATAATATACTCTTATATAATTATGATTCCATTCCAGAAAATACGAAATAGAAATGGAAGTAGCGTTCATGCGTACGTTCGACTTACGGTCTCCATGAACGGTGCATTTATTTTCATACCTCTAAATGTAATGTAATATTATAAATACATGTATATTATGAATATATATGATATATATGTTATCCAAATCATTAATATCATTCTGGATATAACGAACCTTTGACCAAATTAACAACATTTAAGTTTTTAGAAGTCTATTTTTGACTTAAGAACCAAATACCGACAAAATGAACATTATTAACATAAATGATTACATGATGTTCATAACATGGTATAAAAGGAATAATGAACTTGAAAGAGGTTCTTAAGCAAGTATATATTATCTCATGTTTATTATTCAGGAGATTAAAGAACGGTCGAGTCAAGTCGGATACGAGGTATGGGACTTCGTCTCAATCTCCTTTCATTGAGGCATATTTTATACAAAACTTTATTTTATACGGTGTATAAACCCCTTTGACTTTTACGTTTATCCAAAAGGAATCTTTTTTATATGAAGCGTTTTACTAAATTACAAAAGGGAATGTTTTTGTCGTACGTATGCGGCGACAACGACTTCTCTGCCGCCGTCATCGTTATTTGAGTTTCTGCTTCCTCTACAAGCCATACCTTCTTTTTAAAAGAAAAATAAATACCATGTTTTAATTTTCTATTATTTTGGTATTGAAAATGGTTTTCATGATGTTTTTATATCAATGTGTTGTATTGATATCTTGTGATTGAAATGTGGAAATGTTATGTTTCCTTTATGCATGTTTTATGTGATACGATTTTGTTGAAGTTCTTGGGCATTATTATGAGATGGATGGTTCCGTGATAAACTAAGTGTGGGTGAGTCTGATATATCTCTCCAATTCATTGGATAACGCGAAGGAGTGAAACATTAAGGTTTCTCTGAAGAGATTTAGGGAATATACTATTATGGGTATTCCAAACATAACCAAGAGGGTTACTCCCTACGTAAGAATGTTATGAATGCATCAAGTTACCTTTATGTCTTATGATTTCTATGATTTATTAATGTTTTGATGAGGTATGTTAAAGTGCTTATGTTTTATGGGTAAAGTATGATGTCATTCTCATGTATATATGTAACTATGTTTCCTTTCAATATTTTTATATCCCTTACTGAGCTTTTTATGCTCATCCCAAGTTTTTTTGAAATGTTCTTCACAGGTCAAGGGAAAGGTACATGATATGATGATAGTGTCAAGGAAGTGTCAAGAAAGAATCCATGTTTTATTTTAAATTTTTTTCCATTGATGGGAACGAAGAATACTATCTTTATGTAACCACTTTGTTTATATGTGGAATGTAATGCAAGTTTTATGATCTAATTCTCTAAAACTCTAAACCCAAAAAGATCCTCAAGGTGTAATCTTGTAATAACTCAAGATTAAGTAAGGTTTAAGGTTGGGGCCTTATAGTTGGTATAAAAGGTCAGTTAAGATAACTTTAGGCGTTATAATTCTATTAAATTATTATCCAAAAATATTTTTTTAAATGATATAGAATTTGAAGATTACCATGTTGCTTCATCTAAGACATGTTTGTTCAGAATGGTTTTCCGCAGAGGAAACAGGGAAGCAGTGCTAGGAAGGCATACAAAAGGAAATAACCTTCCGAATCAGCATCCTGAGATGGTCGGAATTGGAACTGAACAGTTTTTTGCAGTAATGGCGCAGTTGACTCAGGCTATAAACGGTGGTGGTATCCATGCACGAGATCAGCCAGATCAACCGCAGAGGAACATGTCAGTGGTGGAACATTTCATGAGGCAACATCCCCCATCATCCAGAGGATCCTCTGACCTTGTGCTAGCTGAAGGGTGGATTAAAGCACTGGAGAAGATTTTTGATGTCATGGGGTGTTCAGATAATCAAAAGGTTAGTCTTTCTATTTACCGTTTGGAGGGTGAATCAGATTAGTGGTGGTCGATGGTTAAAAATATCAGGGACGCTGATGAGATTGATGCTCTCGACTGGGATGAATTCAAAGTTATGTTTCTTGAGAAGTATTTTCCTAAGACTGTACAACTTAGGATGGAAAAGCAATTCTCGGAATTGAGGCAAGAGGAAGACTCAGTGGCTACCTATGAAGAAAGGTTCTCTCGTTTGGCAAGGTATTATCCAAATTTTATCCGAGACCTTGATAGTAAAATCAATCGTTTTTACTCAGGATTAAAGCCAAAATATCGAAGGGCATTAGCTTCTCGTGAGTTTAAAAGTTATGAAAAGCTTTTTTGATGTGCTGAGAAGGTGGAAATGGAGTTTTTTGATTATCAAGTGTTCTATAACAACCAACAGAAGAAGAGACCGAGGTGGTAGGAGAATGGTTAGAATTCTTCAAAAAATTCTGATGGTAAGAAAGCTAAGTTTCCAGTTTGTGATAAATGTTGCAAAAGGCATGCTGGGGAATGTCTTCTGAATTCTGGAAAGTGCTACCGATGTGGTAATATGGGACATAAGGCTCGTGATTGCACTGAAAAAGATCAAGGTGAAGGTAAGACCAAATTTGATTTACAGTTAGTGAAATTTTTTAAGTGCAATGAGATGGGTCACTATGAAAATGAGTGTCCGACAAAGAGATTGAGTGATGGGAAGCAGTTAGACTACAAGCAGAAAGGGGTGGTGAAATCCTTTACAACTACTTCAGCAGATTTCAGGCCATCAAATGAAGTTGTATCAGGTACTTTGTTTTTTCAGATTATGCCAGTGTGTTGTTTGATTCGAGGTCTACACATTCTTTCATCTCTGAAACCTTTTCTAGTAAAATGGAAATACCATCTCAAGAAATAACTACTGAACTTTTGGTAAAAACACCTGGGGGGAATGTTGAGGCAAAAAGAATTTATAAGAATCTTCCTATCCTAATCTGTGGAAAGAACATACTTGAAAACCTTATTGTTATACCTCTAGTAGAGTTTGATGTTATCCTGGGTATGGATTTTCTCTCTATTTACCATGCTAAGATTGACTGTAGAGATAAAGAAGTTTCTTTTCAGAAAGAATTTCAGTTTGTGAACAAGAATGAACCCTTAATGTTGATAACTTATCAAGAGGCCGAGAAACTTGTAAAAGATGGAAATGAATGTTACCTTTCACACATCGTTGAAAATAAAGGAACTGTTCAGATTAATGACGTGCCAGTGGTAAATGAGTATCCTGATGTTTTTCCTGATGAGTTGCCTGGAATAATACCAGATCGGTATGTTGAGTTTACTGTTGACTTAGTTCCTGATGCTAATCCAATTTCAAAACCCCCTTATCGAATGGCTCAAATTGAACATTTAGAGTTTAAGGAGCAATTGAATGATTTATTAGAGAAAGGTTTCATTCGACCTAGCACATCACCATGGGGTGCTCTTGTTTTATTTGTTAAAAAGAATGATGGTTCTATGAGACTTTGCATTGATTATAGGGCCTTGAATAACATCACTGTTAAGAACAAATATCCTTTGCCTCATATCGATGATTTTTTTGATCAGATCGAGGGAGCTCAGTATTTTTCGAAGATTGACTTGAGGTCGGGGTAACATCAGTTGAAAGTAAAAGAAGGAGATGTTCCAAAGACCGCGTTCCGTACGAGATATGGCCATTATGAATTTGTAGTAATTCCTTTTGGGCTAACCAATGCACCTGCTGTATTCATGGACATAATGAATAGAATTTTCCATGAGTTCATGGATAAGTTTGTGGTGGTTTTCATTGATGATATTTTGGTGTTTTCAGAAAGTAAAGATGAGCATGAAATACATTTAAGGGTTATCTTGCAAAACTTGAAAGAAAATAAATTGTATGGGAAATTTAGAAAGTGTGAGTTTTGGTTGCAACAAATTTCCTTCCTTGGTCACATTGTTTCTAAAGATGGGATAACTGTTGATCCTGCAAAAACAAATGTTGTGGAAGACTGGCCAAGACAAACAAATGTAAATAAGATTCATAGCTTCCTTGGTTTGGCAGGCTATTACCGAAGGTTTGATAGAAATTTTTCACGGTTATCTAGTCCAATGACTAAGCTAACTCGGAAGGGTGTTAAGTTTATCTGGAAAAAAGAATGTGATGATTGTTTTCAGGAATTGAAAAGAAGATTGGTGAATGCTCTAGTTTTGGCACTACCTTCCAGGAATGGTGAGTTTGTTATATACAGTGATGCTTCATTGAATGGACTTGGTTGTGTCCAAATGCAGAATGATCAGGTAATTGCTTATGATTCACGACAGTTGAAGACTCATGAGGTAAATTACCCTACACATGATTTGGAATTAGCTTCTGTTGTTTTCACTTTAAAAATTTGGAGGCATCATTTGTATGGAGTAAAGTGTGAAATATATACCGATCATAAAAGTTTAAAGTATATATTCACTTAGAAAGAATTCAACATAAGACAAATGAGATGGCTACAAATAATCAAGTATTATGATTGTACAATTCATTACCATCCGGGAAAAGAAAATAAAGTGGCTGATACTTTGAGTCAAAAAAGTAAAGCTTCATTAGCAATGTTGCGTTTGGAACGTGATCCTTTGGTTAAGGATTTGATGAACTTTGGCATAGAAGTTGTTGGTGCAGGAAGTTATTCTGTTTTGTTTTAGGTATCAGTGAGATCATCTCTATCAGATAGAATCAAGAAAGCACAGAAGCAAGATAGTGAGTTGCAGAAAAAGGTAGAGCTGGTTCAGAAAGGTAAGTTGTCTGAATTCAACATTGAAAATGATTGCGTTTTGAGATTTGGGAAGAGATTGTCTGTGCCTTGTGATTCATAGTTGAAGAGAGAGTTGTTATGTAAAGCTCATAGTTCTCCATTTTCAATTCATCCTGGCAGTACTAAGATGTATAGAGATCTGTGGGAGTATTACTGGTGGGATTGAATGAAAAGAGATATTTCTGATTTTACTGTGAAGTGTTTGACTTGTCAGCAGGTTAAAGCAGAGCGGCAGTTACCGAAAGGGATGCTTCAGCCTTTACTAGTGCCAGACTAGAAATGGTAGAATATATCCCTGGACATTGTTGTGGGATTACCGAAGACATCTTGAGGTAATAATGCAATCTGGGTTATTGTTGATCACTTGACTAAATCGGCTCATTTCCATGCTATACGAGATACTTTTTCCTAGATCAACTTTCCCGTATGTATCTTAAAGAGATAGTTAGGTTACATGGAGTTCTCCTCTCCATTGTATCTGATCGTGATCCCAGGTTCACTTCTAACTTTTGGAAAGGCCTTTATAAGTCTTTGGGTACTGAATTAAAGTTTAGTACAGTTTTTCATCCTCAATCAGATGGGCAGTCAGAACGAACAATTTAGACATTGGAGGATATGCTACGAGCTTGTTCAATGGATTATCAGGGATGTTGGGACCAACATCTTTCTTTGGTTGAATTTTCATATAATAACAGTTTTCATTCCAGTATACAGATGGCTCCATTTGAGGCATTATATGGCAAACGGTGTCAAACTCCAGCTTTTTGGGATGAAGTAGGGGAAAGGAGTTGATGGGACCAGAGTTGGTAGAAGAGATGGCAGAAGAAGTTCAGTTGATTCAGAGACACATGAGAACAGCTCAGAGCAGGAAGAAGAGTTATGCGGACAACAGGAGGAAGGATCTCCCTTTTGAGGTAGGTGATCATGTTTTTCTCAAAGTATCACCATGGAAAAGTGTGATGCAATTTGATAAGAAAGGAAAGATGAGTCCAAGGTTCATTGGACCATATAAAATTCTGGAGAGAGTCGGATCAGTAGCATATCGGGTGGCTTTACCTCCGAGTTTATCTCTAGTACACAATGTTTTTCACGTTTCGATGTTGAGAAAGTATATGCCAGATCCATCTCATGTTTTGAGTCCAGAGGTAGTTCAGCTGGAAGAGAACCTATCTTATGAGGAACAACTGGTCCTGATTCTTGACCACAGGGAGCAACTGTTACGGAATAAGGTGATTAAGAAGGTAAAGGTTTTGTGGAAAAACCACATGATGGAAGAGGCAACATGGGAATATGAAAATGCTATGAGGGATAAGTACCCCCATTTATTCGATAAGTAAATAAATTGCAGGGACACAATTTTTTAAAGGGGGGAAGGATGTAAAAACCCAAGTAAGTAATTAAAAATAGATATTTTTATATATGTATATTAATGAATTAGATAGTGTTTTAGAGGCTTAAAATGCAAAAAAATCCAATCTCAACCATGGAATACACTAATATTTTTAAAAGATTGTTTTACTGCCTTTTGATGGAAAATCGTTTTTGAATCTATCTTTTGACAATTTTATAAGCTATGTTTGTCAAAATAAACTTATTCTTTATGATTGGGACATCAAAATTTACATTGTGTGAATTTTTGTTATTTTTCTGACAATGTTCATTTTTTAATGAATAGTGAAAAATACTGCATTTTACATCAAAACTGCTTCTTAATCTAATTTATTTATATGATTAGATTATCTTTAGAATTTGTTTTAATGTTAAACCATCAAATATTTTTACCATTTGATTCTATGGTGGACTTTGGAATTAATTTCACTTTGAAATTAGGCATAAACAAATATCAATCTTTTGATATATATTGTTTCTTTAAAACATGCTATTTGTTTTGAAAGTTGGAGTTAATTATTAAATTAATTAATTCTGCTTATATTCTTTGAATTAGGTAATATAAACATCATTTCTGAATTCAGAATATCGAATATTTCTTAGAGTGAATTTTTGGTAATTTTCTGAAAAACTACAATTTTTGATGAATAGTGAAACCACTAAGTGGTAATCAATCAAACTGATTTTCAGTTAAATGAAAGTTTACCACTAATGGGTATTGAATTTTAAAAATCTGACATACATTTTTGTCATTAGTATGTAAAATGTGGTTCAATGGGATGAAAATAATTTTTTGGTGAATAGTAACTTTTTTTCATTAATCGCGATTAGAGGTAATTAGAGTTATTTAAGGTAAAAATGATATTATAAAAAAGTGAAAACACCATGACACTTGTCCTACCCATATTGTATGAGTCATGGCCGACCAAGACAACCCATGGGTCGTTTTAAGGGACCATATGGAGCCTCTTGGGTGAGATAATGACTTTAATGCCTTTTTTTTAAATAAAGGTGAAAATGACACTAACTTAAATTGTTTTACTAAAACAATTTTTAGAAGGGGTTATAATAATCATAATTTTGTCTATAAATACTATTTGGAAAGATAAAAAGATTTCCTACATCAGGATATTTGTTTTATAATTTTTAGACATTATATAAATTAATTTAATTATGACATCATGATGATGCAACGATAACCTCATTAATGAACATTTTAAATAAAATGAAACGATAATATAAAATCTAAGACCTAAACTTGTCCAAAAACTATTGAATGGGAATATTTAGAAGCCTTATCATATTATCTTCGAAATATATCAATGTGGGACCTTAGAAATTCGAAACACTTTTGAAAATAAAATAATAGTTTCATGATTTGCAAAAGTGCCCCTCCTCTCCTCTTATAAAAGGCCCCCACCTCTACCTCATTTCACACACTCCTCAAACCATTGGCTCGGCCATCCCCTACCCATTTACTCTCTCCAAATACCTCTCCTCATCCTAGAGGATTCCATTTGGGCATAATCCTTTCAAAGGAAGCCTTTAGGCTCAAATCAAAAGGAGTTACACTTTTAAAGGTAATTCATTCTCTCATGTTCATTTGTTTTATTTTGCTTCTCCAACCCCCTAAACTATTTTTATATACATCTTTTGTAACAAAAATAGTATCTTCAATATACTATAATGTTGTTATAAGATTTATTCTAGCTAAAATCTCACACAACTACATCAAATGGTTAAAGAACATACGGTTTCTGTGGATGGAAAAATTCTGCCTCCCGAAACGTTGATTGTTCAATACTCATTTAACACCTTCAAAGGTGGCCATTATGATGTCACTATTTTTATATATGATATATAATTTTTTTATTCTTTCCTTAAGCTTCTGTATTTTTCATTTATGGCATACCATTATTGTTTCCATTATGGGTAAACAAGATATCTTCATTTTAGGAAGTGTGGACTACCGCCCCCTGAAAGTGATTTGATTCGTTAATACCATATGTGGGATGTGTAAAGGATAAAGTTAATGATATTATATATGTTATTATAATGGAATTATAATATACTCTTATATCATTATGATTCCATTCCAGAAAATATGAAATAGAAATGGAAGTAGCGTTCATGCGTACGTACGACTTACCGTCTCCATGAACGGTGCATTTCATTTCTTACCTCTAAATGTGATGTAATATTATAAATACATGTATATTCTGAATATATATGATATATATGTTATCCAAATCATTATTATCATTCTAGTTATAACGAACCTTTGACCAAATTAACAACATGTAAGTGTAAGAAGTCTATTTTTGACTTAAGAACCAAATACCGACAAAATGAACATTATTGACTTAAATGAGTACATGATGTTAATAACATGGTATAAAAGGAATAATGAACTTTAAAAAGGTTCTTAATCAAGTAGATATTAACTCAAGTTTATTATTCATGAGATTAAAGAATGGTCGGGTCAAGTCGGATATGAGGTATGGGACTTCGTCTCAATCTCCTTTCATTGAGGCATATTTTATACACAACTTTCTTTTATACGGTGTATAAACCCCTTTGACTTTTACGTTTATCCAATAGGAATCTTTTTTATACGAAGAGTTTTACTAAACTACAAAAGGGAATGTTTTTGTCATACGTATGTAGTGACAACGACTTCTCCGCCGCCGTGACCGCTATTTGAGTTTCGGCTTCCTCTAAAAGCCATACCTTCTTTTTAAAAGAAAAATAAATACCATGTTTTAATTTTCTTTTATTTTGGTATTGAAAATGGTTTTCATGATGTTTTTATATCAATGTGTTGTATTTATATCTTGTGATTGAAAGGTGGAAATTTTATGTTTCCTTTATGCATGTTTTATGTGATACGATTTTGTTGAGGTTCTTGGGCATTATTATGAAGACGGGTGGTTCCGTGATAAACTAACGGGGGGCGAGCCCGATATAGCTCTCAAATGCATTGTGTAATGCGAAGGAGTGAAACATTAAGGTTTCTCTGAAGAGATTTAGGGAATATACTGTGATGGGTATTCCAAACGTAACCAAGAGGGTTACTCCGTACGTAAGAATGTTATGAATGCCTCATGTTACCTTTATGTATTATGATTTCTATGATTTAATCATGTTTTGATGAGGTATGTTAAAGTGATTATGTTTTATGGGTAAAGTATGATCTCATTCTTATGTATATATGTAACTATGTTTCCTTTCCATATTTTTATATCCCTTACTGAGAATTTTATGCTCATCCCATGTTTTTTTAAATGTTTTTCACAGGTCAAGGGAAAGGTACCTGATATGATGATAGTGTCAAGGAAGTGTCAAGAAAGAATCCATGTTTTAGTTTGAATATGTTTCCATTGATGGGAAATGAATAATACTATCTTTATGTAACCACTTTGTTTATATGTGGAATGTAATGCAAGTTTTATGATCTAATTCTCTAAAACTTTAAACCCGAAAAGATCATCAAGGTGTAATCTTGTAATCACTCAAGATTAAGTAAGGTTTAAGGCTGGGGCCTTATAGGTGTATTCTAGTAAATACACAGACATGGGGTGGTGTACACGATCATATACTCCACCACACAGCTAGACATGGCCATTTGCACAGGGTACCCTATGTACTAGTTGAACCGGTTGGTGAACACGGGTTGAGACCGTGTACGAGCACATGGACAACTTATACGGAGCTGACCCCAGATGCTTGGACACGATATGTAACCATAACACACACCATGTACCTACTTTTTTACAGGACCAGTCCTTCGAAACGGGTTGTTGTACATGGGAAGTTCCCGAGGACTCATGACACGACGCGTAACCATTCCAACACGTCATGTACTTATTGGAAACTGGCTTGGTCATCTCATCTCTATGTCTTGGACATGTATTGCTTCGATTTTCCCCATATGACGTGGAAGATCTTTTAGATACTTCTTCTTGGATCTTCTTGGTAGTTGATGTATCAAAACATGGCTTGAGAAGTGGACCATCCCTGAATAAAGTGTTCTTCATGTGAAAATCCTATGGATGGCTGTGCTCTGACTACTGTTCAAGGATCCTGTGTGGGTCCGATAGTTCTGACTTCTATTATTACATCCTATGTGGGTTCTACAGAATAGTTGGTCCTAGATTCTATGTGGGTCCTACATCTTAGCTGGTCCTGGGTCCTGTTTGGGTCCGACAACACTGACTACAATTCATGGATCATGTGTGGGTCCGACAGTTCTAACTGCTGGTCTTGGATCCTATGTGGGTCTGATAGCATAGATGATACAATGGTTACATTTGATCATCTCTATCTATTTAACAATGTTGTATACATGTGTGAGCTGAGTTAGTAACTTTGTGGTTACCTCATTAATGATATATATTTCTTGATAACTTAGATATATGTATGGGCATATACTTATGTGGGGTTATCTGTTGTTTTCATAATTTTTAGTTTATCCTTGTTGGATTTTATGAGACCTTAAGGGTCTCGGGGTCCCTAATGAGTATTGTTATAATCAGACTTTCACGGGATATTCCTGCACCTCGTTGTGTGGGATGGAGATGACAAATAACGCCGACTGAGGCTAAGCATAATAGGATTGAATGGTACCCGATGGTGGACCACATAGAGTGACGGTACACGGGAGAGCTGGACGGACATAGAGCACTGTGAAGGATACATGTTCCACCCTTCAGGAAGGAATTCCCACAGGATGATCCAACATTTTTTTCTACTATTCATTAGTTGTACTTGTATTTCATTTGTACTTGTACTTTCCTGTTGGGCTTTTATTAACACCACCTTTACTTTTCTGCATTCCTTTTTGTATACTGTTTTTCTTAGTGTTTTTCTTCCATCTTTTACTTTTTTCTGTGTATTTATAGTCATAAAGGCAATGCATTCCCAGATTTAGGGAATTACTCCTTTGGTGCTAGTCACCAGCCCCTTTCCAATGAAAGGTGGGCTTGGGGTAGTCACAACAGAGGCCCCAGGGTATGGGTTGTGACACAGGTGGATAGTGAAATGTTTCCACCAAAATGTGCATAGGGTATGGAACATGATGGACTTGATGAGGACCTAATGTGTCTAGATGATCATGATATATTGGTACATGCTTTGGTTTAAGGGGTTCATCAATAGTAGATACCATAATTTGAGCCATGGTATGAAGTTTAGCACAGTGTATTCGTAGTTCGGTTCATACATGGAATTCAAAGGGGATATAATGTTGTGGATCCATCTAAGTAATACATGACTCATAAGATTCAGTCTCAACAACCACCATAGTTTCTAGGGTGATTTTTATAGTAGTGTTACACCTCAATATTTTATGAAATAGATTCCATTTAATTTCACTGATGTCTTTTGATATATGCTTCACCAAGGTTAGTTTGCACTACATGAAGCACTGAATTAGATTCCAATATTTGAAACACAATACTTGGATTGTGTTAGTCACAATTTCATGTTATTTTGATTGAATTCATTTTATACAAGATTTAGTATAGTTTATATTTAAATACTATAACCTAGTCAATATAATGGAGGGAATTTATAGTATTAACATCCTTAAAAAAGAATTTAAATGAAAAAGTGGGTCTATATAATAAGGAAATCATTATTTATAGATTTATTTAGTGAAATATATATTAAATTTATTAATTTTATTTGTTTTAAATTCATATTATATGTTTTCTTTATATGATATACTAACCAATTATATTTTTCAGATAAAAAAATATGTTTAAAAAAATATAGTTTTACTGCCGTTTAATAGAGAATCATTTTTAAATATTGTTTTTGAAATATTTATAAGTTATAATTTCCATACTAAAATTCATATTTAGATATGGGAAATCAACTTTTATCTTGGTAGAAATTTTATTATTTTTCTAATGAAAGTCATCTTTCAATGAATAGTGATAAAAAACTACACTTTCATACAAAACATCCTTTTCATCTAATAAATTTATATTTTTAGATTGACTTTTTAATGGGTTATAAAGGGTAATTTTTCTATGATTTTATCATTTAATAAAATTCTGTTTATTGGATTTAATTTCACATATAAATTGGACAAAAACACATGTAAATATTTTGATAGTATTTACTTTTTATTAACCTACATTATGGTTTTGTGAAAAAGAATTTATTTTAAATTAATTAATAACACCTTTTTCTTTTGATTTTTGAATAACGGATTACCAATTTGAAATTATTGGGTGCAACTTATGTTAATATGTTACATTTATTTTTTAATATTATGAGTTGTAACTGTGGCAATTATTATTTAAAATAGTTAAAGGTAAATCGTATAAATTATGGAATCAAGAAACATGATAATGATAATATAATTACCCTAATAGCTCAATAAATTCTATTGGATTAATTAAATTTGAACAATATCACCTAAGGGTTAGAATTGATTCATTTAATATTTTTTTATTCAATTTAATAATTATTTATCCAAAAGAGCGTGACAACATGTCACACTCAAATATCTTATAAGTATAATAACTTTAAAGTAGTGATAAACATAATAAAATTTCTATCATAAATAGTATACCTAAATATAATGAAATTTTACACATCATGTGAATTTATTTAGTTTTTTTGATAATAAATAATAACCACTAATGATGACACAATAGTGATGTAAAAATCATTTTATTAATATAAATATCAAGTAAATGGTTTTAAAAATATTAAAAAAATAATATAATATCAACTAATTAATTTTCTCCACGAAATTTAACAATGACTATTTCATTCTTGGAGTGTATTAAATTTCTTGTTTTGAATTTATCTAATGTTTTTAATTTATTTAAAGTCATATAAATAAATAGTTTTAAAATTGACAAAATTTATATTTTTAAAAATAACATATTATAAAATTATTTAAAAATAAAACAAATATTTAAAAAGTATAATGAAAAAAATTATAATGTCTAAATTTTACATTAATATCAAATTATGTACATTTTACAACACATATGTAAATATTTCTAACCATTTAATATTTAGTATATTATTTCAACAATTAAAATTAAATTGGTTAAATAAGTATAAATCAAAATGATAAGGTTTAAAAAAATATTAACATGTATAAATTTCATTGGATCAGAATATTTTAACCCATACCAATCTTATATTATAAATAAATGATTTTTGGGACATTATAAATATAAAATCATTCTATAAGAAACTAATATTACAAGACTTTCCAAAAGGTCCCATCCTCCCTCTCATAAATGGCCACCACCACTAATCACATAATCACATCTATTAAGACCTTTGTCTCATCAAAAATTTAGTCAAATAATCTCCCAATATCCCTCCCTACCTCATTGTGTCCACATTTTGGGAATAAATCCATCTTATGGAGTTCTTTTATGAAAATAAAAAGGTGATACTCGAAAAAGAGGTAGTTGTTTTATCACCTCTTTCAAAATACATTTCGTCATCTACATCCTCTTCTTAGGTGGTTTCCATACTAATGTAATAAATATAGAATCCTATACATGATTAGATGTTACAATAATTATAGGACATCATTATACATCTTGTTATCCATCATATTAATAACAATATCACTATGCACGCAAACGTAGTACTTATCATCTCCACGTCGTGTTATAATATATTATTCAATAATACTTCAATTGGATGAGTAAAATTATGGGATTAATAGAAGTAATTAATGTATATAAACTAATTATTATTGTGTATATTTAATATACAATCATATTTCAAACCATTTAACAAGTAATGAATGATATCATCGCTCGTGCGTACGTACAACCTACAGTCTCCACGACACGATGGGATTTATTATTCACATTTACCATTGAAGAATGATTATAAAGTATATATAACAATTAATAATTAAATATAAGAAGTAATAATTCCAATGATTTATGTATATATATGTATATAGATATTATTTAATTTCTTCCATTCAATTCAAAAATTATATAGAAACAATGCTCAAGCGTACGTACAACCTACAGTCCCAATAAACAGTGTATTCCATTACATTTATTTATCTATTATATATATTTCATAGCTTAATATTTATGATATATAAATCTTGTATTATATTATATGAGTACATAAATCATGATCTATGTAATAAGATCAAGAATAACATGTCAAAACTCGTACGGTAAAAAATGACTATTACCCAAAACATTTCTTTAAAATGAAATTGATAAATAAATGAGTAATATAAATCATAATTTGATCATATATGATATATTAAATAAGATAATGATAATATTAAAATTTAATAATATGTTTAAAATCCACAATACACGAGTTTCAGATAAATATTGATGGAATCAGACCTAAGGTAAGTGATAACTTTGAAAAATCATTATTATCTAAGGTTGATTATTCATAAGTATTTAATGGGGTATATTTATCATAGAAGTCGATATTTACTAAATATATATTATTATATATATTATTATAATATTTTAGTAAGTTAACTTTAACCATTGGTGATTTTTATTAAAATGTATGGTTGTAATCATTCATTCATTTTCCATATGAGAAACATTTGGAATTTTCCAGAATGTGTATGAGAAGACTGATTTCATAACATATACATCATGAACATATTTTTTCGTCATTATAATGCCTTATTTACATGATTCATACTCTACATGATATCAATTTTATTTTCATCTATATTCTATTTTTCATTAAATTTCATTGTATTTGGATAATAGAAAACCTTTTTGAAGAAGAAATGATAAGTTCCTCAAGAATTAAGTTCAAGTGTTTTATCAAAAGTATTTTCCATCATTGATGACAATCTAAAACTGGGTTATGTTTCTATCCATATTATTACTAGTATTTGATTCTATAAATAATGGAATGATCATTTATATGGATTATTTTTAGATATAATTATGTTTATGAAACCCATTTAATTTATTGGGTTATGATTTGACAATGATTTATGATTTTGTGGAAGTTGTAAGAAAGATTTCATTGGGAGATTGGTGGGACTTATATATCCATCCAATACATTGAGTAATGATTTATATTTCATGAGATATACATGAATAGAACATAATGTAAATTAGGTTCAGTAATACAAGGCTATATTGACAAGAAAATCTGGTTCAGTAATACATGGCTAGAACGACAAGTAAACTCAGATCAATAATGGACGTTTTCAACTATAATGGTCTTTGATGAAATCCCTTAGCTACTATGGGAATGATATTATGTGGTTATTTGTTTTCCAAAATTCCATGATTCATGAATATTATTTTTTTTTCATGGTTCATGATTACATTATTATTTATGTATTATGAACTACCATGATTTATTTAATGACTCGAGATTTTGTAATATGTTAAATGTGGTATGTTTATTTTTCAAAAGATATGTTCATGTATTTACATTCATATGATTTTGTTTTTATCATATTTTCTATGCTTACCCTTACTGATCATTTGATCTTACCCTTTTTTATGTTTCTTTTCACATAGGATTGGAAGAAGGGTATTATCTAATATATGTCCAAATGGGTTCTAGTTATGATGGATAAAATAGAAGATGATATAGATGTTTTATGGAAAAAGTTGTTTATGTTTTTCAGTTACCAATGAAAAAAAACTAATACAGTATTTATAACAACCCAATATTATATCAATGGAAATTACCTTCTTATAATTACATCATATTATCACATGAAATCAGAACACATTGAACTACCACGTACTATGTATCCATTATACATAATATTGACACTTCTTTGATTTTTATTTCGAAAATTTGACATACACATTTGCGATAGTATGATGTTTGGGGTATGATATGACAAACTTATTTTTTTGGTGAAGAGTAACATACACTTATGGATTATAATGTTACCATTATGAATAGTAATATGCCTCTTATGAATAGTATATTGACCAAAATAATAGAAGCATCACCCATGACTACATACGTATGATTTAGGCATCTAAAAAATGAAAATGTGATCATAATAATGGAATTGGTATTTTAGTATGTCAAAAATAATTAATTATAATTAATTACTTAATTGAAAAGAATATTAATTTTTCTAAAATGTTTTCATAAATTAAATATTTTTTGTCTTCTGGACTAAGTATAATTTTATCATACTTTACGTAATTTTTAGAAACATTATAAAATCTATTATTGCTTTAAAATCTGTATTTCTCAAGATAATTATTGTATTAATTAAAATTTTAATTAATTATATTTGGTAATTTATTTCTGAAAAATGGAGTTCTTTTTTGGATTAAAGAAATAGAAAAATGCTTAGGCTGGTTTGTTTAGATTTCCCTAAAATACTTGATTATTTTAATAATAAAAATACAATAATTTTCAAATTAATCTAAATACATGATTTATTTAGTCATAGACGATGTTATAATGATGTCGCCCAATTGGTTCGAACACACATGAACATACTACTAATATTGGTAATGGAATCATCATAATTTATTATATTATTGAAAAATAGTAATCTAGTGAAAAAAATATAAAGAAAACCCTCCTCCCCTCCACTATAAATTCATCCACACTCCCATCTTCTATTCACTCAACTCAAGCCCTGTGGAATCCCTAAAATCTACCCAAATCTATCCCCAAGATCCAACCCTAGGTCCAACATCCCATAGTCTTTTCAAAATACCATATCCTTTCCCTTTAAGAGTCACTCATGGAATATTTATTCATGAGGTTTATTACTCATTACAATTAAGTGACATTCTTTTCAAGATCATTTGTTTACTTTTTTATCCTTACATCACCTCAAACAAATGTTGTGAAAACACCAGTACCATACATGTATTGGATTTTTTTTATAATAATGGAATAATTTATTATTATCCCTTTTTTAAAATTCTTTTATTTTATTAGTAATGACACCATCAGAGATGTGTGAATTTATCACATTCAAGGATATTGGGTTTTAAATTTCTTATTGTATTTAATTATGGTCATGAATCCAATTTCATGGTTGAAAAAGTCCATAATATTTGTATTATGTCTCATCTGTGGTTCTAGAATCATTTTTTATGCATGGCTTTGATTTATAAAACAAAACATATTCATTGTGGTAAAAAAACCGCCAATTCACCCAAAAGGAAATCACTAATGTTTTACATAATGATTAATATCTACTCTAAGTAAGAAAATAAAATTTACAACCTTGTATAATTTTTATGTTCTATATTATAATATAACTCCAATTATTGAAAACCATCTTCACTTTACATGATTCTCCGAAAATGAATATAAGTGAACACCTCATTAACACCAAGGAAACAAATGAACCCGAACAATGAAGTTGATCATCTAATCAAATAAAAAAGGTTACAAATGAACAAAAAAGATGTAAAAAATCATTTAAAATTTGAATATGTATATTAATTATTAATTAATGATCTTAATTTGATTATTCAGGTCATTTATATCAGGTATAGAACACCATCATTCTTACGTTAAGGGATCCTCTTTATTTCAATTTTTTCATGAATTATTTCAATGTTATGCCATTATATTTGTAATTCTATATTATGGGGTATAATTTCAAACCTCCCCCAAAATACCCTCATGATGGATAAAATAAGATAAGCCTCTTTCTATCACATTAAACCATCTTCAGTATGCCATATTCCATACTAATATTCTGTATGGGATTCTACCCGAACCGCCTTTATTCCATCGGGTAACAATATATTTATTTCTACCCAAATGAAGTTTTATTTTTATTTTTATAGAAAAATTATATATATTGTTTATATTCTCAAAAATTATGTATCACGCTCCATCCCTCTTTCTCTTTTGGGGATATACAAACATTTATGTGATTTCTTCCTTGATTCTTCCCAACAAGAAAACCCATTTTGACGGAACATTCTAAATTATTACCCACTTTCAAGTGCCCAATATCATCTGTTTTATGTACAATTGTCTTTATAAAATCATAACGTTTTATTATGAAAATGATCTTGGTTCATTTATGGTTTTATATAAAGTATTTTTACTATTTCAATTTTATAGTCTCCATAGTATTTTCCTTAAAACCGAAAAATAGGTTTTAATGATAAATATTCTTCAATACAATTTTCTCATGTTTTCCCATATTTTTTAAAAACATTAACATTATATATTTCTATTTTACATTATTACTGTTCATGTATTTTAAAATTCATTTCATTGATGGAAACTTTTATGATAAACCCTTTTTTTATGTTTTATTACAAGATTGGGTTACCCGATTCATTCCTTGGTTAACCCTTTTGATTATATAAGTTTGATTAAGTAGAATTAATAATGAGGAAAAAAAATATTCAAGAAATTTTCTAAATGGGGGGCCAGATAGTGATCCAATACATTGGTTAAATTTGAGTCTCATGATAAATTATGTGTGATTGTCTTGGTAGTTATCCTTGGCTTGGGCTAGCATGTGCGACGGTCATGCAAGTTAGCCTTGGATTGTGATACCATTTTACATGGTATTGGGGGTTAGCTTTGACTCATGAAAAATAATTGTTTTATGTTGCTTCCATAATACTATGACTTTATGATTTTATGAATCCAGGTTTATGTGTTATGATTCCAACTCTCACTTTCCTTTTAATATTGTCAATTCATGAATTCTATCCCATGTGCTAATGATTTATTCATATTTTTCTTATATTACTGGTCTATTAAGCGCATCCATTTGTTAATGTGTTCCCGAGGGTCCACTATGTAGATGTTATAGAACAATGGACATTAAGAGATAAATATTAAGATTAAATAAATAAATGTTTTATTTAGTTCCATGTTTTTAGTTTTATGTACCTAGTTTCCCAAGAAACTAGACATTATGATCCTTGTCTTGTACTCTGATTTATAATTATACCTACAATCATGTAATGTTATGTATTAGAATATAGGTTTACTATAGTTCATATTAGAGTATGGTCTTGTTATTTTTGTGGATTTGTAATAGAGCACTTTAGTAAGAACCTTCAGGATGAGACTATGTATAATAAAATACCCCAACATAATGGTAAGTATTGAGTAAGTACTTTATTAAGAAAATACATCCAGGTCTTGATACAAATATGAAGAGGTGGTTCTTGAAGATATATATCTAGAGGTGAAACCCAAAACCACTACTTTGATCTAGACACAAATGGGAACTGTTGCATTACAACATATCTTTATGCACTCTTGGATTCACACACCTGGGGGATATGATTTAAATAATTCATGAGCATAGTACAACCCTTTATTATGGGAATAAAAAAATCCAACAAGAATATATATTTAAATATAGGTCTAGGATAACCTATATTTATGCCTAGGTAATCATAAGTTAGGATATATCTTCCATTACAAAATTTATACTTTTATGTTCAAGGATTATTTTGTATGCTCAATAGCTATATATTGAATCTCGATAATTGTATGTTATTTTTCTTAGTTAATGGTGAGAAAGAGGAGAACACATTCCAACAATAAATGGAATAGGGAATGTGAATAATTCCATAATGATATGCCTGATATGATGGGAATGAGTTCTCAAAACATCATGATAGTACTTGATCAGTTTGATCAAGGTATGAATAACAAATTCAATCATGTGGAACACCATCATCCTCTAAGGAAAAAGAAATTTGTTTTTGAATATTTTGAAGAAAAATGGCCTCCCTTGTTTAGTGGATCTTCTAATCCCCACCTCACAGAACATAGTATGAACTCTATTGAAAATATATTTTTTATCCTACAGTTCTTAGAAGAAGAGAAACTTGTTATGGATGTCTATATTTTTTATGGGGAAGCTGGTCATTGGTATACACTGATCAAGAATATAATGGCCTAGGAGAAAATTGAATCCATGGATTGGGTGGAATTTAAGAGAATGTTTTTCAGTAATTCTTTTCCCTGAACCTTCTATATCAAGATTTAATATGAGTTCATTAGACTCAAGATGAAGGAAGATGTTTCAATAATGGAATATTAAGGATACTTTATAAGGATTTCATGGTACTCCCTTGGATTTTCCATTATCACCAAATGAAAGGTGGGTCACTTCTTTTGTAGTCAAATTTTGAGTCTATGAAAAGATATGGCAATTCGATATGTCAAAATCTGTGAACAGATTGGATGTTGTTCCCTCAAGGTTGAAATGGAGATCAAATACTCTTATTGGTATCATTGGACCAACAACATGAAGAAAAAATGGAATCTCATATGGGTGGTCCCACAAATAAAGTCTATGATGAGATGAAGCTCGATCATCCCATGTATAATATTTGTGGGAAGAAGAATCCTTGGAACTATCTAAAGGGAACTCAAAATTACATCAAATGTGGAAATTTTGGACATATGGGTAAAAAATACCAACAAGATTAGAAGAATCGCACTAATGTGGAAGATAATTTGATGTATTAGATCAACACTCAGCCTATAGTGCAGTGTTACAACTACAAGGAGGGTTGACATTATAAAAACAATTTCACTATGTCTAGGGTTGTAAGAGGCAATCAAAAACAACCTTTAAGGAAAAAATGATGAGATTATGATATCACTAATGCTATGGTGGATCTATAAAATGATGTCGTGATAGGTTCTACAAGTTAATAATTCATGAATAATGAGTATACTATTTGATTATATTCTACACATTCATTAATATATTGAAGGTTTAGTATAACTATTAAAACATTACATCAAAATATGAATGATATGTTATCTGTGAGAATATGGAATGGGGAAATTATTTCATTCAAGGTTTGTAATACCTCCATAGTAAATTATTGCGGACAAAACCTCCGAGAAAATCTTGTCATTCTTCATTTAGTGAACTTTGATTATATCTTAGTAATGGGTAGGCCATCTCTATAAAAAATCCAACATCAACTTTTATGAAAGGTAGATCACACTTCAAATACTGAAGCATCCTCTAATTCATATCACATTTATAGATGATGTTCAATATCCACTAGCATCATAATATCATGTGATTATATTGTTGCATTATGAGAATGCATATCTAGATCAAATTATTGAGGCAAATGAGAGAATCAAGCTTGATGAAAATCCCATAATGAGGGATTAAACTAATTTATTTCCCGAAGAGTTTCCTAGTGATCCTATTAATCGATAGGTGGAGTCTCAAATTAAAATTATTTCTAGATCTCTGCCTATATCAAATACACATTATAGAATAACCAACGTAGAGATGGGATATTTGATGAATTAGTAACATGAGATTTCTCATAAGGGTTTCATACACCTGAGTACTTCACCATGGGGCACACCAGTCCTCTTCGTCAAGAACATGAATTGATCAATGCGCCACTACATTGATTATAGAGAGATTAATAAAATTATGATAATGAAAGATTATCCCCTCCCAGATAAAGATGTCTTCATCGATATGCTTTATGGGGCCCATTTTTTTGTTGAACTTCGATTGGGATATCACCAATTAAAGGCATGGACTGAAGATATTACCATGAATGTCATTCGAATGAGGTATAGATACTATGAGTTAATATTGATTACCTTCGGACTCAATAATTCTCTATTAATTTTCTTGGAATTAATTAATTGATTATTTATTGATTACCTTGACAAATTTGTGGTAGTATTTATTGATGATATTCTGATATACTTCAAGGGAGAAGAGGAAAAAGAGGGGCATTCTAATACTCTGTTAATGACATTGTAAAGGGAGGATCTGTATGAAATGTATAGTAAATTATAATTATTTATAGAGGAATTATCATTCTTGGGGCATGTTATCACTAGAAAATGGATATCTCTGGGCTATTCCAAGACAAAGGCAATTGAAGAGTTCCCCATGCCAACATTTGGAAGGGATATCTATTGATTTCTAGGTTTAGACTCATATTATCAACAATTTTAAATGATCATATCCCGATTGTCATACCCAATGACCAAGATAACATATAAGGGGGAAATGTTTGACTAGACAGAAGAAAGTGAAGACTGTTTTAAGGAGATGAAAAAGTGGCTAGTCACTATGCCAGTACTCACACTACTGTCATGTGTAGAACTTGTTGTGGTGTAAAAATATGATTCCAAGAATGGCTTAGGTTGGGTATTGATCTAAAATGATAAATTCATAGCCTATTCCTATATCTTATTTAAAATAAATGAGAAAAAAACGAACGTACGCATGATCTATAGTTGGCGGTTGTGATCATTGTGTTAAAATACAAGAAAAATTATCTATATAGGGAGAAGTTTGAGATATATACTGATCATAAGAGTCTAAATATATATTCACAAAAAGGGACTAATATACGCCAACAAAGATTAATAGAGCTCTTCAAGGATTCTAACTTCTCAATCCACAACCATCCCAATAAGGAAAATGAGGTTGTATATTCTCTATATCGAATGGATGTTGTATCATTATTAATGTTTAGAATTGATAAGGATTCAATGTTCATAGATTTTCAAAGGATAGACATGAGAATAATTAAGGGAGTAAATTCATCAATCCTTTCTCAAATGATTTCTCATCCATCCCTCATGGAGAAAAGAAATAATACTCAATGAATAAATGTGGATGTTAGGAAAATGGTAGAATCCATTAGAAATGGGAAATCCTCTTAGTTCATGATTGATGAGGAAGGAGTTGTAAGATTTGGGTGATGATTATATATGCCATATAATATAGAGACAAAGAAGGATATTTTGACTGAAACACAAATATCAACATTCTATATTATCCAAGGAAAAGAAAAACATATCAAGATACATGAGATAACATTTGGTGGGGCAATATGAAGAAGGAGATTGATGAATATACATCAAAGTTCCTGGTATGTCAAAAACTAAAGGATGAAATAAAAAAAACTAAGGGGATGATGCAACCTCTACCCATACAAATATTGATGTGGGAGAAAATCATCAAGGACATTGTCACTGGTCTTCCAAGGACATTCAGTGGAAACAATTCTATGAGGGACATTGTGGATTGTCTTACTAAGATAGATAACGTTTTCGCAATATGTGAGGACTTCTCATTGGATAAATTTTCACACACAAGCACACACACACACAGATATATATATATATATCAATGTAGTGGTAAGGATTAATGGAGTAACACTATATATAGTATCTGATTGATATCGGGGATTCTCCTTAATGTTCTTGAAAACTCTCCAACATGCTCTGAGCAATGAACTGATCTTGAGTACGACCTATCCTCCTCAAACTGATGTCCAGTATGAGTAATATATTCATACACTTTAAGATATGTTGAGAGAATGTTTTATGGACTTCAAAGGGTGAAGGGACTATCATCTTCAACTGTATTAATTCTCTTACAACAATAGATTCAACATGACCATTAAAATGGCACTATATGAATCCCTATATAAGGAAAATGTGCATAACATTGGTATTCTAGGATGAAATTTGTGAACATAATATTATAAGACCTGAAATGGTCATAAGAATGGTGGAAAAGGTAGAAATCATTCAGCAACACATCAAGGCAGCTCAAATTCGACAAAAGAGTTATGTTGCCAATTGTCGAAATGACCATTAGTTCAACGTTGGAGAAAGTATTATCATGTATTTTTACATGGAAGAAGGTATTGAGGTTTGGGAATAAATAAAATATTATTCATAGTTTTATCAAACCCTTCGAGATTATTGATAGTGTCGGGGTTGTGGAATATCGATTGGAACTTCCACCTATCATACCCAAAGTACATGATGTCTTTCCTGTATCCCTCTTAATGAAATACATACCAGACCCTTCAAATTTACTCTCTTCATAGTTGGTATAGTTTGAGAATGATCTTTCTTATGAGGAGATGCTGGTGAATATCAAGGATCATGGAGAAAAAGTTCTATGTAACAAGGATACTCACCTGGTCAATGTACTATAGTGGAACCATAAGTTGGAAAAGGCAACACCAGAACTGTAAGAGGCATTGAAGGAAACGTACCTGCACCTATTTATGGCATAAAATGTAAAAAGAAATTTTGAGGGAATGATTTCATTAGGGGGAATAATGTACCAACCCAATGTTTTAACAATTGATATTCCCCTATTATAATTATTTCATATAATTATAGGAAATCACCACATATTGATCTACCATGTACT
The DNA here is from genome assembly GCA_963277665.1 of Viscum album. Lineage (NCBI taxonomy): Eukaryota > Viridiplantae > Streptophyta > Magnoliopsida > Santalales > Viscaceae > Viscum > Viscum album. The sequence goes on from OY728165.1 coordinate 1,554,261,238, forward strand.
ATGTGACATTTAAATATAATTTTGACACTTCTGTGATTTTAATTTCGAAAATCAGATATACATGGTTGTGATCAGAAAGATGTTTGGTGTCGGATAATACGAACATATTTTTTGATGAATAGTAACAAACCCTTATGAATAGTAATTTCACACATATGTATATTAGTATACCATTTACGAATGCTAAATTGAAAAATAGAATAATAACCTCACCCATGAGTGTATATTTAAAATTTAGACATCTTATAAGTGATAATATGAAAATAATAAATGTATTTATATTTTCTAAGTTTAAAATAATTAATATTAATAAATAAGTTAATTTAAATAAATATATTCTCTTAACAGGTGATCATAAATTTACAAGTTTATGTCTTCTGGTTTTAATAAAATTTTATAAGATCTTATATAATTTTTAAAGATATTATAAAATTAGTTATATTATTAAAATCACTATTTTTAAGTAAAAAACGATTTTAATTAAAAATTAATTTTTTATTTAGAAATTTATTCATTAAAAAAATTTCAATTTATTACTCTAAAAATAAATAATTTATTAGGTTTATATTTTGGGTAATTTTATAAAATCCATGAATATAATATGAATAGTAAAAATACAATAATTTCCAAATTAATCTATATACATGATTTATAGATTCATGGATGATGTTCTAGAAATGTAAGACCAATTGGTTTGAACTCATATTCACTTATTACTATTCATGGTCTTAGAATCATCAATATTTATTGTATATTGGAAAAATAATAATATGATGATTAAAATGTTTATAAAACCCCCTTCCCCTCCACTATAAAAACCACGCACTCCCCCCTCTACTACTCACATCCCTCAAGTTTTTTTACTTACCTTTATTGAACCAAATATATCCCCAAGATCCTCCCCCATGTCCAAGATCCCTTAGCCTCTTCAATACTCCAAATCCACACCCCTTAAAGTGCTCTAAATAAGTTTGATTCAACAGGAAAATTCCCCTGTTAAATTCTTTTAATTTCTTTTCATGTTTATTTTTTTACTTTTATATCCTTACATATCCACATCCAAATTTGATGAACTAATGTACCACACATTTAAATAAATAATTTTTGTATAATTGAATAATTTTTTATCATATCTCTTTTTACCGTTCATTAAATTTATAAATAAAAACACCATTCAAGATGTGTTAATTTACGACAATCAAGGAAGACATGTTTGAAATTTCAATTACTGTATTAAATTGAAGACGTGAAACCAAATTCATGGATGAAACAGACCATAAAATATATGTTCATTCTAATATCTAGTTATGTAATCCTTCTTTACACATTGTTTTTATTTATAAATCAAAACAAGTTCATTTTGGCAAAACAAACCCCCCAATTAACTCAAACGATTATCAATAATGTTTTAAATAATTATTAATCATCACTATAAGTAACCAAATTAATTAATCAACCATGTTACCTTATTAATATCAAATAATTGAATATAAATCCTATTCTAAATGATCATCCCCATTTTATAAGATTCTATGAACATGAATATATGGGAACCAGTCATTAAAACTAATGAATCAAACAGACCCAAACAACAAAATTGAACCTCATAACCAATAAAAGAAGTTATTAATAAACTTAAAAAGGTTTTAATAAATAATTGAAATAAATAATAGGTTATATAATTATTTATTAATGAATTTAATTTCATTATTTAGGTCATTAATATCATTTGAAAAAACCCCCAAACATATGGTAAGTGATCCTCTCTATTCCGCTTTTATTCAAGAATTTTCTTCAATGATATACCCATCAATGTATAATTCATAATGACTGGGTATGATTTTTCACTACCCCATACTGTCCTCATGAGGTATAAAAAATGATAATCCCATTTATCCCACATTAATCACTCTTATGTACACCAGATACCTTGCTGGTATTCTGTAAGGTATTTTAACCGAACCACCTTTATTCCTTCGGGTTTCTCTATCTTTATTTTTACCCATATAAATTTTTATTTTATTTTTATGTAAAATTTCTACATACACTATATATTATCAGAAACACATGTTTTAATATCCACCCCCAATTATATTTTAGGGATATACATGGTTTAATGTTATTCTGTAAAAAATTTCTAATAAGCAAACCCGTTTTGAGGGAACATCCCACATTTATACAAAATTTCATGTGAAGTCTGTCTTTTTTTCTAAGACAAATTTTTCAAAATAAAATTAATCATCTTAATTATAAAAATATTATCAGTTCACTACATGTTTTATATAAATTATTGATCCCCTTTCTATTTTAAATGGTCTATTGTATTTTCCATAAAAGCACACATAATGTGTTAATGATAAAAATTCATAAATACTCATTTCACATGTTATCACCCATATTTAACATAACATACCACGATACATTCATATATTTCATAATATATTTCCATTTATTTTTTAATTCTTTTATTTCATTGACACTCTTATAATAGACCCATTTGTTCTGTTTTATGACATGATTGTGCAACCTAATTAAATCTATGGGTAACCATTATTATATTGTAATATTGATAATGTGTGATTATATATATGGAAAACATATTGATGAAATGTAAACATGGTTGTGACCATATAGGCTTCAATGCATTGGGTAATATTTAGTCTCCTGAGATGTTATGTGAAATTGTCTCGATGGTTAGCATAGGCTTGTGATGCCATGTGTGATGGTTTTGGCGGTTAGCCTTGTCTTGTGTTCCCATGTGCAATGGTATTGGCAGTTTTCCTTGACTTGGGATAAAGACATGTTTTATGTTTATTTATGATTTTCATGAATCCATGGTTACATGAATTCATGTTTATATGTTATGATTTCATATGTTGAAATCCTTTTTATATAATCGTGTCAAGCCTTTTATCCCATGTGAGTATGATTCGTTCTTATAGTTATTCTGTTACATGTATTTTTAGTTTGTCCCATTGTTCACGTGTTACCCTGGTTACCCTACTCATTTTTTTAGAACAATGAATGTTAGGATATTAAAGAGGATACTAAATAAAGAAATTTTTTATTAAGGTCCATGTTTCAGTTTTATGAACCCAGTCTTCTTAGACACTAGACATTACGATCCATAACTTTTACTCTAATGTATTCATATGCACAAAATAATGAAATTTTATGATTAGAAGTCTATCTTCACCATAGTTGTTGGGTTTCTATTTGTTCTATGTATTATGTTTTCTAAAAAAGTAATCTAAAGACCATGTACATAAAGGTTGGTCCTTTACAATTGTTATCGAACAAAAGGTTTAGTCATCCATTGGAAACTAGGATGTGAAAACATTAGGGAGACCAATAAATATATTTCTAAGGATTTTTCTTGGAATTACCTAGGAATATGTCAAGTATAGGTACAATCCTAGAGTTTTGTGGTTATCATGAATAACATAGGATTAAACCTAAGATATCATAGACTGAAATATTATATGTAATTTACCTTACTTATGTGCTTTTAATCTATGATGTGTGTTTCTCAAACTTTTATTTATGGTCTTAGTCAATAGCCAAAACAAAATACTAGAGGGTTTACAATTGAATGTTTTAGATGATGAAATTATAAGAATAATTATGATCTTTTTTCAAAGTGTAAATATCAAAAAGAGAATCATAACAATGGTATAACTATTGGACATACTACTATAGATAAAGAGATTGTAAATGACAAGTGAATGGTATGTTATGTTCTTAAAATATTCTTTACATTAATCATAAGAGTCTTTTGGTTCAAAACAATATTACATGATTTATATATTCGTAATGACAAAGATGATTGATCAAGAGTAATGGTTACAAAATAATATTGAATTATTGATGTGTATATGTTTTGGAATTAAAATGTTATTGTATATGAATCTTAAAAAATATAAGTGTTTTATGTATATGTTTTTCATTATGGATTTGAAAGGATCTTTTGATTATTACTAAGGTGCTATAAAGTGATTTAAGGGTAAGCTTATATATTTGGACAACTAATGATTAAGGAATATATAACACTTAATATGTTATTTATGTCTAAAAAATGATGTTTGGATAAAGATATGATGGATTGGAATAATTAAATTGGATGATTCCAGTTTCTTTAGAACTAATTATGGATTTTTAGACAAGAGGGTTATGCTGTCATGGATGAAGTATACACCATTTTTGGGACTTATGAAATAATGCACTATGTTTTGGAACAAGAAAATTTTCATGTTTTAAATGAGGGTATCTGATATTTAATGTAGTTATAATGACTCAAGAGAATAAATGATTAAGTTGTTCACACTTTTGTAATGTGACCAACCAGATATACCTTATTTTATATAGTGGATAAGTGTCATGATGATTTTGTTAACCATTTTATATAGTTTTGGATATTCATATTTTATAAGGAATGTATGTTTATAAATGTATGGAAATATTATGTTAAACATCAGAAGAAATTTTCTAGAATATGGTCTTATCTAACCATATATAGATTCATGTATATTTTATTACAAGTGCTAACCTTTTTGTTGAGATAGATGGAACGAACTACCATTCTATCACATAATCTGATAACAGTTCAAGAATGTTAAATTGAACATCACTTGTTTAAATAATATATTAAATGGATATTGTTTGAGGTATAAAAATTGGTGGTATTATATAAAAAAAATTAATATTTTTTTCTCATTAGAAACTCATTAACATTATTAAAAAGATATCAAAAACCAAAACATTTATCTTAGTACCTTCTTATCCGATGATTCATATATCCCTTAAATCATCACAAATTTATGTCTTTTTGGTTGTCAACTTTATCCAATACTTTTTCTCTATTACTAACCATCAGAACATGGTTGTTATATTCTATCATCCATATACATGTTTAAACTTCCCACATATGTTCTATGATGTGTAATTCTATTGATGAGTAATGTTTTGTATCAATTATGTTTCAAACATTCCTTTTTAAAATGATTATTTAGTAGTCGTTTACATGATGTGGCTTTCAATAAATGAAAAAATTGAGTAGTAAATAATTTATAACCCTGAATAATTTAGAGGGTGAAACTATTTTTAAGGGGGATATAATGTAACTCTTATTGATTTTATGAGATATATTCTTTTCAATTTCATTGATGTATTGTGTTGTACTCTACACTAAGGTTAGATTGTGCTATACAAAACACTATATTAGAATGAAATATATGAGATAGTATTCATAACTTATCTTACACAAAATTTCATCTCCGGTTTATTTATTTAATTTCCCACAATACTGAGTATTATTTTTACTAAATATTATAACATAGTCAATACAATTGTGGATATGAATAATATTTACTTCCATTTAAAAAATTATTTAAATGAAAATATATTTATATATAAAATAATAAAATTACTATTTATGGATTTTATTTGTGATATATATATTAAATGTAATCAATTTAATGTTTTAAATTCATCTTATATGTTTTCTAGATATGATACAATAAAAAATTCAATTTCTCTGATAAAAAATTATATTTCAAAAAAAGTCAGCATTACATCCTTTTGATGGAGAACACTTTTTACGTCTAGTTTTTGAAAATATTATAAGTTTTATTTTACATAATATAAATTTTTTGGGATGTGAGACATAAAAAGATATATTGGATTAATTTTTTATATTTTTCTGATAAAATTCATATTTTAATGAATAGTTAATAAATACTACATTTTAATTCAATGATTCCATTTCATCTAATTTTTTTATATAGTAAGATTAATTTTTTAGTTGGTTTTAATATGTAGTTGGTTTATTGTTTTATCCTTTAATACATATTCAGAAAAGTTGTGTAATTTCACATTTAAATTGGAAATAAACAGATGACAATATTTTGATAGTTTTTACTTTTGTTTAAAACACATTTGGTTTTGACAAAGGGAATTTATTTTAAATTAATTATTGCATCTTTTGTGTTTTGATTTTTGAAAAATGGATTCCATATTGGGAATTAGTGGTTTCAAATTATGTTACTAGTTTACTTTTATTTTTGGATATTATAAATAGTAACTATGGAATGATTTATTTACCACAGTTAATGTTAGATTAGATAAATTAGGGTAACAAACTATATAATAAAGATAATGAAATTACCAAAACACCGGAAAAAAATCCTATTGGATGAATTTAAATCTTCCAATATCACCTAAGGGTTATAAATGATTCATTTGATTTACTTTTTTCTTTTAATGTAATGTAATTATAATTAAAACAAAAGACAGCGACAACATGCCACACTCATTTATCTTATAAGTATAATAATTTTAATGTTGTGATAATCTTGATAAAGATTCATACAGAAATTGACTACATAAATATATTGAAATTATCTAAATCATGTGAATCTATTTGTAATTTATATGGGATTAAATAATTACCATTAATGATGACACAATAACGGGGTAGAAATTATTTTATTAATAGAATCATGAAGTATATTGTTTCAAAAATAATAAAATAAATATAATATTACTAATTAACATCTTCCATGATTTTTATATGTGACTATGACATGTTATGAGTGTATTAAATATTTTGGTTCTAATTTATCATCAGTTTATTTTTCTTAAAAGTAATATTAATTAATAGATTCAAAATTGACACAATCATTATTTTATAAAAATAACATATTATTATATTATTAAAAATTCAAAAAAAATATCAAAACATTAAAAAGTGAAAATTATAAGGTAAAAATTGTCATAATGTTTCCAATTATGTACATTTTACAAAAAATAAATAAATATTTCTAACCATTTAATATATAGAATATAATTACCACAATTAAAAATAAATATATTAAATAAGGATAAATCAATATGATAAGGTTTAAAATAAAGTCATAACATGTTTAATTTAATTTTTTGAGAGTATTTAAACGAACAATTATCATATATTTCAAGTAAATTAATTTGGGACTATTATAAATAGGTAATAAATATATAATAAATTAATACTTAAAGAATTTAGTACAATTACCCTCATACCTCTTATAAAAGGCCATCACATATAATCACTTACTCACAGATTTAAAGCCACATATCTCAACCAAGCACTACTAAAATAATCTCCCTTTTTCACTCAAATATTATTATATGACAAACTTTTGGTAGAAATCCATCATAGGGAGGCCTTTTTGTTCATATAAAAATGTGATACCCGATAAAGAGGTAATTGTTTTATCACATCATTCAAATTCTTCTCTTCTTCTACATTCCCATATTATGTCGTTTCTATACAAAGGTAATAAATCTAGTTTCATATAAATGATGAGATGATACAATAGTAATGGTGATACCTTATACTTCTTTTATCTATCATATGAATAACAATATCACAAGTCGTTCCTACGTAAAACATACCGTCTCCACATGGTGGGGTGATATATTATTCAATAATACTTAAATTGGATGGGTATAATGATGGGTATAATGTATTTAAATAATTAATATAACAAGATTATTGTTTTTTAAAATTAATATAAAATTCAATTCTATACCATTTAACAATTAAGTGAATGTTATCTTCACTCGTGTGTACGTACGACCTACAGTCTCCATTACATGATTAGATTCTTTCTCCACATAAACTATTCAAGAATGATTATAAAGTATATACAATTAATAACAATGAAATATATGAAATTATAATTGATATATATTTATGTATATGCATATATATCATTTAATTTCATTCATTCAATTCAATAAGGAAACCGAAACATTGTTCATGTATACGTAGGGCATGCCGTCACCATGAACATTACATTCCATTTCATTTATCTATCAGTTATATATTTTTTTACATATTATTTATGATAAATAAATAATATTTTACAATATATGTGTAATTACATCATGATATATGTAATAAGATGATGAATAAAAAGTAAAAAATTTTACGATAAATAAAACAATTATAAACCAAAACATTTCTTTAACATGTAATCGATAAATAAACAGGTAATATAGATTCATAAGTCAATTATATATGATATAATAAAAATTATTATGGTTTATTTATAATTTTATAATATATTGAAACCCATAATATTGGAGTTTTGGTCACATACTATGGAAATCAGACCTAACACAAGGGATACCATTGCATATCATATTATTATCTGAGATTGATTATTTATACGTATTTACTGGGAAATATTTATCATACATGTCAATTTTTTTAACTTATATAATATTATTTCTATTATAATAAAATTTGTTAAAGTCAATTTTTCCCATTGGTGAATTTTATTAAATGGTATGTATGGAATCTTTCTTTTGTTTTCCATACATGGTACTTATTGACTTTTCTGACATGGGTATGAGAAGAATGTTTTTTAACATATACGACATGAATGGATTATTATGTCTTTATAATTAATTATTTAAATAAAAATTTCTATAAAGAATTCCATATTTATTTTCAACTAAATTACTTTCATTTAATATTTCATGACATTTTGAGAATATAAAATGTTATTGAAGAAAATATGATATTTTCCTCAAGATATAAGTTCAACTGTTTTATCTAAATTATTTTGCATCAAATGTGACACCCATAAGTATGGTTATGTTTATATCCCTATGATTAATATTATTTTGTTTTATTGATGATTCAATGATCTTTTATATGGATTTTGTTATGATAGAATGATGTTTATGAAACCCATTTTATTTTATGGGTTATGATATGGTGATTGATTTATGTTTTGGTGTAAAATATAAGAATGATTTCATTATGATATGGGTAATCCTTTATATTCCAAAAATTATTTGGTTAATGATTTATATCTCAAGGGATAGAGATGAAAAGAATGAAAAACTAAATATGGTTAACTAATATAGTTCCGGAATGACAAGTGAATATTGTTCAGTAATATATTAATCGAATGGAAAGTCAACCTAGATTAGTAATGGGATTTTACCACTATGATGGTATTTATAGCAATGACATGGCTACTATAGAAATCATACTATGTACTTATTTGTTTTACAAAATTCCATGTTTTATGCCAATTCTATTTTTTATGGGTCTTGATTCCATTAAGAATTATTCCTTATGAGCTACCAATATTTATTTCATGTCTAATGATTTTGGTATATGTTAAATATTTTCTATTTTTTTAAGTTATGTTCATATACATACATTCATATGTTTAGGTTTTGTATGATATTTTCCATGGTTAAACTACTGAGCATTTGAGATCACCCCATTTATGGTTTCTTTTCCCCTAGGATTTTAAGAATGGTATTTTGTAAGATGTCTTAAAAAGGGGTTTTAGTTTTGAATGATAAATTAAGAGATGAAATACATGTTTTATGATAAAGTTATTTATGTTTTCTAGTTTATAATTCAACTAAACTAATACGGTCTTTGGGCATCTATTTTTGTAAAGTATTAAGTATTTTACAAAAGTAATTAAATTTCCATGTACATCATGTTTGGGTCACTACACGTAAGCTGGATATCATTAGGCTAAGTCGAAATATACTATTATTGATAGACAAGATACACTCCTAGTTCGAAGTGTGAATCTTGAAATGTACATGATTAACAAATGAGAAAATGACTGATGTGACATTCAAGATTAGGCTGGAAGTCTTGGGAGACTAATTGGGAATGGTTTTTAGAAAAGGTTCATTAAATTCTTATTCATAGAGATGTCTAAGGTGGTCAGAACATGAAAATTCATGAATCTCTGTAGAGAGACACTTTTATCCGAGATTTTGTGGAGAATTTCATAGAACAAACCCATTTGGCATGTACAATGGTGGGAAATTTCATCACTCGGGTGAATATATTTGATGATTCATTGAGTAATTCAATCCAGGTAAAGTTGAATACCTTCAGAAATACACCCCTATTGAGGCAGTCAAAAAATAAGTATTAGAAAAGGAAATCATGATGACCATGTGTTATTTTTTTCAAGTGATGGTGTTTGGATATTTTAGTGAGGATGCTTCTGGTAAATGGATGTGGGGCTATGTGGAAAATTAGTATGATATACAAGAAAGAGATTTAGCCATACCACTATGGAGTTGGAGATCAGTAGTGTTCTTTATAGTGTGGATAACTATAATAATTTCAAACCCAATGTGATTTTTATAATGTAATTTCAGTAATGTGGTCTGATTGTCCATTGGGGGAGGTTCTATAAGAATCCTTCCCCAACATCTAGGATACTTGGACTAGAACAAGCTATATAATTTTTTTTAGGACCATGAGAGATACTTTGATCTACAATATAGGAATCAACAACATGTCGAGGTCGTGGTAAAGTTAGTGGGATGCAGATATGGGGTCAGGATCTAGTTGATAGTGCATATCAACCGGGACGGTAAGACTCAGGTAGTCATGATTTGGGCTAGTTTTATGTATTTGATATTCTAGGTGTAGAATATTTCAATGATTCGATGATATTTAGAGGTATTTCATGGGAGTGATTGGGTTTCAAATAAATTTGGTTTTGGAAAATATTATGTTTAAGAGGTGCACCTATGATTTTTTGAACTAACCAAGTGTTGTTAAGTAATTTTTAAATATTTATGATTCATGATAGATATATATGATGTGTGTTGGGACTATGAAGGGGTGTGGGAATCATTCTGAAGATATATTAGTATGAGGTTCATAGTCATTATAATTTTTTTTCAATTATTATGTATATATGATACAAAATTGTCTTGGTCATCATGTAAATTTTTGGTTACAAGGAGTTTCGTGTATTGAATGTGTATGTATGGGAATCTGATGAGGTGAAAGACGTGATTGGTGAAAATATTGACATTAACATCATTTGAGAACCAGATGTGGTACAAGAATTATTTTTCAACATGGGGGAATATTTGATTATAGGGATGGTTGGTGGATCATCGGGTAATGATGGTTTTGCTTTAGAAGCCACCAGGTAGATAACTTATATGGTAGGTAGCACCTTGAGGGGAGTTGAATTGTGACCTAAAACCCAATATAGAATAAGAAGATATAAAATATATGTTTATATTTGGTAACAAATTTTTATAATTACAGATATCAAGGGGTAATAATACATTGTTGTGGTTATATTGTAATGGTCCAGGTTTCTGAGCGGGTCCAAAATCTACTACCTGTTTGAAATTTTTAGTTTGGTGGTTGGAAAAACAATTATTATTGAACTATAAAACCTAATTATGATACATTTATTCATCCAATTTTTTGTTTCATTATCAATACAAATCTACGAACGTGAATGATGGTTTCATGTGATTATCATGTCATGTGGGGCCCACAAACTATGCATTAGAAAAGTGATGATACAGGTACATGGTTATATTTATCTGTGAGGCCTCCCAAGATTAACTTTGTTTCCCATTAGTTTCACTACAAGGTATTTAAATGGATTGAAAAGCGGTAAACCTATCTCATGAGAGTTTGATCCATTGAAATTAATTGCAATATTATTCCCTAATGGTTAGGAAATACTTATTGAAAATCAATGGGGATCATTAAAATGTTGTAAATTAATTTTATATCACTCTTTCCTTTATCATTTATATCATCCATTCTCCCTTATTTTAACCCACACACAGGTGGTTGTCCTTTATTAATCTCCCACATATTTAATGATCCTACTCCCCAATTTAAAATCTGATTTGAATACTATTTGTATCATTGGATGTGCATTGGTATGACCATCCATCAACTAGATTGTTTTCCTTATATATCATGCAATTTATAATGCAATATCAATTTAATATTTTCCCTCTATTATTGGGTGTTGTTATAAATCACTACATTATTATGATTTTACTTGAGTTATGGGATGATTTTAACTGAGTAATCACTTATGTGAATATCATAGGTGGTTACAATATTTCTCTATGATTTATTGGATGTCATTATTGAGTTCTTAATTATGTGTAGGGAGTGTGACTACGTGATGCCCCTAATAATTTAAGTGATGATTTTAAATTCATAATGTTATGCGATGGAATGTTGATGGGCATGGACTCAAAAATTTATCCATGATGAGCAAGGTAATGGGATTAGAACACCATTGGAATATTATTCCTTGTGATTGAATTGAATTAATTGAAATTTGTATATGAATTTTTTGAATTAATGGGAATTTGATGAATTAAGATCAATGACTGAGGAATATTGACGACCAGGATCTAGTATATGAGTCCATCATGATCATTTTATATCCATTGTTACATGATATGTTGTTTACAACAACTAAATACTGATATGGATGAATTTTAATGAGTCAGATGGTGTGGAATAATTTTTTTATGATTGCCCATGATTTTTTTGGATGATGGGTTGTTGAAGTCATGTACATAATTATAGAACATATTTGAGGAGGTCTTGACCACTAATTGTGGGTGGAGGACTCAGTAGTTGAATTTTCTTAGGGGATGGTGTTTTCTATTTGATATTTGGTGATAAATAAAAATAAAATCCAAGTGGATATTGATGGACCATTAGTTGATAAAGATTATATCATCAGTCGAGGGTTAGGGCTCATAGTTACCGAATAAGATGAAGTGTCGTTATTAATGGAGGATGAATAACATTTTTCTTATGGATATTGGGCCTCAAGCCATTAATGATTATTTATAAGAGGTTCTATATCATCATTCCATATTATTTCCATCACTAAGTCAACATTGATGTTTTTATCCATGGTTTGCAACACTAGGGAATTGATTGGGCATGCCATTACGACACCTATTATATGTTGATGGAATTGGGTGAAAGGTGTTATGATATAGATGGAATGTGATAGTTCAACAGATTTTATCATTCATCAAGGTATGCCTTGAGAACTAATCTATGAATCATATCTAAAAGAATAATATATATGAAGACATGTTCTATATTCAATATATATAATTTTGGGAATGTTTTCATACATTCATCGGGGATCTCTGAAGAAATTTTAATGAAAACTTATGTTTATTGAGCACATATGGAGTGAGTGTTTTATTAGATACATGTGTTGTGGATTTTATTTATATTTTTTGAAAACCCTATATAATTATATATGTATGTCATGATCATGTTGTAGGTGGCCTACTGAGTTAATCCTCATAACCTATAGGGAACCCTTAGGAAACACATTGTTTTTATGTCGATGAGATCTAGTAATGGATTAAACTCATAGCCAAGACCATAGTGATTCAATTGGACCTTTTGCAACGGATGATTGTTATTGGACCATGGTGGTTTTCCAACATCATTTATAGATTATTTTTTTCCCATATTTTAGTTCGGGTATGCTTTATATGAATGTGTTGATTTGGCTATCTATGTTGACTTTTCATGTCTATGAACTTGTAATATATGATTGGAATTACATATCATCAAATAGTATTTTTAGCATGCTAATATTTCATTATGTTTCAACAGAGATTATTTTTTTCATCCACTGATATTGTGGTATATTTTCAACTGTATTAAATATATTTATGTACTAAAATATCCGTTATCACCTAAGGGTTTAGTCTCCACACTATAAACTTATCCAACCCTCACAGCTTGTTGGTAGGCATTAGTGTATGTGGAATAAATCCTTTGGACCAATGAACAATTTAATATATATTTTGTGTCAGGAATCCACATAATTTAATTATGATTATATTACTAATTGGTGGAGGCTTAATCAAGTAAATGACAATTCCCATTGACTGGAGTTATAAATATCAATAATGGTGGGATTTCATGATTATATCATCTCTAATAGATCAACATGAGAATAAATTATTCTTGATTTTTTTTAATGTCTTGTTTAGGGATCATTATTTATTTCTGGACCAAAATATATCTTCTATAACCAATGATGAATTATTAGTTTGTTCTTTAATTGAGAATGAATATGAATAATTAAAAAATCACTTAATTAGACACAGATTTGAATATTATATGTTTATTGAATCCCTTTGGAATCTAATTATAGAATAAACGTCATGGAATGGAATCATCTCCTATCTCTATTATAATTCTATATCATAAATATTAATAAAATTATTAGGAATCCTTTATGATTGAGTACATTCTCAATTGGTATGTCACATGATTTGTTCATTAATCCTTGGAAAAAATTGACATCATAATCAACAAAATTATTGTAGGATGTTCCTAAAACATTTGAGGCTATAGTATTCTCATGCTTCCATGATTTCATATTTTCAAGTTATTTCTTCACTGTTATACTATATGATGCCAGCAGGTTGGTTCATATGTATCATGTGTTACACATATATGATAATTTTTCCATTATTATTTATATACTGGTGTGTAAAAATTATTGATGATGACCACATGTGAATATAATTAGATACAATATATTCATGATTATATGGAATAGTGTTCGTAGTATTCTTCACATTGATATGTGTGATATCATTCATTTAAAGTATTTTACATTTTAATAATGATAGTTAGACCATCATATTTTGGTTACCCTCAATAGGGGGAGTTCACCGAGTATTTGAGATTTATGAATATAGACCCACAGGTAGGGTAGAATCAAGTAATCTATTTAGCTAAATAAAGAAAAATACTACAAGATGATACAATGTAAAAGGATGAAACTTGATGACTTATACATTCTATGTAATGTGTTTACTTGATGCCATGTGCATTATGGATAATTTTTTCACATGTATTTTTTATATCATTAGTCACATTATATGTCCTAATGATTAATATTCTAGAGTGGATATAAATCATATATTGTTAGATTTATTTGTTGCTATGTTAACACACATTTTCTCATTATATGAAATATTATTTTTATTTTATTATTTATTGTTCTCATGGAACACGGAAATTGTGAATTTGAAAATTTTTTAAGGATTAATTTGAGGTTTCTAATTGGCATTTATTACCATTACCCCACTTGAGAATCTCTATTCTCATAATGAACTGAAGTATAGGAATATTTGTAAGATAAATGGGTCAATGAAGGAAAACTCAGTGGTGAATAATGGAGGAGGAATCAGAACTACATGAATACCTAAAGACTCAATAATTTATTCTTTAGTGATTTTCTAAATTCTATACTCTGAATGGATTTATACATAGATAGACTCAAAAATTTATTATTATCCCTTATATTTTATTTATTTAGTCATCCATATTGTTACCTTGATTTTTATAATATCCATTTTCTTATGATTAATTGTATGTCAATATAACATGATAGCTATGTTATATTATCCCCAGACATTGTGTTTAAAACTTATCTTTTAATTAGTAGCCTCTATTAGTTTGTTTGAATTCATGGGGAATTGTGCATCTCCAGTAATAACATAGTGGAATGAATTTGAATGTTACCTAATGTTTTCAATGAATTGATTCCATTATTCCCATTCAACTATCCCAGTGAATGGAAGAAAGGAGAGAGCTTTTGTGAGAATTGGGTAGGGGATATCCCATGATCCTTACCCAATCATTTGTAAAAGACATTTGACTTAGCAGGAATGGGAATTTATTAATAGTAAAATGTTTTTTGTGTGGTAATTAATACGTAATGAGTATTTATGATGGATAAAAATCAATATATAAAATATATGTATAAAAATATATGTGTTTCTCGGTTTGGAATGAATGTTAGTTTGTTAATTTAATTCCTTGATTTTTGATATCTATTTAGGATTGACTTGTATAATCTACTATGTACTATATTATTTTATCGATTTGTATTGATATATTTATAATGCAATTAATTATTTAAACATGATAATGTTGTGGTTTTTTTGTATATATATGGGATTTTTAATAAAGATAAATGATAGAATAATTTTTTGGTCATAGGATTGATATACCATTGGTTATGGGTATCCTAGTAAGAAATAATTTACGTGATCCTGTAAATATCTTATGATCTATCATAAATTTTCTAAATTATTCGTATATGCTATATCATATGCCACCTTAAAGAAGAGTTTTGGTAGGATTATTTTACATGGGATGGGGTGATTCTGCTAGGGAGGATTCCCATATTCCACAACATTCTATACAAGATGGTAAAACATTGTATGCTCATTTAATATTTTTTGTAGCACATGTAGGAGTCTTAAATCATTCATGACTCCCAACAACTAATTCAATCCCACAGATGCGGGGTACCAAGAAACATGGTCATACATGATAGATACAATCAACTATATTACCATAAATACTTTTAGGGTATTAAAAGTTCATTAGATAAAATGAATGGTGGTATATACTTGAATATTTCATTGTCCATTTTGATAGAAATGAATATAAGAAGTTGATTATTACAGTGTTCTTTCTATAGGTACCCTTCAGAAGTTTGTTTTTAAAAGGTTATCCTAGGTAAATTATTCCATACAACATAGAAGTCATTCCCATGGTGAGGTGAAACTATTAAAATGTTACAATCCGTGAATATAATGAAAAAATACATACAACTAAGGTAATATATAGAAAAAAATTATACATCCAGGTTAATGAAATCCATGATAAATTTGAAAAACAAGAATTCATGAATAGTGGAATGTCAACAAGTATCCATCTGAAAAATTGTAACCTCCCTTTACCTGGATCTTAAAATAAAACATATATAATCACCCCATTGAAAAACAATAGTGTGATCAAACTAAATATTTGTAATGTACAATAGAATCTATAAATAGTCTAATACTAATAGTGAAATATAACTAGAATTAAAAAACCCCTTTTACAAATCATTTTCATAAACCCAAACAAGTGTGTAAATAATTTTACATTGTATTTTCATAAAATCCATTCATATTATCAAATTCATAAATACGACATGTAGAATTTTTAAAAGAAGAAATAAAATAATTTTATAAAGATTAATTAATGTAAACATGTATCAATAAAATATCATATCAGGAAAATACATGTGATAAATTGTCATAGAAATCCTATGACAAACAATAAATGGTAAAACCAATAATGGGATAAATATCATTAAAGGGAAAAGAAAACTATCACATGGGCTCTAGTGATGGAAAGAAATGTAATAGACAAAAAATAGACCAACTAAATGTTAAATGACAGATAAAAAATATTTAATCTTTCTATAGTCTGTTGATAACAACAAAAAAACCACTAGTGTTGACATAGACAGCAATGTGGCATATGTCTATATCTAGATGCACCAAATATATACAAAGTAAAAATGTTATGAATATAAATTTCAAAACCATGATAACCTTCTTAAAAAAAATTATATTCCAGGACAGACTGCATCAGTGTCTGAATAACCCATTTTAGAATAAAAAAAATCTATTTTTAATTAAAGGATCATTGACAACATTTATCTTTTTATCATATTACATGAAACCATAAATGCCATATTTTTAAATAAAACCCAAAATTAATATATCAATCATGATAATAAATTAATCAAAATTAACCAATTGTATAGAAATAAAAACTTGAAATGATACAAATTGATCAGATTTAAACAATAGAGATTATAAACCAAAAGAAAATCCTTGAAAGATAAAGGGAACTATAAAATTGAAATGTATAAATAGAAAACTCTATCTGATAACCAATTTGAAACATAAACACATCCATTTTCAATGTGACAACTGATGAAAATGTCGTCAATAATTAATTTTTACATTGAGAGGAACACTATAGTAACCCAAATAGTGTACCGCTGGATGATTCGTCTAGAAGAATCATAGATCTTTAAAATCGCATGGGGTGGGATGTGGTCAAGTCATTGAGTAATCACGATCAAATGAAATTTAATTAACTTTTACAATTCCCACAAATCAACATATGAAAATATTTATACAATGAGTAATCCAATTACACTACATGAATTCAATGAAATGTGAAACACTATGTAACATGGTACATTTTCATATTAACCCTATTTTACCATCAAATGGTTACAAACAGAAAATAATATGTTTAGAAATTTCATTCCCCAACAAAGATTCATAAAATATTCATGAAAAAATCTCATGATATATAATCCTTTTACACATCATGTAATCATATAGAAGTCATCAAACAATAAAATTGTTCAAAACATATGAATACAACCTTATACAATCTATTTAATTTAGAATAACCCTTTGATGAATTTGAAAAAAATTGTTCCAAATCTACATTAACTAAAATAAATATGCATCCCCAATTTTATGTCATCATGTATAAGAAAGCGTCTCTATTTCCAAGATTCCCAGTATGCGCCCAAAAAAAGGGAATCTTAAAACAGAAGACAAGGATTAACTGAAAAATGATAACATAATGATATAATCTCCCCACAATAAATACATTTTGTTACTAGACCATTATTATACTATTTGTATCATATGAATAGAAGGCCACTAATACCTCATAAATGATCCATTTTCCTACATCTCATGGATATTTCATAAGAACTTCCATATTTACAAGACCAACGAAATAGTTTTAATTTTTAGTACATTATTTTGGAGATCCGAAATTTGAATTGGCTTCTAATCTATAGTGGTTTCAGGTGTAAGATCAATATACTTCAATCCAATCACATAGTTAGGATATATTATATACCTTCTCATATGGAAAACCTGAAATACATCATCAATATATGTTAATCTATTTAGAAATTCCAACAGATAGGCCACCATTCCCAGTCTTCCATTAATCTCAATGGGGATCACAATCCTCAAATACATATATGCTAATAACCAAAACAATAAAAATGGAACAAATAAAATTTCTAAAAACCATATACAATAGACAATATCATATTCATCAAATTACCCCTCCTATTTATTTTCTAGACAATGCTTGTCCCATCCTAGAACTATTCTCCCTATTCTTCCAACACAAGGGTGATCAACATGGCTATCTATACAATTACTCAATGTGAACCATATTAATCAAGATATTATTAATTTTTTATAAAAAAAATAAAACACCATATATATATTTTATCAATATGCACCAAAATAATGTGAAAAGTATTTCTGAATACCATCAAAAACATATATATTCCTCTTGATTAAAAAAAAATATTTCCCAATGATATTCAAATCACAATTTCATATAGGAACACATGACCTACTAAATATTCTTTAGATCACAGTTTTAAGCCGTATATTCCATCCAGATACGACCATATGGTAGACCTCACGATATATCAAGTTCTCTTGGACATACAAAGCCCTATTATATACCACTTTTTTCATCTCATTGATTTTTATTAAATTCACCAGTTTCATGCAGGGATAAGTTATAAACCAAATCACATTATTCCTATTATGAGTATATGAGAACCCAATAAAGAAATTAAATAATATATAGTAAATTTTTTACACATTAATATGTAAGGGTTGATACAAAATGACATGTCTCTGGTGTTCTACCATGATTCTCAATCAAATAAGAAACTATAATAAAAAATCTACAGTCAACTGCCACATCCACCGTAAAAAATACTAATGTCACATGTTGTGTTACATAATTCATGTCCAGAGTCACATGGACTATTAATATTATTATATAATATCCTTGAATTAATACATACTAAAAATATAAAAACCACCCAACTATTGATGAAAAAATATATTTGGGATGGATAATCCCACTCACTCGGGTCTCCCGACCATAAATATTACACAAGAATTTGAATGTGGTGATTGTTAGCAACACGATCTGAATTCTCTCATAAAAATAGTAATTTTCATTCATCATAGAAAATAATTATTTTCCACCTAGAAATTACATTCCAATTCTCCTCATAGAATGAAATCTCAAAAGAGAACACTCTTACACTAATTAAATCTTTTTTATGATGGTAATTTTATAATCATTAAATCATCTACTACATTCCATTTCCCAATATTATATGGAATATTTAAATAAAATTTCCATATGTAGTTCACCATGAATCATTTTGATGAGTTAATATCCATCTAAGATAAAATATACATAATTTTCATAGAATAAAAACACACTGTAAAAAAATCCCCAATGAGATAGTATTTCTACATTTTCATTGAATTGAAAAATTCATCCTACTCAAGATCATATGTAGGGATGTTATTTTAAATGGGGTGTAATAGGAGAGACACATAAGATATTACTTATCTACCTTTTACTGAAAAAAATCTGAAACCCATACCATAATAATTGTAGAAAACATCATAACATGAACTTGGTGTCGAATGAATCAAAACTATTAATGAAGCCTTTATCACCAACAGTTCCAAAAAATATCTCTTATAGATTTCAGTCAACTTAATGATAACAGAAATATGGTTTTATGAATTAATCAAATATTAAATCTTTGACACATCTATATAAATTATAATTAATAAAATGAACTATCCCTCAAATGTGTTAGATTTCATAACCCATTATACTCCACTATAGGTATATATTTGCGTATACCTTTTCAAGAACAACTAATATGACATTATTAGTTATAAATAATACCATAAAAATTACCTATTAAATCCAAAATGATAATTTTAAAATATTTATATATGAAAAATGTTCATTCAAGGATAAAATAATGATATCTAAATGGTATGTATGATCCTCCACATATAGGGATTAGAACAAAATATCATTCTGGAATAAAATAAAAAAATATTACAAGATTCGCTGAATTCTTTTTTTAATCAATTCCATAAGAACAACATGACAAATGGTATGAGAGAATAGAATAACCAGATGCTCAAAATTTCCAAAAAGGATTATAAACAATATCTTTGGTATATCTTCCTCTCCGACTCTAAATTGGTAGTACCCTAACCATATGTTATTTTTTAAAAACCAATGAGTCGCACGATATTGGCCAAAGGTAATCAATCATAGGAAAGGGGGATTTTCTTTTTATGGTCACCTAATTTAATATCTGATAGTCAATATAATGTATGAGGCTACCATATAACTTTTTAAAAAATAGGATAAGAATTTCCCAGGCTGACACACTAGGAAGAATAAATCCCCTGAACTCTAGCTTCTCAATATGGACCTTATTTTCTACCAACATAATGGAATCCAATTGGTATGAAGAAATATAAATTTTTATCATACCAAGGATCATCTATTTTGTAAAATGGATCTATATCTATTTAAAAAAAGAAGCAAAATTATTCGTAAATACCTTGGGGTATGAACTCAAAACTAAATGAATTTAACAACCAAAATAATGGTAAAGTACATCAGGAAACATATCTCATAAATTTATTGAGATTACCATAACATAAAGAATAATGTTCACTACTATTCCCAATATAAAGTATCACTCAATGTGAATTATTTTAATGAACTTGTCAATATATATGAATGGTACCCGAAGGTGAAAGCAATGTATCTGGTCCATAACACTAATAATCCAATCGATGTTGATAATCACATTTAATATGTAAATATAAATATATATGAAGTCCAATTCGACCTCATAGTCAACAATCATGAAATGAAACATATAAAAATTAAAAACAGGATCAAACATCTTTCCCAAAGGTCTATAAATATCAAACAGTTAATTTTTTAGTTATGAAAATATTCCCAATGATTTAAAAAATAGTGTAGATATAAATGAATGATTTTGACTTCCATAAAAATATAAAATCACTATAAAAGAGGATATAAAAATTGTACCACTAACCATCATATTCCATACAATAGACTCCATTTGTACATACTCCATAGAATAAATAATTTTGGCCTCATATAGTCCCTAATAGTTTTTATCCTCATAAACATATCTCTTAGCCTTCAGAAATGACTCTCCAACCAATCAGGAAACCTTTTGTAACCAATAATAATTTATGAGACCAGATGATTGTGTAATGAAATGTTATATCCTGTCACAAATTTTTTTTGATGGGGTCCACTATCACCCCTAAAGAAGGGTAGATGGTGCTTAATAAATTCAAAAAAATGATCAACTACATGTCATGGGTTTGTAAAACCCATTTGTCCTAGAGTATTAATATTGAAGATTACTGCTTCTACCAAAGATGGTTCCACTAGTGGATTCTCCCATTGAAAATATTTCATATATTCCATTATCAGATTTCAATGATCCCTTTTCAGTTTCATTTTATAAAAAAATATTACAATAACTGATTAGAACATGAACACATTCATAAATAAGAAGAACAACATGAAAAGTTAAAATTTTATTTTAAAAAGAAATTAACATAATTTTGAACTAATCCCACTAAATACCTTAATAAAATAATAATTAAATTTAACTAAACATCCCATAATTTTCATTAAATTGTCCATAAACATCCATTACCAAACAATGATAATGTATGTAAACACCCTTGGAAACATGGGATTAGTTACAAATGTGAGATGGTCAAGCCCCCTTTCCACATATACTATATAAATTCGGACATTCATAACTCTGGTCTACCCATGACATGGAACCATACTCTGGATGTTTTCACGATCATTGTGATGAGCCATTCCACCAATACAAAATTTTAATATAGCATCCTTGGTATGCCAAACCATACACCTTATATCCTCATCATATGATGATGTGAATCAAAGGAATAATTAAATTTTATTAATATAAAATCTACAAGATGAAAAAAAAATCTTCTATGAATATTGAAATGATAAAACCGGTTCCATATTATCCATTCTAATATAGAGAAAGAATAAAGGATGAATAATGTCTCACATATCCCCTTGTTACCAGTATTTATCATTAAAAAGTGAACAGAAGTAATCAACAACAAGTGAAGACAACAAACTATATTATTACCTTACCACTAAATATATCCTACAAATAATAAATTACCATTTCCCAATGGAAAAAATGTTTGTGAGAAAAAATCCATTTTGGATACCACCATATGTACTATAAAAGTTACAATATCAAGACCAAAATACTTTTTTTAATTAATTTTTTTTGGATAATCCTAACATGTTTTTAAATCATCATTCATTCATTTTCCAGAATATCAATCCATATTCTCAAATACATAAAAATTAAAATTATAAATGAAAATAATAATAAATCATATTCATATATCAAGATTTAATTTTGAAAAACATATCAATGATACAATTTTTCATGTGAATCCATGTGATACACCCTAAAATACAAAAATATGATCAATAACCAATGTTAAAAATGTCATTAACTAAAAATAAAAATATTAAAATCCAACCTATCATTTTGGATTTAAGATATAGTAAAAAATATTATATACATAAAATGTTATGAAAACAAGTATATTCTAGGGATCAAATCAATATTGAGTTCCACTATAATCTATCTATTTCAACAAGATAGCCACTAGTGGTCACTCACACTCTAAGGATTCATATGTCTACTTATTGAAAAACTGAATGTTACCAATGTTCAAATAGTTTTAGAATATATTTCAACATCCAGATCAATATTTAGAAAAAAAAATTAAGTAGACGAAAACAAACATTGGTTCCTGAAAATCCCATTTCCAAATCAAAAGAAATATGTTTTTATATATAAACCCCTTTAAAAAAATTTCATTTCCAAAAATCCCAAGAAACAAAAAATAAATTTAATTCAATGAACTTCCCAATGGAAATTATAATGATTGATAAGAACGTTATCCAGTAAAACCATTTCATAGAAATACACATCATAATTATTTTAAACCTATAACACTTAAATAATAGGGATTATAATAAAGATATTACCTCTTTAATGACAAGGAACTCCAAAAACTATAGATTATCGATATTGTATACTATTTGATCATGAATATGAAACATAACTATTGAAAATTCCATTTCTATGTATAATTGAAATGAAGTAAATAATAATTTCCTTCCCAGATAGGCACACTGATACATCTTTAGTGATCGATAGTCGTACAAGTGATCATGTTATAGATGAGAACTCCAAAATAACATGTGGCATACTTGAGACTGAGAAGGGAGGTTGGATGGAAAAATTAAAAGAATGTTACATGTATAGTTTCATAAAAAAACTACAACTCAAGATATTTTCATGCTTTGTAATGACATTATAATACATTAAATACACAAAGTCTAAAAACACTAAAAATAATTATCCTTTTCAGAAAAGAAATTATTTTTTCCACTAAAATATGTAGAATAAAAAATAAAAGATGGGTAAAACTCAATGCTTAAACAATATTAAATACCCATATTGAATGAAATTAAATGATTTCCAATCCCATTACACAATTTATAGTCACCTAAAATATAGTGAATAATATTGTTATAAATAAAATATCAAAACCACATTAGGGATTTTATATACTTGGGGGGAACCCTGTAAGGCCTTGGACATGGTAATTACTATAGTCCAATAACTCTAGAAAACATAAATACCCAAACATTATGTCATTTTTCCCAGAAAATGGATTCCATTCCTAGAAATCCCTCAATAAACAAAATAAGTCTAATTTTAAACTATGTAAAGTGCATTGATGAAGGGGGAAATTTTATGTTACACTCTCCCCACCATAAATTCATTCATTGACCTCATTTTTAATATTATTATAATCAAAAAGGGAAGTCCAATGCATCATCATGAACTAATTATGCTCCAATATCTATTGATTATCCTAGCCACACATCTATAGTAGTATAACAAGAGGAAACATTTTAAAACATTAAAATTTATCTTTGAAATGCTTAAACAGAATTGGATGCTCAACCATCATTGTTTCAAGATCTAATCTAAATCGTTCCATCCAATTACATGGTAAAGATCTGAAATAAAACTACTTAGGTAGGACACAAAAAATATTTTTTGAGGCTAGATTTCAAACCATATAGAATGTCTAATTGATAGGCCAATACTCCCAACTATCAAATGATATCAATGGGGACCACAAACCAGGGTTCCAATTAAGGCTTATTTTCTAGATAATTATGACCCAAGATAGGTGTAATGATATTAAAACCCAATCACCAACCTCAAACCCCAATATCCATGGATGATGGTCCACATATGTTTTTTGATGAATATATTTAATGATCAATATCTGCAGGATAAATTACAATGTTCTTTTGTCTATTGAATAAGTCACAGAATAACTAGGGACCACATAGACAATTCTGTCTAGTATAAGAGAGATCAACATGGATACTAACAAAATTCCTCAAATGGAACCATATTAATCGAGGATGAATAAATATTATTATATGAAAACTCATTCTTATAAAAATGATTATCCAAATTTATAGCATATTCAATATGACATGACAAAATCATATTATAAAGAACTAGGATACCCATATCTTTCTGTCCACCCATCTATAGATGATAATCTGTGATAAATTTAATCATAGAACCCATCATCTCATATATTATATTATAGAACCTGGATGTGATCCATGGATTTATAATAGATTTGACCTTATTTGTAACCCAATTTGGTCACAAAATCACTCTATCATAAAAGTCCCTAATATGTTTAACATTTATCATATCCCTCATATAAAAGGCAATACACTGATTTCTTTTATCGATATATGTCCAAGGAATTAGAGTCATTCCCACTAGGATTACATGTGAAAATAATAATGTTATCAAAACAATATCATCCCCATTCTAAAATGGAATGGGTAAGGGTTACCAAATAATCATAGGCCTCTAGTGGTCAAACCTAATTCTATAAAAAAAATTATGAAACTATGAAACAAAATCAACAATCGACCACCTCTTCTTTAGAAAACAATATAAATTTATCATGTCATGATACAACGTATAATACCCATAATTAGTAGACCCTTAAGACTTATACAAACTCCCTATCAAAACCTACCTCTAAAAAATGGAATAACCAACCTAATACAGAAGCACAAAATCCATGTGGATACTAAGACCACTCACTCGAGGTCTCCCAACTATAAAGGATTTTAACCAAGAATTTAAACCTAATCTCAATCTGATTCAGCATCAAAAATCACTCATTAATATATGTTAAAATTTTATCAAATCTAAACAAAACTTGTCCACAAATCTGTTTCATTCCCATAAATATATCAGCAATAAAAATTTTTAGACACTACGACACCCCGACCCTAGAAACCCTGTGTTGGTGCATTATTTTATTAATTTTACATGATTAAAAGGAATCAAATCAAAAAAATCAAATTAGTTTAGAAGTATTTGAAAAAATAATAATGTACATGATACCCATAATATATTAGGAAAACAAAATAAAACATGCTAAACAATAACCTTAAAAAATTGAATCCTTGAAATCTTATTCACGGATAACTTCTTCATAACAATGAGATCTAAACATAATAAGTGTAAGATCATATAGCCCGTAATGGTAAAAAATTAGAATGAATAATTAATAAATATCTTCAAATAGTTAAATAATTAAGCACACATTCAATGTACAGAACTAGATAACACATAATTAATATGGCTAGGTAATAAAATTAAACACATGTCATAAATCAAAAAAAAAAGAATGTATTACATCCATAGATACATCAATTCAAAATCACATGTACAAATAATAACTAAAACTAAATGGGGGATTAATTATTAATTAATTTACTTCTTGTCTACAGAGCATGATAACCTCTACCATCATGAATATTCACAAGAATGGTAAATAATACTAGAAGAAACATGATTAGTTTTTCCAACATATTGGTCTCAAGGGAACATGTTGATGCATCAAAGAGATATATAATTCCTCGGACCCACACTTCAATTCTAGTTTAAAAATTCCTCATAATTAATAATCAAAATAATTAATATGACTTATCAAATTAATATATTGAATGAGAAATACAAATTTATAAATTATTCCCTAGTAAAAAATAGATGTCAAAGTAAACATTTCATTTAAGATGGTATACATTCTAGGAAACACTAATTGAGATTGTATGAGAATATAGATATTAAAGAGAAATTAAAATAATAAACTATTACAATAAAATTCTTATTTCATGAGAATGTTGACAATCAAAAAATAAGTGAGATTTCCAATATAATCATTAAGAAAATTATGGAGGAGAATAATAATTAAACATTCTAAAGTGTCGTAGTCCACATAAAAAAATTTAAATCATAATACCCTTTAAGTTAAGACCTTAAATGAATCATTATATATCCTGATATAATTTGAATTCAGTATATTACATGGTAATGGTATTATGTACACTAAAAAAATTTGAATTGGAATATAATAACAGATATTTCTCAATGGAATGTTAATTGATATGAAATTATTTACCTTATCTTTCTTTTTATTGGTTGGTCCACATCCTCTAGTATAGTTGTTTAAAATATGTTACTAACATAAATAATAACTATATTACTGATTATGATACAATATATTAACTTTTTATAATGTTTAATAGCTCATTTGTAAACAAAAAATAATTTACTTAACTATATCGAGTATTCATTCCCTAGTTTTCCAACTATGATTTAACTTGTATTTGTTCTTATTATTAAATTTATCATGTTTTTTCATCTCCATATTATAAACCATGATATTAATATAATATATATCTTGTATATTTGTATCATTAATAATATATGAAATTGAATATATGAAATCGAATGCAAATTTCTGGGAGATTGTAGTTCATTCCAAGTTTTGTGTGAACAACACACATTTATTTGAAGGCCAAATAGTCTTTCCTTCCACTATCAATGTTATCATTTTTACAAAAATTGGAATGTGTAAGGATATGTTTTGTAAAACAGTTAATGAATATTAAAGACATAATAAGTATTATGTATATTATATATAAACAAAATTCACATATTAATGTCTACCTTGAGAGGTGACAAAAGAAAATTGAACAATATTCCTTTAGTGAGGCGATAGTCCACCATACACAAAGATAGAATTCATGTTACCCTTTAGAAGGATGTCTGTGTATGATTATCTTGAACTACAAACAAATCAAAATCCATGTATATTTAGGATAATGGTTTTGTTATATTACCAAGGAATAAAAAAATTGAGGGAGTGGAGAGTGGAAATATGATTTGTAATATTTAGGAATGATGTAACATATATATCAGGTATCTCCATTTGGTTTGAAAAAAAATAATCTTTAGACTACTTTGTTAAAATTAGGAGACATATAAATTTAAGGGAGGGATGTTTGGTTGTGATGTGAGAGTTTTTTTCCAAACGTAAGTGGCTATAGAGTTGTGAGTATGTGGGAGGAAATGATTCCTTTCATAAAGGATAAGGAGTGGCAGTCTTGAAATATTTTATGAAAATGGAACCCAACCCACGTTTTTTATTGAATTTGGATAAATAATGGTCCCATGTCGAGCCAATGGAGGGTAGGTTCAAAATATGGCAAGCTAATGGCTTCAGAACAAGTGTACAACCCGTTTTGGGACATAATGTTATGGATTAGGCCATTATTAAGATTAATTTAACGTTGGTCGTTCTGATTCGAAATATGGAATTAAATTTTCCTACTATTTATTATATGAGTTTCTAAAATTGAATTAAAATTAATCCCATAGAAGAGATAACAATATGGGTTTTTATAGTATAAACATCATTATGGTTTCTAGGGTTTTATTGATAAATTCAATGTAAAATTGATTAGAATGACCCAAATTGCATAACTATATAATTAGGCATTAAAACCAAATAAAATTATAATTTATTTTTATAATTAAATTTTTAGGAACAATAATTTTGAATTAAATTTTAGTATTTTTCACTATTAATTAAAAAATGAATATTCATATAAAGATACCAAAAATTCAACCTAAGACATTTTTTTGTTCAATTAAAAATTAGAATGTTATTTTTACATATTTAACTTTTAACTGTGTCAAAATTGGATTTAATTTGGGTTCATCATTAAATGGTGGAAAAAATGCCTTAATAATAATATAGTATTTTATGCATAAATTGATGTTTTTTATGTAAATACCATCAAATCAATTGGATGAATATGAAAAAATAATTATTAGATTTATAATATATATATCATTTTAATATCACTCACTAAGAGTAATTAATTTAATTTATTATGAAAATAATATTTGTGAGCATAAAAATTATAATATTTTCCATTACATTCAATCAGTTCTAATATTCATTTAGAAAAACCTATAAATTAATTTTATATTTGTGTGGCCCATATACTATCATAAGATAGTTAATTAGTTTAATAAAATCTAATTTAATATCATGGTGAAGTATTATTATAGTATATAATAATTATTAAATAATATATAATTTTTTGGTAAAAAGATGGACTTGTGTAAATTGTTGTCATTTGAATAACGTCTCCCTTGTGTGTAAAGCATGCCAATTTGGTGTTGAGTGAATTTACAAATATGAAATATATCAAATCTATTTACAATAGTAAATATTTTATAATGTATTAAGGTATTATATCCTATTATATGTTTGGGGTCTCTTGTTATGAACTCTATCAAATATATGGTTATTACATTGTAGTTTTAGGGTTCTACATTCTCCCCACCATTAAAAAATTGAATCCTTGCAATTTAATCCGGATTTTGGTGATGGAGGGACTATTTTTGAATGTCCCACATCATAAAAGGGTTAAAATCACATATTCATAATTAGAGAGAAATGAATGAAAATTTTTCCCATAACTTGGTACCCTAGAAGGAGAACATTTGTTGGAAACAAAAACATGGATGTGGAAGAAAAATCCACATCCATGTTTTGATGGATATTTCTAGATAACATGTATAGATGATTGTTATTAACCGAATAACTATAACCCAGAAGAGTGAATAAACTTCTCTCATATAATAAAAAAATGATGATAATATGGAAGCATTGTTTGTTTCAAATTTTTTTTACTAGAGTTGTTAAATTCATTCAATCTTTATGAATATTAGAAAATATAAATTTCTATAAACATAAAATTTTTATTGGATTACACCATGAATTATTTATTATTTTTATCTTAGAACATGATCCATCATATTGTGAAGCAACCCATTAACCTCTAAAATCACTACCAATGATAATATTATGCCATTTTATAAATGGTTTACATTTCCAAAATATTATTATCCAACGCATTAGAATGAAGGTAACTGAATTTCATAGAGTACTATTTATTATTACCCTTTAATAATCCTGAATAGTATCAAAACATTCACATTCTAAACATGTGAATAATTTGTATCACCCTAATGAAAATTATTAGACACCTAAAATATTCATTATTTTTTATGTAAATGATATGTTATTTGATATATAACATTATTCTGAATGATTTGTATACTCTGAAAATAATATAATAGACCACATTGCAACATTTTTTTAATCAGTTCTACGGCAGTAATCACTTTTCGAAATCAAGAATTTCTTCAACATTATCTTAAAATTAGGAACATATTAAGGGTTTTATTCACCTCAATATGGTGTTTTCTAATATGATGAACTTTCTACTAAATATTTTTTCTATGTACCACTCAATATATAACCTAATAATCTAAATGAAAGTGTACATTAATATAATCTTCATATATTGCATAATTTATATACCCTGATCATTACTGATAGAAAATTAAATTATATAATTCATAAATAGGAATATTAATCATTCTTCTTCATCATAAGAAGTACCATTACTTGATCATTATCCAATAGATTCATCTAGGGTATATTCATTTGATGCATTGGAAAATGATTCGTATAGTGCCAAATCATCTTGCAATTTATGAATTGTAAATAAAAAAAATCATACCATCATAATTAAAACCCAGTGTCCTTTTCTCCACACATATAAAAAACTCCCAATCCATTAATGAATGTACTATAGTGTTTCTTGTTATAATTATCAACTGTATGAAAGTACTTCTATTCCATTACATTCTTCGACTAATTCCATTTGTCATGGTTCTTAGATGGTATCTTCTTATCTTGGTTTTCATGAAAGTAAATGGACATGGATAATTATTTACCTATCTCATATTAATATAATACAATGTCCTCATACGATGAGATAGTTTTGGAGTCTATATCACAATGAAATATTTTTATTAAGACCATGAAATATTTGATTCTTCTTACACATTGCATCACGTGCATCTGAGAGGTTCACATTCCTTCTAATAAGCACCATTTATAAACAATGTAATATACTATATTAAATCATAGCATAATGTATAATTAGAAATATTGTTTAGAACTTAAATTTACGCATCATAAATCATAGAATCATAAAATTTGAATATGTTGGGGGTATATTTAATTTTTAATCACTGGTAATGGTATGTAAATAGAATGGGAATTATTGTATACATATCCCCCAGGAATGTCAAACCAACTTCAAATTAAGGCCCATTTTCACATAATAGGTTCCCAAGAGTTCGGCTAGAACAAAATGTCAGAGTTATTACTCTTAGGTACATCTGTTCTAGATCCATGCCTATTTTTAGTATCCATACAAGGATTTATTTCAATGAATACCCAAATCCTATATACCATAACGAAATTATATGGTTTTCTTATATACATATCCTCATTTTTTAACAAAGGGTTTTTCTCCCTATTATATGTTTTCTAAATATAGTTACTTTGGTTGATGCTAAAATTACATTGATAAAAACTATAACACAACCACCCCTAATGATCAGAGCCGGAGCATTATTTTATTTCATTATCATGATTACAAGGAATAAATCACTAATGGTTGATCGGTTTAGCAGTCTTGGCAGGCCAAATTATTAATATTCTCCCCATAATACATCAGGGAAAAATAAAACATGAAACCCAAAAATTTGAAATATTCTTCAACCTTGAAATCTTATTCAATATTCTATTAATCATACCCTAAAAAAGGATGTGCTCAAATTCTCTTAAACGGTCAAAAAAAAGAAGTAATAATGAATCCATCTATATAGAATTGTATATAAATAAAATGTATTTCAATATACATAACTGATTAGGAATAATTCATATCAATATGCATGAAAATGAAATGCATTCCATACATAAATAAACTCTGAATAATTACATCCATAGATATGTCGATGGAAAATATCATGGTAAAATAATAACTAAAACTAATTGTGGGAAATTATTTCTTAGTGGAAGTAATTTCTATGGCACCTAAAAACATATATTATCATGTCCTTTCCAAAGATTATAAATACTATGGATAGAATCCCATTTAATTTAGCCAAAATATTTGCCTCATAAAGATATTTCAATTCATCAAGTAGCTATATAAAGTATAGGCTCCACCTAACATTTCCATTATAAGTATTTAATAATAATGAATAATAAAAATAAAAAATATACCTAATAAAAACTCGTATAGAATTAAAAATACTGATTTATCAATACATTATTAGTGAATCAAATAACTATCTTTGTAAACATTGTATGTATTATGGTATATGGTTTAAGAAATACTAATATCCATTTTCTAAGAATATGGATAGTCAATTAAATATCCAATAAAAAATAATTATAATAAATTTATTGTTTCAAGAGAAATTAAACAATAAAAAAATAATTGAGATTTTAAAGATAACCATTATGAAACTTCTTGAAGAGAATAATCATTAATCATTTCAATGTGTCCAATCCCACATTTAAACTTTTAAATATTAACTAAAATTATTGAATGACATTAAATGAAAAATAGAATATAATGAGAATAATGGGGATTATGATATAACATGAAAAATGATGTATAAAAACCAAATAATAGTGAATTGAAAGATAATAATAAATAAGTTTCAATTTAATGTAAATTGGGACGAAATTCCTTTACCTTATCCCTTATTTTGTTTTAGGGTATTTATAATCAATTATAGTGGTTTTAAATATCTTAATAATTGAAATAATATCCATAATCATGTTTATTATAAAATATTTTAACACTTTATAATTCCTCATCACCTATTTGTTAGAAAACATTATTTAATTTAACTATAAATTTTGTTGATTCCTTAGTTCACCAAGTATTTTTTAACATGTTTTTTGTTGTTCTTATTAAATTTATCATGGTTTCTTAAAATATAGAATATAAAACATGATTTTAATATAATATATATATATTATATATGTATCATGAATAAGTTAATGTTTGGATATAGATAATGGAATTCACCATTCATGGAGACGGTATTCCATACGTATACATGAACGCTAACATCAATTCATTTTCATCCTTTAAAAGAACGATAAGTAATGAATGTGTATATACATGTATAATATAATAAAATAACCCTAATTAAGTAATATATTTTATATATAATTATTAAAATTTATCCTCAATACGTTCTATGTTTATTGTGAAACAATCACATCCCTTTCAGGGGGAGTCCGCACTTATAAAATCGGTGTTATAATTTTTAAACAAAATGGAAATAATAAGGATATGTATTTTAAAATGATTATATATTATTAAATAAATATTACTAATTATATATAAAATATATAATCATAATCTCCATCATATTATCCATACTATGATGTGGTAATGTAAAATTGAACAATAAGCATTTATTGAGGCAGTTGTCCATCGTACATGTATACAACATATTCGTTACCAATTAGATGGATGTGTGTATAAGTACATGTCAAATAATTAACATTAAAAAATTATAGTATATTTAGGATATTATTTTAATTATATTATCATATAATAATGAAAATTGATGGATTAGATAGTGAAAATAAAATAATAGAGCTTTAAGAAAGACATAACCTTTTAATCGACTATATCCTTTTGGTATTCACCAGAAGCCCTCCATGGATTCCTTTCATCAAAAATGGAGGAATCTAGGATTATAGTAGGGATTTTAGGGATGGAATATGGCATATTTTTGTCAATCCTATGTGGCTATGGAGGTGTGATGAAGTGGGAGGAATGAAGCCCCTTTATAGTGGAGAAAGAGTGGAATTGTTGTAATATTTCAAAAGAATGGAACACCAACCATGTTATTATTATAAAATTGGACAAATAATGTTCCAATATATATACATGGTAGTATTGGGTCTAAATATTTATATCCAATGGATTCTGAAAAAGAGTATAGTCGTTTTGGGCCTTATGTTTAGGGTTTTGTCCCTTATTAAGAATAATTTAATCATAATCATTGTAAATAATTTTAATTACGATCACTAATTTTTATGGTAAAAACTATGTTGACCCTATTAGTCATTATAATTTATTTTTTTAAAAAAATTTGAATCCATTTTCTAAATTCCAATAAAATAAATGGATGAAATTAAATTAAAAATAATCCGGCAGATTAGAGTACAATTTGGATTCTTTAAGTAAAAACATCATATGTATTTAAATGTTTTTATTTAAATATAAAATTTTAATTTATTACAATTAATGAAATTGAACTAAATGGAAAAAATATGATCAAATTAATCTTTTAAACCCATTAGACATATAATTTTCAATTATAAATGATTTTGATGAAAAAGTGGTTTTTAATAAAATTTTATTATATTACACTATTCATTAAAAAAGAATAATAACAAAAAAATACTAAAAATTCATCCTAAGAAATTTTTTTTGATTATATTCTAATTAATAATTTTATTTTAAAATATTAAAATTATAGAATTTTAAAAATAATGTATTTAATAAGGGTTATCAATTAAAATGTGCTAAAAATGCCTAAATTAAAATAGAGTATTTTATGCATAAAATTTGGTTTTTTATTTTTATTCAATCAAATCGATTGGATGAATATTAAAAAAACATTATTAGATATATAATATATATATCACATTAATATCACTCACCATTTTTAGATAATTTAATTTATTATAGTAAATCTTCATTTTCATCAAGAAAATAATAATATTTTCCTTTATATTCCATCTGTTCTTATATTAATTTATAAATAAACTGTAACTAATAAATTAATATTATATTCTTATAAAAACTCAATTTTTATAATAGAGTTATTTCTAATAATAACCACTAAATTAATGGCTTGGTTATGACTTGTTATATGAAATAATAATATATTAATAATATATTATTGTTTAGTTATAATTTATTCTTTTGTGTAATGTTAGATTTTGAAGAATGTATCTCTTTAGTGTAAATCATGCTAACTCAGTGTTGAGTGAATTTTAAAATATATAATATATATAATATATTTAAATAGTAAATATATTTTAATGTATAAGTGTATAATATCTACTTAGCCCTTAGCTTCGGGTGTCATGCACGAAATATAAAACTAGGATCATAAATTAGAATTTCAGGGTGTTAAAAATACCATTGTTCAACCGATTCCATCAAATAAGTTTTTTGTAATTTTTTAAAAAATGAATCAAAAAAATAAATTCACTTTTTCAATACTGTATGTAATATGAAAATAAAATTTATCGAGCTACTAAACCCCGATTCTATATCAAAATTTTAAATATGAATGAATGAAAATATACTTCAGAAACATATGATTAGAATAAAATATATAGCAATCCACAAAGAGTTGGTATTAATAAATTTTGAGGATATGAATCACTGATAAAAACTCAAGATCATCATTATGGTTTTTATTAACATGGAGGTATAAAAAGTGAGAAAAAAGGTAACAAATATCTCTCCCACATCAAAAAAACCCAAACTCCTACTAGAAGCATAGAGGGAAACATTATAACCCGAACCATCTGTCATAAGTATAAAAATTGGATCCATGTAAATATCTCATTCTAATCCTAAAATTATCTCTGGCATTTATCATTATAGTCAAAAATCTCACCCTTACATGATAATATTGACATTTAAGATGAGAACATTGATATGTCCGGATAAACTCCATGTACTAAACATCCAGGCACAAAAATATAATGATTTAACACACACATCTAAAACTATCCCATGACATAATATAGTATTCCATTGTAGTATCCATTGAGATTTCCCTGTTAGATATAACATTCATGAGATACATTTCATTATGAATCAAAAAAATGAAATTTTTAATGAATACCGTACTAACAAAAAAATTTCAAGGATCATTGATAGTTATATATACGATTTTTATATTAGTTATCTGATATATAGTACACCAATATAGAATCCATGAATAAGAAAAATAATTCCAATAACTAATGAATGAATCACTAAATAAAATCCATAATCATCATTATATTTCTAGTGAGATCGAAAAATATTACTAGAAAAACATTGACCATAATAAATCTTAAATATTTTCAATTTTAAATCAAAATCCCCGACAATGAACTGGTTGTACCATGTCCAAAGTGTGATATTTTGAAAAAAATGAGACCCTATATATTTATCAAAAAGGTAACCAATATAAACAAATGTATATTTTTTTATTAACGGTAACATAATTGAACATTTGATAGTTAATACCTATTCTGTGGATCCTCTCTACCTTCCTAATAAATGGTAATGGAGAAGCCCATGGTGTTAGGGATTCATTAATAAATCCCTTGATCTAGAGATTCTCAGTATGAAACATAAGATCCACTAACTAAGAAGGACCCATTAAATATGATGATAAACTGTGGGAATTATACTAGGGAGAAGGTTTATAGTAAACTCTACAACTCATTTGAGAGGTGAACCGTAAAAATAAACAATTAATACACCGAGTTATGCACTCAAAACTGTAAAATTTTACCACCCATACAGTGGATGAATACATAGAGAAACATCTTTTACAACTATCAAAATATTACCTTATTATAAGAAAAAACACCCTATGATAATAACAACATAGAGTCCCACTCACCCTAACAAATATTATTGAACCAATAGATATATATGAACTATACTGAATGGTGATAAAAATCTATATGGATGTTAACAATGAACATATAATCCCTTATCATAATAATGTCAAAGATAAAAATATGATGAAATAAAACTTCCCAAACAACCTCATCATCTGTTATCCTCAACCTACATATGGGGATCTTAAAACCTTATTTGGAACTATTTCTGAATGAAGTTAAATGATGTAACAAGCACAAAATTTGATCGGATGTAATCTCAATATGTCATCTATGATTGATGATATGAAATAATGAGTATCACAAGTATTAACAAACTTTGACACCATAAAAATTAAATAAAAATTTTACCTTTAAATGTATCCATACCCTCTAATGATTTCTCTTGTGGATTCTTCACTATATCAAGTCATCTGGTACATAATCATCCCTATTCATTCATGTCGACCTAAACATAACCCATTTGTTGAGGATATTCCCTACCATTATTGGAATAATCTGAATGAACCTATGAATACATAGTGATAGTGGATCGTGCCTTACTTCAAAAGGGTATATTTTCATGAAAAAAATAAATTCTTTCACATCTTAAATAATGATGGAATGTTTTGGGGGCATCCAAATAACACAGTTGGTATGAAAAATCATCCCAAACAAGTAGAAAAATATAATATTTTTATAATTATGCCTATGAAATTGGTCCTGAAGTAAACTATTAACAATTTTTATTCCATTTCTAGGTAGATGATCACCTTAGATTAAAACTACACCAATTGAAGCTCCACCGAATGCAGTCAGTCCACTAATATGATCCTTATAGAAATATGATGTTTTAATTACCTCTAGATGTAATGACCCAAATTTTCCTTGTAATTATTCTATTATATGGGAATATTACGAGTCCGTGAAAATTGACGGCGCATGATTTCGAGGCCCGATGTGCCCAAAATGAATATCTAAAATAAAATTAGGTATATTCGGTAAATGTGAGAGTGGGTTTTTATAACTTTTGAACCGGTTCTCATAATTGGAATTTGATGAAATCGTTGAACTCGCAGTGCTGATATTCGATTAAAGAGACCTTCACCTTGACCGTAATAGGTCATGGGGGGATTTTAGATTTTCACTATTTCGTGGAAGAATAAAAATAAAATAATTAACAATTTATTTTTCATTGGACTCTCTCTTTTATGTAATATAGGTGGGGACCACACGAGCTATAAAACCACCCAATTTGAATTCATGGTGGTGTGGACCAATTGAACCCCTATTAATGGGGGGAAACCTTTCAACTCTCCAATTTGTTAAATGAGCCAACTACAATTAATAAAATTATTCAATATTAATTAATTGTTATACATATTTTTAATAAGTTGGCTCTTAATTTGGTTGGGTGGGAGGATTTAATTGGCAATGGTACATGGGAGAAATGTATAGCAATGTTCTCTCGAATGAATGACTATTCCTCAAAATGAATAATACCCTCTCTAATGAAAAAAATATATTTTGGAATCATTAAAGAGGAACCGACACTTGTGCCCAGATCAGAAGCATCTTGCGGGAGCGACGAACACTGAATTCACCATCCCCAACGACTTCCTATTCTTCCTCGCGACATCTTCCAATGGGAAATAGAGGTAGGGTTTGTTGTTTTTTGTATACCCCTTACCCCTGTATGTCGTCCTTCTTGAATTAAGAAAATCAATGCTGATTTCTATCATTCTTACATGGAGAGGGAGGGAAAAACGAATACAAAATGACCTCCCTACAACCATTGTGAATTTTGACTATCACGAATTGATGGCGACATCCCGAGGTGAGTAAGGGAGTATAAAGAATGAAGAACGGGCAATTAGGGCACGCCTGAAGACCTGAGGAATGTCACTG
Organism: Viscum album; assembly: GCA_963277665.1. Lineage (NCBI taxonomy): Eukaryota > Viridiplantae > Streptophyta > Magnoliopsida > Santalales > Viscaceae > Viscum > Viscum album. Next base: position 1,554,299,869 of record OY728165.1, read on the forward strand.
GAGACTGTGCCGGGTACCGGCCTCTGTGGGACTTGGAAGTGCTGGCCGACACTCCAGCCATCCATGACGATGGTTGTGGCACAACCACACTTCTTAAAAAGGGCCGCATATCATCCGCCGCGGGGGAGAGATGGTAGCGGCCGACACACTGCTGGCTGCGTGATGGGGTTGGCGGTGCACATCCATGCTAGCTGGTTTGCTGGAGCTTCAGTGCGAGGCCGCGACGGCGAAGTAGGGGTGGTCGGCTCCCTATCGGCTACAGGTTGAGGTGCGACACATGACCACGCCGCGGAGGAGGGATGGCCATCCGACCAGCTGCGGGTTGCCAAATGCAGGTTGCACCATGGGCCAAACTGGTGGGTCGGGCCGGACCCAGTGGGTAGGGTCGGATCTTGTGGGCCGGGTTCAGACCCACTTCCAGACCCGGGTCGGGATAGGGTGGCCCAAACAGGGTCGGGTCGGCCTAGGCCGTGTCGGGCCGGGTCGGTCTGACCGAGTCGTACCGGACCCTGACTAGATTCAACCCATTCAACTCTTTTGATCATATATTAAGCTATGGGCTCCAGATTGATGAATTGTCTGCGGTTCCAGAAACATTGGATCAAGACTGCCTTTTTGTTATATCTCACATGAGTTTCGGATATAGTTGGGGTACTGCCGGGTTGGATCGAACATGAATCCAACTGGGCCCTAAGGACTAAAAGGCCAATAACTTACATACCGACTGTCTGATTGATGCACCGTCCATTGAATTGAGACCCCTTTTACAAGGCGTTCCTTTTCGATACTTCTTAGTTGGACATCAAGGTAGTTGGAGTATCTACCTGTTGCTTGAGAAGGAGACCCTCCTGGAATCAAGCGAGCATAGTGCGGGAACCCTATAGGTGGATGTAACATGAGAAAGAGATCACATGTGGGTCTATTCGTAGAGATCTATGTGTTTCTATCCTTTGGGTTCCTACGTGGGTATGTGTTTGAGAGTCCTACTTTGATCCAATTTAGTAAATCCACGGGTGACTACACTAGGATCCTCCATGGGTCTACTATATTGGGATCCTACGTGGGTCTGATGATTTAGGATCCTACATGGGTCTTCCTCTTAATTGTGTAATATGATTTAGTAGTTACATATAATCATTTTGGCTACCGTAACTAACTTATACCAGGTGTGATGTGATTCCTTACCATTTTGGTGAAATTTTTCTGGTATTCTTCTATCTGGCGATACCATTGTGGTAATTTCCTTAGTGGTACTTACCTTCGTGGTGATTGATTTGTGGTGTTCTTCTAGGTGGCTTTACCATTGTGGTACATACCTTTGTGGTAATCTTTCCTCCATGTAACAGTTGATATTTGGGATCTTGAGTTGGGCCTTGTGTTTCCTCATTAATGAGATTGGGTATACTTGACAAATCGGGTATATGTATGGTAATATTCCTATGTATGGTTTATTGTTGTTTATGTGTTTTGTGGTTTATCCTTTGGAAATTTTGTAATACGTTTGAGGGTCTTAGGGTCCCTACTGAGTGTCGTTATACTCACCCCTACATGATTTATGCCTGCACCTTGTTGTGTTTGGTGAGGAAAACAGACAACATTGATAGATGATGGGGGCATAATGGGTAGCTCATAAGTGGACATTAGAGGAGGCGTACCATGGAGATAATCGTTTGAGAGTTGTACCTACCCTTAAGGTAGGATCCTAGGTGGGAGTTCACAGGAGTAGTTTTAGTTTACATATACTTTTCAATATTCTTATACATTCCAATTGGCCTTTCATTCTGTCCCCTTTTTCTTTCTATACACATTCTAATTACTATACAGTTTACTTGTGCACATATATTGTTGTGTGATTGGTTGTGTGTGTGCACAGGTTATAAAGGAAATGCCTTACCAGATTAGGAAATACACATTTTTGTGCTAGTCACCATCTCCAAGAATTTGGAATGTGGGCTTGGGGTATTTACGGCATGGGCCCCGAGGGACGGGTCGTGGATAATGGGTATTAGATGTGGTACCCAGCCTTAATTGTAGTGTTATGCCTGGGTTGAGATATAGAGTGCACAATAAGGGCGTTGTGCTCAAAAGGGTTGGTGGTGATTGTAACAACCCAGAATGATAAATGGTTAAGTAGCTCAATGATATGACTAATGTCAACAAGGTACACCTTCCTTTTCGAGAGCCTCCCTGAGTAGGACTCCACAGTTAAGTGTCCTTGTCCTAGAGTAGTGATCTGGATGGGTGAACTTCTAAGAATTTTCCTAGGGTGTGTGTGTGTGAGGAAAAAACACACTGGGAAGGACATGGCCTATGGGGACTGCCATTAGTTAGATTACCCGTTTGGGAACATGGGTGAGTCCCATGGTGGGGACCACCTGTCTATGAGGAAACTAGTGGTACCTGGTGGGTTAGAACCGATGAACATGTTATGGGGGGTGTATGTGCTATCACCAAGACCCAGTTGTTATAATTAGTCTTAGAGGAGTCAGTTCTACCGTAGAACATTGCACTCTGATCTTTTTATCAATAATAGTGTTAAGTGTATTGTGTGTGTCTATTAGTTTAGGGAATCCAGTGTTGGTGTGGTGGCTGACATATCCATACACTAAAACCATAACAACTTATTTCTAACTTAGGGCATGAAAACACTAATTTCTTGTGTGTTTCAAATAATTTTCATTGTGATCTATCTGAGTGAGCTCAAATGGAATAACTTTTTGACCGTGGCACACCTATTTATTTTCAGGATTCCTCCACACAGAAAGTCAAATCGGGTTCTGAGTATAGTACGCGATGATATCTCACCAAGAGACGTGGCCTTGGTGCAGGGCCTTTTATCAGTAGAGGCACCAGCTGTACCATTACCCATTGGGCCACCAATTGAACCCGACCAAACAGTAGAAGGTGCACGCCGCTTGATTGTGTTTCATGAGTTCCAGCACCATAGGCTACCCATGTTCAGGGGTGAGATGGACCCACTAGTCCTAAAGATTGGATGAATGTCTTGGTGAAAATATTCTGACTAATAGGGACAAAAAGAAGATCTAATGGTGATCGTTGCCACTATTCTTCTATAGTAACCAGCAGGAAGATAGTGGAGCTTGATTCACTACGTTCACAACGAGGTGACACTTATCTGGGCAGACTTTAAGAGCTTTTTTCGGGAAGAGTTTGTCCCAGCGACCCTTCGTGCAGTGCACTTACATGAGTTTCTTCATCTACATTAGGGAATCATGACTATGGCTCAGTACACAGCGAGGTTCACTGACCTATCACTCTACTCCACTAATATGGTGTAGGAACCATTATTCAAGGCCTGATCCATTGAGAAAGGACTCACGCGGGAGATTAAGGCTTCAATTATTTCCCTCAGCATCCCAATATAGGAGGGATGTTAGAGCGAGCCCTCTTAGTGGTGAGTTTTCTTGTTGATATTGCCCCAGCAGCGAGACCCACCTCTGGGCGTCACATTGCAGTGTCTTCTGCAGTTGGAAGCAGACATATGTCACAATGATCTATGAGGACCAGACCGACAGGAGGATGACCACAAGATTCATGGTCAGTTGTGTGGGGCACTAGAGACAGATCTCATCATGTGAGGAGTAGGTAGTGATACACATGTGGCGACCAGGGTCACATGGCTCGTGACTGCCCGACCCACCGAACGGATGATCAGCAGATGGTCGAAGGACCACCCGGGTAAAGATAAAGGTTCGATTGAGGACTTCTTTAGGGAGCATGGAGATGTGGTAGTGGATCTAATCATGCATCTGGCGATGGGAGACGATTCGAGGTGTTACTTACACAACCACCAAGTGATTGTTTTATTGCCACTACCCTCAATCGGAGCTCGGAGATTCTAGTGTAGCCATTGTCTGGATCATTACAGCTAGAAACTTTTACGATAGAGGATTTGACGTATACAATATAGTGCCGGTAGTGTGAGCTTACTATAGGAGGTGAGATAATCTGCTAGGATCTTCTAGTAGAAACATCAAGGAATTACTATGTCATCTTGTGTATGGACTAGTTATCTACAGTCCATTCCAAGATTTACTGTATTAGAGACATAGTGTGGTGTGTCATCACAGATAGGAATAGGTTTACCTTCATCGGAGAGAAGAGATCCTTTCAAGCACATGATTGACATACCCAGAGGAGAGTGCAGTCGGACACTCATCAGTTGGCTAGCCTTACCCTCGGAGTGGTAGATGTGGGGAGTCCGAGCTATCATGTAGTGGTGGAAAAGTACATGAATGTCTTCCCTAATGATGTTCTGGGTCTACCTCCATCCAGGGAGGCGAACTATTTCATTGAATTTTACCCACGAACAATAGTGATATCTACACAGGCATATCAGTTGGCTCCCTCGGAGCTTCATGAGCTATGGGTACAGTTGGAGGACTTACATGGGAAGGTATTCATGTAGCCCAGTGTTTCTCTTTGGGCTTCCCTAATTTTGTTTGACAAGAAGGCGGATGGGAGCTCGAGACTTTGGGTTGACTATTGGTGCCTGAACCAGGTGACTATGAACAACAGGTACCCACACCAGAGTATTAACGGCCACATTGATCAGTTGAAGGGAGCACATTGGTTCTCAAATATAGAGCTTAGATTAGGCCATCACCAGCTCAGAGTACAAGATGAGGATGTGAAGAAGATAGATTTCAGATGTCGGTATGGCCATTCTGAGTACTTTTTATGCAATTCGGAAAGGCCGATGCTCCAGCTATGTTCATGGGACTCAAGAATAGGATCATTAATTTGTATATTGATCACTTTGTGGTGTTCTTCATCGATGTCATTATTATCCACTCAGCTACTTAGGAGGAGAATGCCTATCAATTGCAAATAGTTCTAGACACACTCAGAGAGCATCAGCATTATTATAAGCTCTCAAAGATCCATTTATGGATTCGAGAGGATCAATTTCTAGGACATGTCATCTCAGAGGCAGGATTTGATGTGGATCCAGCCAAGATTTAGGCGGTACTTGCTTGGGATCCACCCAGGGGTGTGACGGATGTACGAAGTTTCATGGGTTTTAACAGATACTATTAGAGGTTTCTTGTAGATTTATACAGAGTCGAATCACCTTTATCTTCATTTAAGAAGAAGGGGAAACCATTTATGTGGTTGGAGAGATGGCTGAAGAGTTTTCAAGAGCTAAGTCAAAAGCTGACTAGTACCCCCATCTCGAGGCTTCCGGAGTATGTAGTCAACTATGATGCATCAGGGACTGGTCTTGGATGTCAACTGATTCATGAGTGAGTAGTTATCACATATGGTTGTTGACAGATGAGACAACATGAGCCGAACTACGCTACCCACAACCTTGAGTTAGTAGTAGTGGTCTTCTCCGTTAAGATGTGAAAACATTACATGATGGGAAAGCATTTTAAGGTTTACTCTGATCACAAGAGTTTTAGGTATATATTTTCTATGAAAGACCTAAACATGAGGCAGTGACATTGGAATGACTTTTTTTCGGACTTTGACTTCGAGATAGTCTATACTTCTAGGAAGGGGAATGTTTTAGCAGATGCACTTAGTAGGAGATCTGGTATACAACTACTAGGTGGGGGACATATTAGATGGCTGCTTTGCAAATATACTATGTGGATCGAGATGGAACAACATTTCTTCAGTCTCTTACATTCACTCCCCTGCTCCATCATGGAATTAAAGATGCACATCATGGGGACACTGACTGCGGGGTTCGACGTGCTCAAATATCCACATGATATGAACATGATGGATTTTATGATGGTGGGGAGAACATCTTCCTTTTCAGAGGATGTACCATGGTACCAGTGTCACTTCAGGAGGATGTATTGAGGGAGTTCCACACATCCCCTCTAGCAGTACATCCAGGAGTGGTGATGATATACTAGGTTCCCTGAAGACAGTACTGGTGGCTGGGAATGAAGAAAGCGGTAGCATAGTTGGTCGTTCGGTGCCTCACTTATCAGTAAGTGAAGGCAGAACATTAGGTACCAGCATGCTTAGATCACCCTTTAGAGGCCCCAAAGTGGATGTGGGGAAAGATATCCATGGACTTAGTGACAAAACTGCCAAGTACATATAGGGGTCATTATTCTATATTGGTGATCATCTATGGACTCTGTAACGCCCCGACCCCAGTTACCCAGAGTTGGTGCATTATTACTTAACATTGGCATGATCACAAAAAATAAAATCTCAAAAGGCCAATTAGTTTAGTATCCTTGAAAACACTAGATACATTCATAAAGTTTACATTACATCATAAAATGAAAACTACAACAACATCGTGTATCCACACTCATATCCCCTTATATTATCCATGCAGGTCATTCATAAAATACTTCTTCACATCATAGGAAAAATAAATCATAGAAATGGGTGAGCTGAAATGCCCAGTAAGGATAAAAATATAGCTGAAACTTTCATAAATAAGAATAAACATTTAAGGGAATGTATAACTAAAACAAAATCCTTTTAAACATGATATTAAGCATAATATGGAAAAGATAAAATGAAATAATTCCATTTACTTATTCACATGGATATTCTACTAGTCGAATAATCACATGAAATCTTAGTAACAACTTTCATAATGATGGAATGAAGAATGCCAGACCATCAAAACAACATAGTCTAGGACTTATTACAAGACTAAAAATAAGATTTTGTCAACGCCTTGTTCCAAGACACTAATTTGTCTCATGAGTCCTACCGATGCATGAAGGAGCTATAGCAGGCTCCACTCGTTACTTATTATGTCCAATTCATTCCTTATATGAAAAGGATTAAACATAACATAAACATTCGTATTAAAACAAGCATATGAAATGTCAATACTATGTTATCACAACCGTCGTTTCTATTTATTTTATTTTTATTATTTCTTGTTTCTGAGTGTCCACGCTGCTGTACGGGCTGCGCCCCCGATTAAAATATTTGACGTCTAATGCTTTTTCTGGGTTTTGGACCCGTGCGCGGCCGCCGCGTGCTTGGCGGTTGTCGCGCAGTTAGCCCGGGTGTCGGGCAAGTGTTTTTTTTATAACTTTGTTTTATTATTTTAATTTGGTTTATCTTACGTTATTATTAAATGGTTATTTTTATTAATTTTTATTATTGTTAATTTTATTATTATTATTATTATTCTGGTATACTATTATTATTATTGCTTTATTGCTATTGTTATTATTAAGATTATTAATATTATTATAGTATTATTATTATTATGATGTTTATTATTATTATTAATATTTTAATAATAATATTATTATTATAAGAGGAAAAAAAATAACCCTAGAAACCCTAGGTACCCGAAGCCCACCCCTCCCTTTCCTGTTCCGCCGTGGGTCGCAAAACCCCCCTCCCTGTTGCTCCTTTCTCCCATCCCGCACGACTCATTGCCGGCCTCCCTGCCTCCGCGCTCTGTCGGCCTACCAACCCCCACGCCGCGTCCCAGGCTCGCCGGCCTCACCCGCAGATCCCCTCCCATCCCTTCACCGGCGATTTGCTCCACAGCCAGCCTCCTCCCGGCATCGCAGCACCTTCGCACTCACCCCCCTTTTTTTCCGAAGCTCCCTTAGCCTCACCGAACGCTAGCCACGACCCCCCGGCCTTCTTGCGGCGCCCGAGTCCCCTTTCCCCTGCGTGCATCGGCCTCGCAGCCCCCTCTCCCTCGGCAATCCCAGCTCCGGCGGACCTCCTGTACGGCTCCTCCCCTTTTTTTCCAGCCATCGTTCCCCTGCCCCCTCCGTCCGGCGCGACCCCACATCCGTCCAGCGACCGCCTCCGACACCCCCTCGGTCGGCCTCCGTTTTTTTTCCATCCCGACTTCGTCGTGCACTGGCTGCCCCTCTCCCCCTGACCCGGCGTCATTCGGCCAGCTTCGCTCCGGCCATCCGCGGTCTTCTCCGGTGGACTCGACCCCAATGACTCGTTTTCTTTTCCGTCGGACAACCCTCCTTGCGGTAGACTTCTTCCTCAGTTTTGGGGTTTTTGGTTTCGAACACACACACACAATATTAGTTTTGGTATAATTTCTTGGTTATTTTCTTCTTCCGTGGTTTGTCTTAGGCCCCTTGCAGTGCGTTTGAAGTGCGGCAGAGTTTGCGCACTGCGTTTATGGTGTTTCAACATCGAAGGTAGGTGTTTCCATGTATAACATTTGTTTAACGAATTAATTTGTGAGTTTAATTATTTTAGCATGTTATTTATTAGTTGCGTGCTGTGAATTTGGTATTGTTTGATATTTAATATGTATTTGTTTTTCTAGGTAGCATGTTTATACGTTTAGCGATTATTTATGAATTAATTTTTCTTCTTAAATTAGTTTAGCATTTGTATTAATTAGTTTTTTTGATGCATATAAAGTTTTAATTGAAGTTGATATGTATTTATGGTATGTGCGTGTTTTCTGCGAACAACCATGCATAATTGTTTATTTGCATTTCACAAACATTTCAGTTGTGTTTTGGTTTAGCGTCAAGGTGCAGAGAGTCATAAAAGACATTTCTGAGCGGGTTTTGGTGTGTGTAAACTGAAAAATGGTTTTCTGTAAAAAGCGGTGATGTTTTGTGTGTGCAAATGGGTGCATTGTTTTATAAAATGTTTTATGGGTTGGTTGTTAGGTGTTGAGTCGTGTTTTGGTGTGAAAATGTTGTGTGTTTTATTTTAAAGTGCTTTCTTATGTGAAACTGAGTATGATTTGATGTGAACCTTGGTTTCACCATCCGTGGATGTTTTATAAGTTATTTAAATGGTTTATTTCTTAAATCATGTGGTGTGTATGATATTTGGAAAGTGGTTAGTGTGTCTAAAGGTCGCGATTAGATTCAAATATAGAGTTTGGTTGTGTTTTGATACGTGCCTTGGATGTGATATTTTCAAAACGTGTCGAGCTGGTTATTTTGCGTTGTTTGTTCATTTGGATTGTTTTAAGTCGGTGTTTACGTATTTCGGTTATCTTTGCGGTTGCAGAGTGTTGGAAAGGTTTTTCCACTCATTCGATCGTCATCTGTCGCGCACGCTTGCGCGCCCTTGCGAGGCGCGTTGCGCCATTGTGTTTGGAAAGCGAGCCGAAGTAGGTCCCCCATTGCACTTACCTATAGATTTAGAATTTATTAATTGCTTGTTGTTTTATTAATTTTTAATGAATTAGAAATAATATTAGATAATAAAACGTTAAATTATTATTTAGTGCGAAAAGATCTGTTTATTTTATACCGAACACATGTGACATTTTCTTGACGGGCAGACACCCAGTTTTGAAAGAATGCCAGTTTGGACTTTAAAGATAATTCACAGAACTTCAAATGTGCTTCTAGTTTTAAAGATAAATAATTTCTTCTGAATAAGTGTTTTGAGTTTTTTTTGAGAAAAGAGGTTTTACTTTAAAATTGGTGAAGACCCGTTTGGCACTTTAATGAAATGGATTATTTTGGAAAACCCACTCGGGGGTGATCTTTGGTGTGAGTTGTTTTCGTGAGATGTATGTGATGTTGGTGCATCGTGATTGATTAATTTACATTGTAGACGCACCCCCTTTTTATTGCTTGTGATGACATGGGAACCTGGCATATTGAATGAATTTTCTGAGAACGATTGCTGCACTAGTTTAGACCACGCACTGGCTAGTGGCCCTATAGCAGGGGAATACTGAGTTATTGCTGCTATGGGGATTGGGCCCCTCGGTTAGGACATGCAGGGCTATGCCAGGTAGTATTATGGGCGTTATGACGTCATCGAGTTATGGCATGCCTCAGGATGAGTCACATGTATAGTACGTTCTGGATTGTTCACGATCTCTTAGGTTCGACCCATGTTTCTTTTAGTGTTTAGTTGTGTGTGGCGGACGATTGAGAGGTCGAGTTCGGTTGCTGACCCTTGTGTGCCACTTTACCATTGCCCTTAGTGTGTGTTGTGTGTGATTCTCATTTTGACTAACAACTAAAGTTTGGATTTCTAAATTGCTCATAAAATGTTTTGAAAATGCAATGCACCTGTTCTTTCAACATCAAACTTGTTCTAAATTAAAAAGGGCAATGGATTGTTACTTGTTTTAGAAATGAAAGTGTGTGGAAAACCTATTTTATATAATTTAGTTCAAACCTGAAATTGATAAATTCTTTATTTATTGGTATGTGCATTGGGAATAGAATTAGTCGGGCCTACCTACTGAGTTTTAATACTAATGCCTATAGTGTTTTCTTGTTTTTAGCTTTGTTGCAGGTTCCAGATTCAGTAGTTCGCCTTGAGCGATGTTGGTTGTGGTATTGGAGAGTGACCCATGGGGTTACCTGGAGTTTGGATCGTGGTTAGGTTAGTAGTGTTGCTGGTTGCTCTTTCTTTATTCATTTTTGTTATATTTTATTTTCCGCTGTTTAGTTTATTTTATTTTGGGCCAAATCGTTCCCACGTGTTTACTTTTGATGCCCGACACTAGTTGCCAGCCCGTGGGGATCGGGAACGCCCCTCGGGCCATGTCGCGGGCCGGCTCGGGTGACCGGTTCAGGGTCGACCCGGGTTGGTTCGTGAAAAATGGTATCAGAGGGGGCCCTTGTTATTTGGGATGTCTGGTAGATGGAGATTAGGATTGTCGGGACTTGAGAGGTAGGTACGGGAAGGACGTCATGAACCCTCGCCCGTTCTGCACCTCGAGTCGCCAGGGATAGTCCGGGAATCAAGTCTTTGTTTCGTTTTGGATTGTTTTGGATTGAGGGATGACAACGGAGGCAAGCCGAAGTTACATCGTGATTTCACATGGAGTAGTGACCCATGTGGAGTCTGAGTACACGGTTTGAATTCCTCCTGGTGGTCGACGCTCACTTGGGACATGGCCCACTACCATGTCGCCAGGTTGAGTGTGGCTACTAGTCCCTAACTCCAGTGGTTGTTGCAAATTTGGGTGCCGTTTTCGTTTTGGTTAGTGTAAGTGCATTTTTTGAAATGGAAAAAAAGGGGGGTTTTGAAAATGAGACTGATTTCTTTTAAAGTACTTTAAATTTGTGAAATGATTTTTAAAACTGAATGATTTTGGATTAAGAAAACTGGTGTTTGCTTGAAAATTGGTCGATAGTAGTTTGGAGGGAAACCCTAGGTACTCCTTATGAACGTTTGCACATGTGAGATGATGCATGGAAAGTGCGTGTTGGTGTGTGTATGAATGGAATGTGGATAACGACATGTGCAATGGGTCATGGGATTACCTGGGTGTGTATTTGAAATTAAAGGCTTGTCCTTGTCATCTAAATTGCTTTTTAAATGAGAAAGTGGTTTTGGGAAGTGACTTTTGGTTTGGAAGTGGATTGGTTTTGGTCTTGAAAAAGGAAGTTTTGAAATTTTAAAATGAAAAGGGGATTTTAAAAAGAGGGGAATTTTGTTTTGGATTGTGTTTGTATTTGATTGGCCTTTGTAATGATTACTTTTTATGAAAGCACTTTCTTTGATGTTGCTTCGATTGATATTGGTTTCGTCTTGGTGTTATATATATTGTTTTGAAATGCTGCCCAGAAAGAACCCTGGTTTTTTGATGAGTCATGCCCAGTTTTTGGTCTTTCTCGGACGTTGTCTGTCCTTCATGGTGATTGAAGTCTGTTAGAGGCAGTATAGTGGCTTGAAGAAGTCAAGCGTGTCTTTGGGGTATTGGGAACTCCTGAAGCAATCTGAGTGCGTATTGTTTTGGGTCTGTTTAAAGGTCCAGCTCTGGATGAGTAGGAGTTGTACACCCGCCGTTTCTGCAATTTGGGATGATGTGTAATTTCTTTAATGTCGTCTTCATTCAATGGTTTATACTTGTGGGGGTGAGGATGAAGGAAATAGAAGAGCTCATGCGTGATCAACATGGCCAGTAGATAGTGAGTGCATATGTTAACCATTTCAAGGATCCTGTGTCTCTTTATCTGGGGTAGTGCCGCAGGACTGGATGAATACTTCTCCCTTCATCAGGGGTCTTCATCCAGAGGTCATGGAGCAGGTCCTCCTTTTTAAGGACCATCACGTTGAGAAGCTGGTGGATGAGGTGTTCTTAGAGGAGTTGGTCTTCGGAGTGGAGATGGTTGGCAATCCAGCGTATCAAGTTTCTCGTCAAGGATCCCCATCTGGTGAGCAGGGTGTGCCAGAGGGACCTATTCTTAAAGAGTCCTCTGTAGTGGTTCTAACCCCTAGTTCGTCGAACCGTCTAATGGTGTGCCGTCAGTATGGACGTTTAGGGAATACGAGCCGTCATGTCACACCCCTCCGAAGACCTGCCATCATTGCAGGTGTCTAGGTCATCTAGATAAGCTTTACAAGAAGCGTCTCATGAGGAAGACATAGTGACCAGAAGATTACAGTTCCTGACTGTGAGGCAGGAGATGCTTCAACCATCAGAGCCCCAACCACAGGTCTTGGGGTGAAGCTCGCGCGCAGTCAGGAGTTGTCGGAAGTGTGACACCTCAATTCGGGTCTCGTGTTCCGTGTTGCCAACGAAATATTTAAAATCCTTCTGTTCTCGTTCTCCCACTGTTAAAAGTTTTGGCGTTGTTGTAGGTTCGTTGTGTCGTTGTGAGGTTGGGATGAACGTGTTCGTTTGTAATCCAAACAGTCTCGTTTGTCTGATTATGGTGTTTAGAATCATGCGTTTTTCTTAGAGGTATTTTTGGACCTTTTGTGGGTTAATCCTGGTTTGGCGGTGTTCGTTTGGAGATATAAGTCCCTTTGGAGGAGTCCAGGTTTGTGGTTATGCTCGGGTTTACTGCTTGGATTAAGTTCTGCTCGGAGATTTTTCTATCGTCTTTGGGCTTTCATTGGTCTGAGTCGAGAGCTCCAAGTTTTAGCCGAGGTGTTGTTTCGCTCGTGCTTTAGAGGTTAGACTGCATCGGTTGGGAGTTCCCACGTCGACCCCCCTTCCCGAGGTGGTATGGTCGAGTGTTAAATTTTCACACTAGTGGAGTTCTTGTGGTGGGGAGAACCCTCTGGTGTTCTCCCATTCTTTTATGTTGTTGTTTCTCCTGGTTTTATTTGGGCAGAGATTCTTGTTTGGTCCATCATTCAGCTGGGTGACTTTCTGGGGGCAGAAAGTGTCTATGGTGGGGAGAATTGTCACAAACTTTGTTTCTATTTATTTTATTTTTATTATTTCTTGTTTCTGAGTGTCCACGCTGCTGTACGGGCTGCGCCCCCGATTAAAATATTTGACGTCTGATGCTTTTTCTGGGTTTTGGACCCGTGCGCGGCCGCCGCGTGCTTGGCGGTTGCCGCGCAGTTAGCCCGGGTGTCGGGCAAGTGTTTTTTTATAACTTTGTTTTATTATTTTAATTTGGTTTATCTTACGTTATTATTAATTGGTTATTTTTATTAATTTTTATTATTGTTAATTTTATTATTATTATTATTATTCTGGTATACTATTATTTTTATTTCTTTATTGCTATTGTTATTATTAAGATTATTAATATTATTATAGTATTATTATTATTATGATGTTTATTATTATTATTAATATTGTAATAATAATAATATTATTATAAGAGGAAAAAAAATAACCCTAGAAACCCTAGGTACCCGAAGCCCACCCCTCCCTTTCCTGTTCCGCCGTGGGTCGCAAAACCCCCCTCCCTGTTGCTCCTTTCTCCCATCCCGCACGACTCATTGCCGGTCTCCCTGCCTCCGCGCTCTGTCCGCCTACCAACCCCCACGCCGCGTCCCAGGCTAGCCGGCCTCACCCGCAGATCCCCTCCCATCCCTTCACCGGCGATTTGCTCCACAGCCAGCCTCCTCCCGGCATCGCAGCACCTTCGCACTCACCCCCCTTTTTTTCCGAAGCTCCCTTAGCCTCACCGAACGCTAGCCACGACCCCCGGCCTTCTTGCGGCGCCCGAGTCCCCTTGCCCCTGCGTGCGTCGGCCTCGCAGCCCCCTCTCCCTCGGCAATCCCAGCTCCGGCGGACCTCCTGTACGGCTCCTCCCCTTTTTTTTCCAGCCATCGTTCCCCTGCCCCCTCCGTCCGGCGCGACCCCACATCCGTCCAGCGACCGCCTCCGACACCCCCTCGGTCGGCCTCCGTTTTTTTCCATCCCGACTTCGTCGCGCACTGGCTGCCCTTCTCCCCATGACCCGGCGTGATTCGGCCAGCTTCGCTCCGGCCATCCGCGGTCTTCTCCGGTGGACTCGACCCCAATGACTCGTTTTCTTTTCCGTCGGACAACCCTCCTTGCGGTAGACTACTTCCTCAGTTTTGGGGTTTTTGGTTTCGAACACACACACACAATATTAGTTTTTGTATAATTTCATGGTTATTTTCTTTTTCCGTGGTTTGTCTTAGGCCCCTTGCAGTGCGTTTGAAGTGCGGCAGAGTTTGCGCACTGCGTTTATGGTGTTTCGACATCGAAGGTAGGTGTTTCCATGTATAACATTTGTATAACGAATTAATTTGTGAGTTTAATTATTTTAGCATGTTATTTATTAGTTGCGTGCTGTGAATCTGGTATAGTTTGATATTTAATATGTATTTGTTTTTCTAGGTAGCATGTTTATACGTTTAGCGATTATTTATGAATTAATTTTTCTTCTTAAATTAGTTTAGCATTTGTATTAATTAGTTTGTTTGATGCATATAAAGTTTTAATTGAAGTTGATATGTATTTATGGTATGTGCGTGTTTTCTGCGAACAACCATGCATAATTGTTTATTTGCATTTCACAAACATTTCAGTTGTGTTTTGGTTTAGCGTCAAGGTGCAGAGAGTCATAAAAGACATTTCTGAGCGGGTTTTGGTGTGTGTAAACTGAAAAATGGTTTTCTGTAAAAAGCGGTGATGTTTTGTGTGTGAAAATGGGTGCGTTGTTTTATAAAATGTTTTATGGGTTGGTTGTTAGGTGTTGAGTCGTGTTTTGGTGTGAAAATGTTGTGTGTTTTATTTTAAAGTGCTTTCTTATGTGAAACTGAGTATGATTTTATGTGAACCTTGGTTTCACCATCCGTGGATGTTGTATAAGTTATTTAAATGGTTTATTTCTTAAATCATGTGGTGTGTATGATATTTGGAAAGTGGTTAGTGTGTCTAAAGGTCACGATTAGATTCAAATATAGAGTTTGGTTGTGTTTTGATACGTGCCTTGGATGTGATATTTTCAAAACGTGTCGAGCTGGTTATTTTGCGTTGTTTGTTCATTTGGATTGTTTTAAGTCGGTGTTTACGTATTTCGGTTATCTTTGCGGTTGCAGAGTGTTGGCAAGGTTTTTCCACTCATTCGATAGTCATCTGGCGCGCACGCTTGCGCGCCCTTGCGAGGCGCGTTGCGCCATTGTGTTTGGACAGCGAGCCGAGGTAGGTCCCCCATTGCACTTACCTTTAGATTTAGAATTTATTAATTGCTTGTTGTTTTATTAATTTTTAATGAATTAGAAATAATATTAGATAATAAAACTTTAAATTATTATTTAGTGCGAAAAGAGCTGTTTATTTTATACCGAACACATGTGACATTTTCTTGACGGGCGGACACCCAGTTTTGAAAGAATGCCAGTTTGGCCTTTAAAGATAATTCACAGAACTTCAAATGTGATTCTAGTTTTAAAGATAAATAATTTCTTCTGAATAAGTGTTTTGAGTTTTTTTTGATAAAAGAGGTTTTACTTTAAAATTGGTGAAGACCCGTTTGGCACTTTAATGAAATGAATTATTTTGGAAAACCCACTCGGGGGTGATCTTTGGTGTGAGTTGTTTTCGTGAGCTGTATGTGATGTTGGTGCATCGTGATTGATTAATTTACATTGTAGACGCACCCCCTTTTTATTGCTTGTGATGACATGGGAACCTGGCATATTGAGTGAATTTTCTGAGAACGATTGCTGCACTAGTTTAGACCACGCACTGGCTAGTGGCCCCATAGCAGGGGAATACTGAGTTATTGCTGCTATGGGGATTGGGGCCCTCGGTTAGGCCATGCAGCGCTATGCCGGGTAGTATTATGGGCGTTATGACGTCATCGAGTTATGGCATGCCTCAGGATGAGTCACATGTATAGTACGTTCTGGATTGTTCACGATCTCCTAGGTTCGACCCATGTTTCTTTTAGTGTTTAGTTGTGTGTGGCGGACGATTGAGAGGTCGAGTTCGGTTGCTGACCCTTGTGTGCCACTTTACCATTTCCCTTAGTGTGTGTTGTGTGTGATTGTCATTTTGACTAACAACAAAAGTTTGGATTTCTAAATTGCTCATAAAATGTTTTGAAAATGCAATGCACCTGTTCTTTCAACATCAAACTTGTTCTAAATTAAAAAGGGCAATGGACTGTTACTTATTTTAGAAATGAAAGTGTGTGGAAAAACTATTTTATATAATTTAGTTCAAACCTGAAATTGATAAATTCTTTATTTATTGGTATGTGCATTGGGAATAGAATTAGTCGGGCCTACCTACTGAGTTTTAATACTCACGCCTATAGTGTTTTCTTGTTTTTAGCTTTGTTGCAGGTTCGAGATTCAGTTGTTCGCCTTGAGCGATGTTGGTTGTGGTATTGGAGAGTGACCCATGGGGTTACCTGGAGTTTGGATCGTGGTTAGGTTAGTAGTGTTGCTGGTTGCTCTTTCTTTATTCATTTTTGTTATATTTTATTTTCCGCTGTTTAGTTTATTTTCTTTTGGGCCAAATCATTCCCACCTGTTTACTTTTGATGCCCGGCACTAGTTGCCAGCCCGTGGGGATCGGGAACGCCCCTCGGGCCATGTCGCGGGCCGGCTCGGGTGACCGGTTCAGGGTCGACCCGGGTTGGTTCGTGACATATGTCCATAAACAATGAATGGTATAAAAATAAAACATCCATATTCAAACATATCACAAAACCTTCAACACAATAATAAAGTTTTGTATCATAATAAATAAACATCAAATAAGTTTAAAATTCTTCAAAGGATGTTGACATAGATGAAATCAAAACTATTTGAGAGAAATATATCTTTTTTGAAATCATTTAAATGTCACATAATTATAAAATAAAACAATTACTTTGAAAATATTCTTATAATCAAGTAAGGTAATATTTGAGGATTTTATAACGGTGCAAAATAGCTGCACCTGCCGTATAAGTTAAAAAAGACATTCTTACCTTGATTCTGTCGAAATGTCTAAAAAGGCCCTTATTTGGAAAATGACAGAAAGATTCATTTATAAACATCTTATAAAAAGTAAAAAAAGGTTATAAATGACTTTAACCCATAGTCTGTAAAACCATATGAATAATTTGAAATACATTTTTAAGACATGGATGTGGATGATAAATAGATCCCAGAAGATAATTACGTACAAACAACCTCTGAAAATGAAGAGATTATGAAAAAAACCCTTATCTTGTACTTTTCCTTGGTAGAGGTTAGGTTAACCTCGTATATAATGGTGAAGTAATTGTTATTAAATTATACAAGAATCATATACATTAATATGTTATCATATATGATCTTTTAAAATTTCTTTGTTAATAATATCTTATTATTATCGTCATTTCGGTTGTTAACTTACTCATTTTCTTTTATATGTTTTGTTAGATAGCTCATGATTTTTATGGACATGTTTTATATTATTCGTATCCAGAATGAAATCAATTCCTTAAAAAAAATTAATCATCAAATGAGGATTATACTTGAATGGATATGATGGAGAATGAATATCATCGCATTCGTGGAGACAGTAGTCCGTACGTACGCACGAGCGACAATATCAGTCGTTTGATATTAAAATAATATATAATTGGATATTATATCATATATACAGTATCATTATCATGTTATATTTATTATTTACATAAATTACACATCATTATTATACCCATCGAAATAATAATGTTTTGAATAACAATTATACCGCGACGTGAGGACAGTAAGACGTGCGTACACACGTATAATGATATGTCATTCAAAGGATGAATAGAATACTGAATATGGTTGTACCATATTTATAATAACATCATAGTATATAATAGATACTGGAGTTATTATTTTATAATGGGAATAAAAAATAAAGAAGAAGTTGAAGAAGAAAGGAACATGAAAGAGGGTGGTGAAAACATTACCTCTTCTTCGGGTTCTTCCTTTTTATTTGATCAAAAGGGCACTTTAGGTCGGATTTCTGATCAAAATAAGTCCTCTAGGTTGAAGTGAGGGAAGTTTCGAGGATATTTGGGCAGGGTTTGGCTGACCCAAAAGGCTTTGATGGTATTAATTTGAGAGAACGGGGAGTTACCGTTTATAAGAGGGGTGAGGGGCACCTTAGAAAAAAACATAAATTGTTTTTATAATAAATTTATATTCAGTTTATAATGGCTCAAAAATGGATTATTTAAAGTTTAAGGTGGGAATTGGTCTAAATCATTTAATCCAATAGATTTTATAAAGGTTGGGTCACTATATTAACCTTATCATTTATATTTAACTCTTAGTTAAATATTTTGACATTTACCATGTCTCTATGTATTTATATATTATATAGTTATTAAACTTACTATAAACTTATAATCGGCCCCCAAGTGGTCCATTAATGATAAAAATATAATTATATATGTCTTTTGGCAGAACAATAGGTTTTTTAAAATAGAATATCAATTAATAATATAATATTTGTTTTAAAAACTCTTTGATGTCAATTTTGACACTATTGGGTATTTGGTTTTTGATAATTTCATAACATCATTATTACTTCGAAAACAAATTATATAACCATTCTTAATATATCATATTAACCTATAGAATTAGTGGGATCCAAAAAGAGTCTCTAATTACATTTATTTTGATATTTTAAATATCAATTATTTTAATATTTCATTAATTGGGTAATTACAGCATCACCATTGTTTCAAAAATAAATTAATATATTTAATGTGTAAAAATTATAAATAAAATTAAATTAGTTATTAAATATTTTTAAATTTCTAATGAATATTTATTATAGAATTTATCTTTTGTATAACCCAATATTAAAAATGTTTTAGTAATTAAACTTTGATATTTACTCTTTTAACTCTTCTTTGAATTATATAATAATAAATGTCCTAATCCAATCCAAGTGAACCGAAATGATAATATTTTATTCCTATGGTTTTATTTGGTCTAGATAAACTTGTAAAATATAATTAGGACATGTCTTAGGGTAATTTTATTATCATTTTTACCCTTAATTACCCTATTTACTTTTACCAGTGATAAATAAAAGCAAAAAGATACTATTTACCAAAAATTATTTTTATCTTATTGAACCACATTTTAATCCTCGATATTAACTGTGTATCTCAGATTTTTGAAATTACACTCACAGAAGCGGTAAAATTATGTTTTATGCAAATTTCCAAATTCTCCTAAGAGGTGGGTAAAAGACGCCGAGAAGTTCCATAATTTTTTATATATCTAAAATTATTCTAAACTAAATCCAATGAATTAAATTGAACATATATAGGTATTATTTATCCATTTTGACCTTAATTAAATTTAAATAAAATAAGTAATTATTTAAATAAAAAATCGGTTTTAAACTATGACTTAGTGTTTTTTACTATTCATTGAAAATTTAATGTTTTCAAAAATACAGAAACAATTCAGCTTAAGCTAATTTCTATATTCCGAATCCAAAAATGCAGTCCATTTTGAAAGATAAAATTTATAAAATTTCCAAATTTGGGTATTACTATTCATAACAGCTATTTTGATTGGTTGTGGTTTTTGTTAGAACTCAAATTTGCATACAACACATGCTACTGTATTATTCAAAGACAAGCATACCGTGGAAGATTGGGGTGTTACATTCTCCCATCATTCAAATAATTTCATCCTCTAAATTTATATAATACTACCACATGAAAATACATGGGTGTTTCTTCTTCATAAGTTCCTCGGGTTCCGACGTTACCTCTTCTATCTTATGGTTTCTCCATAGAACTTTTACCAGACGTGTCGTCTGTTTTTTCAGCACTTGTTCTCTGGTATCAAGAACCCTTATGGGCTCTTCGCAATAAGATAGATCATGTTCTAGCACTAATTCCTCATAAGTGAGTACATGCATTGGGTCAGGCATGTATCTAATCAATAGTGATACGTGGAACACATCATAAACTTTGGAGAGACATGGTGGCATTGACAAAAGGTAAGCTACAGCCCCAATTATTTTTAGACTTTCGAATGGTCCTATGTACTTGGGACTCAATTTACCTATCTTACCGAAACATATATCTACCTTCCATGGCGATACCATCAAGAAAACATGATCTCCTACCTGAAATTTCAAATCATTACTTCAGTTATCGACATAGCTCTTCTGCCTACTTTGAGCTGCTTTGATGTGATTTTGGATTTACTTTACCTTTTCCATCGTTTCCTCCACCAGTTATGGGCCTAAAAGTTTTCTTTCATCAATGTCATCCCAATAGGTTGGTGTGTGACATATCTTTCCAAATAACATTTCATATGTTGCTATCCCAATACTTGAAGGGATTCTATTATGATAGGAAAATTCCACCATAGGTAAATATTGATCCCACATACCCTAAAAGTCAAGCGATCATGATCTCAACATGTCTTCTAAGGTTGAATAGTCCGTTCGAATTGTCCATCTATTTGATGGTGGTAGGCAGTTCTCACATTAAGTTCAGTATCCAAGGCCTTCTGAAGACTCTTCCGGAATCTTGAAGTAAAATGGGGATCACGATCAGAAACAGTCAATAGGGATACCCCATGATATCTCACAACTTCATTAATATACCGTCTTTCTAGACGTTCAAGTGGTAGATTTTCTCTTATATAAAGAAGATGTGCTGGCTTGGTAAGACGATCAATAATAACCCATATTGCATCATTCCTTCTTGGAGTATTTGGTAGCCCCATGACATAGTCCATAGTAATATTGTCCCATTTCCACTCCGGTATGGGAAGATATTGCATGACTCCTCTAGGATGTTGCCTTCCAGCTTTCACTTGTTGAAAAACCATACATCTTGACACAAAATCAGAAATATCCCTTTTCATGTCATCCCACCAAAAATGTTCCTTCAAATCTCTATACATTTTGGTGCTCCCATGGATTAAAGGGAAATTGGAACTATGATAATCATCCAATAATTATCTTTTTAGATATTGTATATCTGGAACACACTGTCTCTTAAAAAATTTCAAAAATCCATCTTCATACACAATGTCACTCAATCTCCCATCATTCACAACTTTATTCTTATTTTGAAACTCTTCATCATTGGTCTGAGAACTCTTTATCTTTTCTAGTAAATATGTTTTGGAAACCATCTGAAAAAGAATTTTTATTTCACATTCCACAGTTATTCCCATATCCATTATTATGATATCTATGTATATAAGATCCTTTTCAATTCTCATTTTGTTCAAAACTCGATGATCCTTAATACTCAAAGCATCTTCCACCTTATTTTCCCTCCCCGAGTGGTAGTGTATCATGCAATCGTAATCCTTGAGTAGTTCAAGCCATCACCTTTGCCTCATGTTGAGTTATTTCTATAATAATATGTACTTCAAACTCTTGTGATCGGTATATATCACAAAATTTTCTCCATAGAGATAATGTATCCATATATTCAAAGAAAAGATTAAAAAATCTAACACACGATCATGAGTTGGATATTTTTCTCATGAATTTTTAGTTGTCGTGATGCATAGGCAGTAAATCTATCATTCTGCACAAGGACACAACCATGTCCTTTCTTCGATGAATCACTATAAATAATGATCCCATCATTCCCTGATGGTAGATTCAATATATGAACATTGAATAATCTTATCTTCAGTTCTTCAAAACATTTTTCAAACACTTTTATCCAAACAAATTTAACCCCTTTACGTGTGAACTTCGTTAATGGGTTATCCAATCAGGAAACATTCTGGACGAAATGCTGATAATAACCTATTAAACCAATAAATCAGCGTACCTCAATTATACGTGTCGGTGTAGGACATTATTGGATTTCCTTGGTCTTATAAGGATCAATATAGATTCCATCATTAGAGACAATATGACCATGAAAAGGAATCTCCTAAAGCCAGAATTCACACTTGCTAAACTTCTTATATAATTCACGTCTTCTCAGAGTCTTCAGGATAATGGGCAAGTTAATTTCATGATCTTAGTATCTTATGGGGTATAACAAGATATCATAAAAAAAATTACCACAAAATCATCTAGATATTCTTTGAAAACTATTTTCATTAGATCCATGAATACAGAGGCTGCATTAGTCAGCCCAAAAGGCATTACTATAAACTCGTACTGCATATACCTAGTTTGAAATGATGTCTTCAGAATGTCTTCCTTCTTCACACACAACTGACGATATCCAGATCGAAGGTCAATCTTTGAAAATTATTGAGCTCCATGCAGTTGGTCAGATAAATCATCAATGAGAGGTAGGATATACTTGTTCTTTGTTGTTATAGCATTGATTTCCATGTAATCGATACATAACCTCATAGATCTATATTTCTTCTTAACAAAAAGGAAAGGGGATCCCCATATGGAAACACTAAGTCAAATAAATCCTTTATTACTCAATTCCTCTAGTTTTTTCTTTATTTTAACTAATTCCACAATGGACCTTATATAAGGGGTATCTGATATAGGCATTAAACCAGGAATTAAATCAATGGAAAACTCAACTTCTCGATCTGGAGGATGTCCAGGTAAATATTCCGGAAACACATCTACATATTCTTCCACTATAGGTATATACTCAATTTGAAAATTCCATTCCTATCCCAATGTTATTTCATTCACTTCCTCCCCAATAATTGAATTTAGTTTAGCTACTAGGGGTGGATCTAGATAAGAATTAGGTTGTGACAATTATGCTCTAAAGATAATGTGTTATTTATCATCATCATAAAAAATTGTAACCACCTTCTTCTTATCATAAATTTTTGAATCATGCTCCAAAATCCAATCCATACTAAGGATTATATAAAATTAAATCATAGGTATGATGATGATATCCGAAGATAAAAATATGTATGTGCTCTAATGGGGACTGATTCACAAAACATTATTCCAATGATACTTCCCTTATGATTTTTGACGGAAAAATCCCTTGTTAAATCAAATTGGAAATATCTAATTTTCATAGCAAACTGGGAAGATATGAAACAATGTGATGATCCAGAATCAACTAATGTATTTGATAAACATGAGGAATCCATTAAATTACCTGCCACCACGTCTTTAGTAGATTCTATCTCAGCAGTAGTGATAGAATAATTTGGCCTTGATACCTTGGAATTTTTTGAGATAATTTACCCTGTCGATTATAACATTTATTTTCATAATTTCCCATCTACCTACAGTTGTAGCACTGAACATCAGTAGCTTCTTTCTTCCCCTTGCAATCACGAGCTTGGAGGCCTTTTTCACCACACTTTTAACAGACTCCCATTCCCTTCACGAAAGTACCGAGGTATTTCTTCCCACATTTACTACAGGATTGATATTCAACATTTCCCTTATTCCCCTTCTTTCCATTTCCAGAGTGATCATAAGATCTTCTCTTATATTGCTTTTCTTTAAAATCGTAAGACATAGAGAATTCTTTTTCTGTCTTTATGGCACATGAGACAATATCTTCGTACAATGAGAAGGACTGTGAAACTAATGCTCAATGAATTGTTTTATAAAATATCAATGAAACGTTAAATATTACTTCTTGGGATACGTTTATAATCTACAACATACCTTTCTAACCTTGTAAAGTGAGCCTCATAATTTTCGACATTCTCATCCTCCTTTGGTCACAGACAAAAAAATTGCCTTTCCATATCTGGTCGATGGCCACGATGAAAGTATTTTTTTTTATGAAAATCTCTTTGAACACCCTCTATTACAAATTTTATACTTAATCATCTTCCTTTGTGGTTTGAATCAATTACCACCATTGATCAGCATTTCCAGTGAGGCGGTAAACATCCATGATATCTTTTTCCCTTTCACTACTCTCCAAGGCATGGAATATTTTATTTAAGGAATTTATCCATTTGCCATCTACTAGTGGATTTTTACTCCCATTGAATGTTGGTGGATGTTTCCTCATGATGTGATCTAACATTGATCCTCCATGTTGCAGATCAGGGTCCTCTATATGTGTAAGGTTATTATTCATAACCTGAGTGAGTTTTCATAATATGGTGATAAGCTGATCAACACTAGTTTCATCCCAAGCTCTACTATAATTATATTGAGCAGGAGGGAAATCCCTACATGGAGTGATTGAATTTATACGGTTTCCATTTCATCCACTAGGATACATTTCTAAACAATGGAATAAACTATATCAGTTTATGATTCAAAATACATAATTCTATACTTCTAAAACACTTAACATAAATTATACAATTTATGGGTATAATCCATAATCATTAAAATGTTTTCTTTGAGGATGTATATACTCATAAACCCTTCCAAATTGTTTTTAAAGAAAATGATAATTATCCTAAGCATATACCACAGGAGTGTCGTAACCAAGAGTGCAGCAAGGCCCATTGTCATGCACCAGTTCCCATTTGAGTCTAGCTCAAAGTGGTGTTTTAGGGTTTTACACCTATGTACATCTGTGCCAGAGCTGCCTCTACCATCTCGTATCCAGAAAGGGATGTATTTATCGGAATACTCACAAAATCTCTACAATATCCAAATTCTAGGATTTTATTCAATACTAGTCCTCAATGTCCATCTTAGGTTCATGTGGTCTAATCAGTGTTTATCTAAATCTAATATCCAATTTTTGTACTAATGTTCCTCTGATACCAACTGTAATTCCCCGACCCCAGTTACCTAGAGTCAATGCATTATTACATAAAATTGACATGATCAAAAAATATCAAATCCCAAAAGTCCGAATAGTTTAGTAGCCTTGGAAACACTAGATAAAATCATAAAGTTTACATTACATCATAAAGTGAAAACTAAAACAACATCTGGTCTCCACACTTATATCCCCTAATACTATCCCTGCAGGTAATTCCTAAAATACTTCCTCACATCCTGGAAAAAATAAAACATAGAAAGGGGTGAGCTCAAATGCCCAGTAAGGATAACAATATAGCAGAAAATTTCATAAATAAGCATAAACATTAAAGGCAATGTATAACTAAAACAAAGGCCTTTTAAACTTGAACATCAACCTAATATGGAAAAGATAAAATGAAATAATGTCATTAACTTATTAACATGGATATTCTATAAGTAAAATAATCACATGAAATATCAATAACCACATTCATAATGATGGAATGCATAATGAAAGACTATCATAACCACATAGTCAAGTCCTTGTGCCAAGACTAAAAATATGATTTTTTCAAGGCCTTGTGCCAGGACAATAGTTTGTCTCATTAGACCTACCAATGCATCGAGGAGCTATAGCGGGCTCCACCCATCGCTTATTATGTCCAATGCATTCCTCATATGAATAGTTTTAAAAATAACATAAACATTCATAATAAATCAAGCATACTAAATGTCAATACAATCTCCATAAACCATGAATGGTATAAAAATAACACATCCACAATCAATCATATCCCAAATCCTTCAATAAAATATGGATGTTTTGTATCATAATAAATAAACATCAAATTAGCGTAAATCCATCAAAGGATGTTGACATAGATGAAATCAAAACTATTTGAAAGAAATATCTCTTTTGTGAAATCATTTATGAATTATTTGAAATACATTTTCAAGAAACATAGATGTCGATGATAAATAGGTCCCAGTAGATAATTACGTATAAACAACCTCGAATAATAAAGAGATTGTGAAATAAACCCTTACATTATACTTTTCCTTCGCTGAGGGTAGGTTAACCTCCTATATAATGGTAAAATAATTATTATTACATTATAAAAGAATCGTATAATTTAATATTATATCATATATGATCTTTTAACATTGATTTGTTAATAATATCTTAGTATTATTGTCGTTTCGGGTGTTAAATGACTTGTTTTCTTTTATATGATTGGTTACATAAGACATGTTTGATATGGGTAGGTTGTATCTTATTCATATCCAGAATGATATCAAGTCCTTA
The DNA here is from genome assembly GCA_963277665.1 of Viscum album. NCBI lineage: Eukaryota > Viridiplantae > Streptophyta > Magnoliopsida > Santalales > Viscaceae > Viscum > Viscum album. The sequence continues at coordinate 1,554,325,926 of OY728165.1, forward strand.
AACATTATTTTTTTAATCTTCAACCGAGAATTAGACTTGAATGGATACGATGGGGAAGAATATCATCGCATTCGTGGAGACGGTAGTCCGTACGTACGCACGGGCGACAATATCAGTCTTTTGATATTAAAATAATATATAACTAGATATTATATCATATATAAATAATCATTATCAAGTTATTTTTATTATTTACATGAATTACACAACATTATTATACCCATCCAAATAATAATGTTTGGAATAACAATTACACCACGATGTGGAGATAGTAAGACGTACATACGCACTTATGGTGACATGTCATTTAATGGATGGATAGAATACTGAATATGGTTGTACCATATTTATAATAACATCATAGTATATAGGAGATACAAAAGTTATTATTTTATAATGGGAATAACAAAAAAAGAAGAAGTTGAAGACAAAAGGAACTTGAAAGAGGGTGGTGATAACATTACCTCTTCTTCGGGTTGTTCCTTTTGATTTGATCAAAAGGGCTCCTTAGGATGGATTTCTGATCAAAATAAGGCCTTTAGGATGAGTTGAGAGATTTTTAGAGGATATTTGGGCTAGAGTTGGCCGAGCCAAAAGGCTTTTATGGTATGAATTTGAGAGAAGGGGGAGTGCCCTTTTATAATAGGGGTGAGGGGCACCTTAGGAAAAACATAAAATTTTATTTTATAATAAATTTATATTCGGTATATAATGGCACCAAAATGGATTATTTAATGGTTAAGGTGGGTATGGGTCGATATCATTTCAAATAATATATTTTAGATAAGTTTGGGTCAATATATTAACCTTATCATTTATATTTAACCCTTAGTTAAATATTTTAACATTTACCATATCTCGTTGTATTTTTATATTATATGGTTAATAAACATACTATAAAATTCCAATCGACCCCCCAAGTGGTCCATTAATGATACAAATATAATTATATGAATTTTTTGTCCGAACCATAGATTTTTAGGAATATAATATCAATTAATAATATAATATTTGTTTTAAAAACTCTTTTATGTCAATTTTGACACTATTGGGTATTTTGTTTTTGATAATTTCATTACAGCATTACTAATTCGAAAAAAAATTATATAACCAATCCAAATATGTCATATTAACCTAGAAAATAAGTGTAATTCATAAAAATTTCAGAATTACATTTAATTTGATATTTATAATATCAATTATTTTAATATTTCATTTATTAGGTAATTACTGCATCACCATTGTGTCATAAATAAATTAAATTATTTAATGTCTAAAAATTATAAATAAAATAAAATTATGTAGGAAATATTATTCAATTTCTAATGAATATTTATAATTGAATTTATCTTATGTATAACCCTATATTAAAAATGTTTTAGTAATTAAACATTGTTTCTAACTCTTTTAACTCTTCTTTGAATTAAAAAACAAATATGTCATAATCTAATTCAAGTGGACCTAAATGATAATATTTTATTCCTAAGGTTGTTTTTGGTCGATATAAACTTGTCCAATAAATTTAAGACATGTGTTAGGGTAATATTAATATCATTTTTACCCTTAATTACCTATTTACTTTTAACCGTGGTAAATAACAATCAAAACTTACTATTCACCAAATATTATTTTTATCTTATTGAACCACATTTTACTTCTTTATATTAACCGTGTCTCTCAGATTTTTAAAATTCCACTCACAGAAGTGGTAAAATTATGTTTTATGTGAATTTCCAAATTTTTCCTTGGAGGTGGGTAAAAGACGGGGAAAAGTTCCATACAATTTTTATATATCTAAAATTATTCTAAACTAACTACAATGAATTACATTAAACATATATAGGTATTATGTATCCATTTGGACGTTAATTAAATTTAAATAAAATAAATAATTATTTAAATAAAAAATTGGTTTTAAACTATAACTCTGTGTGTTTTCACTATTCATATAAAATTGAATGTTTTCAGAAAAATACCAAAAATTCACCCTAAGCTAATTTTGATCTTCCGAATCCAAAAATGAAGTCCATTTTGAATGATAAAATTTATAAAATTTCAAAATGTGGGTATTACTATTCCTAATGGCTAATTTGATTTGTTGTGGTGTGTGTTAGAACTCGAAGTTGAGTACAACACACGCTACTGTGTTATTCAACGAGAAGCATACCGTGGAAGCATGGGGTGTTATAGAATCACAAAGACGAAACAATTTCTACCGATCAGAGAACATGGATTAGTAGAGAGCTTGGGACGCCTCTATATGCAGAATATTGTGTAGCTACATGGATTACCCTAGACGATTGTCTCTAATCATGATGCAAGTTACACTTCTTGGAAATGGAAGGGGTTGAAAAAGGCTTTCGGGATAAAACTTAGTTTGAGCACTGCCTTCCATCCTTAGACGAATGGATAGACTGAGAGACCATTTAGAGCTTCAAGGATATGCTATGTGCTTGTTTCCTCGACTTTGGTCACAACTCGGAGGATCACATTCCCTTGGTAGAGTTTACATACAACAACTTCTATCACTCCACCATTGGGATGGCACCTTTCGAGGCGTTGAACGACCGACCTGGAAGATCACCTCTATGATGGACTGTCCTAGGGGAGTCAGCCCTTATGGGACCAGATATGGTATGGGATACCATAGAGAATGTGCTGATCATCCAGGAGTAGATGATGACTGCACAGAGTCAGCAGAAATCTTATGACAATGGGAGACAGAGACCTTTGGAGTTCAAGAAAGGTGACCACGTCTTCTTACGGGTCTCACCCAGATGAGGATTGTGGAGATTTGGCTGGGGTGAAAAGTTATCTTTGAGGATTATCATACCCTTTCAGGTACTCATAATAGTTGGCGAGGTGGATTACGGCCTAGAACATCCCCCTCAGTTGCACCAGGTGCATGACATTCTCCACATATCACTGCTGAGGAGATACGTGCATGAACAGTCACACATCCTTAACTAGGGAGAGCTGGATATCGACGATAGAGTGACGTTTACTGAGGTTATAGTAGAAATTGAGGATTGAAAGGAGGGAGTTCTTCATGGGTAGTCAAAACTTCTGGTGTACGTTGGTTGGCAGCACGAGAACCTCTAGGAGAGAGCATTGGAGTAGGAGATTCAGATTCGTGCTCAGTACCCCCAATTATTTTCATAGATTTCTTGATGTGTCTTTTGGGGACACAATGCCCTAAGGTGGGGAGTATGTAAAGACATATATTTTATAATGTAATTTTTTATTATATGGAAATATTACGAGTACAGGAAATTTGACGGTGCATGATTTCGTGGACCAGTGTGCCCGAAATGAATTTCTGAACTTTTTTTAGGTACGTTCAGTAAACATGTGAGCTGGTTATTTTAAATTTTGAACTGTTGATCGGAATTGAAATATGAGGACACTATTGAACTCGTTGCAATAATATTATCTTAAGGATGCCTTCATCTCAAATAGATTAGGTCAAGGGAGAAAGTTAGTTTTTCACTTTTTCGGGGAAAAAGGAAAAGAAAATAATTAAAATTTTATGTTTCTTTTGAACCATATTTTTGAGTTATGAATGTGGGGACCACATGAGCTAGAAAACCCCCCAATTTGAAGTTGTGGTGGTGGGGACTACCCAAAAACATCTAAAATGGGGGAAAACCTCTGAAATATTTAATTAATTAAATGATCCAACTATAATTAATTAAATGATCTAACTAAAATTAATTAAATGTGTCAAATTTAATTAATTGTTAGACTTATTTTTAATAATTTGGTTCTTCATTTTTATTAGGATAGATGATTTCTTTGGAAATGGGTTTTGGGATAATTGTGGAGAAATATTCTCTCTAACGAAGGAATTTTCCTCCAAATGAAGAAATCCCTCTCCAACGAAGATCATGTTTTGGAATCAACAAAGAGGAACTGACAGTTGATCCCAGATCGGAAGAATCTTGTGGGCGCGACGAACATCAATGTCACCACCTTAATGAATTCCTATTCTTCCTCATGACATATTTCAATGAGAAATCGTGGTTGGGTTTTTTTTCTATGGTATCCCCCTTACCCTCATTCTTGTCATCCTTCTCGAATTAAGAACATCTATGTCGATTTTTATCATTTTAATGCAGAGAGGGCGGGCCAAATGAACCCATCCCAACACCCCCATAATTTTTGTTAATTGTGGTGGTCTTGAATCGATGGAAACATCCCAAGGTGGGTTTGGGAGTCTATGGAATGAAGAACGGGGAACCAGGGCGTGCCTGGTGCAAGGGGAATGTCTTCAGGGACCAGCACCACTGGGACTCAAAAGCGGTGGTCGAAACTCCAGCCGACCGCGATGACGGTGGCGGTGCAACTGCACCGCCGGAGAAGGGTCGTGGAACGTCCTCCGTGTTTGAGTGAGGGGGGTGGGCGCTGCATGGCCAATCGTGTGATGGTGGTGGCGGCGTGGTTCCACGCTGCCTGATGTGCATGAGGCGTGGCGCGAGACCGTGATAGTGATAGTGGGGCGACCGACTTGCTATCAGCCTCCGGTGGGGGTGTCGTGCGTGATTGCACCGTAAAGGAGGACGGGACGTTCGTCCACCAGCAGCCCGTGCCAGACCAAGTGGATCGGGTCTGACCCTGTGGGCCAGGTCGAGCCGAGTCGACCCAAACTCGGTTGGGTCGGCCCATGCCCAGTGGGACCGGACCCGAACCAGTTCTGACCATTTTCACTATTTTGACCATAACATGAGCTACAGGCTTCCATTTGACGAATCGTCTATGGCACCGGAATCTTTCGATCAAGACCGTACTTTTGGTATACCCCACTTGTGTTTCGAAAACTTCTGCGGTACTACTAGTATGGATTGAACACGAATCTAACAGGTCCCTTGGGACTAAAAGGCCAACAACATACAGACCGGTCATCCGATTGTCGCCCCGTCTGTTGCGTTGAGAACCCTTTTACATGACAATCATTTGGGATACTTCATAAGGGGAATTAGTATAAATTTGAGTATCTACTTATGGATTGTGGATCAGACCCTCTCTGAATCAAGTGAGCTTATTGCGAGAACGTTATAGTTGGCAGCAACATTAGAAAGAGATCATATGTGGGTCTGTGCTTAGGGATCCTATGTGGGTCTATGGTATGGGATCCTACATGGGTCGTTGTTCAAGAGCATCACTTGGATATTATTTATTAAATCCATGTGGGACTACTCTTGGATCCTACATGGGTCTGCTATTCTAGTATCATATGTGGGTCTGATGATTTAGGATCCTACGTGGGTTTGTCTCTTAACAGAGTAAGAGGATTTAGTAGTTACATCTAATCATATTGGATACCATACCTGTATTATACATGGTGTGAGATGAATCATTAGCTTTTTGGTGAAACCATTTTGGTATTGTTCTGTGTGTATATACCTTTGTGTTCTTTAAATTTGTGGTACTTACATTTTTTATGATTACATTGTGGCATTTATGACAACCATGCTTTTTATTACACAATTATACATAATTTATTTCATAAACTTCAATGGATACAACATAGAAGATCGAGAGTTCTAGTGTATTTGGGGATTAGGATCATTACATTTCATCTTCAAACCTGAAATACAACATCTTTATTAAATTCTTCCATTACATGACCTCTACATTCCCTTGTACATAGAATTGCATGGGATAACCTGAGGACATGCATACGAAAATGGTGACCTATAAAGCCCAGTAAGGGAATAATCATGGAATCACATGTGGGGTAAATTATAGGTTGGATCATAGGTATATAAATATATAAAAAGGGAAGAATAAACCAAAAGGCATGATAAATCATGATAATCATAACATGGAAATGTGGCAACCACACTTAACATGGAATTAGCATGAGCCAGTGCTCATTGCACATGAAGCATGAGTAAACCCTCATTGCACATGAAGCATTAGTAAAACCTTGTTTCACATGAATTATCAAGAGTCAACACCCATTTAACATGATTTATCATGAGACTACACTTTTCCAAATGCAATGTAGCGTTATAAGGGTGCACCCTTCAAAAACATTTCATTTCAGGCATAGGTGGGACACATGAATCATATAACATGGATTCATCAAACATCCTCCTTTATTCCAAGAAAAATTTATGTGGAATTAATACATGAATCCTTATATTCAATAAGTTAATGTGTATAATGTATAATACACTTGATAGAGAAATGGGTATGGTATTCACTACACAATGACGTTGTCTTGGAAAATAGGTACAATTTCGACAGTGTAATGGCGTTAAGTAAGAATTCATAAAAATGGATGATGAGAGAAAAAGGGGAATATCATTATATGTACATGAAATGGACATTAAGGGGGTCATATAGATACATTTCCCAAAAATTGTAATGGAATTTAGATTCATGATACAAAATAATTTTTTGAATGTAAGTGAGGCGAGATAAATTCCTTTTAGAATTTCTGCATTGTAACTGGTGTACATGGGAGGCATTTATTGAGAGAGAAGGGGGTATCACATGATTAAAACATAAATAGGGAATCATTTGGTAGGTTTGAAACCATACCACAAAATTTATAATTGAAATTAAAAGGGAATGACAATTTAAAGAATATTGGACAAAATTGGAAAGGAAGAAAAACCCTTACTTGAAAGTGCTCTTCCAAAGGCCTGAGAGAGGCTTGAGAGAGGCTTATTGAGAGCATGAGGCACAATGAGAGGATTATAGGGTGAGGATGGAAGAGGTTTGACGAACTAAAAAGTATTTTAGTGAAAATAAAGTTAGATCTTGGTTGGGTTTATATAGGAAAGTTGAGGGAATTCTTTATTATATAGGTTTGGGACCCCTCAAATTAAACTAATCCAGAACACATAAAGCCCATGGTTTTTCCCCATGGTTTTGGGAAAAGGAAAGTGTAAAAAAATATTTTATATGGTCTAAGTCCAAACATCATACAATAATAGGGTTTCTTATGTGGAGGTGAGTCACAGTCCCAAGGTAAACAATTTAAAAAGACAAAATGTTTTATATCTCATAAAGGGTCCACTAATTTTTTTTAAAATAAATAAAATAATCCCAAAATCACATTTTTTATTGGTAAAACCTATATTGGCCGAACATAAAGGTTAGAGTATATTATTATATCAATATTTTGGTAATTATGATGTCATAAAACACATTATATATTTAAATTCTATTTAATTTTTACCCAAAAATTTGATTGTCTAAGAAAATTATGGAAAATATACCATTGGATAATTTCAGCTTCCTAATTCTGGAAATAAAATTTATTTTATCTAAATAATTTTTTAAACATGTCAATTTTTACTTTTAATATAAGAATCGACATTTATCGAAAATTCCTGGGTTTTGACAAAAATGGCTTTAAAATCATAATAAAAATTACAATTACATTCATAAAATTATACGATCATTTATATTTGAGAAAAAATAATTTAATAATAATAATAACTTTTTAAATTAATATTTAATTCCAAATTTCATTAATTCATCAAAATATATTTCATTGTAGATAATTAACTAAAAATAATATTTCTTCTTTAAAAACTATTTACAAGGTAACAATAATAAAATGAAAGTATATTCATTAATATATACAAAAATAATGTACATAACCATAGTACTAGGGTATTTTTACATAACCCCTTATAACACCTGCATATGACTGAAGAGTAAGTTGTGTGATGGTGGTAGACTCTAGGGGTGGCTCTGATTACATTGTTTAAGTGGTAAACTCTATCAACATCCACTTCTCTCATAGTTGGTCCATATCGAGCATAACATATTGAAGCTCATCTTGGGCTTGGTCAATAGAAAATCCCAAAGATGCAACATCCTTTCCATGCTCGAAAAAATGGGCTTCTTATAGGACACATCTACTGGATGAGTCCATTGCTTCCTTTGTCCGAGTAAAATAAATTTTTTAAAGCCCTATATTTATATTAATCATGTGATCATTTTTCAACGAGTATATTAGAAATAGTAAAAATTCATATGATTATTTTAAAATCCAAAAACATAAAACCAAAGATGATTAAATTTTATATATTCATTTTACATAAAGATACATTTAATTAGATCAAGGTGGATTTCCATTAATGAATGATTCAGTCATTACAATCTTCCCCCTTAATAAATTTCACCCTAAAAATTTTCATTTCCATCACTAAAATAGATGTGGGTAACTCTACTTCATTATTTCATCTGAATCCCATATTGCTTCTTTATAATATTGGTTTTTCCACAACACCTTGACGACAGGCATTATCTAATTTCGTAGAAGCTTTTCTATACAATCTAATATATTCTCGGGTTTCTCCTCATAAGAAATATCATCCTCTAACTGTACCACCTCTCAAGAGAGTACTTGTGAAGGGTCCAGTATGTACATACATAAGAGGGATACATGAATGGCATCATGTACATTGTCTATGGTAGGTGGAAGTGATAGTTGATTGGACACTACCATGAAACGATCAACAATCTTGAAGGGGTCGATGTACCTTGGACATAACATCCCTTTATATCCAAGAATAATGATTTTATTCCATGGAGATATGTGTAGAAATAACATTTCTCCATCTATAATCTCAAGGTCTTGTCAACAATTATCTGCATAACACATCTATTGACTTTGGGCTGCCTTGATATGTTGTGGATGGGTTTTCACCTTCTCCACCATTTCTTCGACCATTTATAGTCCATGAAGCTTGCACTCACTGACCACATCCCAACACACTGGTGTTCTACACATTTTATCATAATGGGCTTTATATGGTGCCATTTGGATGCTCGAGTGTAACCTATTATTATAAGAGAACTCAACCAGAGGAAGATGTTGATCACATACTCCTTTAAAGTCCATTGAGCATTCTATCAACATGTCTTCAAGTGTTTTGGTAGTATTCTCAGATTGGTCATCAGTTTGAGGATGATTGGTCATACTGAAGTTTAGTTCAGTATTAAGAGCATGTTGAAGACACTTCCAAAACGTAGTGGTGAATATTGGATCTCGATTGGACACAATAGATAGTGGTACTCTATAAAGCCTTACCACTTAACTGATATATATGTGTGCCAGTTGATCCAATGAGAAATCCAACTAAATATAAATGAAGTGTGCATACTTTTTAAGATGATACAAAACAACCTTGATCGCATTGTTTCATTTTGTTGTCTTCAGAAGTCCGGTGAAAAAGTCTGTGGTGATGTTCTCCCATTTCCATTCTGGTATGGGAAATGGTTTCATCTTCCCCTCACACTGATTTTTCTTTGAATTCACTAGCTGACACACCAGGAACTTCGATGTATATATCAGTGATCTCATTATTCATATTATCCCACCAATAATGCTCTTGGAGGTCTCTATACATCATTGTGTTTCCTGGGTGAATAGGGAAATTTTAACTATGTGCATCATCCAAAAGTTCCTTCTTCAGCTCTGGTATTGTTGGAACACATATTATTTTCACAAATCTCACAATTCCTTCTTCATTAACATTAAAATATGAGGATTTCCCCTTTCCAATAGCTTCCACTTTTTCCAGAATTCCCACATCATCCATTTGAGAATCCTTTAACCTTTCCAAAAGAGACGGTTGAGCAATCATTTGTTAAAGGATTGATGATTTTCCCTTTATAATGATTCCCAAGACCATCTTCACCATATCTATGACTAATGGACCCTTTTAAATTATCATCAATGATAGAATCATTGAGTCCTTTCTACATAGGGCATCCTCTACCATGTTCATTTTGCCAGGGTGGTAATGGATTGAGCATTCATAGTATTTGATCAGCTATAACCATCTTTTTCAGTGCATGTTCAACTCTTTCTGTGTGAATATATAATTGAGGTTTTATTGGTCTATATATATATTTCACACTTCTCCCCAAAGAGATAATGCCAGAAAATATTCAAATTGATGATCACTATAGCAAACTCGAGGTCATGTGTTGGTTTTTTCTATTCATGAAAATTCAATTTCATTGAAGCATAGGTAATGAATTTGTCATTTTCATAAAAACACATCTTAGGCCCTTCTTTTAAGAATCAATGAATACCGCAAGAAATATCTCCACTTGTTGTAAAGTGTGTACGAGCATGGTGATAAGCCTCCTTTTCAACTCCTTGAATATTTCTTCGCAATCATAACTCCATGAAAACCTTACTCCCTTTCGAGTTCACATGGTAAGAGGGTTGGAAAATCATGAGAAATTTCTCACAAATCGTCGATAATATCTAGGTAACCCCAAGAAGATACATATATCTATTACTGATTTTGGTCTTGACAATCCCTCAATTGCATCTGTTTCGTAGGGATCCATTGATATCCCATTTCTTGTGGGGATATGGACCAAGAATTAGAACTCTTTCAACTAGAACCCACACTTGTTGTACTTTTCATAGAGCTTCTCCTTCTGTAAGGCCTCAAGTACAGTTTATAGATTCTCTACATGATTTTCCTAGGTCTTTAAGTATATCAGAATATAATCTATAATTACTATGAAAAATTTGTCGAGGTAATATCTTAAGACTCTATTCATCATGTACATTAATATTTCTTGAGATTTAGTGAGTCCTAAAGGCATTATTATGAATTCATAGTACCTTTATCATGTACGGAAAGTAGTCATGGGGATATCTTTATTCTTTACATTTACTTGATAATATCTCGACCGCAAATCAACCTTGGAGAAGTATTGTGCTCCACGTAGCTGATCGAACAAGTCATCAATTCGTGGGAGAGGATACTTGTTCTTTATTTTTATATTGTTAAGATCACGATAATCGATGCAAAGTCACATTGACCCATGCTTCTACTTTATGAAGATGACTAGTGCACCGCATGGTGAAGCACTCGGGCCTATGAACCCTTTATCCATATTATCATGTAGTTTTTTTTTCAGCTTCTTATGCTCTAAAACATCCATTTTATTTAGAGTCTGGAATATTGGCAATGACCCAGGTATAAAATCAATTGATAATTTATCATCTCTTCAAGGAGGAAGATAATGAAATTCCATGGGAAATACTTTAGTGAATTCCCTCACCATAGGCATGTATTCTAAGAAGGTTGACTCATTAGACTCAACCATCTGAGCCAGATACATGTTCTCATAGGGCATTAATATCCATGATTGAGATGATGGAGGTAAAAATGATTCATCTTCGTCCATGCACTTGTAATGAATCAGGTGATGATTCTCTACATGGAGAGTGATTTTCATCTCATGGAAATTTATGTTGGATCTATATAAGGAAATACAATCCATGCCCATAAGTTCATAAAATTCCACTAGAGGTAGTATAATGAGGTTTTCCTGGAGTTTTAATCCACAAATTATGATAGGTGATGAGTTATATTCCTGAGATGCAATGATTTCCCCATTTTATGTACTCACTGACATCTTTAATTCCATGTCTTGTGGTGGTGCTGGGATTGTTCTACTAAACATTCGACATATAATAGAATGCGTAGAAACTGAATCAAAAAGTATGCTAGCTATTCTGGAATAAATTACTAGTGTACCGGTAACCACTTCGTTTTCGGGGTTCACATCGTCAGTAATGATGTAAAAAACTCTCCCATTTCTTCCTTGTGGTTTTTGGTTCCTCCTAAAACCCATGGGTTAGAGAATTTAATTTCATGATGCTCTGGTTCCTTGCAGTTGTAGCAATGAACCACATGTTGAGGTATGAATAGAGCATTCCTCTCCTCTATCACAACCAAAAGTTTTTATTTTTTCCAGTTAATAGCCAGGTTCCCTTCTCTTCCACACCTAAAGCATTTCCTTTTCCCTTCAAGAAATTTTTGGGGTGCTTTTTCTGCACCATTGGCAAGGGGGGTGCTGAATCTTCTTAGCACCATTGGATTTATCCATCAGATAGCAGACATTAAATTCTACCATACGCTTCCTATCTCCATGATACCCCTGAGATTCTCCAATCTCCATTTCAACCTTGAGGGAACATTGGAATATTTCATCATAGCTGTCGAAGTCATGGATCGACAACGCTTTCCGCAGGCTAGGTTTCAGCCCACCAAAGAAGTGGTAAAACTTGCATTCGAATGGAATGAAAATGCCGGAAGTGTATCACGCCATCCATTATTGGTTTTCCTCGTACGCTCTAACAGATTCATCGCCATTTTCATGAGGGCATTGAAGTAAATTTCTATCTTAAAACGTAGGGTGTGTGGTTAATATTTATTGAAAAAAATGATTTGGAAATCCTTCCATTTCAATGCCTCGATCTCCTCCTCAGGATTCATATTTTTTATCAACGTCCACCATTGATCAGCTTCACCCACCATACAATAAGAATCCATGAAATCCTTCTCTTGATCATAACATTGATGTATGGTGAAAATCTTTTCAATGGAGTTTATCCATTGTCCAACGACTGAGGGATCAGATGATCCATGAAAAGAAGGAGGTCTGTGTCTCATGAAGCTCTCGATAGCGACTTGTTCTTTATTAAGGGGTTTAACATTCCTCTTGACCCATGGTTCTATTCAAATATTGAGTTAGCTAAGAGATAATCCTGAAAAAGTTTGTGATTTCTTCTTCCATTGGATTTGGCATCTCATTAGTACTGTCATCACATTGATCTTCACATCGTTTTTTTGCCCGAGTCCGCCTATTACCGGTCATTGGCTAAAATAAAATGAATTTTTGGGGTAACACATAAATGGAATGATAGGGAAAACACTGATGAATTATAAATAATGTATATTTCCTTACCAAATGAAATTATTGCATTAAGTCTATGTTATCCATGATCTAATTTATAACATATATTCATAGGGAATTTTTTAGTCCCATAATAAAGGTTCATACTAAGCGTGTGAAATTACCAAACCATATCACTCAGGAGTGTCTTATCCAACAGTGAAACAAGGCCCACTGACATGCACCAGTTCCCGCTTGAGTCTAGCTAAAAACGGTGTTTTCGGGTTTTACCCCTAGGTTATATATGTGCCAAAGTCGCCTCTACCTGGTCATATCCAAACAGGGATTCATTTTCTTGATAAACCACATACTCAATAATCACGAAAAACATAGGGATATTTTTATTATAATTAGTCTGGTCTTTAAGGATTTACTAGGGTTTTCTAATCCAAATCCCAAAAATAACTAAACCTATCCTCTGATACCAACTATGACAACCCTACTTTTTAGTACACAATTAATCACAATTTATTACATAAACATCAATTTATACAACATAGTAGATCGAGAGTTCTAGTGTCTTTTGTGCATAGGATCATTACATAAAAACATAAAACATGAAATACAACATCTTTATTGAGAACATATTTTAAATGACCCATACATTCCATCATACTTAGCATTGAATGTGATAATTTGAGAACATTCATAGAAAAAGGGAGAGAGACAATGCCCAGTAAGGGAATAATCATGAATCAACATGAGTAGTACAATACATTTTAGAAAATAGGAATATCAAAATAACATTAGATAAGCATAAACATAAAGTCCTGATAAATCATGATAATCATAACAAGGAAATGTTGCAACAACACTTAAAATGGGATTATCTTGACCCAAGGATCAATGTACATGGAACATGAGTAAACCCTCATTGAACATGAAGAATGAGTAAAACCTCATTGCACATGAATTATCATGAGTCAAAACCCACTGCATAGGAAGTATCTTGATACTATACTTTACCCAATGAAACAGAGCGCTATAAGGGCACAACCTTCTTAATCAATTCATTTCATGCAAAAGTTTTCCACAAAGATCATATAACATTGATTCATAAAACATCATCATTTACTACACAATAAATGAATGTATAATTAATACATGAAACTGTATAATAAATACGTAAATTTTCATTAAGGTGAATACCGTTGATTGAGAAATGGGCATGGTGTTTACTATACATTGACATTGGCTTGGAAAATCGGTGCAATTTCTACAGTGTAACGACGTGGCGTAAGAATTAATAAAAAATTTTTATGAGAGAGAATGGTGTGTCCCATAATATGTACACGAAATATATTGTAAGGAGATCAAATAGACATATGTCCCAACAATTGTAATTTAATTTAGATTCATTATACAAAATAATTAATTGAATGTACGTGAGGAGAGATAAATTCATTTCAGAAAATCATCATAGTAACGGGTGTACATGGGAGGAATTTATTGAGAGAGAAAGGGGTATATCATAATTAAAACATAAAGAGGGATGTATGGGGGAGGTGAAAAACCATACCCCAACATTTATTAGTGAAATTAAAAGGGAATCACAATTTAATGGATATTGGACACAAATGATAAAGGAAGAAAACTCCTTACTTGGAAGTGTGCTTCTAAAGGCTTTAGAGAGGCTTGAGAGAGGCTTCTTGGGAGCTTGAGGAACCTTGAGAGGATTCTAAATAGAGGAGGTCTGTGGGTGGATGAACTCCAAAGGCTTTTAGTGAGGAGGAAGTGGGATCATGATTGTGTTTATATAAAAAAGGTGAGAGAATTATTTATTATTTTGGTTTGGGAAACCTCACATTAAACAAATACAGACCAAAAACCAGCCCATGGTTTTGGGAAATTTGGAGTGGAAAAAAATATTTTACATGGCCAAGGTCTGAAAATCATTAAATAATGGGGTTCCTTATGTGGAGGTGAGTCACACTCCAAAGGAAAATAACTTAAAAAGACAATATGTTTAATAAGCCTTGAAGGGTCCACTAAAGATTTGTAAAATAAATCAAACAAACCCAAAATCACATTATTTTAATGGTAAAACATATAATGGCTGAACATAATGTTTATTGTGTTCTATTACATCCTTATTGGGTTATTATGATGTCATAAAACACATTATATATTTAAACGGTGTTTATTTTTTACCCAAAATATTGATTGACTATGAAAATTATGAAAAAATCACCGTTGGATAATTTCAACATCTGGATTCCAGAAATATTATTCATTTTATCTAAATAATTTTCTAAATATGTTAATTTTCACTTTTATTATAAAAACTGACATTTATCGAAAATTTTTGGGTTTTGACAACAATGGCTTTCAAACCTTAATAAACACAACAATTGCATTCATAAAAATATACGATCATTTATATTTAATAAAAATTAATTTAATAATAATAATAATAATATTTTATTAAAATAATATTTAATTCAAAAACCCATTAATTCCTCAAAACATATTTCTTATTTGAGCATTAACTAAAAAATACTATTTGTGCATTAAAAACTATTTACAAGGTAACAATAATAAAATGAATGTGTATTCATTATTATATACATAAATAATTTACATAACCATATTACTAGAGTCTTGTTACATTACCCCTTATAACACCCGCATAGGACCGATGAGTAAGGTGTGCGATGGTGAGAGATTCTTTGGATGGCTTAGATAACATTGCTCGGTTGGTAATCTCAATCAAATTCCACATCTCTCGTAAGCAGTCTCGATCGAGCATAACATATTTGAGATCGACTTTGGATTGGTTAAGAACAAATACCAAAGACGCAACCCGCTTTCCGAGCTCTGAAAAATGGGCATTGTATGGGTCACGCCTACTGGATAAGGACATCACTTCCTTTGTTTGAGTAAATTGGATTTGTTAAATCCCTATATTTATACTAATCATGTGATAACTGTTCAAAGACTATATTAGAAATGGTCACAATTCATACTAGTATTTAAAAATCTAAAAACATAAAACCAAAGATGTTGACATTTTATATAAACATTATACATAAAGAGACACATTATTAGATCAAGAGGGATTTCCATTAATGAATTTTTGGGTCGTTACAGTATTCTTTGGTGTGGATTAGTCCTTTGTTTTACTTACCTTCGTGGTAAAAACACATTTCTATATAATTTTTATTTTAATAAAAGACCTTTCAAAACATTTATGTTTCTATTCATTTGTGTGAAAAATAATATCAATTCATTTAAATGAAAAATATTATCTTGAAAAAAAGAAATTCATTGAATTGAATTGTTTTATCGAAACACATTCATCAAATGTTATAAACCCAACTGCCTTCAAAAACTTTTATTGGAAAATATTATAATATATTATCAAATTCAAGGAACTACATTAAACTATAAGGGATTCATAGATAGTAGCATACAGTTACTAATCTGAAACATAACTATTAAAATAATTGTTTACAGGACCAACATATATAAAGTAAAGAAGGTATACTTTCCCATATTTTTAGGATGCTATATACTTGATTATTGATCACTGAACGTGAGTCCCAAGACCTTAAGAGATATATAATATCACATTGGAGTGGGATATTGGTCAATATAGTGGGTTTAAAAGTCATATTAAATGAAATTACATCATATAGATCCCTATAAACCCCAAGCCATAAGATATACATGGATTTTAATCCGAATAAACTATGTATATTCAAAAAATGGTTTTAGATTCCAAAAAACAAGACACCTTTTTATAAACACCTGATTTATTCCATTACATAAATTGAACATAGAAGATAATGTAGTGCAAAAATCAGGACTAGAATGTGTTTCATGGAGTCTGATCGATGACCTTTATAGGGTTTGTAATCCCTTTACAGGACATAAATTTTTTTAATAGAGATAAAATAGGCTAGTTATGTATAAAATACTAAAAACAAATTCTACATTCTATATACAATGGTAGAACCCTGTATAGACTTTTAGAAATTTATACCAAGACTCCACTAATTAAAGTAAACATATATCCAAAAATTAGGTCATTTAACCCAATAATGGATATTTATTCTTGATAATCTCTTTATCCCCCATAAAAATATTAATAAATACAAATAATAATTGATGGAAGATAATAGGGTGTTGTGGTGGTGGGGGTTATGAGATATATTGAAAGGAATGAGGGTCTCAGTTGTGATAAATTCAATAACATGTTATTAAGAGAGTTATTCCTCAACATTTTTATTATTGTTAGGGTTTAAGAGTTAAGAGAGTAATTGAAGGACCCCGGGACACCCTGAGAGGGGAGGGGTGAATCAGGGTGACCACTTTTTTCTTTTAATGTGATGGATCTTGTTCCCACGTTGGTAGGAACTTGTTGAACCTATATGATGATTATGATCAGAAAGCAAACATTCACAGGCACAAAGAAGATACAACCCTTTTTACTTGGTTCACCACTAAGGGAAACGTCCAAGGAGCATACGCCGACAGGTTGTCAGTCGTACCAAAATCCACTATTCTTCACTAGCGGTAGATTACAAAAGTTTGGGTACAGTTACTCTGTCCCAGGCTCACTGCCTTTACAAAGGTTCAGGGATAGCCCACTACTCCCCTCGGGTCACTCCCCTTGACTCCCCCTGGCTCACTGCCGTTGGTGAAGTCCCATTCAGTTTATAGACGTGAAGTTATCATCATCATTTTCATAATAATGCATCATCTTGTGTATGTAGATGCTCTATTGAAGTCCTATTCTCACAAGAAGTATAATATCACTTTTCCTTGAATGAATCAGGTAGTCTCCTGGCTTTCGTGCAGCTCCGAACAGGCCGACGGGCTTCAGCAAAACCTGGCGCGCTTCTCCAAGCTGGACGCGCAAGTCCCAATACGGCGCGCAAGTCCAAACTGGCGCGAAAGTGTCACCAACGCACCTACGCGACGCTTCCTTCCCCGACAACAAAGTTGCGCGGTTCACTTCCTTTCTCTCCCAAACCTCCTTGGGCGCACAACAGACAACCGGCGCGCAAGCTCTACATGCGCGACCAAACTACCACCTGCGCGGCTCAACCACCTGTGCGAAGAGAGCTCGAATAATCTCTCAGTCTTGAACTCCGTTGAAAATGAGGAAGGGTGGTCCAGTGTTTATTGGCAAACTGGACCCCCTGCGCAGAGGCGCGCAAGTCCATCATTGGCGCGCAAGTCTCGTTTCCCACAACTTCTGTCGCGCAACTCACCTGTGCGACCCAAACACTCACTTGCGCGACCCAACCAATACTTGCGCGACCTTCTTCTTGAACGATATGATCTCTTTGTTAGTACACATCCTGAACATCCACTGAGGATTGACAACAAACTCAAACCATACGCCAAATCATGCTTTGAAGACCCTGGTTCCAACAATCTCCCCCTTTGGGTTTGTTGGCAATCAGAATAAATTCAATAGATCTCCAACCATGAGCAAACCCAAAACGCAAGAATCAACTCAGCCAACACTCTATGTCTACATGAGCAATTCTCGATGTAGAAAACAAGAGAGGAATATTGAATTGGGTTCCAGTGTTTTGGAATTCTCCATGACGCCAGATGTTATCCTTCTTATACTTCTTATTGCAATCTTATACTTCTCATCACAGAATAATTTCGTGCCGTGAATTTATTCCTTTCTCCCCCATTGACAATAAAACCAAATATCGATAAGTTATTCAATGTTCAGCTCAATCCATACTCCCCCTGAATAGCATCTCCCCCATAATCCTGCATCACAGCCATAAGCAGATAAAAACAATTAAAACAAATGGGGAGAGGGGATTTCTGGAGCCTCCTTATGCATTAGGAGGTGGTTGAACACTAAGGTTCAACCGATGCTTCTCAAACATAGCCATGGACAATGGGTTGGTCAGGATATCAGCCACTTGCTCATCAGTTCCAACATGATCCATTCTAATCACGCCTTGTTCAACCTTTTCTTTGATAAAATGATACCGTATTTCAATATGTTTTGTACTATAATTCTGAACCAGATTCTTCGTAAGATCAATTACACTTTTGTTATCACAATAAATTACCATTGGGTGCTGCACCTTATCACCAATATCTGTTAGCTGATGCTTCATCCAAAGAAGTTGAGTTCATGCTTTTGTGGCAGAGATATACTTAGCTTCTGCCGTACTAAGAGAAGTACTTTCTTGTTTCTTGCTCAACCAACCAAAACATTTCTTCCCAATATAGAAAGCTCCAGCAATAGTGGACTTTATGTCTACCACTTCACCAGCCAAGTCAGCATCTGAAAATGCGGATAATTCACTGTCCCTACCTGCAGCAAAAAATAACCCGAAGTTATGTGTACCGTGAATGTATCTCATGATTCTTTTTACTGTTGTCATATGTTACCCTTTTGGATTACTCTGATAGCGGGCTGCAAGGCATATGGAAAAGACAATATGTGGCCTTGTCGCTGTCAGGTACAATAGGCTTCCAATGATCCTCCTGTACATGGTGGGATCAACAGAGTCCCCATCCTCATGCTTTCCATGTTTAGTTCCAACTGCAACCGGAGTTGACATTGGTTTGGAGTCTTGCATATTGAACTTCTGCAGTAGCTCTCTTGTATATTTTTCCTGAGAAATGAAAGTGTATTCCTTCTTTTGAATCACCTGCAGCCCCAAGAAATATGTGAGCTCCCCAATCATAGACATTTCAAATTCTGATTTCATGTGGTTGGCAAATTCATCCACTGATTTCTTCCTACTGCCACTAAATATGATATCATCAACATAGACAAGAACCATGAATTGATCTTTTGGAGAATTATTCACATAAAGATTGTGATCAAATCCTCCTCTTTTGAATTCCAACTTCTTGAGATATGAATCCAGCCATGAGTACCATGCCCGTGGTGCCTGTTTCAAACCATATAGAGCTTTCTTCAGTTTACATACCATTGTTTCATCAGTACCCAAAACAAAGCACACTGGTTGTTCAATTTAGACTACTTCTTCGAGTACACCATTCAAGAATGATGTCTTAACATCCATTTGATATACTTTATATCCTCTTTGGAGTGCCATGTCAAGGAAAAGCCTGATTGACTCCAGTCTAGACACTGGAGCAAAGGTTTCTTCAACATCAATGCCTTCAATCTGGGAGTATCCTTTACATACCGGACGTGCCTTGTTTCTGATGACACTTCCATGTTCATCACACTTATTTTTGAAGATCGATTTGGTACCAATCACATTTTGACCTTCGGGTCTCTGGACAAGATCCCATATCTGATTCTTGTCAATCTGATCTAATTCAACATTCATGGATTTCACCCAAGATTCATCATTAGCAGCTTCTTCGAATGAGGTTGGCTCTACAACTGATAGAAATGAAGATTGCGTGTTATTCCTCATTCTCCTTGTTTGAGTGGGTGCACTCTTGTCCCCAATTATTTTGGATGGATCAATCTCATCTCTTCGATTTCTCCTGCGAGGTTTAGTAGCATTTTCTTCAGCCATAATTTCTTCTTCAGATTCTTCTTCTGAGTCAATATCATGATGTGACTGCTGAGTGTTTTGAACAACTTCATCTATTTCTACATTTGTATTTTCTTCATGTTCACATTCTTCCTGAATTTCTATCACATCAGTATATGAAGTCCTTGAAGCATTCATGGTTTTCTCTTCAATTATCTTAACATCACTACTTTCCACAATTCTTCCCAAACACTTGTTGAAGCATTTGTAGGCTTTGTTGTTCATTGAGTAACCAAGGAAAATTCCTTCATCTGCATTGTCTCCATATTTCCCTTGATTTCCTTCTTTGTTCCTGATGAAGCATTTACTTCCAAATACACGAAATTATTTTAGAGAAGGATTCCTTCCATGCCACAATTCATACGGTGTCTTTGTCTCACCCATATAATGTCTTGTTCAATTCTGAATGTACACTGCAGCTTGAACAACCTCTTTCCAGTAATGTCGTGGAATACGACTCTCAATCATCATAGTTCGTGCCATGTTGTTAACCTGTCGATTCCTATGTTCAACAACTCCATTTTGTTGTGGAGTTCACACAACATCTACCTCATGCTGTATCCCATGCTTCTCTAGATAATTATCGAATTCAATAGACGTGTATTCTCCTCCATTAACAGATTGCAACACTTTGATTGTTCGTCCAGTATCATTCTCCGCGATTCGCCGATATGTTTTCATGCAGTCAAGGACTTGTCGTTTCCTGTGAATGACCATCACACATGCCATTCTACTGTAATCATCTATGAAAAGGACAAAGTACCTTTCTCCATGTGTTCCGACAACATTTATTGGACCACAAACATCTGTATGAATCAGATCAAGAAGGTGAGATGCCTTTTTCTTCTTTGGCCGATATGAACTGTAGACCAGCTTCCCACGAATACAAGCATCACATGATTTTTCACGCTCACGCTTCAGGTTGGGGATGTCCATGACAATTCTCAATTTTTATATTTTCTCCATGTCTTGTTGATTGATGTGTCCCAATCTCCGATTCCAGAAATTGTTTTCTTCTTCAACAGTCATGTAACATACATTTTCTTCACTATCAACCTGATACATGTTGCCTTCTGTTCTGCATCCTTTCATAAGTGAATTGCCGGTTTTTCCCTTGATAGTGCAACCTTTCTGATTAAAAGTAACTATAAGTCCTGAGTCACAGAGTTGACTCACGCTGATGAGATTATGATGTAGTCCATCTACGTAAAGGACTTCAGTCTTCTTTAGTTCTCCATTAGCTAGTTGGGTACTTCCACTCCCTTTGATTTTTAGAGCCCCATCATTACCAAATCGTACTGTACCATAAACATTCTTTATTATATTCGTTAGTAGGCCAGCATTACCTGTCATATGAGATGAACAACTGCTATCGAGAATCCAGGTACTGTTGTTCTTTGTAGCTTTGAGGGAGACCTCTGCAAGGATCAATTTCTCAATCTTCTTCCTTTCCTTCCATGAGACATTAGATTGAGTATATAGAACTGATGGCCTTTCAACTATCTCTTCTGCATACCCAAGTTCTTCATAGTCAAAGTCTTCTTTGGGAGGTGAGAACCTGTTTGAAAGAGCGACATTGTCTTGCTGACAAGACTTGACTTGTCTTGAACTTCGGTATGAGGTGTCTATGTCCCTTCTCTACCTGCAATTAACGGCCTTATGACCAAAATTAGAACAACGAAAACAATATCCATATAAATTATTTATTCAATGAGAATTAGGATATGAGATTGTTCTACTTTGTTGAGAATCTATATCTTCTCCATTCAAATAGCTTCTTGCCTCTTCACAATAAGACATGGTATGGCCCAGATAGCCACAGAACTGACACTTCAAGAGAGGAAATGTCTTCTCACGTGAATTTCTCCTTATACCTTCTTCCATGGGAGAATAGTAAGACTATCTATCATTTTTTAAAGTTCGAGGATAATTTTTGGGTATCCTTTTAGTTTGGATTTAGGGTTCCTTTTTCAGCACTCTAGGTAACATTTCATCATGTTCAACTTTCATCTTATCTTTCTTTTGGATATTTTCACTTGTAGCAGTTGATGACTCAGCCTCACAACCAATTCCACTCTTTCCCATTCAAGCGGGTCTTTGATCACTCATGATTTTTCCAACCCCATATGAACCACACTTGGCTCTTGCTAGTAATTCTGCATCTGAGAATCTTCCGAACTGTATTTTCTTCATCGATTCATTTGGAACTGATTCAGTCTCCAGTTTACTCCTTAGAGTAACTACTTCCTCCTCAAGACCCTCAGCAGTCTAGGATTTTTCATCAAGTCTGAATGTGATGTCATTGATGACCTTTCCCTGCTCTTTATTTCTCAGCTTCAGATCAACTACATCATCATCGCATTCAATTATTTTATACTGTACCTTCACAAATTCTTCCAGTCATTCAATTTCAGATTCAAGTTGATCAACATATTCAGTTGATTCTTCTACAATTGATTTCCACTTATTGTTGCTCTTACATTTAATCTTAAGCTTACAAACTGCATCCTTAAGTTTCACCTCAGGATCTACACAAGTTCTCAATTGATTTTCTCCATTAGTATCTTCTGACATTTCAACAGTGGCCATCATGGAAGCATGGTTCCCAGTTTTGAATTCTGGTTCTTCTTCATCATATAATTCATTTTCATATTCTTCCTCTTCACAAACAAAACTCTTCCTTTTCATTTTCTTACCAGATTTGATGTCTCCATTTTTTAAGAACCTTCTCTAAGGCTTCTTGAAGTTTTCATCTTCACTGTCATCATCATTGATATTCTTTAAGCACTGAGAGGAAATGTGCCCAACTTTTCCACAACGTAAACATGTGAGAGGTAACTTCCCTTTGAATTTCCCTTTCCCTTTCTGGAACTTCTTTGCAATGAGATAAAGAATTTCTTTCTCTTCGTCATCATCACCGCTACTATCCTTTGAGATTTTCAATTTGTCCATGGCCTTGAATGCCATTTCCTTGCTCACCCGAGTCGTAGCATCTTCTTGTTTGACTCTCATTTCATATGCTACCAAGCTGCTCAGTAGATCATCTAGATAAATTTTGGAAAGATCTCTTTCCTCAATGGATGACACCTTCACATTATACAGAGGTGGAAGTCTTCTTAATATTTTCTTTACAATATCAATGTCTTTTATTTCTTCGCCTACACCTCGAATTTCTCCAACCACTTCAATAATTTGATTGAAGAAAGAGTCTCCATTCTCATCTGGATGCATCTTCCGATCATCAAACCAATTGTGTAGCACTTGTAGTTTCGCCTCCTTCACTTTGTTATATCCTTCATAAATATTCTCAAGTTTATCCCACATGGATTTTGCTGAGGTGAAATTCATCACCATCAGGTAGATCTGATCAGAAAGGGCTGCATTGAGAGAATTTTGTGCTTTAGAATCTGCATGAAGAAGTTTCCTGTCTGTTTCAGTCATAACCAGACCTGTTGGATCAGTGACTTGTATTCCTTGCACAGTAGAAAAAATAGCTTCCATTCCAAGAGATCTTAGATGAGATCTCATTCTATTCTTCCAGATCTGGAAATTGCTTCCATCGAAGTGAGGGACTCCCCTGATATTGACCGCGTTTTCCATGACGAAGAAGGTCAAATTCAACACCAGCAACCTTTACCCTTTGATACCACTTGAAGGACCCCGGGACACCCTGAGAGTGGAGGGGTGAATCAGGGTGAGCACTTTTTTCTTTTAATGTGATGGATCTTGTTCCCACGTTGGTAGGAACTTGTTGAACCTGTATGATGATTATGATCAGAAAGAAAACATTCACATGCACAAAAAAGACACAACCCTTTTTACTGGGTTCACCACTAAGGGCTACATCCAAGGAGCATACACCGAAAGGTTGTCGGTCGTCCCAAAATCCACTATGCTTCAGTAGTAGTAGATTACAAAAGTTCAGGTACAGTTACTCTGTCCCAGGCTCACTTCCTTTACAAAGGTTCAGGGATAGCCCACTGCTCCCCTCGGGTCACTCGCGTTGACTCCCCCTGGATCACTGTCGTTGGTGAAGTCCCGCTCAGTTTATAGACGTGAAGGTCTCTTCATCATTTTCATATGAATGCATCCTCTATTGTATATAGATGCTCTATTGAAGTCCTATTCTCACCAGAAGCAGAATATCACTTTTCCTCGAATGTATCAGGTAGTCTCCTGGCTTTCGTGCAGCTCCGAACAGGCCGGCGGGCTTCAGAAAAACCTGGCGCGCTTCTCCAAGCCGGACGTGCAAGTCCCAATACGGCGCGCAAGTCCAAACTGGCGCGCAAGTGTCACCAACGCACCTGCGTGACGCTTCCTTCCCCGACAACAAAGTTGCGCGGTTCACTTCCTTTCTCTCCCAAACCGCCTTGGGCGCACAGCAGACAACCGGCGCGCAAGCTCTACTTGCGCGACCAAACTACAACCTACGCGGCTCAACCACCTGCGCGACGAGAGCTCGAAAAAACTCTCAGTCTTGAACTCCGTTGAAAATGAGGAGGGGTGGTGCAGTATTTATAGGCAAACTGGACCCCCTGCACGGAGGCGCGCAAGTCCATCATTGGCGCGCAAGTCTCGTTTCCCACAACTTCTGTCGCGCAACTCACTTGCGCGACCCAACCAATACTTGCACGACCTTCTTTCCTTAGCCAAATTTAGAAGTTCTGATCCTCAAAAACATATGGTGCACAAATCTTTTACCCTCCATGACCTCGGCGCTCAAGTAACATGGCCAAAAACACTTTACTTTATTGGCTGATTTTCAGGCCCAAATATTTTGCAAACACTCGGAAATGGCGCCACCTTCACTACTATTTTCTGCTTGAACGGTATGATCTCTTTATTGATACACATCCTGAACATCCACTGAGGATTGAAAACAAACACAAAACATACGCCAAATCCTGCTTTGAAGTCCCTGGTTCCAACAATAATATCATGGGACCAATATAGTATTTACATTCTCTACTTATTTACCCGATATAAATTTCTTTTATCCCCTATAAATATAATATGAGTGGAATAAGGCCTGAGTGTTCAATATCCTTTATTATCCTAATATTATATGGCATGTATTGATAATTGATCATAATAGACACAAATAGGGTTCTCATTATGCCTTAACTATTCAGACGGTCAATGGGGAACATAGAGCAGTTGATTCTATTCCACCAATTAGTACATTGGATGTTGGTCTACGTACAATTGTTGAGAGTGTATACTCTAGTATAATGAATAATAAGACAAAATATGTGAAGTGAAGATATGTTATATAGTTGGAATATTATGTGTCTTCCTAAATCCCATAAAGAGGTATTTCATAGTGCATAAAATAAATATTATTGAATAATTATTAATTTTCTATATAGAACCTTAGACAATGATTCAATGTAATGGAATGATATATAATATTTTATTGATCTTATCTAATGAGTCAGGGTTGAGTTTACATGGTGGTTCATTTTTAAACATGACCTTCTACCTAGTCATGGTTGTGAAGCCCCGTGATTTTTATCTCAATGTGTGGAGGGATTCTTATGAAGTTATTTGGGATTATTTCATGATACCGATCCAATGTTGGAAGAATTTTAGAGATTGAGACCATTATTCCTACAAATGGAGTCAATATTTCTATATGAATCTTCATAGTCCCAATATGACTTTGGTATAGATCCACTCCACTAGATCGCAACTCACCGTATTTGATTATGAAGTAAATCATTATTTTGGGTGATATAAACAACATTAAAATGGGATTCTCAAAATGGATGTTCGTACCAAATTAAAAGATAAGACTAATTTGTATTAGACATGAATGTTGTTTATATCACCCAAAATATAGAAATACGTCATAATAAAATATGGTGACTTGTGATCTAGCAGAGTGGATATATACCTGAGTCATATTGGGACTATGAAGATTCATATAGAAATATTGACTCCATTAGTAGGAATAATGGCCTCACCCTCTAAAATTCTCCCAACATTGGATCGGTATCATGAAATCATCCCAAATAACGTCATAGGAATCCCTCCAAAAATTGAGATAAAAATAATGTTGGGTGAATAACCCATTTTTATATTCACTTATGATATTATTCTAGTTGCGTTGATGGATCCTAAGTTATAATTATATGACATTGAATTGACTAGATTCATTTGGCCATGTACTTTACCTAGTGGTAATACAATTATATTCTCTAAGAAGGTGGATGGTTTTTTACTATATATAAATTACAATATGATAAACCATGTCATTATAGAGAATATGTGTCATTTTCTTATTATTAGTGAACATTTTGGTAAGTTATGAGGATCATAGTAGTTATTAATGATAAACAATATCTCATGATATCACCAATAATGGGTTCGAGAGGAGGTTATACAAAATATTTTGTTTTGGAAAAGGTATCTTTAATAAGATTTATTAATGATGTTTTTTGGTTGAATATTGCATGATAAGGGGTTGTAGTACTCATTAATATAATATTCTTCAAATAAATGTACTTATTCATTACGGTGTTCATTGATGAAATCCTTATCTCTCATTGACATTGAAGTAGTAAGCTTGAAATCATGAGGGAGTCCTGAGTACACTTTTTGAACATTGTCTTTATAGAATGTCGTAGAAGATCGTATTTTAGAATTAGGTTGTGAGGGTTTTTTAGAATTTCGTTTCCAATACTATTAATTTGGTTTTACTATATAAACTCAAGGTATTGTTGTTTTGTAAATGTCACCAATATGTTTTTGATATCCAAATTATTCTAGGATTATCAATTTACTGCCGATATTTTATAATGGACTACTCCAATTTAATAGAAACCATGGAATTATTTAAATTGATGGGAGTGATCCTATAATTGTAGTCATAGTTTTAATATTTTTTTATTTACCTATCTAGTAGGATTATTATAGAGGTATTTTAGATCTTTCATATACCAAGGATGGTGAATGTTCTAGATTATAATGCATCATGAGTCAGTATCGTGGTAGTGTGGGGCAGAAAGGCCTTGTAGTAGATTATGTGTCACATCATCTTCGATCCCATCTTAAGAGTTATTCAAGCTACACCATGTAATTTTTATATGTGGTCCTTGATATTAAGGATTGGAAAAATTATCTATTTTGGGATAGGTTTTTTTGAACAAAAAACCGAAATGCCTATACTATATCATCATATAGTTGGACCACAATATGAGATATAGCATGTAAGTAAAGTATCCACCATTGCCCAGAATTGATATGGATGATGTTCTAATAGTTTTCAATTTCATAATATATTATCTTATACATAATATTTATTTGGAACATGGTCATGGTGAACAAAATTCATAGGAATAATGTACCTAATGATCTTCTAGCCAATTTAAGGACGCATTCTTTATATTACAATAAATAAATGATATCACATATTCTAAAGTATATTCTAGGATTAATAATAATGAAATTGACCCATGTTGTGTTGTGATGTCATAATGAGAATTTTGTAGTGATCTTGTACCATGTTGGTAATTATATTGTGATTCTTTGATTTGTATACACATTATAATTTTAGTCATTTCATGTGACATAGAAGAGATAATGAATGATTTTATATAAAGCTAAGTGGGTTACGAACAGTATATAAATATAGGCATACCACAACTTCATGTTATTGTTATAGGGACCATGTCTGCATATGAACATTTATGTATTTGTTTCTTGAAGTAATTACAATAAGAGGATAAATGAATGGAACCACCAACCTTTTGGGTTTCTCTATCTACATCTGTTGCTTTTAGAGAAGTGGTTGGATGTTATGAGGATTTTTTATGAGTATTACTATATCTTAGATACAATATTACACTATTTATTTTAGTTTTGATTGGATAATCAAATATTCTAATTTTATACCAACATATGAGATTCACATATATGAAAATTTGAGAACATTGTATGTTTAATAGATTTTACAATCTTATAGAGTTAATTTGAAGAACTTTTTAAATGAGAAGAACATTTTACATTATGAGTTTCTAGGGATTTTATAAGTCATTAAGAACTCATCTTTGTTTTAAGATAATGTATTATACCAAAAAAGTGAGTCATTAAGAGAGGATAATTCATATATTGGAATATATCCTTTAATCTTGTATCATATACTTTTATAGAGCGTGGGATAATCATCTAGCCTTGGTTAAGTTTGGATTAAATTAATATTACCCAAATATAGTTTATATGAATTTTTATGAGGATATATATGTAAGGCTATATGGTATATGTTTTTTTACCATGGGGCTAGTGAGGTAGCCTTTCTTGGACCAAGTATGGAATAATATAAATTCGAAAAAGAAAAATTGTTTAAGAACATGTGAATATTGCATAGACTATACACATATCATATATTGGTCTCGTGATAATAAATATATAATTTTCTATTGGGGAATTTGTTTTTCTTATTTTTATGTAAGGTTAAGTCACTCAAATTTTCGAAATCCTATAAGGCTAGACTAGTATTAGGTTAGTCCCTATGAGATTAGTATGAAGAGTTGGATATTGGTGTAGTTATTATGTATTAATTCAAATTTTCATTATATGAACAATGTGTTTCATGATTCAATGCATTGATCATATATTCCTAATAACACACACATATTCCACCATGAAGATATTGAGGATGGTCTTGAAGGATATTATGTGGAGCGTCAGGTTTTGATTGTAGACTATAGAGAGAAACTCCTTGAAGGAAAAGAGGATATCAGTTTTCCTTATTATATATTGTCATGGATAGATTAGGTAAGGAAATATGGGATAAGTGGGTGATGTGGAGACTCAGTGATGGAAGCTGTTTCCACAGAATCATTGAGTGTACATCTCTAGGATGAAAAGATGTTAGAGGGTGATAATTGTATCATCCATTATTTATTTCAATGAAAATATGTATTAGTTATAAATTCAAAAAATCATATTTTGTTTAATCCTTATTTTTGGAATTTATATGGTGAATATTTATTGATTATGGGTTTTGTTTGTTCATGTATGGATGTGATACGAAGGATGAAGTGTTTGGTGGCTGAAACGATTACACCAATTGACATGTGGGACCCAACAACTAGATGGTGGGGAACCATGAAGTCTGTAGAAATCAACGGACAGAACAATAAGGCCATTTTTTAAGATAACACTTAGGCTATTTTATGATGCTCATCGATGGTTACTCTCTCCAACTAGATCCCCATCTTCAGGTGTGAATTAAATTCACCGCATGAGATTTAATTCAAAAAAAATAAAATATTGTTTATTATTTTAATCATACTCCCAAGGCCCTAAAAGCATTTCTAAATTGCATATCTTTCTGATGGTGCTTTTATATTAATGAATCCTTTAATAGTAATGCTTCTTCCAATATTGTGATTATTAATTGGTTATTTTTATATAGATATATTCATAATCCTACAACCTATTTATAAGAGTAACAACAATGTACGATGCATTAATGGTTTTTATGAAGATAAAATGATAAATATGACATTTAGTCAAACATAAGTTATTGATGTCATGTGTTTATAGCTATTAATGATTGAATTATGATATACCATAAAAAACTAATTTATATCAACAATGTGTTCCCAAAAAATATTCCTAGTCGTATACATGAAGGTGGATTATTAATTTAACTATAATTCGTAGATTATTACATGGTTGATTGGTGGAGGATTCATCAGGAAAATAATAATACCCTTTGAACCTAGAGTGAAATATCAAGAAATGTGGGAATTTCTTATTATGTCATCCTCAATTTATGGTCTTGAGACTCTATAATACATTAATATATTTTCTATTAATGAATTTATTATGGATTGATGTTTTTTCCTTAATCAATGTTATATTCTTGAATCAAATAAATATTCATGAAATGATCCGTGGGTTATAATGAATCAGAGGAATTAGTGTCAATTTATTTTATATATCTCATATTTGGATCTAATGAAGGACTCCAATAGTTATATGACTTTGAATTCATATTCATGAAATTAAATCATAAAGAGTAACCATTTTAAATCTTTTTATTAAAAAATTAGAAAATTTGTTTTTATTCATCGAGATTTGAGGTCATTCACATTGGAACTTTTATAGAGTACGGTCATTGACATTGGACTAAAATTTGAGTTATTAGTCAACTAATATGATGTTAATATTTTATTAGGATTTTTGGATCACTTTTTCTAATCTTCATTTTGTATCATATTATCATATAATACCTAATTGTTCTTTTCAGATAGTGTTTTCTTGTGGTAATGTGTGTTCCCCATGAGACAAATACATTGTATTTGTTCCATGTTAATTTATATAATGACTTGTGGCCATTATTGATAATGAAAAAACGTTTTTATATATTACAACAACACTATCATGATGATTTTCTATGGTTTTTATTGCATTATTTACCCTATTATGTTTGATACCATTCTATTGAAGGATTTGTCTTGCAACTGAAGAATTTTTGAATATTCAGGTATTGTTTCCCAATATATGGATATTTTTATCAAATTGTGTTAATTATGATTGAATAACCTTACATAAAGTAGGTTCTTGTCAGCCATGTAGTCCATTCCAAAACTCGATTTATGGGGACACCATGTAATATGCCAAAAATCAAAGCATTGGGGACATTAAAAAATGTGTTGTCTCAATGTAGTGAGGATATCGAGTAACACGTTAACAACCCATGGGGAATGATTATTTGACTACCATGGTTATTATTATTATTATATCAATGTGAAATTTCCAGTACAACCAGGGCTAATGTTTCATTGTTTTTCATAAGGGTTCTAGATATATGATTTATTATGATTTCACTAACAGTTATTTTAATCAAGGGATTCAACAATTGTACTTATGAACTTTTTTATGGATCGTTGGAGGATTCATATTATATATTATTAATCACACATTCAATATAGATTTAATATTATCAAACATTTAAATTTATTATTTTAGATAAATATTCATCACATTACCAAATAACATGCCCGAGGATAGTAATAATTTTTTTTGATTGGAAATATTAAAACATAATCTTTTAACGTGGTGAATAATCATCAATATCCCCCTTAAATATCTCTCCCTTTAGTAGTTCTAAGAAAATCATATCTTCAAAACAAGAGGAATGGAAACATAAGAAATGGGTGATCTCAATTGTTCATTAAGGGAAAAAGTGAGACATATAAGCATAACATGTGAATAAGGGTATGTCAACTTGATCATAAAATTTGATGATCATACCTTGAATGTTATATTACATAATAAAGGGTCAGATCATAAATATTGGTAGTTCATTAGACATGAATCATAAGGTTATAAAAATAATTATCTAGGAAAGTATAAAATCTGATTAAGACATGAAATTTTCGGAAAAACAATAAATATGTAAATTTTTTTTTGAAGCCATGGATAATTTCAAAAAATAAACTTGGACTTCATGGGGACCACACACACTTGAAAGGACACACCATCATCCAATTTTATAGTCCTTTAATTATAGTTGATTATGATTCCCTGTATTCCCATAGTGGATCAAGCGAGTTGAATTTTTCCGATCATTTTATTATAAGATATAAATCTTTAACCAATTAATTGAATGGTGATATAGGTCCCACAAGGCCTGATTGTTATAACACGATATCATTAAACTAACTATGACTCTTCAATATATAAACTGTAATGGTCAAACATGGTGATATCTAGTCCACCCCATCATATATGCTGTAATGTTCAAACTGAACACTATCTGGTCCACCCTATCATATAATCTGTAACGAGATTACCCTATACTATTTGGGCCACCACATCATATAAATTTTAATGGAATTAGACGATGTTATTTATGCCATAGTATCATATCATAATTAATGGGCTTACCCGACACTATCTAGGACACCCCATAATATATGATATAATAGGATCACACAGTGATATCATGTCACCCACTTCATATAAACTATAATGGGATTACCCAGTAGTATCTAGTCCACCCCAACATACAAGCCTTAAGGGGCTTACCTGGAACTACCTAGGTCGCCCCATCGTAATAGCTATATCTGGATTGTCCATCACTATCTTGGAAATCCCATCATATAATCAATGTTTATGTACCACAACATGATTAAAGTAAGAATAGATTTAATTTCACAGTAAAACAAAATAAAACAATTATTCATTTGAAAAATAATTTACCCATGGAAAATAAAAAGGTGTCATGCCATTCTCTTTGAAATAGAATTAGCTTATTGAAATTTATCAAGATTCATAACTATATATTTAAAACATTTTTTAACCATGGAAATGAAACAGTTTTAATATACAGTATTTCATTAAAAACATAATCAATTATGAGAAATAATATAATCGGTATCCTTGGATCATATAACTAGTAAATATTAAAAAAATATGATTCATGTCACATTAAATGGGGATGAATTTAGAAAGATCAAATGAAACATAAAAATTCCATATAAAAAATCTTATAAATCATATAAAATATTTAACATATGTTTATTTGAAAAAAAATTATAAAACATATAAAGGGATCATCATATTTTATTTAAGACATTTAGTGAAGAAAATATCCTTTCCTCATGGAAAAAAACTATTTAGATCTTACATCATTTTGAAAATAATTTACTTTGACAATATCCTAGAAAACATAAAATGAAATACTTGAATAAAAAATAAATCACTTTTCATAATTTTAAACATTTTTGAAAATTATATTTTCTAGGAAATAATATTAAAATTTCATTTAATTTTTTTAACACTATATTTATAAAATGTAGAATTAGGGCTGAGAGAGATATAAATTCAAATTTTCACAAATACGCATTTTTAGTTATCATTAGTTATATAATTTTAAAAAATAGAAAAGTTACACGATAAAATAATGAAAATAATAGAAGAATAAAATTAATTAATTTTATTGAAATATGGATCATAATATATTCATTAGTTGATTAAATATCATAATCAATCCCGATAAATGATAAGATTGTAACAATAAACCATTACATCATTGGTAACGTTCAATCATAACCCCAATGAAAAGATATCATTATATAAAGCATTAAATATCATGAAAATAAGGATATTGAAGAAAAAACTTATGTGTGGAAAATATATACATCTTGTTGAAAAATATAGGTGCATAACATGGAATGTGACTAAAATAAGGAATATTAATATCTAATTTGTTTTTCACATAAGTTTTAACATGATATTCTTGATTCAATTTCATAGAACTGATTTAATTATATCCATTATGTAAAAAATGATATATTTATCATATATATTATGTGTATTAATAATTATTATATCATAATAATATAGAAATATGGAACAAAATCCACGTTTGATGGAGATGGTATGCCGTATGTATTAGTGAACATTGTTTTTGTTTTATTGTCTTATTGAATAAATTTAAAAGGCATATATGTATATGTATGTATATATATATTATATTTCAAGTAGAATTATTATATAATAATAATAATTTACATTTACTAATACATTCTTTAATACATTTCATATAATGTGTAAATTAATCACGTATCATTGAAGTAGTGGTAGTCCACACGGCCAAAAATTTACTAGTTGTATTTAATTTTTTTTGAAAACATGGAGGTATGTATTATATATTAATTAGATAGGAATAAATACATAATAAACAATTTATATATATAATACTAAAATATTTTTTCCAATGTAATTTCCAACCATTGTATGTGGAAAAGTAAATTCGAACAACATCGTTCCATGAGGCGGTAGTCCATCATACACATGAACTGTAGTTCAGTACAAATTTGACAATAGTGGGTGTAATTGTATGTATAAACTATAGAATTAAATAATATATGTATATTGAGGATAATTATATAATAATATAATCATGTAATAAGAAAAACTGAGTAGGTGTATAACAAAATAAAATTGAAGTGGACGTTTAAAAACATCACATATTTTTTTGGGTAACTCCATCCGGTTTACACCAAAGGTATTACTTTTTTTATCCTTCATCCATATGTGAGTCTTATAGGATGAAAGAAATAATTTTTGAACTTTATTTGGGCATGGTTTTGATGATTCAAATGTCTTTATATGTGTGAATTAGTGAGGGGTGGTTATTTCGATTTTCATAATGGTGGAGGAGTGATATTATTGTAAATGTAACTAAGTATACACAATTGATAGGAAAACCTTACATAAATTCCTAAAATTAATTCCCATTGTCATTAAATGTTAGTAATTTGTTGATATATGTTCATAAAATGGCTTTCTGACATGTTTCTAGGTTATATTCAAAAATAAATTAAATTTTAACCCGTAAATAATAGTGTCTTTACCTTAATCATTGAAATTAATTCTTATTACATTCCCAAATATTTTTGGTAGAATAATATGTTGACCTTATTAGAAAATTATAACTAAACTGATTCAAAATATGGAATCAATTTTTCAAATATCAAATTAATAAACTAGTAGAAGATAATTTAGAAATAATTTAATAGACCTTATTGGAAATAAAACATTTGAAGTAAAAAAATTCAATATTTTTAATGTTTTCACATAAAATGTTGATGTAAAATTTTCCAAAATGAGATAAATTTTATTTATGGTTGTATAATTTTAAAAATTTTACTTTAAATACAATTTAAAATATCGTTCATCAATATAAATAAAATAGATTAATAAAGAATTTTTAATTCAAATAAAAAGTTTTTACAATTCATCAAAAAATTATTCTTCATAAAAATAAACCATAAATTCACCAAAAGTAATTTTATATATTAAAAATTATAAATTAATGTTTATTTTTAATTTAAATATATGAAAATTTTAAAAAATTAGATATAAAATAGTTGTTTAAATAAAATTCTACAAAATTGAATTTTTGAAATATAAATCATTTTATTTATGAAATTTGATTTATTATTATCATGTACCTATAAAATCCTTACGATAATTGAAAAAAATATTCAATATATTGTATAATAATTTTCTATAAAAAAATTCATCAATTGTGGTTTGTTACTTTTTTGGAGTTTAAATTTTATTTATACATAGAAAAACTGATTTCATAAAATATTAATTTTTTTAATTTCAAATTGCTATTAGTTTCATTTATAAATAATTAATAACAAAAGGATTCATCAAATATACATGTTTAAATCATATTTTCTCAATTTAGTTTATCTTATTCACAAATTATATTCCATCAAAATGTGATAACATTAATACTACTTCAATAATATTAATAATATTATATTATAGTTTAGTAAAACTCTTCCATGTGTGTAATGTGAAATATCGAAGAAACTCTAAATTGTGTATAACAAAATACGAAAAATTCTCTTCAACTTCCAAAAACTAAACCGTTTGTTTCATTTAGTGAAATAATAACATGTAATTATATGGAATAAAATCTATACTTAGTGTATCTATTATTCAAAATCTATATTAACTATTGTATGAAATGAAGAATATCAAAAAATTTAAATTAATTTAAAAAATATTTCACAAAATCTCAACATGATATAACCAAGCCCCTTTAATAAATGAATTTCTATATCATTATTCTTCTATATTTTTAATGGTTTTATACATAAACGGTCCTTTATTATAAACCCTCATCATACAAAATAATTATAAAACATATTTTAAAAGGGAAACCTTGGAACCATATTGGTTACCGAAATTAACTAATAACAAGTTTTCTAAATAGGATAACATAGATTGGGAGTGATGATTGGACATGGATGACAATCCCAAATAATTATAAATAATGTTAATGATTATTGATCACTAACCAGTAAATTATCAATTGAATTTAAAGGGCTTCAATACGATAATTATATGTGACTAATAAGACCTTAAATGTAGGTAATTGGATAAAAAAATATCAATATAAATTTCCTAATATTGTCCAATTTTTTTTCTAATAACATGAAAAAATATACGTACATGATTTTATTCATTTAATTATTTAAAATATCAAAATTTGGTTTTGCATAGCATGATTTCAACTTCTTAAAATTCTCAAGGAAATGAATATGAAGTTTTAATTCCTAATTTATTATCTAATAATGAAGTAGAATGATAATTCATTATTTCAATATTTAGTTATAATCTCATCAAAATGGTCAGAATAAGTTATCTAATATTCATAAATACTCATATTCATAGATAATACTCAAATATCTAGATCCACATATTATTTGTACCTCAATACATTCCATAAATGGTTAACATTATAATATATCCAAAGAAATGAAAATAAAAATCAATATGAAGAAGGTAACTAATTTAACGCAAAAATGACACCACGTATATCATATAGTATTTACTAGTTTTTCATACCAATATAATGAATACATGTATCATATATTCTATAAAACATGGTAATAACCTAAATTATCATAAATCATTTTGGAAAACATCCACGTTTACTTATTCAATATAATACTTGATATATTCCTTATATCTATGAATGTTTTAATCATTATCAATAATAGCATAAACTACTTTTTCAATAAATAGATAATCTGTTTCATAGTAATAAATACTATCTGACATACTTTATACCTATCAAACATCTCTTTATAAAATCTATAACCAATTTTCTCAATATTGGGAACACATTAAGGGTTACTTTTCGATAACCAAAATTTCCCCATTCTAGTAAACCAATCATTAAAATTCATCATAACTATTTAAAGTACCCTTTTAAAATATTAATTAAAATCATATACTGAAAATAAATACATATTATATGATTCTTATAACATTATATTTGAAATCCAGAATATATAATCAAAAATAGTAAAACATTATTCTTAAAAGAATACCCAAACGTCATCATCATATTACATAATATCTCAATCGTAAAATATAAAATATTTCTTATTCCATTAGGTTCCTAAAACACAACATAATAATTCTTATTATTTTTAATGTAAATAATATTTTTATAACATACCATATCTCTCTCATATCACTTTTGGTCCCATAATCCATAGTAGTATGACAATTACTCATAACACCTTCCACCTTTTCACCAGAAGATTTCAAATTAGAAAATAATTTTGTACGATGACCTTAATTTAAAAATCCTAAATATTCGATATAAAAAATGATTTTTATAATTCGATTTATTGACTAAAAACCTAATTTATTGGGAGAGAAACACGTATCATAGAATAAAACAACATAATAATGGAGAATTCATTATATTATTCATAAATCATGAAATCTAATATTTAATCTATGACACCCTATACATATCATTACATATGTCCCCAAACATATGCTAAAAAATATGTCTATGTATCCAATTAATTAATTCTCATCCTCTATTACAAAGGGTGAGTATTCTATTCATTGAATACCAACTATATCAAAACATGAATTAATAAATAGTGATGTTACATCATCTTAGATAAAAATTAATCTCATTACAACAGTACATGCTAGAGGACCATTATATTATAATGTGATTGGAAAAAGAATACATAATAGTTTATCATGGTGAATGATATTCAATATCTCACATAAAGATATTCCCCATTATTACGCCTTCATATAATCTTTCATTATAACCTAGTCAATGGTATCATAAGAAAGAGGTTAGATCAGATGAAAAGTAAGGATAAACAAGGGAAACATATAACCATAAAAGGATAATAAGTGTATGAGAATATTATACTAATATTATAATATCATACCCAACATATAAAAATTAATAATCAAGATAAATTTCATAATGATTGGTAGTTCATAAGACATCAATGATAAGGTAATGAAGAGAATAATCAATGAATACCTAATAAATGATAAGAGATGAAATTTCCGAAAGAAGTTAAACATGTATAAACTTTCCATTACTTAATGGTGACTCCCAAAACATATTGGGGGTCATCATGGGGATAACACTTAAATGGAGGGATACAAAACCATCCACAGTTATAGTCCATTCCTTATAGTGGATTGGGTTTCCCCATTATCCTATTGTGAGTCATGCTCCATGACTGGTTACCATATTTATGTTATGAGATATAAATTATTAACCAATAAATTGGAGAGTGAAAAAATACACACACTTCATGTGATCTATAATGTGATCACACAGTATTATCATGGCCTCCCCATCAAATAATATGTAATTTGGTAAACCAATTCAATATTGGATACCACTTCATATAAGAATTAATTTACATGCCCGTTGTTATAGGGTAAACCCCATCATATAATATATTATTTGATTACATGATGTTATCTAGGAATCCCATCATATAAATTTTAACAATCTTACTAGTTTATATCTGGTCCTCCCCATCATATAATATATAACAGGAATACCCAACACTATTTGGGCCACCCCATAAACATACCTATATAATGATTACCTATCTCAATAGGGGACACCCCATCAAATAAATATTATTAATCTTACCTGGACTATCATGGCCACACCATATTATAATCATTAAATGTATTATCAGACACTATCTAGGACACCCCATTTTATAATTTGTAATGGGATTACATAAAACTATGAGGGACTCCCTATACTATAATCCATGTCTACGAAAAAAAAATGAATGATGTACAGATAATCTTCATTTCATTATAAAAAACATTAAATCAATTATTCTTTCATTAAATTATTATGACATTAAAAAGAACTGGTATTCACCTAAATCCATTGGAATCATTATTAGATAATGAAAAATAAATGGTTTTCATAACAATTCTATTGACACATGTATGGACCATGTAAAGAAAATTTTTTCCCTAATCATTATTCCATTGAATCATAAGCTATTTTGCGACAAAAATATTCCTGGCATCATTGGATCATATATCTTGTCAATCGTAAACTATATTAAAGGATGTCATATTAGATGGATTATGATTTTATAGATCACATGAAATATAACCTTTCATTGGAAAATACATTTTAAAAACATATAGCATTTTGAAAATCCATTTATTTGAAAAAAATATGAGAAATTATTAATGAAGAATTAAAATTCAATTAGAATATTTCACGAGGATATATCATTTCTACTTTTTTAAACAATTTTGAAAACAAATTGGTTTTTGAAAACCATTTCCTTAGAAAATATCACTTAAAACATATAATTAAAAATTAAAAAAATTAAATAACCTCCTAAAACATAATTTTTTTAACATTCCTTTCATATAAAAAGATATCAAAAGTTCATTTTAAAAATTATAAAACGTGTTTAGAAGAAAAAATTTGATCGATTACTAATTTGTATATAATGATATAGATAAAGTATGATTTTAAAATAAAAAACATTATTAATTTACAGAAGTTCCATAAAGTTGAAAAATGGTAACATCATGTGAAGATATCATGAATAAAAGAGGAGAAGAAAAGTCAATATAATCCTTGAGATATGGATCAAAAGATTTCATCAAAGGAATAATAATCATATACAATCTAAATAAACAATGAGATTGAAGAGATAAAAATTTACCACATAGGTAACATTGAATCATAATACCCATGGATGAATTAAAATAAATTAATATTCTAATATCCTTAAATAAGTGGATTCCTGATATAACATGTTAAATATAATTACATAAACCTTGAATATGAATATAGGTTCCAATAATTGCTTGTGTCTCAACGATTGTAAATTGAGAAAAACATTCCATATAGATTTCATATCATCTAAATAGAAATCACCATGAAAGTGATATTATAAAATGGATATTTAAATACCCATAAATTTATATATAATAAAATTAGAAAAAAATCATGACCATTATATATGATAAATCACTTGAAGAAGTGGTCTCTATATCATATAACTCAATGAATGGAATGAGAGTTGAGAAAACACTTACTAGATTAATAACATTTGAAACATGTGATCTATGAAATAATATCATCAATTAAAACATAAAACATCACAAAATAAATTAAAATTATATAACATTTCATTGTGAATTATATACACGATGAAATAATAATTACTTGTGAAAATATATTTTACCTCCTTGAAAAAAAATGAGATGAGTAAACCCTAACTACTTGAGTATCTATTGAATCATGAAATATGTGAAAAAATAAATTAAATTGAATCATTAAATATCTAGAAATATATTAATGTCATGATATAAAATTTTAGAAGGAGGATTATATATAGGAAAGCATCTATAATAGACATTAAAATAACATAATATTATATAATTATTTATAAAATTAAAAAAGTGAGTTCATGGGGAATGTCATATATTAAGGTTTTTTGGAGATAAGGATCATATTTTCATAATTTGGTCAAAAATAATTAATAAATCACTTAAATAGGCTAGAATTTTGAACTCTACCCTAAAACCATTCTTCATAATCTAGGGTAACTATACATTATAATTGGTTGTGCACAAATTATTTTTAAGGATTAATAAATGATATATATAAGTAATACATGAACATAATGGAATGATATCATGAGAATAAAATTTGAATATTAAAACCTTGAAATTATATAATATAAACGCGAGTCATGGAATACATATTGGTAGTTAATAATACAAGAATCATAATGAAATTAAGATATTATGAAATGAAATCATACACTTGGAATAAGGCTTAAACCGGTAAAATAAACATCATCTAACAGCATTGCAAACATGTGAAAATAGAAACAGATCCAATCATTATTCTAATTAAATTGAATTAGGGCCTCATATGAACTTATTTACATGAATATATATCCAAGTATAACATTTTGAATTTTTAATTAGGTTCACACCCAGAAATCATTCTCGAGATGTCTATGACCTTTTCTAAAACATATTAGGCAACTTCATGGGGACACCCCTACTCAGCAGGACACACCACCATCCCTAGTAAGAAATATTTCAATATAATATATTATCATTCCCCTTCATCCCATATTTTATTTGAATTCCCCTATTCCCAGGTTAGATAAGGTATATCAATCCTTCCATAGTAGATATTGACACACATGTTCCCAGTTATGGATTGCAATATAATTATTTTCACACTGTCATCAATCCATTTGAGTTGTTTCCCATAATTATCACATGAGATATAAATATTTAACCAATTAATTAGGGGGAGATATATGTCCCACTGA
This sequence comes from Viscum album, assembly GCA_963277665.1. Taxonomy (NCBI): domain Eukaryota; kingdom Viridiplantae; phylum Streptophyta; class Magnoliopsida; order Santalales; family Viscaceae; genus Viscum; species Viscum album. Next base: position 1,554,367,339 of record OY728165.1, read on the forward strand.
TCATATTATAAAATCATCCATACATAATCAATATGTTAATAAAACATTAATCATATCATGACCCATAAAAATATATGGGTTTCCTTAACATCATATCATTACTCATGAAATGAAATGGGTATTATAAAAATTTCATCATATCAATAAATAAGGAATATAGATGTTTCTAATTATCTTTTCATAAATCCATAACCCATATAATGAAGAATTATTTAAAATAAAATAACCTATTGGACAGAAATTTATTGTATAGTTACAATTCTATCAAAACATTTACCATTCAACAACGAATATTTTTTGTATTATTTAATCATATCCCCTGTAAAGAATAAACTATAACAAATTATTTCATATTAGATTAATAATGATTTTGAAAGATCACATGGAACATTTCATTAATAAAATTTAATTTATTTTTAAAAAAATTTCCTAAAACCATTTCAAAAATTCATTCCTTATAACAAATACTTTCAAATTTCATTTAAATAATTTATTAAAGAAAACAATATTTACACTTGGATACACACTTTTTGAAACATAATTCATTTTTAAAAGCATATTATTTTAATGAATATAGAAATAATGAGAATTAGGATTGAAAATACCTTCAAAATAATTAAAGAAAATATTTAATTGAAAATCTATAAATATATACTTATCAATTTGAAATAATTTTATTTGAAAATAACATGTTTAAAAAATATAATCAATGAGTAATAAAACCCTTTTGGAAACATATTACGTGTTTGAAAAAAAAAATTAAACACCATTAAAATAAAATAATTTATTGACTATTTCTAAAATATTTCTTTATAAATTATACTATAACATAATATGGTAGATTCAAGGAAATAATGGTCATTATAGTGTGTAAGTCAAAACATTCTGAACAAATAAATTTTCACCATATAATGTTTAGAAAATTTACATGATTAAAAAAACATGAACATTACATTAAAATACAATTATTAAAATTTTAATAGGTGGATAATAATTTCATTTAAATATTATATGATAATATTAAATAACTTTATGAAAACATCATAATAACTAAATATTTTAAAAAACACATATTTCAGAATGAAGAGAAAATTATAATTTAATTTTCCTAAATATTTTTATATTTATATTAATTAAAAGAGTATAAAAGTTTAGCATTACATTGATATAACATAATTAAATATATTACAGTAAAATACCATAATATCGTGATAGATGAATCACTAGATTCCATAAATGGAAGCAATGTCATAAATAATTCTAAAAAGCAATGAGATTTCATCAATAAACACATAACACTTTACTAACATTAAATCATAACCCCTTTGATAAAATTATGTTACATGAAGAATAAAATATATTTATGATATTATTATTATAAATAAAAAATTTCAATGAGATGGTATTTACACCTCATAAAATAATATTGGTGCTTATAAAATCATTTTTCCCAAAGAAGGAAAATTGAGGCAAAATAACCTTACCGACATGGAATATTTTAAAAAATAAACCCCATGAACGAGAGATCATAAAATTGATATGTTAATACTCTTATATTCATGTACATGTTTAATAGATTTAATTCATGGAAATTATATATTCCACACCCATAAAATAACTATTGAACATGTAATGTATCCACAGTAATAAAAAGGGTTATGAGAAAACCCATTCCTTAAGTCTTGACTTTCATCAAACATGTTAATAACTCATTTGCAATAAATATATATTTTATATATATCTAAATAATTAAAATATTATTATATATCATAATATATATGAAATTATGTTTCCATTATATTGCCCATTTATTAACGATTTCATGTTAATGTAACCTTTTGGGTAAAATCTACATTAATTTTTGGTGTAGGTTTTGACTTGTTATTCTTCATACTCATACATAGATAATTATTTTCATATTTAATGAATCCCAAAAACTACTAAAATATATTATATATTAATTAATAAAATATTTTAAATATACTATATTGTACTGAAAAAAGAAATTCAATACACTGTTCATGGAGATGGTAGGAGGTTTGTACGCCTGAACACTATCCCCATTTTATTATCATATTGAATGAAAAAATTAAAATAAATATATGGATATATATATATATATATATATATTTCTAGTATAATTATTATTTAATATATATACAATATTTATACCGAACCCCTTCTTAATGCATTATACGTAATTTATGGATTAATCATATCACTTTGAGGAGGTAGTAGTACAGACTTCCATAAACGATGTTATAATATTTTAAAAAAATGGAATTCATGAATGTATGATTATTATAAAAATTTCAGATCCATATTTTATGAAAAAAAATATTCTATATATATATAACAAAAAAATTGTGACAAACTTAATTATCAACCGATAAATGCAGTAATGGAAAAAATTAATGACATCATTTTTCAAGGTAGTAATCCACCATACACATGAATGGTAAATTTATCGCCAATTTGTTTGATGATTGCCTAGGTGTAAGATGATACCATAATAAAAAAATATAATTATATTTATTATACTTATATAATAATATAAGCATTTAATAAGAATAATTTAGTGGGTGAAAAATGAAATAAAACAAGCGTGTAATTTTATGAATGGTACCTTTTTTCCGTTAACTCCATTTGGTTTAAAGAAACATGATTCGATAGATTAATTTATGACAAAATCGTAGAATGTAGTGATATATAATGGATTATTTTTTCTTATTTTATTATTATTTGGATGAGACAATGGTTAGGAGAGGTGTGAATAAATGTGATGGGTGGATGACTTATTATACTGGAGGGGGAGTGCCATTCCTAAAAATATTAAAACATATACACTATTAGGAGGTCTCCCATACCTCATGTTCTTAAAATATTAAAAATAATTTACTAAAGGGTTATAATGTTCTAGATAAACATCCACCACATGATAAAATATTATTTGAAATATTCAGTTCCTTAAATTTTATGTTTCCCCACTATTATCATTTTTTTATTAAGGTAACTATATTTCTATCCTAAAGAATTTAAACATTAAAAAATAACAGATAATACTTTTTTTTAGAAAATATAAACCCTATTAATTATTAATATTATTTATTATTATAAAAATTTAATTCCAATGTGTTTTGGTCATTAATTTCAAATATATAATTTTTAATGTGAAAAACAATTCATTAATACGAACCGTGATTACAATGTTTTAACTATTTAATGGTTTATATGTTCATTTTAAGTGATAAATTGGTAAATGAATAAACTATAATTTATACTTAGGAACAATTAAAATAATAATTTTATATCATATTTTTTTTATTTTAAAATATTTAATAAAATATAACTTATTTTATTTAGTTATTATCTAAATATATTATTAGTTAGTAAATCATAAAAATTTATTGTAGTTATAAAATCTATAAAAATTTTCAATAAATTATTATTATAGTAAAAACTATATTATAATCAAAATAATAATAATTTTACCAATCATACGTAGCTTATTCCACCCTCCATTGTATTATACATGTTAAATGTATTGAAGGTTCTATTTTTGTCTTTTTCATTACATATCATATTATATAGGTAGGATTAAAGAATAATATCCTAATAACTCATAAAAATAGATAATGATGTTCTTATGGTAAAAATATTTCAATAAAATGGGTGTTGGGTTGGATTTGGGTCATTTATACAACATATATTATATGTTTAATCACTAAGTAATCATGTTTTAATTTAATCATCGTAATTAAATTTATATACATTTAGCAATATTAATTGTAAAAAAATTTCATTGACATTAGTATACTATAAATATCAAATGGATTCAAAAATTTTATATCTATTTTTCCAAATTCATTTCACATAAGTAACAAAAATTAATTTAAAATTAATCCCACATAAGATGTGAGACATCGGGGTTTTAAGGAGAAAATTTCATAATATTGAAAAGTTTCATTATAAAATTTTCATGTGAAATTGAATCCATTAAAATAAATTGTTTTTTTATGTTTAAATGAATTAATTATACTTTAAAAATAAAAGAAAATATAATTTAACAAAATAAATAAATTACAAGAAATCATAGTTTTTAATTAAAATTAATCAATATATTCATTTCATCGATTAAATGTTGATTTTTGAAAAAATCCCAAAAATCATTATAAAATATTTTCTTGAATTAAGAAATTTATTATATTTTATCAGATTGAATTTCTAAAAATTCATATAATTAATTTTATTATTTTTTACAGAAGGATATACAACGAAGTAATTTTTGAAAAATAGTATTCTCAAAGATATAAAGACAATAAAAAATTATATTTTTTATATCAAATCTGTTTTATTTATATTAAAACAATAAATTATATTTTAAATGTAGTTTTTACTATTAATGTTACAAATTTAATTGGATATGTAATAAAAATCTTATATAAATAATTATAATAATAAAATATTTTTTTCATAGAAACTCAATGTTTTGTGTAATGTAGTCCAAGTCAGTGTTTCGTGCATCACAAACATATATTGGTGTCACATATATTAAATTACGTACTCAGGGGATCAACAAAAGAAATAATAACAAGTTTCTTTCAATTAACAACTAATTATATTCATTGTAGTGTGCAAGGATGAATATCAAAATGTTTAAATTAATTTTAAGAAAATTCACCAAATCTTTGGGTGTTATACACTACATCCCTTAAAATGAATTTAACCCGCTAAATTCATCATGGATATAAAAATTTTAATTTATAAATGCTCTTTTAATATAAACCCATATAGTTAAAACGAACACTAAAACAACCTTTAACAAGGTAATTATGAAAACAAAATAGGTAACCACAGTAACACGTAATTACGAAATCAAATAGAAGGCCATATGTTGAATGAGAACATATGGACATAGGGTAAAAGTGTAAATTAATATAGATATTGTTAAAGTTCCTTGAGAACATGAAAGTGGGTGACATAGATAAAGTTAATAATCACAAAACCATAAATTTAAGCATCATAAAAAAGGTCATATATATCATTAAAAATAAAAACTATATGAAAAGTTTTTATTTCAAAACACATTACCTGATGTAGAATAATTTTTGATAATAATATATAGGTACATGATTTCATCCCATTTTAAATTCACAGTCTCACCCTTTAGTTTTGTGTTCATCAATTGATAATTTATAACTTATTATAGGATGTAAAGGTATTTCAATCATTCCAATATAATTAATGAATTATAAAATCTATATGTAATGTGATAAGTCATTTCATATTTCATTAGATAGTATCTCAAAAAAAATGTTAACACATGATATCCAATATTCATAAATCATCCCAACGAGGGATAATACATGAATCACTAAAACCTCATATGATGTTTAACTTATACCATTACACACATGGTTATAATTATAACCCATCCAAAAAATTATAGTTCAAACATATTGTCCCAAAATTTCTAAAACATTGCTTTTAATTGATCCCTCATATATTATAAAATCTATCATGTTTTCAACACACCAAATATATGACATCAACATCGTGTATTATCTTTAAACATTGAAATAACCATAATTACGTTCTATCCATCTGAAAAAAATTCAAGATTCCTTATTCCAAAAATAATTTTACATATTTCAAAAATCCATGATGTTGAAAAAATCATATCTAATAACATATAATACATATTAAACAAATAAATAATGAGTTCAATAGTAATTTTTACTACCCTTGTTGATTTATCCATATCAATAATCTATTTATCCAAGTTAAATTAAATTTTATAAATTTTAAGAACCCATTAAGGGTTACCATTCCATAATCAAAATATCCCATTTCCATTAAATAACTTTTCTATGTCTCCATCTCTATTAAAAACAACATTTTTAGACTAAAATGAAAAATATACTTAAAATACATTAATATTTTATGATTCACATAACAAAAGTATTGAATTTTAAAAAAATATACTCATCAATAATGAATCTTTATTCTTAAACACTACTCAAGATTTATCATCATGTTCCATAATACCCCTTTATGAGGATATAAAATATGAGTCATGTATTATGGTTCCCCAAACTCAATAAATTCGAAATTAGTTAATTTAATGTAAATAAAATTGTTTTAGCATCCCATAACATTCACATTTCATTTTTGATCCCTTTACCTTCAATTGTATAATTAATATTCTTACTACATTTTGGATTTTATTTTTGAGATCTCAATTTTCTAATGAAATTTTCATAAGTAATATACATTCCACATCTAAAACATTCAATGTTAATTATTATTCTTCTAGTTCTCACTATTGACTAAATCTTGAATGCATGGGGTGGGAAACACTTTTCATATCATAAAACCATGTTATTTTTAAAAATTGCCCACAATATTCAAAAAATCAGGATACCATAATTTAAATATTGGAATCTTTTTTTGTATACATAGAGACATCCCGAGACATACATAATGAAATATTACCATGTGTCTCAATAATTTTTCTTATCTTAGTTTCAAATATTTACTTAACATTTCATTTGACACAAAATATAGGTACCAATAATTTAAAAACATTTATATTACATCATCTTAGATAATTATTCAGAATATTAAAAAATATAATACACAAGGACTATAATGGTTTTGTATCTTTGTATTATTGTAACACATTCTATTAATTTGTTGAAAGGAGTCCAATATATCCATTAAATAAATACCTCTTTAGTACTCATAATCAAAATCATTTTTGTAACAATGGAAAAGGAAACATACCAAATGGTTGATATCAAACATTATTTAAATGTAAATAAAGGAGATATTTTATCATAATATGAACATAATGTTATTATATCATGGGTATATCATTTTAAGAGAATACACTGCATATCAATGAACATAAACATGATTCATGATATAAATATTTTCATTTCATAAGTCATGAATAAAATGAGAAATAAAGGCTTTATTCAGTTAATCATAACATTAGAATATGAAATAGAAATATATCATAAACATATAATTTTTACATTATAAACATTTCTAAATAGAAAAAACATCACTCATTATGTTTAGCATATAGCATCAGGCCCTCACATATACTTATAGAGAAGCAACCATGCCCACACATAACATATTAGACATTTTTTCAATTTCACATATAAAAATCCTTGCCTTCAAGTAAAGGATCATTGAAAAAGCATATTATTGAAAATCATTTGGATTTTACCTATTTTAAGGTAGACACAACTTCCCCCAATTATAATTCGTTCTAGTAGGAAAAAACCCCAATGGTGTCCTCTCATTATTTTTTGGATTGATTGTGTTTGTTAACTAATACATATGATTGTGAATGACTATGGTTTGTATTTTATACAAACCGGATCATGTTTCAATGACTTAAAAGAATATTTCATGGAACATGAATGGTTTTATGTGGAATGATAATTGAATATTTCAAATATCATATTTCCACAGAGTAGTGTTATGCAGACCATTAAGCGTGGTATATGGACCATGTAGGGAAAATTGATCGTGAGAAGGTATGCAGTTCACAAGAGGATAACGGTATGTTGAAAGATTTTAGTTCAAAATATATATTATCATCTTCATAATTGAGGAATGATTTTAGGAGTTGTGAAGGGTTTAGTTCTTAGAAGAGAACTGTCACCGTCAAGGAAGAGTGGCTCTACATAGGCCACATAGGTCCGAACGGTTCATAAAGGCACATAATGTAGTGAAGGCCGTACCACATCGAAGAATTGGTTAAATATATGATATTTAGATTATATCTATATATTTACCAATATAATAACTTTTAATTCTATCATTATGTGTATATGGATTATTATTATAGAATATCTTTTCACAATGAATAAATTTGGCTTTGCCTGAAAGAATTTTGTGGGGTGTCCACGAAGGTGAATAGTTAACAAGGTAGGACTCCAAAATGGGTGAATTAGTTTAAAAAATAGTTTCTTTAAATTATATTAATGGGGAAATTTATCTTATAGATGATGGTATTGAACGATTATTGATGATGGTACACAGATGTGGGTGCTATCTGTGGAGGATGACATGGTATTTAGAAGAGGAGACAGTACATGGAAGCTGAGGAAGTCTGTAGATGATAATAATTCCACGAAAGGGGATGATTACTAATATTGAGAGGTTTTCTATGATAAAAACATGTTATGTGTTGTAGTATAGTTCATGGAGAAATATAGGTCGTCTCTGAAGGAGTTGAGGATGTTTGAAAAAGTAGTTTGTGAATGAAATTTCACAAAACAAATGGTTTTAAAAAAATGAGGAATTCTTATATCTGTGAAAATGAGGCTTGAACAGAGAATCATACGATCATTGAGGATGTTTGATTTAATAAATATGAAGGGACCTAAATTTCTCCCAACTATTTGTGGATCCCTTCAAATATATGTGAGAGAAATATAAGGAAGTGGATGATCATTTACCCCAGCAATGAGCCAATGAATGTGACATAGGGAGTGACATTTAAAATGTATCTAGGAGACCCAAAATAATTTAAACATTGTGATATTGGGCATATAGGTGATCTAGACTAAACATATTAATTGGTAGTGAGCTTTAGTGTGTTGGTTACATCGGCAAGTTTTCAATTTATGCTCGTTATACGTATCCCAGTGAGGAAGAACCAATTAAAATCAATGTGTCATATGCTTTATTTATATTCTATTAATATATTTCATTGGGAGAAAGAGAGAGGTAGGTTTTGTTTATCAATGAAATAAGATCTAAAGGGGTAGTAGTTTTTAATCTGTTATATCCCGATTCACTCTACCTCTCATGGTATTCAACCTAGTGGACCTAATAATTGGTATCCGGGTGAAAGGTTTAATGTTATAAGTTATATATTATTAGAAGAAATGGAGGTGGTCAATCACAAAAGGGATTCCCATATTATATGGATTAAATTTTCCACCAGGGAATAATCATATGAAGCATTAATTTAGATCATTAGGAATGGATGTATTTACAGCAGCTATGTGAGGAATATGAGCCAATATAGACAGTGGATCTTTATCAAAATCTGAAAGAAGATAATTTCATGATGATGATAAAGGGAATAATGAATTAGGGGGAGCCCTATAAAATGTAATTTCTATAAAATAGATATCATTTATGTCATTCCATTATCTGGGGGGAAGATGTTGAACATTTATAACATTGACTCAAAATCCCTAGAAGTAAATCGTTATGTTTTGTGGAACAAATATGAGGATCTAAAAATGAACTCTGATGAGTCTATTAATGCATTAATTGATCGGGCATATTTTTTTTGAATACATTTGTTGAATTGTATACATTATCAATGATATAAAATTTTTTAAGCATATCGTGAGAAAAAATCAATATGTTTCAATCTGAATGATTCTATATTGGAAGATAATGATCTGATGGATATGAACATGGATAACTTACAAATAACCCTTATCGCATATAATATAATATATTATTATAATTAATTTTTTTTAATAGTGGATATACAAATAGGTGTTAATCAAGGTCTTGAAGAACCTCTCCATTGAATTTGGACAAAAATATGAAGAGACTAATGAGGTGATGCATTCCTTCTATCATATTGACCAAGAAGACAAAAAATGTATAAAGGGAAGATTCTTCTTTCATGATTTTGTTGTGGAAAGGTTAGGAATATTGATTCCAGATACCTAAATATGATTCAGGAAGATAAAGATTTTGAATTTGAAATTATGATGAAGGAGTCATCAATATATGTGAAATGGAATAAAAATTTGAAGATAATTTACATTAAAAATGATATTCTGCTTTAAAAAGAAGATGACCCTTATTAAAAATTTGAAGCAGAAGAATTGGAGGACAATGAGGATCACTAAATTGATGGTATATTTGTTGTTTTCCTAAATTTCTTATTAATATAAGAATGAGATAATGATTAAGGAAAATTGAATGTAAGTGTTTACCTTCTGGTGTAAATTGATGATTCTCTGGAGGAAATGTATGTTCTGAGATCCAAAAAGATGATATCCAAGAATGTAGATTGTGATTCCAAAAATAATATGCATAAATAAAAAGATAATAATTCTGATATAAATTTCAAATTCAAAAAATTTATGTCTTCAATGTTAGAGAGTTCATATAAGGTTGTTGAGTACATTCTCATTATTGAACAACAGAAAATTGAATTCAATAGTTTGACTGAAATTTGAAAAGGTCAAGAAATGTATCAATCATTTGATGATGAAGTCATTGTTCAGTTATGAATATTTAAAGATCGTGAAAAATGTGATTCTCAGTAAAAAATTGGGAAATAATATCATACGTAAAACATAGAAGATGAAACTAGTGCATAATTTTCCACTATTCAAACAAAACATTTCTCATTTCCAAAATGATAAGGTCAATATAGGGGTTGATTGAAAATAATAATTAGAAATGGATGAAGTCACATGAAAAGAAACCACTCTATGATTGATGATTGATTTGTCTATGATGTGGAATTATAAGATTCAACAAAATCAAGGGATATTAAATGTTACAGACACACCAAAATGTACCCCACACGAGATGCTATTGTTGTAGAAAGATGAGACACTAGAAAAACGTTTTTTCCATAGTAAAGAGGTATTGAATTGAACAAGACCAACAAATTCATTCATATTGAGTTCAATTTTCAATGTCATCATATGTTGGTTAATGTTTTAGGCGAGGAGGACTCAGGCAAATGGAAGGATATTTATCATCAATAATAATGGGAAATTTGTAGAAGGAGATGAAATGTGTTCATAAGAAGTAGCTGAATGTATCATCAAATGATTTTAAAATTAAAAATTTATTTGTATCACTTAAAAATGTAGTTTTTCCAACATCTAATTAAAAATATTGGATTCTCATTCTATGTTGGGGTTGATTTCCAAAACATGGATGAAGAATAAAAAGAGATGATCTAGATGTAGTTGTAGAGATTTCCTTTAAATAGTTTCATCAAACTAGAATATGGATCATTGATAGTGGATTCATATCCCATATAACAGAAAATAAGTATTTGGTGACAACATTCTTCTAAAATTAAGATTGAACAAAATGATTTAGTAATAATGAGTGCCTAAATATTTTTTGTTCAGGATAATAAAAATTAGTTGGAAATGACATGAGACAAGAAGATGTATTAGCTATTGATGGTTTTCATCACAACATGTTGATTGTATGTCAACTATCTGAATCAGGACATTCCATATAATTTTCCATGAAATTATGTTTCTTTATGGAAAAAATCAGTGTTGTTGTAAAGAAAGGAAATATTACGAAATAAAATCTCAACCACATTAGTGGATATGAAGATTTGTTCTCTCTGTCCATGGAAGAAGAATACATGTTATGGAATAAACGTCTTAGCCACATAATACAAACATCCTTAAATTATAGGTTTCAATATGATGCTGCTCGAGATCTCCCTAGATTAGCACATGATCATACCCATACGTGTGATACATACCAAAAATGGAAGATCATTCAAATGATATATAGTCTAATAGAGGAATGGTCACCAATATATCTCGAGTTGGTTCATATTTATGTGTTCAAACCAATTTCACCATGATCTATTGATGAGAAGTGATATTATGTTCTCTTAATTGAGTATTATTATAAAATTTCATGGGTATCAATCACCACCCAAAAAATATGTGGTATTCAGTTTCATACAAACTTATCGAAGTGGTGTTAATATGATGTTATGTTGAACAATCTAGAATATTGAAATAGATAATAGAATAGTGTTAACAAAAATTCAAGTGGAGGATTATCTAGAGAAACATGGGATACATCATATTGTCTTAGTAGTAATAACTATACAATAGAATACAGTATTTGATATAATTAACCAGATTATTAATAATATGGCTTGATCAATTTTCATTGAGAAAGAAATTCGAGATAAATTTTGTGATGAACTTGTGGGGACATCAGTTAACATATAAAATAGAGCTTTATTATGTCCAAAAAAAGGGAGGACTTCATATGAGAAATGTTATAAAAAGAAACCATCAAATAATTAATTTTGAGACTTTGTAAGTAGGTGTTTCTTTCACAATAAAGAGAATCACATATGATTGAGTCCGGTTGAGATGAATGGGTATTTCATCACTACTCAAAGAAAATAAAATAATTCAAATGCATCAATAAGAGGAAAATAAAGGTAGTTAAAATTACATGATTTAAATATCATGGATGATTTTTAGAATATTCATAAAATACATAATCAGTATAAGGAGGATAGGGATGAAGAGATACGAAGATAAAGAGATTCTATAGTTATGGAGGATGACTCAGAGAAGATTCGAACAATGAAAAGGATGAGCACAATAAAACATATTCACAAATACAAAATAGATGAGATGAAATTGATAGATAGAACATAATTTGGGATCAGATAGTTCCTTTGCAGATAAATATTATGAAGACTATATAGAAATAATTGTAGTTCTCAGAGGTAGAACATAATTTTTTTAGGAAGAATTTAGGGATAAAATTTTTTTTCTGGAAAAGAATAATTATTTTGAGAAATTTGGGTCAAATTAGAAATGGATGATTGTTTCTAGGACAATAAGTATGAATATCATCGAGTAAAAATGGGTCTTTCTCAAAAAGATATATGAACATGGTTTTTCGAGTTAAAACATTGAACAACTAGTGTGAAAAGTGTATTTTCAGATATAGTGTATCAGTGTTGGTGAATAATTTTCACATGGGGAAATGATATATAATATAATATTATAATTTCATGTAGCAGTTCCAGGAATGTTAAAATTATTATATATGGACATCAAGTAAACATTTCTAAATAGGGTTTAAAAGGTGATGTTTTCATTGAGTAGCTAGATTGGTTTCTCATTCGTGAATATGAGAACCTATTTTATTGGAAGAAGAATGCATTATATGGTTTGAAGCTAGCAAAGGGATCATGTTATTCATGGATAGAAATGTTTCTAAAGAATCGTGATTTTCTGTGTGGTGGATATGATTACAATAAGTATTTCAATAATGATATAGATTAATGGATGATAGGTTTAGTGTATTTCAGTGACAGAAACTGTGAAGAATCAGATGAATAATAGTGAAAACACATTCTGAATTCATGAAATGTGAGTTAGAAATATCAATTATTTTTGAAAGGGAATTTTTCCTTGGTTTAAATGAAACATATGGAATGATTAGAAAATTCATTTCAAAAAAAATATTCCATGGATGTTTTGAGATGACCTGGAATGTATAGTTACAAGGAAATAACATCACGTATACCTTCCAGGATAAAAATGTCAAGAGATTGGGAAGGAAAATTATTTAATGTCACCAAATACAGATAGATCATTGGAAGCCAATTGTACATGACAACCACATGACTATATATTGTTTTTTCTTCATGTCCAGATGCATGGTATCAATTCAAACCCATGGAAATCAAATATCTAGCCCTGAAATAATTCTTTGGTATAAAAGAGTCATGTTAGATTTTGGTTCTATGTATAATGACAAATATCATCATGATTTATTGGGATATACCAATGGAAGTTGTTCTGGATCATCAGATCATAGGAAATCAATGATATGAGGTTCTTTATATCATGGTGCTATGTTAGATAAGCACATTATAAGATTTAATTTCATTATAAACCATAGAATATGAATATATAATGGCTACTCAAGTATTTACGTAGTTATTTTGGAGGAAACATCAATTTGATGATATGGGAGAAGATGTGATGTCTCTGATTAGAATCCTTTTTAACAATTCATGTGATATATATCATAGAAAAAAAGAAGTCCATCATTAATGGAAGGGGTTGTAAAGTTGATGAATATGCCTATAGAACAACAGGTTGAAAATATTCTAGAAAAGGCTTTAAAAAAAGAAGTATAAGAAAAGAATAAGTAGGCAATGGGAGTATGGTCGACTCCCCTCACATGAGAAATGTGGATGTGAGAACCCATATCCCTAAGATATGGAGTGTTTTACCCTAATGTAATGATAGATATAGTTAACCATGTAGTAGATGACAATGATGTGTCCTTAATGTTTGCTAACAATGTGTGAGAAATTTTGGATGTCAAAAGTGAGAAAATGTCTTAAACTAGATAAGGGAGAAGCTAAAAGGTAGAGTAATGTAATGGGGGTTTCAATGAGTTAGGATAAATTTACATCTATAGATGTTAATTCTGATATATCAAATATTATATATATAAAAATGATGTTTGTTATGAATGAATTTGAATGGTTTTTGAATGAAGTGGTTAATTGGTGAAAATTGTATTATATTCTCGTTTATCACGCCATGAATTTCTTATATGATATTTGAGTTTATGATAAGTAAATCCATAATCTCAATCTAAATAACCTGAAGGGAATAATGATAGTTTATTGAAGAAGAATTAATAAAGTCTCAAATTGTGAAGAGTTTTCAACAATCTTAAAAGGGGTGATTGTTGGTAAAATATCCCTGAAGAATTCCTCTTGGTGATTTGGGTGTTAATATGTTTGTTGAATGAGATAGATGAAAATGAATGGTTATGGTTGGTTTTTTTCTAGTCATATTTTTCTGTGGCATGATATCCCTATGCTTTTCATGTTTTGGTCCATAAAATCAGTTGTTTTTTAAGGGAATGTTTTCGAGAAAGTAGTTCCAGAGCCATGGTCAAAATAGTAGAGTTCACAGACCATGGAAGGTGGTATGTGGAATAATGAATGAATTTCAGAAAAAGAATAGAATTACATAGTAGCTCAAAGCAATCTATGAAGTGCTCTATGTGAAATTTGTAGGGAAAAAGAATCACCGGAAGTCTTGTGGTTCAATGTTGTGAAACAATATGTATATTGTTTAATGTTCATGGGATGTCTTGTCATTCGTGAAAATTAGGTAGATATTTGAGTATCAGTGTAGGGTTTAGTTCACGAATGTGGTTCTTTACCGCAAACAACATTTCATGGTATAAAAAGTGAATAGATATGAATAGTTCATAAGAGCAAAGTATATGGTGAAGGCTGTACCACAACGATGATTTTGGTAAATCTCATATTAGTAGATTATACATATTTATTATTCTATATATGAACCACTAAAACCATCATAATTGGAAAAAGTATTTTCATTTGATAATATTTTTCTCTGAGGATCAATTTGCCTATGTATAAGTGATGTTCATGTTAAATTCTCAAAGGAGAAGAGTTTCTGATGGAGGATTCTACGATGGGTGAATCAATTAACAGAATAGTTCAAAAAATCATTTTTATGGAATGGTATCTCGTAAAATGATGGGTTAAAATGAGAATGGATGATTGTTCACGGCAGAAAGGACAATCAACGAAGGAAGAAGCATTCTAATAAAGTGGAAGCATTCCTCAAAAGTGGAGGTAGTCCACAAAGGAAAAAAGTTCTATGAAAGTAGAGGTCGTCTTGGGAGGTGAGGTGGTATATAAAGCACATATTCTACATGGTGTAGTTCAGTTCATAAAAGATACTGAGATTTCCATGAATGAATTGTGTAAGATCACAAAAACAGATTGCAAATGAAATGTACATAATCTCATAGTGCATGGAAAATTTAAATTCATGTAATGGTGAAAAATAGACATTAATATAAAGTATTCTTATAGTTTAGGATTCATTATTTTATTAAAATTAAAGGAACTATAATCCATAATCTATGGGTAGAACACTTTCTAGAGATGTGAGTGAAATAAGAAGATGTTGACAACCCATTCCCCTAGTAGTGAGCCCAAGATATGGACATAGGGAGTGGCCATTGAGAATTTAGTGAAAAACACCTATATATTTTAATGGAATTTAGTTTTGGAAAATTTGTTACCTAGTACGTACCATATAGTTCGCATTGATCTTTAATAGATTTTGTTCATTATCACATCGCCATTTTATGCTCCTTGTCAATATCCCAATGGGGGTGACCTAGGTAAAATTAATTTATCATATGTATGATTTTAATTAAATTCATATACTCTTATGTGGTAAAGAGATAAGTTTGTTTCATTTAACTATAAAACAATACCCAAAGGGGAATATGTTTTTACTCTATCATATAGTAATTCACCCCCTCTCAGTACTTTCTACATAATGGACATAACACATTCCTTAAAAAGGATCAATTTTCCCATTCACCCCATAGAGGATTTGTTTCCCCATCTTCCCATAGTGGATTATGATTCCACATCATACCATTGTGGATCTGAACTAACATATTTCTCATTTATGGATCAAGACTCAAATGTTACCAATGGGGTGGAATAACATAATCATGTTTCTCATCAATATTTCTATTTATATAAATGAATACATAATTAATTATATATTGGTATAGAACCCACTCTTCGTATAATAAAATCATACCAATAAGTACCATAAGAAAATAAAACATCTATCTTATCATGACCCATAAAAGGATATGAGCTTCATAAATATTATATCATAAACCATGAAATAAAAATCATATCATAATCATTTCTTCATATCATTACTTATGGAAAATATATAGGTCTCATATCATTCCATTATGTAATAACACCTGAAAAAAAGTGGGTTTCAAATGTATATTACCATTGGAAGAGAAAATAATTCCAGAATACAACTATATCAAAACCTAACCCATTAGAAAATATGATTAATCGTGTTCCTAAATCAAATCCATAGTAAGGCATAAAATATAATAATTTATATAATCTTAGATGGAGAAGGATATTGAACTAATGGATAAACCATTTCTGAAGGTAAATATCCTTTCTTTGAAAATCCATTTCCAAAAACTTTTTATAAAATCCATTTCATATAATGATATCATTACAATTTCATTTAATACACTTCTTAATGAAAATAACTATCCTGTATTGAAAAAATAATTTTAAAATAAAATGAATTTTAAAAATATTTTTTTTTGAATATACTATGAAAATAGAAAAAATAATTCTTGTAAACATATTTATGTTGTTATTATTGAAAATGGAATTGAATAATTTTGAATAAATCAAAACATATATGGAAAGATTTACTTTGGAAATAAAATATTATAAAAAATAATGTAAGCATTATAAAACACATTTAAAAAAAAATTTAAATAACATTTTCTATATAAATCACTTCAAAACAATGAATTTATAGAATATTATAAAAAATATAGTATTAAAATAACCATGTAATCATAAAAATCATCTTTCAATGAAATGAAGTTCATAAAGGCGGGTATGTCCTTAAATAGAAAATATTCAGATTGCAACTTAAAAGAAATTTGAAAATATCCTTGATCATATAATGACATGAAGATTCATTTTAATTTTTTTTGTAAATAGGTATGACTTAGGTAAAACTGTCTTTAAAATATTATAGGATTATAGAAAAAAAAATTAATAAAAATTGGGTTTTGAAGAAAACAATTTTTTGACCAAATTGGAATATAATGTTGTATTTTCTTAAAAACATTTTCGTAATTATATTAATTAAGAAATAGTTGAAAATTAAACTGTTATGTGGATATAAAATGAATAATCCTAGGATAATAGAATTCATGAAATATATTGAAATATGGATCAGAAGGTTCCATAAATTGAATAATTATCCTAAACAATCCCAATAAATTATGATAATGTAGTAATAATCTCTTACCATTTTTTATCTTTAAAACATAAGAAAAACATTTCTTGAATCATATAATACCATGAAAAGAATAATATTCCTGATATAAAAAGGAAAAATAGTTAAAATTTACCCCTCAAAAAAAAATTTGTTCATAAGAACACATGTGTATCAATGAAGTAAAATGGAGATAATATTATATTATAGTTTTGGTTACTTTTGAACTATAAACATCATTCAATCAAGAAAACCCTTATCATATGTCATGAATTTATCTGTAAACATTTAATACTAATTTATAAAAAATATAACTTTACTAAAAATCTTCATAACTACATTATTCTTATATATCATTCCATATATTATTTGATTATTAATTTATATGACTAATTTTTTATAATTGTTTTGTTTATGTTGTTTTTCTTATAATATCTGCTTTATTTTATTCATATATGTTTTGACTTGTTATTCATGATTCTCTTACAAATAAAATTATTTAATTATATCCAATATGTAAACAATGATCTAAATATATTTTATATTTAGTAGATAATTATATATATAAATATATAATTTATATAATTAGGAAATGGAAAAAATAGTTCATGAAGATGATAGGTCATGCGTACACTTGAACGATTTTTATTTCTTATTATCATAGTAAATGAAAGAATTTAAATGTCATATATAAATATATTATCATTAAATTATAATTAAGATAACATATATGTCAAATAATTTTACTATACCCAAATTTAATACATTCTATTTATGTTTAAATAAAAAACAACTCTTTGAGGAGGTGGTAGTCCACACATCCACAAACGATGTTATCAAATTTTCACAAAATGGAAAGCATGTAGGTAAGATTTTTAAAATAAATGGGAAACAATATATACATGATTAAAATATTATGTATACATATAATATAAAATCATTATTCAAATCCTAATTCCTATACATTATTGGTGGAAGTGGAAAAATGAATCAGAACGTCTCGCGAGTGGGGATTCCACTATACACAAGAATGGTAAATTTTCTACCGATTTGATTTTTTAATGTGTCGGTGTAGGTATAGCCATTATAATGAAAATATATATGTTTATTTACGAGATTTGGGTTATTAAATAATATTTAATATGAATAATTGAATAGTTGGAGAAATATATAATACATAAATGGACATTGAATAATGGTACCTCATTTCCAGTAACTCGTTTTGGGTATCACCAAAGGGATTTCATTACTAGATTTATTAAAAAATATAAAACTATATGGTTAGAGGAGGAATTTTGGGAGTTTATTTTGGTCAGTTATTGATGTGAAATAGGCCTTGATAGGTGTTGAGATATAAGAAGTGTGAATTCCTTTTTATAGTGTAGGGGGAGTGGAATCATTGTAAATATAAAAAAGAAAACACAGTTTTCAGGTCTCGCTTAACTAATGTGATTAAAAAATTCAAAATCATATAATAATGGGGAATTATGGTTAATAAAAACTACTAAAACACAAAAATATGTCAGTTTTTATATTATTGTTCTTATTATCAATGTTTCTCCACTTTTATCATTTTGTTTTTTAATATGATAACTAGTTTTCTAGCTGGTGTAATATCTATTTTAAGACAAAATTTATGTGAGATTTATTATAAAATATAGGCATACTGAACTCAAAATATGATATCTAATTTATAAAAACAATAAATTTTGTGTTGGAAATAAATATTAAAATAACCTCATGTAATGCGCAAAAACACTACATTAACCCTAACCGTTGTAAAAACTTTTTTACTCTTTACTGGTCAATATGTTCATTATAAATTATCAATTTAAAAAATAGTAAAACATATTTATATTTTTTAAAATTTTCAAATAAATTTTCATTATTTAATATTTTTTGGTAATTTTAATTCATTTAATAAAATATAAATTATTTTATTTAAATATTATCTAATTTTTCAATGTAATGGAATTTCATTAGAATTTATTGTAATTATATCATCTTAAATAATTATAAATAAAATTTTTGGATGAAGATAACTATTTTATATTCTAAAATAATATTTATAATCATTCCAATGTATCTTATTCGATAATACAATTCATTATTGGTGTTAATGGAATGGATGCTTATTTTTTTCATTTTCAATACATAAAATATTATATAAGTCACTATCATAGAATAGATTCCCACTAAAATATAAAAATAGATAATTAGGTGGTGAGGGTAAAAATATGTCAATAAAATTGGTTTTTACATGTTTTTAAGTCATTTTTACACATTATATTCTACATTTAATCATTATGTAAGCTTATTTTTACATTACTAAATATAATCAAATTTAATTACATTCACTAATATATTTTGTAAAAAATATATGTTGATATAATTTTAAAAAACACTCTTATTCAAAATATGTATAACTATTTTTCAAAAATCAATTCATAGATGTTGCTATATTTAATTTAAAATTAATCCTAGAGGCACTGCGAAATAGTTGGTTTTTAAAAACAAAATGTCAATATTTAGAAATTCTTATGTATCCATTACAATGTGAAGTGAAATATATTATCCCATGATTAGTCTAATGATGTATAATTGGACTAATTATACATTAAAAACAAATTAATATATACCTTAACTATATAAAAATATAGAATTTTTTTTTAAAAAATAGAAATCACTTTTTTCACTACCTATATAAAATGTTGTTTTTTATAAGAGTATAAATAATTCACCCTAAGAATGTAATGAAACATTTAATTAAAAAATTAATCTTATCTTTTAAAATTTTATTATTAAATTTATCAAAAATTAATTTTATTATTTCTCATAGAGGGACATAAAATTCTTTTTTTTTGAAAAATAATATATCAAAACATATAATGAATTATAAAAATATTTATCATTTCTTTGATATATTTTTAATTTATATAAAACCAATAGTAATAATATTTAAAATGTAGTTATAACTATTCATGTTACTATATTTAATGGATGCGTTTTTACTATATTATTTAAATAATTATAACCAAAAAATGATGCTTTGTGACACTTAGTGTTGCATTTAATGAAATCCAAGTCAATGTTGTAGGTAGGAAAAGCATATATTTTTGTGGCGTATAACAAAATAAGTTATTGGTGTAGTATAAAATGTAACTATACATTGGTTCATCTATATAACGAAAACTATATTTATTATTGTGTTAAATGGAAAATATCAAGAATAGAAAATTATTTAAAAAAATTTCCCAAAAACATGGTCTTTTCTAATATACACCAGAGAAAGAAATTAATGCTTAATATAGCATATATCATATATAAGTAAATGTGATACGATAAAACACATACCATAAGTCTGGAATTTCATAGAACACATTCAATGATCTGATATAATAAATATATGTCTATTATAAATTTACCAAAGAACAATAAACTTATATATAATACCATATATTATTTTATTATAACATTATATTTAACTTTTATTAACAATTTCATGTTAATGTTATATTATGAGTAATATATGATTTTATTTAGGTATATGTTTGGTCTATTTATACTTGATCTCTTAAATTGATAATGATTTAATTATTTCCATATTTTAAAACATTATATAAATATCATATATATTTTGTATATAAATATTTTTGATAATATATAAAATATATAAATATAAAATGGAAGTCATTTTTTATTGAGATGTTAGGTCGTACATAAGCATGAATGTTGTCTCAGCTTTATTATCATATTGAAATAAAGATAATAAATGACACAGACACACCCACAAATATATATTATAATTAAATTATAATTAGTATCTCTACATATAATATATATTTACCCAACCCATACTTAATAAATTCCATACAACGTTTGAGAGAATCACATCGCTTGGAGGGGGAAATTTTATACACATCCACAAACGATGTTATCGTATTTAAAAAAAATGGAACTAATGTTTTAATTTTTTAAATTGTAATTCTAGAAGCAAAAATACATACTACATATAATATATTTCATAAAATAAAATAATTTCCAAAATTATTCCCACCCATGATATGTGGTAAAAGAAAAATTTGACAACATCATTTCCCAAGGCAGTTGTCCACCTTACACATGAATGGTATATTCATTATCCATTTTATTGAAGTGGGTTAATGTGTAGTTAAAACCCTTATAAAAACTCAGTATTTTTAAAAACAACTAATTTTATTATAAAATAATAGAACAAGAATCACTGGAAAAGTGATTAATGACATAAAACATAAATACACGTTTAATAACATTACCGATTTTTAGGGTAACTCATTTTGGTGTTCACTAAAGGAATTCCATAGATGTCTTTCTACTAAAACTAAGGAATATATGTTGAGAGGAGTGATATTGGGAGATTATTTGGGAGGTTTTTTGATGGTATAATGGAAGTGATTAGTGAGATAAGGTGTATGGTGGAGGGGTGACTTATCAAATTATTGTGGAGGTGGAGTGGCATTATTGTAATTATAAAAAGTAAATAACTATTGAGAGATATCCGTTATAAAATGTGCCTCAAATACTATTAAATATTATATAAAATAATAATCTTGGTCGAAATATTTTAATTCAATGCCTATTGATCATTTTAAATGTTATTTGGACCATTATATTGCAGTTTAACCAATAATTAATCTTTTTAAACCTTAATCAATATAATTAATTTCATTTAATTTCACTAATATTTATTGTTCAATTTTTTTCGTATTATAAATAACCAATTTTTAAGACTCCAATTATTTATTCTATTTTTACAAATTATAATCATATAAATGGTAGAAATTAATTGAAGATAAATTCAATGGATATAATGGTAAAGTCGAATTCAATGTAAATTTTTCAAAAGATTGGAATGTTTTTATAACTAATTTCAAATCGAAATTTGTTACAATAAACAAAAATGTATTTTTAATTGTATAAATATTATTTATTATACTTTAAAACTATGTTCAAAAATAATTTGTCTATTTAAATATGATATATGAAAAATGTAGATTTCCATTAAAAGTTAGTTTTTTAACTATTCATCAAAAAATGAAACTTCTCAAAAAATATAAAATACTTTCCTAATGTAAAATTTGATATTAGGATTTCAACAGTGAATATTATTTGATCAATTAGAATTAATTAAAGTGTAAAAACTTATATTTAATATAGGCTCCCCATTAAATCATTATAAATTTACCTTTTAAAAAATACATATTTTTAATAACAAAAATGTATTTATTCTTATTTATATGTAACAAATATATTTTATAAATGTAGAAAAATTATTGATAATATTATATATATATATAGATATATAATTAAAAACCATTCATCAATAATGTTTTGTTTAGTTTATAGAGATAAGAATATGTTTGTACATAGAAAATTGTTTACTTATAAAAGGAATTTCTTTATTATCAAATTATTCTAGATTTCATTTATAGAAAACGGATAACCAAAAGATTAATTATATATATATATATATTAAAATAATATATTTAAAATTTTGATGATCATTCTGATAAGATAAATTATAATTTCTTGATAGTGACCATGAAAATATTTTAATGGAAATATTAAATTTATATTTTAGTTAGGTAAAACCTGGTCATCTGTGTTATGAATGATAGAGAATAAACATGGAATTGTGTGTATCAGAAGTTAAAAATATTTTTGTGTGTAAAAAATGATAATCCATGGATATAATGGAGTTATATAATGAAAATAAGTGACAATATAACATGTTTTTTCATGAAAAACAATAAAAAAATTTCTCTCATATAACACAAGATATATAATGCATTGCATGAAATGGAAAACTTCAAAAAAAAAATCAAAAAAAATTCACAAAATAACTAGGTGTTACACTATATAAATGAATATTTATTAAGCTGAATACATCATGTATAACGATTATGCTAAGGGAATTGGCCCCAGAGTAGAGGGCTGAGTGAAAGAGAATAGAGGAGGTAGCAGATCACAAGGAATTGTGAAGGGCATCACAATGATTTTTATTGATATACAATAATTCAATACATTGTAATGTATCCTCACATATAGATACTAGTTTATTTATTTTTATGTGTCTTATTAAAAATAATTAAATTTTAAAATTATTAATGTAATTTATATATTATCATTTTGTTTTGGAATATTTATGTGTGGATATAACACGATATTACAGGTATGGTCTCCCCACTTATGGTAATATGAACCATGATGATATTTAAAAACCTAATTCATATATGGAGGGGACCACCGTGATTCTCTTAAGGTCCTTAGCTCGAACACCATAATACTTACCAATTTGCACACCTTGAAAACCATTGGGGTCAATCTGGTTAGAGGGAATTCCCTCGACCATCACTATTTTAGGACTCCATATGGCCTTTCCCCAGGATAACTATGTATTTCCTGGTCCTTATGTAATTATTTTCCTAAATTAAAATATACATGATAATGGTGATTACAATAATTCAGTCATGGAGTCACACATGAGGACTTGTGGATCTCCAACTCAGACATAGTGGTTTTAGATGGGGTGTTATAGGGTAGGTCTTGTTTCATCCATGAAATTGTGTATCCCTCATATTCAATATATCTATATATATGAAAAATATTATCTCCCCTAATAACTTCCATTCAAATCATACATTATTGACTGTTATTACCAATTAACATACCATTTCAAAATATCAATACCATCTAATCGAATTACTCAATGGAGTCTTTTTCATCATTTTCATACCATCTAAGACTCTAGAAACAATGTGTACATTACACACCTACTCTTAATTCATATTAAAAAACAACCTTTTTCATTCTCTCAATTATTAGGCATTGCAATCAGTAAAACTATTATCTCCTCAAAATGGAAGTGGTTCGAAATTTACATTATGAATAATATTGTGTATCACCTCCCCTTGTTTTATTATACCTAAAACTCATTTTAACATTAAAAAATTGTATCATAGGTACATTATTTGGGAATTTTTTCCCTTATTCTTCTTTTAAGCTTCAATTTTATCCAATCATCAAAAAATGGTTGGATTCCAATAATTTGTTTCTTATATTATCTTCATGATTTAGTGTACTATCATGTTATTATTCTATTCTATGAAATATTCGACAATTTTACTTGAAGAGATCTATCTGATTCAATCTATAAAACTAATATACCTCTCATCTCATTTTCATTTCAGTATAAATAAAAATAATACATTGGGTTGTTATAAAATTTTTTAAAAATAGAAATATGTCATTGTTTAAATTCATTCCAACAATCTACAGACACTCCAATTATTTTATCCATGATATCTATTTTATTCCCTTAACTTAAATCTCTTTGAGTATTACAAATATACCCATTTAATTTATTTTCTTATGAATTTTCCCTTGGAGACATATTACCATATTTCTTACATCAAGATGAATCATTCTTTGTCGCCCTCACAATACCATATACAAATCACAATTATCATTTGTTCCCACTATTTATTAAGTACACAAAAAATTTGTAACCTATTGTATCATTTCATTCCCTAGATGAGATAATATATTAGAATAATAAATGACATAATTTATGAAACTATAAAAATTAGATATCATATTAAAAAATTATGGTTTACACGTATCATCTATCATGAATAAAAAATAGTATTGTGAAATTTAGGAAAATGGATCTTATCCCTCAAATTATTAGATTTAATTTAAATATTTAATTAATCTAGAATTTTTTCTTTATTCATTATTCACAAAAAATGACCCACCATTGATCCTTTCTTTCTTTCCATGAAGATCAAAATCAGTATTCATTCAGTTTCAATAATAAGTTATTTCTAAATTTTATTATCATTAATGATAATCACGGGAATTTAGTAATTTTATATATGAATTGAATAAAAAATATTTTTTAAAAAATAATTTCATTTAAAAAAATTATAAATGAATAATGACCTCCTCAATATGATTCTCATTAAGTATACATTAAATCATTCTTAAAACATTAATCAATATAGATTTAGTATATTTAGATTACTAAAGATAAACATTAGAGTCCTCAAAATTTTTATTATTCTTCAACATTTACTTATGTAAAAACTTTTTTTTTCCAATGGATATTTCATTATTTATTTTAGTTATTATCATTAAGAAACACAAGAATAATTCATGAATTGATTAAATTATGTATAAATTGTTTGAAAAGATCCTAAAACGATGGGAATTATCTCTAAAATTTGGTAGAATTACCAATATAATTATTCTAATCATTCTTACATGGATAGAAATGATCATAATGTTTTTAGTACATTGAAATGTTTTTTCACAGATAATAGAAATAAATTTTTACTAGATTTAAAATATTTTTAGAAAAAAATAAGTGATTCTTACATATTAATATTTTGATTCTTATAAAAAAATTAATATTTCTTATAAAAAAATTAATTTTTATATATATTAAGGGATCGACCTTATATAGTGAAGTTCTTTCTAGATTTCTTTTTGACTCAAAAAATGACCCTTATACTGATACATACAAACCTGTTTTCAATTTCAACATCACATATCTGATTTTATTCATTTAATAGTAATGTTAGTTCAAATGAAGTAAATATATATCAATTCCATTCAATTAGATTTTATATATTTATAAAATATTATAAAATTCATTCTTCATTGTTCATTCCATTTATTGGTAGTATATTAAATTATTTAGTAATTGTATTTAATTTATTCCATTTCCTATTCCATTTTTTTCTAATATTAAGCCTTTATGAACCACAATACAAGTGTTATTTTCCCTATGATTTTATAAAATGTTAGACTATGTGTACTATGAATGAAATCTATGATTTGTTTTTTAGATTCTCGAAAAACATTGAACCTATTTAAGACAATTATTGAATGAAATACATGTTATTCAATAATTTTTAATAAAATTGAAACATAAAACATTGTTTTACCAAATATTAGATATTTTTAGTAATATTGTATAAATAATTATTGTATATCCAAACATCGAATAAAAAACTCATATTATCTATGGTTAAACCCATATGAAACTATCCCACAACAATTAAATGTAAAAAACATTACACCATTTATTAAAAAATAACATCAGTAGTATATTCGTTTTCTTTTTTAGTAATGACATTCTATCACCCAACATCACTGCGCATACATATTGACATATTTCTGTATAAAAACACATCCAACTCAAACACCAATGGAATTAAATCTATGCATTTTTTTACATAAATACCAATAAGTCATATAAAGATATAATTTATATTTCTGAGTCTTAAACCACAATTATATATAAATGAAAAAAATAAATATTTATATTTCTATCCCTTATTGGGATTCTATGAATATAAGGGAAGGTCACTCTAGTGAGTAATCCATTGCCCAATTTCACTACCATTTTCAATAAAATAAATTTTATATTTTTTTATAAATTATCAAATTTATTTAGAGTGTAAATTAATTCAACATGAGAGAAGAGTTCCAATATATTTTTTCATGAAATGTTATATTATCTAAGCAACTCTAGTAATACATTTTATAATCTAGTTTAAAAAAAAATTAGTGGTTATTTTCTTATATAAGGTTATCCATAAAAAATTTTCTCTAACCCAATCATTTCATACATACATATTACGTATTATTTGATTAATAACCATTATATATCAGAATGATCCATTCCATATCCTTAATGTATTAGTGTTATTGAATAATTGGATATAAAACACTTGATATATAATATTTTTTCATCATCACATACAATTTTGATAACGAATTGCACATATAATAAGAATATCATAAAAAATTCATTTCGTCACATCATGGGGACAATAAAAAATAATAAAGGGTAGGATATATTTCTTATTATGGATAATAATGTGAGATATTAGTAATGGATTAGAATAAATGTTTGATTATATGATATTATAATTTGAAATTAATATCCATAAATTCATGGATCATAATGATAATTCATTTAATAAATCATTATAGTTCTAAGGCATGAATAACAATGTAATTTAAGAACAGAAGGCATGAGAGCATGGAATTTACAGAAGTACCTATCATAAAAACTGTTGAATAATGTTTAGAATAATCTTAAGTACGGTTTCTTTAAGTCAACTACTAAAACCATCATCACATATTAGGCTCTGGATAACCTCCCATGTAAATTCATAAATCATGCGATAACCTTACATGTACTCACTTTTATGATTGGAATAACCACCCTTGTATCCTATTTTGGGCCATGGATAACCTTTCATGTAATCATTGAGCTAATAAATCACTAATTATTACCCGATGAATTGTAGGTCTATAATGGAACCACCCATCGCATTATCAAAATTCATTCATATGTATTCCACAAGATCATTGAAATAGTTTCATTTCATCATGACATAACATATTGAAAATAAAATATGATTCATCTATATTACATCATCAAAATCATATACTATATATATATATATATAATTTAGATGGTTATAACAGATCATATCAGTAGTAATGCTTAAGAAAAATCAAAGTATGTTATTATTGATTAAAGTTACATACAAATATACTTTGGATAGATCTTATAGAATGTAACCTCATAATTTTAAATTTCACTGTAAAATTATAATACATCCAGAAAATTTAGGAAAAATATGTCATTAAAGATAAGTGTTGAATCATTTAATTAAATATTAAAATTAAAAATAAGACCTGATAGTAAAAAATTTAAATCGTTTAGTTTATGATAAATTGAAAATCGCATTAACATATTTTGAAAAAATACAAATGTGAATCATTCTAAAATTGGTAAGAAGATTCCTTCTAAAAAAATTCAATAAAATTTATATATGAGTAATAATGAATTTTTATTTCTGTTTTGTAATTTTAAAAACTTTTTTTTAAATATATTAAATAAAATATATATATATATATATATGGAAAAAATATTCTAAATAGAAGAAATAAATAAAATTAGATTTCTATAAAATAAATAAATATTTATATTTAGATCTTAAATATATTAAAATTAACATAAAACATGTAATTTATATTATTAATCGTATTAAAATGAATGATATATTTTATTAAAGAGAGAATTAATAATTTCCACACCATAAATTTATACAACAACAGTCATGATAATTTTTTTACAACATAAAACCATTACCAGTTTGGTGACTATTTATTCATAAGTCTCATGAATATATGAACCTTAAATGTATCATATAAATACCTTGAAAAGGTGATATTCATGTTACATCATGTAAAATATATTCTTGATACACCTCCTAGAATAAGAAATTTTCAAAACACAATATATGTCCCAAATAAGACAATTTTAGGCTTTAGAGCCAAATAACTTCTATAACTTTTGATTAGAAACCCTTGGATAAAATATATTTAATTGAAATATTAAATAGTATAACTTATTAATTTTACATGTTTTAATATATAAAATTTGTACTATATTAATATATTATACATAAATAACTTCATAAAATCAAACATTCCTCAATGAAATAATATTGCACTGAAGAATCCTAACCATATATATGTATTGATTCCAAATAATTCCATCCGCATGTATAATAATTTTATATTTATTGTCATAATATAAATATAAAATATAATCTCATTTAATATCATATATTACTGACTTATAATAATTGTACAGTTTTTTATTAATAATTATCGAAATTTATCTTTGTTTAAGGGTGAAAAATCTTTTAGATTGTCATGTATGTTTCTATTAGAATGTTTTGGTCTTTATAGTTTGATAATAGATACATATTTATTATAATATTAATCATATAATAAGTTTTATTTTTAGTAATTAATTTTGTTTAAAAAAATTAATTGGATAAGAAATTTGAATTACATCATTTGAGGGAGTCGGTAGTACATATGTAAGGTCGAGTTATGATTCATTATTTTGAAGGAAGACATGAAATAAAGGTAAAAACCTAGTAATAATAATAGAATAATTATTACATCATAAATATCATATAAAATCACTAAATATTTCATTATGAGAATCCATTTATTAATTTATTTAAAAACGAATCTCATTGATTTTTAATGGTATTAGTCAATTTGTACGCACTTATAGAGTACTAATTCTCCAACATATGAAAAGTTCTCCAAGTATATAAGATATTATAAAAACAAAATATTTTTTTTGATATATAGGATTTATATAAACATTTAAATACATCATAATAAAAAACAATAAATTATAGTAATGGAAAATGAATCATACTGCTATGTGGAGGTGGGAGTCCACGTGTACGAACTAGAAATACATTAATTTCTCATTTGATAGATGTGGTGTGTGAAATGGTTATTAGAAAAATCCTAATAAAATATTAATATATTTTTTATAATATATTAATAATTTTATTTTGCATAAAAATTATTATGTGAGTTGGTAGAAGACATATAACACGTTAATATTAGTTAGAATTTATATATTTTATTTGAGATACCTCCGTTGGATTAAAACATGAATCTTTTAAATACTGGTTTTAGGATAATAAAAGAATATATATGATGAAGGGATGTAATATTGGATGGTTATTTTGTTGTAATTTGACGAAATTGATGGATCCAATAATGGGAATAATGGAGGATAGTAGGATCCAATCAATAAGTGATGGGTAGAACACACATGAAATTATTTAAATGCTTTCAATAATTTATAGTCACATTAATGAACAAATAGAAAAAAATTGATTTTATAAAAATATATAATATGATAATGTTAATATATATTGAAAAATATTAAATAAAAATATTTTTTGCATTAATACCCTCATCATTTAGTATGACCCTTGATAAAAAGGTTCTTACATTAACCATGGTTTAACATTTTTATAGTTTTTCTATTAAATATGAAAATAAAAACATAGCCATGTGAAAATATAAAAATTATGATGAATCAAAAAAATTGTAACATTTTAGTTGATTAAATTATTATAATTTGAGAAATGAAATTTCAATAAATTATGTAAAACCCAATGATATTCATTTTTTAAAACACAATATTCCTTATAATATATAATTTAATTCCATAAACCGAATTTCAAAATAATAAAGGACTGATCAAATATTTAATATAATAAAAATTAAATAATATTAATTATGTAAATTAATAAATATTGATTAATTTAATATAAAAATATAAAAACAAATTTCATTCATACAAACTATTTAAAAAAACATGTTTTAGGCCCAAAATGAAATTATAATAATATGTAGTGTAATTAATATTCATATATAAATCATTTTATAATTTATAATTTAATTAGGCTTATTTTATGTTAATAGAAACTTATGGAAATAAAGGGGGTGTCAAAATCACTTTATTTATTGAAAAGAAATGATAGTTTAACAAAAATATTTATTTTCACTATTCAATTACTAATAAACCATATTACAAAAATAAAAAAATATCACCATATGATAATAATGAATTGATGACATCGAAAAAAAATAATAATATAAAAATTTAATATTACAAATTTATATGAAATTAATTATAGTTTCCAAGGCTAAAGAGAACAAAAATTAATTTTTTTGGGAAACATGTTTTTGAAACATAAAAAGGACATTATAAAAAATTTAGTACTTATTTATTATGAATCAATATATAAATATGAATTATATAATAACATTATACATATTTTGGATAATTTTTTATTACTATTAAAATATCTTAATTTAACGAATCATTTTTACAGGTCGAATATTACTAATATTTGTTTTATCTTATATCATAGTTTGAGTGTTGTGGGTTATGAATGAATTGAGTATATTATTATTTTAAAAAAAATTTAATTTGTACACATTCTAAACCATTAAATGAATTAATTTCTCATATTTTTCATCTGATAAATAAAAGGATGATTCTTTCAAATTAATATATTTGAAAACACACGACATTAAAAGTTATATTAGAACATCATTTGAAATGGGGAAGTCATTAATATAATGTTTACCAAAAATGACACATAATCTTGTTCCCAAATAATATGAATATTAAAGGGAACTAAATATGATGACACTGAGGAGAAAAATAATGTCCTACGAATAATAGAGAGAGATCTAGAACGAGATCATGAAAATGATAATGACCACAAAACCATAAATTAGTCATTGATAAATAAGATCATATTTTTTTCAGAATGAAATTTAAAAGTAATTTTTTAAATGTATTTTTCCGTGGGTTTAGTGATTTATTTACTCTCCTAAAAGTGATCCTAAGATAATATACTTAGTAGATATCCAAATATTTCAATAGAAAAATATAATTCTTTGGTTATTTTCGATCAATATAAATTTTTATCACATAAATTATAAAATCAAATGAATATTCATGATTAATTATTTAGGACCAAAAAAATAAAATTAGCTTTTAATGGATTATAATACCCATAAATGTTTGAAAATAATTTTCCATTTTCAATAAATTTTTATCAAAACCAAAATATATATCACATGATGTGCAATATAGATAATTCTTCGTAAGATGAAATAATACATGAATATCTATAACATCCCCAATAACACCCAAACATCACCTTAAACGATTCCATAAATATTTGAAATTACTAGTTTTAAAATATATCTCACTAAAATTTAAACCCATTCATTTAACATGAATAGTTACAAATACTCCAAAACCATCTTATATTTATTACCAAAACCACATAATGTTTCCCATATTGTCACATGAAAAAACATATGAATAAATTAATAATATATTCTATTAAATAATTCAATTTCATTCTAAATATAGCTTGAATCGCCATAAAATTCAATTAAACATATAAATTCTTTCAATAATCAACTCATCCCAAACTGTACATTATATTGTTTAAAACCAAAAAAAATCAGTAAACATCATAATAAATAATTGTTTATACAAAAAAACAATATATTTCATGATCACTAATAGTATACAATTAAACTTAATAACATTGATCGACTCTTTATCCGAACATACCATTTTTTCATTATAAATCATAAATTAAGGGATATTTATGCCACAATCACATATTCTCTAAAAATATCAACATATAAATAAATTACATGTAAATGGAATTGATTCCGTCAAACATATTCATGTAAATGATTAATGAAAAACTAATTAAAAAAATATAATACGTTTTACAATTCTTATAACCATTATATAATCGATCAAGCACTTCGGCAGCATAATCAAAGCATGTATGTACATTATAAATTAAATATTTCAATTTCTATATCTATCCTTTAACCAACCATATTCACCTAATTAATTAATAATTTTATCCTTCAAAATAAAATAAGAATAATTTAATTAAATAAATTAAAATTAAGTTTATAATTTAGTCCACTGTTAACATATGCAACAACGATAAAATAACTCAAACCATTAATATGTTAACTATATTCACTTCATCATTAATAGTAAAACCATTACATGTTTAAAACTCTTGATACACTTATTGATCACCCCCATATGAAATTTATTTTTATAATTCTCATAAAATCTATATTTTGGCTGTTGATCTTAGAATGATACATTATGGAAACCATTATTCACATAAATTTCACAAATTAAACTTTTTCATTTATCCTCTGTAATTTGTATCTTTATTAAATTGGATTCCACATCGAGAGAACTATTATATTATATTAAGACATATTTAATACACTTTCTTCCATAACTATTAACATATCAGAAGTTGATTCTTCCTTCCTCCAAGTTCTTTATCAACTGTACTCCCATAAATCACCATTTTTATATTTTTTAGATCATTCTTAATGAAAACTATGCTTATGATATTAAAAATATATAAATATAGATGGTCGGTAATAATAAAAATATTTAAAATTCAATGAATATTTTTATTCTTTATCTCATTAAGAAAATAATTTCCTCATCCATCACATTTCATATAAACATGAATCCTCCTAGTTTTAGATGTTAACTGAATGGAAAATAATTGATTGAGAGATAATAATCAGAGTGATTAATATAATAAAAATGAATAATAATTCATACAATGTCTAAATCATGTGAAATTAATTTATATTTATGAAAATATTTTGTTTAACAATGTAAAATAAGATAATTTTTTATTCAAGTACTTCAAAATGATTAATAACAAAAAATTGATCTAACCCAATCATATCCGCCAAGAGTTTCTATATTAGTGTGATGTTTTTGGTCCACTCATTGTCTAGTGGTGATAACTGAGTTAAAACAAAATGCACCACATTTTTATTATTTAACCTAAGATGCATCTATCCCAAATCAACATAAAAATTATTTTCTCCAAATATATATTTACTTTTTACAAATTCCACACTACCTTATATATCAAGACACATTATCATTTTATATAATTATTCTAATCCCTAGTGTTATAACTAACTCATTTTCCACCTAGTTTTAAAAAATACTACACCTTTCTTGAATATAGTCTATAGTCCCCAAAAACATTAAATACATATATTATATTTTATTATATCAATATTCATTAAATATAATTATGATCCACACCAAAACTATATATATTTTGTGCCATAGAAACGTGTATACAAAAAAGGTGGTACACAAGAGATCATCATCATTACTTATTGTGTTCTTCAGAATGTGAAACCATCTTATGAACATCATTCATTAATCTATTATTCATATCCTATAGAAAATGAAATATAATAAATAATATGTTATTATGCTTTGTTAGGGTAAATAATGGAGGAATTTGTCAAGAATGATGATAAGGTTATGATAAATTTATAATAAAATAGTAAATCTATACCCAAAAATTTGTAAATCATATTTATGAATTATTATATAATTCATGTGAATTAATAAGAAATGAAAAGAAAGTATTTAATGAACATAATCCATGAGGGAATAATAATGGAATAAAATATTTCCTCAAAAATCATCCAAAAAAACAGAATTATCATAATCTTAAAAATAGATACGGTAAAATATAATAACCAAGATAATCATTGCATGTTATCCTTGGTGTAATGACCAATGTACCTACTTACGTCTTAGGATAAAAACTTGGGATTCCTATTTTTTGATTGGGATGGCATCCCTCATACCCTCAATTAGGTTTGAAACAACCTCCCATATACCTATGGTTCCCATAAAATACTAATTGTTGTCAAAATAGATGTAGATAAAAAGGCGACCCACCTATTACATAATCATAATGTAATAATATGAATGCCATAAGATAATTAAAAAATAATTATTACATCAACACTATTCTATGGAAATTAAAATATGTTTCATGAATATTTCATCTTAGTAACAATAACACATCCATTATAAGAATAAATGTGATATCATTGGATAATATCCCAATTATTGTGTAATAAATAGAAAAGAATATGTTGAAAATAAATGGCCTTTAAATGATTTATAGAACATGTCATGATAAACAAAATTCATTTTTAACTCACTTTTTTAAATTATAAATAATTATTATGTTTGGAAAAAAAAATTATTTGTAATGAACCATTGAAAAATTTAATTAAAGATTCAATGAAAAAATAATTAAAGATATTATGAATAGTTATTAATATGGTTTCCTTTAACATAGATATCAAAATTAATATTTTTATGCCAATAGATCCTCATTAAAAAATTAAAATAATACATTTATTTATAATTTAAGACATAAAATTAATTTAATTTATTTACTAAATATGATGTTATAATAAAATTGGGAATTTTTTTTAATATATATATATATATATCAATGATTCTTGGTCAAAGTGATAGTCAACGTCACATTTTAATAAAAATATTCATTGAGTCTCTTGAATAAATAATGAGTTGTAAAGGAATGTAGAAAATCTTATAATAAAAAAATTAATTATAAATGATAACTTAATTTTTGTAGACTGATAATATATTTTACTTATCTTACATTTAGCCATAAATAGTCAATATCAAAATGGAATTGTAACATAAAACCCTTACCACATTGAATTATTTTGATTTCCAAGTCTCATGAATGAAATAAATCTAAAAGAAACAATAAATAAAATAAAAAAAAGGATATAAATGTTGAAAAATAAATTTGGGTATTTAGATACATAACAACAAATAATATATGTGTAAAACATGACATATTCTCCAATAATGACGATTTGATATGGGAAACCCATACCACATTTCTAACATCATAATCAATACTCTATAGCTGAAATAATTTAAATTATAATTTTACATACCATTTTCTATGAAGTTAAATTATAAAAATTTTCATATTTTTATTTTATAGAACTCATAAAAATAATTATTGTAAAACATCAATCATATATCAACAAAATAATATTAAGATGATGAACACTAACAATATGTACCACAAAATTATTATTCTAAGTATAATAATGTATGATAAATATATATTTTTAATATTTTATAAAATAATCATTTACAATCTTTTAATATCTAATACGACAGACTAATAATATTTCAAAACCCTTTAATTTTCTATTATTTTTCATAATATTTGTTTATGGTTGATAAATAATTAATTTTTCTGTGGATAATTTAAATCAAATGGTATAGTCCATCATATTCAAATTGAATATTTTATATTATAAAATACTATTCATGTTGTAATTTTTATTTTTAATCATTATATTAACAAGATTACTATTTTATAAAAACATTTTATTATAAATTAATTACACGATATAGTAGATATGTTTATTCGTATGTATGTATAAATGATGCTTTAACTTTCTGATGAATACATTGATATAAAGGTAAATAATAAAACATTTTTTGAGAATAATTATTAAAAAAAATCTATATATAAGTTATATTTTTATTTTTTACCATCCATGTAATAGAAAATTGAAAATCAAATCCCATCACCTTATGGATGTGGTATTCCAAACGTACTCTCATTTTACATTATTATTTTCCAATAAATAAAAAATATAAAAAACAAGATTATATATAATATTTGAAAAGAATTATTATTTAATAAAAGCCATATATAGAAATTTAATCTATCATAATTATAAACAATATAATATGTTGATGAAAAATGAATCATATCATTTAGTGGAGACATCATTTCACATATACACATGAGAAATAATTTCATATACCATTTGATGGAGAAGATTTGAAAAAAGTTTTTGGAATGAACATAATAACATATAATTTTATTTATTATATTATATTTAACTTTTGAAATTTATTCCAAATGTGTTATAGGATGTTAAAATGAAATAATATTGAATGATATCAGTTAATATATATACCATTTATATAAGGGAAAAAATTTGGTTTATACAATAGGCTAATAAATAATTTCCTTGGAATATGTTTATAATATATTATATAAAATAAATTACACATTAATATAATGGGGTGTATAATAAACTTTTATTTTCTAAGATAAAATTTAGTAAAGAGGTTAACGTAGGATGTCTCAATAGAAAAGCGCACAACAATCAAATTTTTTTACTTTTTAATTAGAGGAAGAATTGGGTACTATAGAATTTATTTGGTTTTATAAATGATAAAGAATAATATAAATAAGTAATGAAGGAATATATTAGATAACATGTTGAAAAAATGGGATTTAAAACCATTATATTAGATTGGTTATTAGGTTGGGTTTAGTTTTCAAATTTTAATTATATCCTTATTCCATTATCTTCAATACTATTCTCTTATGATGATTAATGTGAGATTCCTCAATAGATTCAAATAAAATATTTTTTCAAATGGTTATTATAAGAATATAACAAAAAAATTATAGTTTGGTCTATAGTCCTTTTCATTTTCAATAGAGTTTTTTTAAATACCCCAATTAACATAGGAAATTCTTAATCTGGTATTGTTTATACCAGGTAATCAAGAATGTTCAACACCCCTCCCACATATTCTAGTGATGGCCATGTACATCACCACTAAGCCCAAATCATATTCTATAGATTATACACAAGAACCTAATGTATAGAGAAAATGATAAATTATCGATGTAATAATAACAACAAAATAAAAAATAGAATTTGGTCACATAGGATAATAAATACTCTTATTAGAATTTCAAATCAATATTTCCAGAGAGTGGGATAGATTAATTAATAAAATGAAAGAAATCATGCTTTAAAAAATATAAAACCTATCCCTACCCAATAACCATAGATACTTACCCCCACATGGTATGAATAATTGATAATAATTGGGAATATGAAGGAATTATAAAAATAAGAATGAGAAAATAGTGAAAAGAAAGATTAGAAATATTATCCTTCTGAATCATTATTCCATAATGATAGATTTGTTTCACCCACCATATTTTTTATTCTTTTTTACGTCCCTTATTATATCCAACTTGAAATGGAGGTGTCTATCTACCTAATAAATTCTAGAACATTTGGATGTGTGATGAATGAGTTAAAGTTAAATTATTATACCTGTCTTTTTTTGGCTTCAAAAAATTATTCCACAAACCCCACAATTACCTGTTAAAGGGATTCCTTGATGAAAGTGATTTTTCAAGTAATTAAATTCAAGGCTTCACATTCAAGTTTAAATTTTTCATATATTGAATCATTCCATTTGATGGTGGGTATCCAGAGTTATACCTCTTTGAATGAGGAAGGTTCCATTCTGTCGACCAGAATATGTTTTAACATTGAATGATTTTATAGGCTTATCGGAGTTCGATACGGCTTTAGGGAAAGATGACTAATTTATAGACCACGTACATGCGATATTTGAAAAATATGAAATTGGTTGAATTGGATCCAAATATTAAATGCAATTTATGAAATAAAATGGTGAATAATTTTTTTTAATTTCATATAATTAAAAAATATTATCATTTAAGACCAAACACCACCAAAAATCATAAAATGATGGAAATTAACTCAAATTGGTTAATTGGTTGGGATTAAATCAAGAATTGTCTTTGTAGAAATATAAAAATATGATCTCCCTCAATTCTAACAAACTTATCAAATGGAATACTAGACATGTACACATAAATATAAAATCAATACACATTTTTAACATATATCATTATGATCCAAAAATTTAAATCCATGAAACAATAGATATAATGAATTATACAAACCATTTTTTTATGATCTACATTCATATCATTAATTCTATTTACACTTCATATATCATACCATGCACACAGAATACTAACATCAATTTCAGTTTCTCTAATCACACCAATTACAATTATTTATCAATGTATTTCTAATCCAAACTCATACAAGTTTCACTATAAGAATGGAAAATTCATACATATCTACATGACTTGGGGAAAAGGCATTTTTTATCATGAAGACTTATCAGGGTTTTTCTGTGGATTTTGGTTGGTAGGATTTAGATGTGAAAAATTCTATGGCTAAATGATAAGGGTTTGGATCTTATTAAAAAAAACTGCAAGATTCTAATGTTCACTCAAGTACGTTCTCCCACACAATCCCTTCAGTAGAAAATAATCATGAAAATATACTAGAAATTTTATGAAATTTTTACACCATTAAACATTTCAGCAGCAACAATTTTAATAATCTGAAAGATAATTTTTCATAAAAGATCTTGAAAAGGCCCAACATTTATCCTCCCGTAAAATCATTTTAAGGGAAGAACATCACATATCATGAAATCTCATGAAATGAGGAATCTTTGGATGAATGTCATTTTTCATCATAAAAATAATCTCTTTAAAAAAAATTCCCATCAAAAGTATCACCAAATGAGGGATCAAAATAAAAGATAGCTTCCCCCAAACATTGTTTAACTAGATTATGTAATTTAAATTTATTAATAGGATGGATAAGGAAAAATTGGATTGTAATGTGACTAATATAACATATTATAGATGGACTATATTGGATAAATTAACTAGATTTTAAGGTAGGACATAATAAAATGGATTTTTAAAAGGGGACTTTTAGACCAATGAAATTCTCTACTAATTTAACACTCAAGTACCTCAAACCTTCTTGTTTTGACATGAATAAATAATATCATGGTTCTAACAACTATAGATTGGTTCTCTCAATAATATAGGTGAATTAAAATAATATGAAATTTTTTTTCAAAATAATCATATAAATGTGATATAAAATATAAATATAGGGATATGTGGCAAGAGATTCAAAATTCATATTAAATTTGATGAAAATAATAATGATTTGTTCATGAAATAATGTCATTTTCAGTATTCATTAAACATCTACTTTATTTGATAAATTGTTTCACTCATTGACATGGGTTTCTTAAAGGGATATGAGGATCATTTCAACTCATAAGATTCAGAAACTCAAAAAAATACACACACAAATTATTGTTGATTTTTACCAGTAAAAATTTAAAAAAACTAATTAAAATCCTAAACTATTAAGTTTCCCTTCCACGCACTTATGTAATTCATCTTCCTTAGTTAATTCTCATGGTTTTGACTTCTATGAAATTTTAAAATCAATTAATGACAAGAAATAATGTTTAAATGAGAGGTATGACCTGATGGATTTATTGATAAACAGGTTGGTGGAGTGTGATCTTCTCCACTGGCTCAATTGGCAGGGTCTAAAGGAATTTTTTTAGGTGATGAAAATTAATAGTGAATTGATTATTCTCTCAATCCATCACAATCTTCACACCACTAAAAGGATATACATGAGTAACTATAAATGGACTTTCCCATCTGAAAAGAAATTTACATAGAATTAGAATGAGTCTTGAGTGGAATAATAACACTCTATCTCTAAAATGGAATTCTATTGGTTGGATAATCATGTCATGATCTAAACATGTTCTTTAATTATAAATATTATAAATTTCCACATATTTACATTTTTGTTTCATTCAAAACCTATAATTTTATTATTTTGTCCATCCTAGCACTTTCATGATCCAAATTTATTTTCCTCTCAGCCTAGTATTCCTTATATTTCAATTAAACAGGCAGGGGACACCATTTACCATAAATTCTTTTGTATAGACAAATTCTAATCAGGATTTTGTAAGCTATCCTATAATACCATGATGTTTATTCCAAACATTGGCTCCAATCCTTACTATTTGAATGAATAGTCTTTTCCAAAATTCCTTTAATTTCTTTATTGGACACTTCATCTTGAACATTAGTCTGCAGATGATTGGGATTTTATGTTTTATGATTCACCCCATAATTGTCTAATAATTCCTTCATTTTATAATTGAAAGATTCATTCCCCGAATCCCGGATGATGGATATTGGAACTCTACTCTTAATGAATATGTTATTCCTGACAAAACCACAAACAACTTTTGTATCTTCTGTCTCGGTGGCCTTCGCTTCCACCCATTTGTAAATATAATCAACCGTAAGAAAGATCTAATAATTTCCGAAGAACATTGGGAAATGGCCTATAAAATATACCCCCCCCCCACATCAAATATCTTAAGAAAATTAATTGGTTGTTGTGGAATTTCTGGTCATTTTAAAATATCTCTAGAAAACATCCATTTTCCACCAATTTTGCTAATTCACGAGCATCATTAAAAAGCGTTGGACAATAATGATAAAATTTTAAATCCTTCTATGTGGTCCTTTGTGGTCCAATGTGGCCTCCACAAGATAATGTGTGGCAGAACACAAAGAAATAATCAATTTCACTTTCAAGAAAAAATCTTCTTCTCACATGGATATTGAAAATCATCCAATTAAATGGATCATCCATGATATAATATTTAGATTTAGATTTCATCTATAGAATTTGGTGGAAATTTAAATGATATGGGATCTGGGTTGTTACCAAATAATTGGCACTATTAGCATACCATATAACATCAACATTGATAATGTATAGTTGTTTCGTAGGTATCTTATAATTAAGTGGTTTCTTGTTTTTAATTTCTCCTTCGGTGGTTTGGGGTAGTTGACATAGATAATCAAAAACATGATTTTTAGTTCCTTTCTTATCTATTACTTCGATATTGAACTATTGTAATAGTAGCATTCATCTCACTAGACCTTCATTTGTATCTTCCATTTCAAATAAATACCTGAGTACTGCATGATTAAAAAACAAACAAGTTTAGTACAACGAATATATTTTAAAAATTTATCATGTTCAAAATGAAATGTAAAGACCTCATTATTAGTGGTTTTTTAATTGAATTGTGGGGAATCCAAGGTTTTTGACATGTTGGATATGACGTGACCTTCTCTGTTAATTCTTTATGATAGAGCATCTCCCACTTCTTGCTTGCATTCATTACAAAGAAAATCAGAAGTGTACTCCTAGTTGGGTGGTTTCATTATCAGAGGTGTGATAAACCATTTCTTTATTTCATAAAATGAATTCTTTCATGTGTAGTCAATATTATAGTCATATTCATTTAGTATTAATCTTGTGAGAGATAGTGAAATCTTACAAAAATATTTGATGAATCTTCTATAAAATCATGTATGTAATAAAAAGAATGTAAAATGTTTTAAAGATGTTGGATATGGCTTGAAATTTATTACTTTAAATATACATTTATCAACCTCATTTAATTTTTGTGAAATTTAATTCCACAACATTATATGTTTTTTATCCATGAAATGTTTTTTTAATTTAAGACAAGATTTTTTAAATGCTAGTTTTTAAAATATTTTCAAATTTTCATTAATAATGATCTAATAAAATACCAAAAACTATGAAATCATTAGAAAATACCTCCATGTATTTCTCAGTATGATCTATGAAAATACGTAACATACACCATTGAAATATACCCCTGGCATTGAATAGATCAAAACTGGTTATTTTGTAGGAAGATGATCCAAATGGATAGGTGAAGGTCATATTCTGCTAGACTTTTGGTGTAATCTGTAACTGAATGTATCGTGAGAATCCATCTATGTAAGAGTAAGGAGTTTTTTCAGCTAACCATTCTATCATCTAATTGAT
This sequence comes from Viscum album, assembly GCA_963277665.1. Classification (NCBI taxonomy): domain Eukaryota; kingdom Viridiplantae; phylum Streptophyta; class Magnoliopsida; order Santalales; family Viscaceae; genus Viscum; species Viscum album. Next base: position 1,554,409,992 of record OY728165.1, read on the forward strand.
GAATGGAATGAGAAAGTGGACTTTTAGTGGAATTTGATTTAGCTTCATGTAAACTAAACAAACACTCCAGTTATTTTCTACTCTCATTGGGATCACTTCATTTTATTCATTTTTAATAGTGGTAAGACCTATTTTCTTTGGGAATATGTGAATTGGGCCAACCTACTAAGAACCAACTATTGGGTAAATGATTTAAACTACTATAAATTTCTCAATCTCATTCTTAAAAAACTGCATGAAGGTGGTATTGCGTCTTCGTATGAGGTTATCTAAATGGTCAGGCATTACTTATTCAAAATATTATATGAGATAAGACCTTAGTATTTATTAATGATATATCCTCTAAAGTCCATCCAATATCTTAGAAGATTTTTTATCAAGTCATTCTGAGTTTCTTCCTATGAATGTGATATGTTATTTGAACGATTACTAGAAATATATCTCATTACATTAGTTATTCATGCTTTTACTCAATTATAAATGGGTTAAGTTCCACACAACGGGGTGGTTCAAGGGATAAAATTTAATTTAGGTTTCCAAATTATGATGATGTAATCTATGGAGTCATATAATTTTATTTTATTAAATCAAAGAAAATTTCATATTTTACAACTTTATATACCACGAAAATATGATTTTATAGTTATTGGGAATGTGAATTTTAAAATGAGAAATGTTCTCTTAAAGATAAGAAGAAATTAAAAATGCAAGAATACTCAATAGGATCTATACCTTCTTCATTGGAGATCTCATAATGTGACTGATTTTTAGAAGGGTGTTTCATTGAAATAAGAATGTTGAATTTTTCTATAGTATCTCTAAGTTCCATTATGTGCATTCCTTCACGAACCATAATGACATTCCATTCTATTTTCAAGACCGGTCTTCATATGATGAAGTGAGAGTGTCCAGGTGCTTTGTATTCTCCCATTGTAACCACATTAACATTTCTGAGAAATATCAATCTGTTTACCACCCAAGTAAATCTTCTATAACTCCTGCTAGGGAAATGATGGATCAATTATGTAATTGGACAACCACATGAGTTGGTAATATTTCACATTTCTAAAAGGATAAAAATATCATGTGAGGCATAAGATTTATTAAATATCCTAGATCATATAGTTAATTGAAAAAATTTAAAGACCCAAGGGAGAAAGGAATATAGAAAATCTCTAGATCCTGATATTTTTTTGGTATCATTGTTGTGAATAATGATAAGACTCTACTTCCTATAATGATTCTCTCATTTCTATCCATCTGCCTTATTTTTATGAACAAATCCTTCAGAAATTTTGCATACATAAGGATTTGTTAAATTTTATCTTGTAATTGTATGTGGATCTAAACATTAGAAAAGGTTTTCTGAATTTCTTGTTGAAGTATCAGTTGGAGTCGGGCAGGTAAAGGGGCAGTCGAAGGAGGCTCGATGTAGCCGCTCCAGCCCCACCACATCCTAGGGTTTTCACCGCCTCCAATGTCATCTTCACAAAGCAGCAACCCTTGATATCACAAGATGCATCAGCCCTAGATCCCACTACCTAGTTTCGTCTTTCCCCCTCCTAGGGTCTACTTAATCTTCCCCTCACACAGCGTAGAAACCCTGGATCCCACCGTCCATGATGACCCTGCTCCCCCGACGCAGCTGTGATCCCGCCGCCGAACATCACAACTCCTTTCCGAGTCGTGCTGTCTGTGATGACAATGACACCTCTCTTGGATCCCATCGCATTGAGGAAGATTCCATCTCGATCTTTGTCCCCTGGATCCCATGTGTGTGGTGTAAAAATTCGCCCAGAGAAAGCATCCCTACTACCAATTGGCCTAACAAACTCCCCCTCCTGGTTCGTTGTTCCACATCCGGCACCAGATCCAGTCAGTTATGTTGTGTTTGTGTTTATTTCCTTCCCATTTTTACATCGATTCGACAACCTCTGATTCATAGGATCGTCCTAGCAGTTCAGGGGAAACCGTGGTTCAAAACATTCACATGCACATACACAGTCGAAGGAGGATAGACCTGGGGTCAGTTTGTAATGACGACCGCTGTTGAGGTTTCATCATTTAGATTATTCTATATTCTATTGGTTTCCTCTTCCATTTCATCACGATAATTTGTTCATGACTCCAATTTGGTCATTCTTGATAGATTTCATGATGTTTGGGATGGTATTGGTGACTTTGGTGATTTTAGAACCATTCAAAGGTTTTTTGGTTTGTTTCTTTGTCCATGGTGGCTTTCCGATCTCGTGTTTCCTCGTTGAGGAGCTCTATCGATGAAGTCCTCACCATCAATCATCCTCCTTTGACGGCTCTTGTGCAGATTTGTTTCTAGTTTGTTGTGTACATTGTGTTGTTTGTTTTTCTTTGGGATGGCCTAAATCATGTCTACAATGGTGGATTCCCATGGACATGTTGCATTCTCTTATTTAGTTTGGGTTGGTCTGGCTTGTGTCTACAATGGTGGATCCCAGTGGACAAAATGTCTCAGTTGTTTCTCTTGTTTGTTTCTCACATAACCAAAAATTGTTCTTAAAAAATTGAATTTTCAGTCAGTCTTGTTGAAGTATCTCATTATCAAAATTATTTTATTTAACTGATGCGAATGGGAGGGTTCTTGGATATCAATTTTCTCCCTTTCATGTTTTTCTGTAGGATTGTTTATCCTTTACTTCCTAAACCATGATCATTATCCTCAGGTTTTCTAATCCAATTTATTCGGATAGATTGTTTAAGCTTGTTTAGGTTTTGTATAATCAATATTCTCACATTGTTCAAGTGTGGTGAGCTCTTTTCCACATATTTTTGTTATTATGTATACATTATCTTTTGACTTTGGGTTATTCTTGGCTGGATGTTTTCCTTGATACTTTTTCATAATTTCCATAAAAACATCAATATATGTCAATTATCTTAGAAATCGTCACTTCCAATCCTACAATATTTGATCATGGATGCTTCTGTTCAGTTGTTGGTTCACTGTTGGAAGGAATATCATATGACATTCATTATAATGGTGGTGGATAAATGAATTGTTGTTTCTAGAAGGTCTATTTATAGGATTGTTAGAATAGAGGTGGGTTCTGATAATACTGTTGGAAAGGATATCTATCTTTTTTATTGGAATCCACATTCTGGTTGAGCTTGGGGCTTATGAGGATTATTTGTTTGAAATTTTCTTTTCTGATAGGCTGCAACAAAAATTTCAATGCCCTGTACTTCTAGAAATTGATCATTGTAATGAAATGTAGATGAGAATAATATACATACCTGATTTTCTCATTTTTGTTCCTTTACATGATTAATTAAATGTTAACTCATTAAATTTTATATTTCCTTAAATGTTGATTCTTGTAAGGGTTAGTAAGAAGAATAAGTTCTTACATCAAATATTCTTCTTGTGCTTGTACCTCTATTTATGATTTATTGTGTGTCTTACGCAATTGTTTCCATAAGACCTCTAATATCAGTAGAAATATGTCAATCAATGATCTTCTAGCATAGGAATCTAGTAGAGTTATATAATTATAAAGAAATCCATGGCATAAGAACACACATAATTGGATTTCTACTATTTCATGGTGTCGGAATCTTGGAAAGAGTTTCTTGAAACGTTCCCAGTATTAATTGAGTGACTCTATAAGGACCCGACAATAGTACATTTCATATTCATGAATTATATAAATAATTCAAATTGAGGATCTTTTCAGGTTTATAGTTTTTGAGAATTTGGACATAACTATTACATCTCACAAGATTACAAAGTTGAAACTTCTACTCAGTTTCCATCATAAAATAAATTTTTTTTAAAAGAAACATGTCTACTTCCATGATTTAGATAGCTTGTCTTTCCTTGATCCCATGCTTGACCCTATTCATCTTTATGTCCCGTGGAAAACATTTCTAAAAACCTGGGATGAGCATAAAAAGCTCAGTAAGGGTTATAATAATACGGGAATAAAACATTAGTCCATGTATACATAAGAATCAAGGAAATCATACTTTACTTATTAAGCATAAGCAATTTAACATACCTCATGAAATCATAAGATTTATGCATAACTCAATAGAAATAATAATACATAAAGGTTACTTGAGGAATTCATAACATTATTACGTAGGGAGTAACACTCATGGTTACGTTTGGAATACCCATCACAGTATATTCCTTAAATATCTTCATAAAATCCTTAGTGTTTAACTCCTTCGTGTTACCCATGCATTAGAGAGCTATCTCGGGCTCACCCGCCCTTTGTTTATCACAGAACCACCCGATTTCATAAACATTCCCCAAGTACCATAACATAGTCATTACACTTAAAACATGCATAAAGAAACATAAAATTTCCACATTTTAATCACAATAGATCACATCATGATATTATCATAAATAAAATCATCTAATAAAATCATTAAAAATATATGAGAGAAATATCCCTTTATACTTTGAAAATATTAACAGAAGAATTTTTTTTAGAATAAAAGTGTCCCATACCACTTCGAAACTTTTTAAAGGGTTTTAAAACATTCATGTCCATATAAATAAATTATTAAAGCCATTTTTAAAACATGGACATGGATGATAAATGTTTAAAATAATATATCTTTAAAACCATTTAAAACAATTTTTTAATAATATAGTATTTTTCCATTATGAAAATTTAAATTATAATCCACATGAAAGTAGACCATTTTCAAACCATTTAAATGACTTTAGTGTAGACATAATATGGATATGGAATGTGAAAGGGGATGCACATTCACATTATAAAATAATAAAAGTACATATCATTAATAAATGTTTCAATGAGAAGAAATTGAGATGCAATCCCAATCAAGGATCATGCCATTAGAGAAAGGATAAAGAAATGACATAATTATGTGGGAGAAATATAAATACACCAAAAATAATTGGATAATCAGTCTAAAACAATCAAATGTCATCTAAACATATTCATAGAATTCCAAAATCAAGAAGTAGAGGTTTGACCTAAAGAATTGTAATTGGGTTAAGAAGTTCCCTTGCAAAAAAATTGATAGCCTAACGGTGTCACATAAAATTTTAGAAAAAGAGTTTATGAGAGATATAATGGGTATCTCATCACTTTGACATAAAATTTACAACAATAATGATGTATAAGAACATATCCCAACATAAGAAGATGGAATTTAAAACAAAAAACAAAAAAAGAAGACTTCTAAAAAATAGGAGGGTGAAAGGTTCCCTGACCGACTAGGGTAACTTTCGAAACGTATACCCCATGAAAAAGGACTATACAACATTGATGTAAATAATCATAAACGAAATTATATTACACAAATAGTAGAATAATGGGCAGAACATATACCACTCAAAGGAAATGGTGGCAAATGTAGTATAAATTTCACGGGAATAAAAGTGAGATGAAAAACACCTTATGAAAACTCGATAGCCTAACGACGCCCCTTAAAACATCCAAAAATTGATTTATTAGATCAAATAGGGTCTCTAAAAATATGAACATAAAATTTACATAATAAAGAATATAAAAGAACATCCTCAATCATAATAAATATGAGCTTAAAAGAAATGACATAAAAGAGAGTACTTCAAAAGAAACAGAGAGGTATGATCCCTTAACTCAAGTCTGAATTGTCTTGTTCGTTTCTTTATATTCCTGAATAATAAACTAGAGTTAATTTATACTTCCATAAAAACCTTTCTCAAGTTCATTATTCCAATTATATCATTTATTATGATGTTATGAACATTACGTAATTATTTAAGTTAATAACGGCCGTTTTGTCGATTATTGGTACTTGAGTCAAAAATAAACTTGTTATAATTACAAGTTGTTCATGTGGTAAAATATCCATTAAATCCAGAATTATAATCATTATTTAGATAACATATATATCATATATATCCAGTATATACATGAATTTATAATATTAAATAACATTTAAAGGTAATAAATGAAATGCACCGTTCTTGGAGATGGAAAGTCGTACGTAGGCATGAAAACTACTTTCATTTCTATTTCGTATAGAATAGAATTAACACTAAATGAGAGAGATATATATATATTATAATTCCAGTATAATATATATGTTATATAGGTCACATATGGTCATTAATTTCATTCTTTATACATTCCATGTATTGCATGAACGAGTCACTTCACTTGAGGGGGCGGTAGTCCACACATCCTCAAATGAAATTATCTCATTTGCACAACATGCAAAGCATAAAGGTATGTTTTAAATGTAAAATACAGAATAATAGAGAAGAAATTAATATAATATATATAATAAATACATATAGTTCCATCATAATGGCCACCATGAGAGGTGGCAGGACAATATAGAACAATCATCATTTCGTGAGACAATAATTCACCATCCACAGAAACATTATTTTCTTTAACCATTAGACAAAGGTGTGTGTAAGTGTAGCTCAAATAATTATCATAAAAACATCCTAGTATATTTAATATACTGGTTTTTTTACAAAATAAAGGAATACGAAGTGGTTAGGAAGTTTGAGAAGAAAAATAAAACAATAGAACATTAGGGAAGACTTTACCTTTAAATTGGGTAACTCCCCTTGGTTTAAACCAAAAGGGTTTCTTAATGTGCTTTCTGACTATGGGATGGATTCTAGGATGAAGACTGGAATGTGGAGAGATAAAATGATCAGAGATTTTTCTAGGAAATGGATTTAGATGTTGGGGTATAGAGGTAGAGGTGGGGGCCTTTTATAAGAGGAAGGAGGGGCACTCTTGGAAAGTCTTGATAAGTTACTTTATTATAAAATTATTTTCGGATATCAAAGGTCCCAAAATTATTTATTTTAAGAATAAAGGGATAAGTGTTCTAAATACACACATACAATTGGTTTTGGACATGTGTATGTATTATATGTTACCTTATTTTATCATTTTATTTAAATCGTTCATTAATGAGGTAATCACTGCATCATCACGATGTCATAACTAAATTTATTTATTTACTGTCAAAAAATTATAAAAAAAGTATCATGATTTGGGATATCTTTTTATCTTTCCAATTAATATTTATAGTAAAAATTATGACTTTTATAACCCCATCTAAAAATTGTTTTAGTAAAACAATACATGTTTGTGACATTTTTATTTTAACATTAAATAAAAAGTTATTAATGTCATTTTCATACCCATGTGGCTCCATGGGGTCCCCAAGTTTACCCATGGATTTTCATGGTCGGACATGCCTCATACAATAAGGGTAGGACATGTTTCCAGGTCATTTGATTTTATTATAACATTATCTTTACCTTAAATTACACTAATTATCTTTAATCACGATTAATAAAACTTAAAAGTTACTATTCACACAAAATAGTTTTCATCCCTTTAAACCAAATTTTACATCCTAATTACAACCATGTATATCAGATTTTTGAAATTCAAATCCCAGAGGTGGTAAAATTATATTTAAACCAAAAATCATTTTTTTAGCTACCACTTACTAGTTTATTTATTCATCAAAAATTGATGATTTTCAGAAAAATGCCAAAAATTCACCCTTAGCTATATTTGATATTCCGAATTAAAAAATAATTTCTATTTTAAAAAATTAAAAACATATTAGTTGCATTAATCAATTTAATAATTAGTTCTCATTGTCAAAACAAATAGCATGTTTTTAAGAAACAAAATATATCAGAAGATTGACACTACTTTAAGTCCAATTTCAAAGTGAAATTAATTCCAATGACCACCATTGGATTAAATGGTAAAAATATAATTTTATTTCACATTAAAAACTATTAAAATGATAATATTATAATATAAATAAATTAGATTAAAAGGATTTTTTGAATTAAGTTACAGTATTTTACGCTATTCATTAAAAAAATGAACTTTACCGGATAAATACCAAAAAATTATAAAATGTAAATTTTGATGTCCCGATTCAAAAAAAAAATTATTTTTTCAAATATAACATATAAAATGGTCAAAAGTGGATTTAAATAGGGTTCTCCATCAAAAGGAGGTTAGTTGACCTTTTAAAGAATATTAGCATATTTACGCTTAAAATTGGATTCATTTGTATTTTAATCCTCTAACATTTATTGGACAAAAGTAAAAATAATTGAAAATAATATATAATCATTTTTTAGATAATTCTATTCATTCCCTCCATTACAACATCTAGGAGTTAACTACCATTTAAAATAATAGTATTTTATTATTAGATTGCAACTTAAGATTTCAAAGAAACTCATTGTTGCGTATTGGGTACGCCATCGAGCATATCATTCCCTTTAATGTAATATTAATATTTTATTCACAAATATTAATAAATTAGAAAAGGTAATATTCTTTATTTACCTGGGATGTTACATCCTTCCCCCCTTTTAGGAATTGCTTCCATGCAATTTTAAAATTGGTCTTGGAAACTTCATTGAAAGCCACACATCGAAAAAGGAGTAAATTAAACTTTCACTTTAAATGAAAGAAATAAAAGTACCAAGGTCACCCGAGTTAACCCATACTAGGATTTCATGAGGGTAAACATGGACATGGAAGAGAAAACATAGTGTCATGTTCTGATGGAGAGTGACAGAAAACATGATTAGGAGAAAGTTTACCCCAAGAAAATCACACTCTTGTTATGGGTTAAATGGTATTTGATTCCACAATAGTAAAAGTTAACAAAAAACAGTTTTGTTTTAAGTTACTTTTCATTGTGGAATTTATTTATGAGTTTCACTAAAACATAAAGAAACATACTAACTTGTCATGTTGACTTTAAACTTTTTCTATATTTCTTACACAAACTCATATTTTCTCCAAAAGATGAGTATTTAGGAAGAATTTGTCATATTAGGAGCGCTTATAATAAACATCTAGAGAATCACCTAATCCATAAAATAGAACTATATATTTCCCATGTCTTTAGACCTTAACCAAAACCAAAATTGTTAGAACAAGATCAGATAATCCACAAAAGGATAATCTTGTATGAAAATACAATCTATTCTTAATCTCTAAAATTTGTCCAACAAAACCCAAATATCAACGTAGACCACTCGATAAACAATTGTCCATAATATTATTCAATGTAAACAAAACTAAGATTGAAACCCAAATCATTTAAGGATTTAATCACATAGTCTTCCAAAGTAAATATTAACAGTTATCTCCAAATAACATCAGTTTCTCTTAATGTCTCATATTGAAAAGTAATTAACCTAATCATATATCCTCCATGATAGGTCAATAATTTCCATATATAACCCTAAATAAATTTATTACCGATTCATAAGATCATCTAACTAAAAATATTTATTCATAATAACTAGGGACTTCACGTATTCTAGTGGTAGGCGATAGATACCAGTCACACTTTGGTTGTGGGTTTGATTCCCGCAGCTTCGTCCGATGTGACAGGTTGTCACACGGTCTACGTGTTGTCCATTTTCCAAAACTACATAATTCTTATAACATTCCCCAAAAAACAATAAAATCTTCAAAAATAACCATAACATAATTTAACCTCAAGTTTATCTCATGTCGTTCATATTCCATCATAACATATATTAACACATAATTACCTCAAATGTAAGGATCATATAAACCATAATGGTTACATTTATAATTATTACCTGAACATCCCCATCCATTTGGTTCTCTCATACATGATGCATTAGAGAACTCACCATGGTTCAAGTGCTTGATCATGACTCCTGATAGTTGGTTTAGAATAACCACCAGATTTCCAATTGAATCCCCCATTTCATCCAGTCTCTTAATCAGAGAACCACAGCGGTTTCCTTCAAACCTGTTGCCACTTTGGTGCCTGCTAGATCTATCCATTTACTAAAACCAAAAATTTCAGTGTGAGTATATAAGTAAAACCATCATATAATAATTAGAAGATAAACACCAAGATATACTTATCCAATTTATCTCAAACTCATTCTATCCTTCAAAAATAACAATGACTCCATCCAAAATACTAACCATTGTGGTTATCTAAAACTTGTCACTTATGATTAAAGAATACCCTAACCTCTAAAGTTATCTAAACCGACCTTTGATACAAAATATAAGGACCCGACCTTAGTACATTTCATATTCTTGAATTAAATGAATAATTCACATTGAGGATCTGTTTAGGTTTAATGTTTTAGAGAATTAGGACACAACTATTAAATCTCAAAAGATTACAAAGTAGACACTTCTACTCAGTTTCCATCAAAAAATAAAAACTCTTAAAAAGAAACATGTCTAGTTCCATGATTTAGATAGCTTGTCTATCCTGGATCCCATCCATGACCATATTCATCTTTAATTCATGTGGAAAACATTTCAACAACATGGGATGAGCATAAAAAGATCAGTAAGGGTTATAACAATATGGGAAGAAAACATTAGTCCATGTATTCATAAGAATCAATGAAATCATACTTTACTCATAAAACATAAGTAATTTAACATACCTCATGAAATCATAATATTTATGCATGACTCAATATAAATCATAAGACATAAAGGTATCCTGAGGAATTCATAACATTCTTACGTAGGGAGTAACCCTCATGATTACGTTTGGAATACCCATCACAATATATTCCCTAAATCTCCTCGGAGAATCCTTATCGTTTAACTCATTCGCGTTACCCAATTCATTGGAGAGCTATCACGGGCTCACCCGCCCTTTGTTTATCACGGAACCACCCGATTTCATAAATATTTCCCCAAAACCATAACATAATCATAACACTTAAAACATTCATAAAGAAACATAAAATTTCACATTTCAATCACAAGAGATCAAATCATGATATTGTCATAAATAAAAACATCTAATAAAATCATTAAAACTCTTTGAGAGAAATATCCCTTTATACATTGAAAATATTAAAAGAAGCCCTTTTTTAGAATCAAAGTGTCCCATACCACTTCGAAACTTTAGAAGGGGTTTAAAACATTAATGAACATATAAATAAATTTATAAAATAATTTTTAAATCATGTACATGGATGATAATTGATTAAAAAAATAAATCATTAAAACCATTTAAATCAATGTTTTAATAAAATAGTATTTTTCCATTTTGAACATTTAAATTATAAGCCACATGAAAGTAGACCATTTTCAAACAAGTTAATTGAATTTAGTATAGACATAATATGTATATGGAATTTCAAAGGGGTTGTATATACACTTTATAAAAGAATAAAAGTGCATATTATTAAGAAATGTCACAATGAGAAGAAATTGAGATGTAATCCGAATCAAGGATCATTCCATTAGAGCAAGGATAAAGAAATGAAAAAATTAGGTGTGAAAAATATAAATACACCAAATATAATTGGATAATCAGTGTAAAAATATCAGATGTCATCAACACATATTCATATCATTCCAAAATCAAGAAGTATAGGTTTAACCCGAAGAATTGTAATTGGGTTAAGAAGTTCCATTTCTAAAATTCGATATCCAAATGACGTCACATCAAATTTTAGAAAAAGAGTTGATGAGAGACAAAAAAAGGTATCTCATCACTTGGGAATAAAATTTACCAAAATAAGGATATATAAGAACATATCCCACATAAAAATATGTAATTTAAAAGACAAAACAAAAAGATGTATTTTAAAAAATAAGAGTGTGAAAGGTTACCTTACCGACTTGGGTAACATTCGAAACTTACACCCCATGAAATAAGGACTATGCAACATTGATGTAAATACTCATAAAAGAAAGTATATTACACAAAGAGTAGAATAATGGGAAGTACATATACCACTAAAAAGAAATGGTGGCAAAGGTAGCATAAATCTCATAGAAATAAAAGTGAGATGAAAAACCCCTTACGAAAACTCGGAAGCCTAACAGCGCCACATAAAACTTCCAAAAATGGATTTATGAGATCCAATAGGTTCTGTCATAATATGAACATAAAATTTACATAATGATAAATATAAAATAACATCCCCAAACATAATAAATATGAGCTTAAAAGAAATGACGTAAAAGAGAAAACTTACAAAGAAAGAGAGAGGTAGGATCCCTTACCTCAAGTCTGATTTGTCTTGTTCGTTTCATTATATTCCTTAATAATAAACTAGAGTTAATTTATACTTTCTTAAGAACCTTTTTTAAGTTCATTATTCCTTTTATATAACTTATTACCATGTTATGAAAATTATGTAATTATTTTAGTTAATAATGGTCGTTTTGACGATCATTGGTACTTGAGTCAAAAATAAACTTGTTATAATTACAAGTTTTTCATGTGATAAAATATCCATTATATCCAGAATTATATTCTTGATTTAGATATAATATATATAAAACATATCTAGTATATACTTTCATTTATAATATTACGTAACATTTAATGTTATGAAATGAAATGCACCGTTCATGGAGACGGTAAGCCGTACGTACGTATGAACACTACATTCATTTCTATTTCGTATTTAATGGAATTAAAACTAAATAAGAGAGATATATATATATATATATATTATAAATCAAGTATAATATATATGTTATATTGGTCACATATGTTCATTAATTTCATTCTTTATAAATTCCATGTATTGCATGAATGAGTCATATCACTTCAGGGGGCAGTAGTCCACACTTTCTCAAATGAAATTATCACATTTTAACAACATGAAAAGCATAAAGGAATGTTTTAAATGTAAAATAAAAAAGCATAGAGAGGAAATAAATATAATATATATCATAAATAAATATATTTCCATCATAATGGCCACCATGAGAGGTGATAGGAGAAGATAGAACAATCATCGTATCATGAGGCAGTAATTCGCCACCCACAGAAACAATATGTTCTTTAACCATTAGACAAAGGTGTATATAAGTTTAGCTCGAATACTTATCATAAAAACATACTAGTATTTTTAATATACTGTTCTTGTTAAAAAATAAATTAATAAAAAGATTTTATGGGGTTGGAGAAGCAATATAAAAAAAGAACATTAGGGAATACTTTACCATTAAATCGGGTAACTCCCCTTCGTTTAAACCAAAAGGATTTCTTTAAGAGAATTATGCCTAATGGAATGCTTATAAGATGAAGAGAGGAAATTTGGAGAAATGAAATGATGAGAGTATGGCCGAGCCAATGGCTTGAGAGGTTTGGGTAAGGAGGTAGATGCGGGGGCCTATTATTAGAGGGAGGAGGGGCACTGTTGGAATGTCTTGGAAAGATACTTTATTATAAAATGATTTTCAGATATCAAGGGTCCCAAAATTATATATTTTTAGGATAAGGTGATAAGGGTTCGAAATCCACCAATCTAATAGGGTTAGTACATGTTTATGTCTTAGAGTTTACCATATCATTTCATTTTATTTAAATTGTTCATTAACGAGGTATTCACTGCATCATCACGGTGTCATAAATAAATTTATTTATTTAAAGTTAAAAAATTGTAAAACAATTACCATGATATGGGATATCTTTTTATCTTTCCAATGAATAATTATAGTAAAAAATATGACTTTTATTTTCCCAAGTAAAAATTGTTTTAGTAAAACAATACATGTTTGTGACATTTTTATTTTAACATTAAATAAAAAGTTATTAATGACATATTCTTACCAATGTGGCTCCATGGGGTCCCCAAGTTGACCCATGGATGGTCTTGGTTGGACATCACACATCCAATAAGGTTATTACATGTGTCAAGGTCATTTCATATTATTATAACATTATCTTTACGTTAAATTACACTAATTTCCTTTAATCGCGAGTAATAAAAATTAAAAGTTACTATTCACCAATAATTATTTTCATCCCATTGAACCACATTTTACATCCTAATGACAACCCTTTTATCCGGTTTTTTGAAATTCCAATCACAATGGTGGTAAAATTTCATTTAAACCAAAAATCAGTTTTTTAACTACCACTTAGTGGTTTCACTATTCATCAAAAATTGAAGTTTTTCAGAAAAATACCAAAAATTCACCCTAATATATATTTGAAATTATGAATTCAAAAATGATGTATATTTTAAAAAATTAAAAACATATAAGTTGCATTAATAAATATAATAAATAATTCCCGCTGTCAAAAAACAATAGCTTGTTTTTAAGAAACATAATATATCAGAAGATTGACACGAGTTTAAGTACAATTTCAAAGTGAAATAAATTCCAATGAGCACCATTGGTTTAAATGGTAAAAATATAATATAATTTCAAATTAAATCCAATTCAATAGATAAACTAATCATATAAATAAATTATATGAAAAGGAGGTTTTGAATTATAATACAGTATTTTACACTATTCATTAAAAAAATGAACATTACCGGAAAATTACCAAAAATTTATACAATGTAAATTTTGATGTCTCTAATCTTAAAAGAATTTTATTCTGTCATATATAACATAAAAAATTGTCAAATGTGGATTTAAACAGTGTTCTCCATCAAACGGCGGTTAATCGACCTTTTAAAGAATATTAGAATATTTACGCTTAAAATTGGATTCATTCACATTTTCATCATTTAAAATTTATTGGATAAATGTAAAAATAATATAAAATAATATATAATAATTTTCTAGTTAGTTATATTGATTCCTACCATTACAACGTCTAGGCGTTAACTACAATTTAAAATAATATCATTTTATTATTTGAGTGCAACATAAGATTTCAAAGAAACTTGGTGTTTCATATTGGGTACGCCATCGAGCATAGCATTCCCTTTAAAGTAATATTAATATTTTATTCACAAATATTAATAAATACGAAAAAGTAATATTCTTTATTTACTTGGAATGTTATAGACTCTCCAGTTGATTGATGTATGATGTAAATATATTTTTTATTGTGGTGCTCTTAGATGTAAGGAATAATCACTCCAAGAATTTTTATTTTATTTTCCCTATCGATTATATCCCATAGTCGCAGATTGTATAACCGTTTTTTTTTCAACACCCTCAAGTGAGAAGGGGAATTCCAAACAGTAAACTATATCTTCCGTAACTCCTCGGGGATTTATGTTGGAGGAGACATAGGTGATCTCTTGTATATGTCAATTTGGGTCATCACATACAAGGACATGAAATTTTGGTTTTAATTGGGTCATATTAATGCCAAGTTAAAAATTATATTATATGGATATGATAGTGAGTTGGTCACTTTGGTTATAAATTTGATGTGCACAGGGACCACATAGAGCTTGGTTGTGATATTCATCCATTAATGTAGGTTAAGAGTTATTTTGGAATGTATAATTTGAATATGTGAGTTATATTTCCCCAAAATCACTGTGAAAGTTTTTCATTCTTAAATGGGTTGTTTTTAATTCAATTTTATGATCAAATTCAATTATATTGTTATTTGATTTCAGGGTCATTAATGGATTTTTTAGTTGTTCTTTTTTTGAGGCACTGCCTCCCCAGAAACGGTGCCCTGTTTTGACATGTTTTTTTGTGTGGTTGAAAAATACACATGTTTAATATGTTAAAATTTATTGAAGTGGATAACTTAGGTTGTATCTATAGAAGAGTAAACAATAATCACATTTTCACTTTTTAATTAGGGGGATATTTGGATTTTTTGGAATTTTTTGGGTTTTGAAAATGATAGAAACAAAACAAAAGAAGAAATTAAGGAATATATTCAATAATATTTTCACCTCAAGTGATTATAAACTATTATATGAGATGGGTGATCAAGTCGTGGTTGGTTTTCTAATTTTTATGCTACCGTAGTTCCATTTTATTAAATCATCTTCTGGTAGTTGATTAATGTGAGATTCTACATTTTATTTAACTCACTTCTTTAGTCATATGGTTATGGTAAGAATATACCTTAAAAAATTCTAGTTTGTTCTTTAATACATCCTAATTGCAATAGATTTTAGTTAATATCCCAATTTAAATTAAGAAATTCCCAATTGGGTATTGTTTACCAAAAAAACCAAAAATGTTCACTTCACATCCCATACGAAGAAGCGATCACCATGTACATCCCCACTAATCCCTGATCATATTTTATCAAAAATGGACCAGAACATAGTGGGGTTGAAAAATGATCCATTTTCAATGAAATAACAGAAATAAAAATTATAATTGTAAACAATCTCATAAGATAATAAATACAATTATTAGACTTTGAAAAAAAATCGTAGAAGATAGATATTGTTTTTTCAAACAAATGAAAGAACTCAAGAATAAAAAAAACCCTTTCCAAAATTACCTCAAATGTATACGTCGCCATATTAAGGGAATTTAGAATAAATGGGATGATATAGACATTTTAAAAATATAATGATGAATAGAGTGGAATGAAATATCCCAAAAATTTCCCCCATAATATTTCTGCTAGAATGATTGCATTGGTTATCCCACCATATTATTAAATCATGTAGAGGTCCCTTATTAAAGACTATGAGAAATGGATTTGGGAAGTTACCCTTGTACTTTTAGACCATTTGGATCTATTTTGAATTTTTTATGGTCTAATTACTATACCTAACTTTTTTGCCGCCAACAACTATTCCACCAACCCAACATTGATCAGTTCAAGGAAAAAATTAATGAAATATTTGATCCATAAAATTTATTATAAGGATTATCCCTTGTCATAATTTTTACCAACATTGAATCATCCAATTCGATTTTCTGCAACCCATGATATACATCATTGAATAAAGGTAGGGTCCATTTTTTCAACCAAAATAAGTTTTCAGATTGAGCGATTTTTTTGGGATTGTTTGATTTTTATTAGTATATGAGTCCAAAAGACAAATTTCTAGCCCACAAAAAGATAAATCCAAAAAAAGGAATCAGCTGAATGGATCCAATGAGTAAATGTTAGGCATGAAATATGGAGGTGGAAGAGAACTTATTAATTCACAGAATTTTCAAATTTGGACATTTATGCACAAACTCCAATAAAAATCATAAAATGATAGAAATCGACTCAAATTGATTAATTTTTGGTTATTAAATTAAAAATATATATTTTTTAAATAATATAATATCATATATTTTAGTAGATATAGGATTATTTACTAATATGTATTGTCTGATATGGAATTCATAAATTTTGTGAATAATAGACTAGAATCTAATCACATTAATTAGTGAAACGAGTGATATAGATTGAATCACATAAATGATAGCAATAATATATGATCATTTTCATGAAAAATTGGAATAAATGAACAATAAATAAATTATAATACTATATAATCTTTCAATTCAATGGGAAAAATATTAGTCAAATATTTGTGTCATTTAAGTCATTATCAGTTCATTTAACCCACCTCATTATATATTTTATCCATAACAATGGTAAAAAATTAAATATTGTAATAATTAGTATATATATATTTTTAAAATAACAAAATTATATTAATTTTTATGAAAAAAATTTGATTAAATTTAGTTGATTCAATATCAACATATGGATGAATTTAACATTATACAACAGTGGAAAATTGGATAAATCCAATTTTTAGAAAACTTTAATTTAAAAAAAACTAAATTTACATCCATTAATTACCATATGAAAACCATAAACAGGATGTAAAAATAGTTTTTAATATGTATTATATATATTAATTTAATATCTTTAATAAATTGATTTTAATTATATTTGTCATGATAAAAATGCAATGCACCCATAGAAAATATTTTTTTTTGTAAAAAATATTACCCAAATAAGATATTATAATGAAATAAAGTATTAAAATATAACTATGTAAGTAATAAAATTATTTATAATTAAATTAGGTTTTTTTACATAATATAAAATGAGAAAATGGGGCATATAAACTGTATCATCATGGCTCGACATCCACTTAACCTATAGCCCAAGACATTGGGTCACATGGTCTCAAGTGAACCTCCTTATATACTAGAGGCACTGAAATGATAGTGAGGGTGTAAAGGTAGTATTATTGTGAAACTATAAACTCATATGTGCGTGGAAAAAATGATGCACTAAATAACAGAAAGCATAGGAACTATAATAAAACTAGCTTCTAAATTACTGGAACAATAATCCTTAATAGATAAAGAGAATACAATAAATACTATAAATAACTATGGGAGCCTAAATAACAACATATCTGAATAATATTATCAAAATGTAGAATGTATTTCTCATATATATGATTTCATAACATTATGACATACCTGAAAAATAGTGTATAAGATAAAGGTGTAAACAACATGATATAAAAAACTAAAAAATTTCAACAGACTGCTCTATTTGAACCATGAGAATAATACTCATTCATCTACTCCAATGCTCCAAATTAAATATGATCATATCATGAATCAATAACAGGGTTATTTTCATAAACCATACTCATGTCGATGTAATCGTATTATTTACCGAAGGTTTCTCGAGTAGGGTGTGAGAAAAAATCTTAGTATTCCACCATCAATGGTGTCAATATGTAATTAAATATGTTTATATTTATAAAAAATTGGTATATAAAAGGTATAATAGACAATGATGAAAAGTAAATACCATCCTCCTTGGTTTGGAAATAACACCTAGCAGCTCAACCAACATCATCTCAGTGTGTAATGAGCATCTGATCAGTAATTTAAATTCGTGTAATAAAATATATAACGTTAATATATACTACATCCCCCTATATGGGATAATTATATGAAAACATATATATCAATATTTCAAGAATACTATGTATTAGATTAACTAAGGTGTAACACCGTCATCCATAATAAGTTTAATGTTCCTAGAATATCAAGTAGATGGTACACACCATATATATCAGGATTAATGTGAGTGGTCATGATCAACACTCGAGATGGTAGGTGAATCATCATGTAAACACTGAGAGAAAGAAATGAAATATATCATAACCTTTATTGAAATATTTTCAATTGTGTGATATGTCATTCTCCACACATGATATAAGGTTGATTAAAATGCTATGTGGTAAAATTCCCCTAACAAAAATTCTATGACCAATATCAATGGATAAATCATAAATATATATATAACATGTTTTATTACAACATAATAATGATAATCTGAAATCCAAACATATCGAATACATCCAATTTTATAGAATTCATGTAATAAGGAATGAAAAAATTGGTGTAGCCATTCCTCCATTTATAATCCATTTCAGTTAAACTATTTAATTCATTTATGAAATCTATTTATCAGGAAGCATGGATTTCAAATAATTATAATCCATATAATAAATAAAAATACATAAATCCAATTTCAATGGTAATTGAAGCACATTGAAGGTTCTATTATCAAAATGGGAACTACCTACAAGGGGAATTCCATTTAGGATTCAAGCTGAAATATTTGAAGATATTTTACTAATTTAAGGATTTGACATCATTGTGTAATTTCAAGAAAACACACCTAATGGTTTCCCACAATTTATTTTCTCATAATATAATAATTTATAATTTTCTCTACAAGATTATAAACATGTCTATATCAATTTAAAAATAGTGATCTCATTTTATGTAATTCATTAGAAAATGGGTGGAATGAGACAAAATGACGTGACTATGAAAAAAAACTCATCTTTTATGTAAAACAACTATACCACCTACATAAAATTATTAGAAGACTTCTCACCAAATTTTGAAATCCTATTAAAAGAAAATTATAAGAATAATAAAGAATGTAGGAACACAAAAAAAAATATGGAATATGGCCTTTAACCAAAATATCCCAATAAATGGAAAGATAAAATTAGAACATAATGAATAGTAATTGAGAGGTAACCTCATGATATCCAACACATACAACAGAAACTGATTTGGAGTACATATTAGAGATTTATCAAAATACTTAAGTTGATAAAGATGATATCTCATTGGTGGTGAAACCATGGGTTTCCACTTGAATGATGGCAGAAGGAAAGGAGATATTATGTTTAAAGATTCTGTAAGGGAAATTTTTTAATTTCGCCATAAAAAGATGTGGTGCATGTTTTGGATACATAGATCGTCCATGTAATGTAAAAATAAATCTCATCCCACTTCCAAAAGAGAGTAATATAATGTTTAGAGATCATATATTCCCAAACCATTCCCAAAAAGTGAAAAAATACACTATCAAAAGTGGTTGAAACGTTGTGTGATCATGATCCTTGGGTCATACACTTACAAACAAACCCTGAAGACCTTTTTATGGAAATATCCTCTATAATTTTACCCCAAATGATTAGTAATATGAATGAAATAACCATTCATCCTACAATTTTTCCTAATTATTGGGGCTCTAGGGTCCAGACAAGACATGAGCAGTTAACAAATATTCCCATGGTCGTAAATCATGTTTACCAATATTATTAATGTAATTAAACTCAAAAAAATTATTTAGTCTATCATCAAAAATCATGTTTTTACAACATCTAATTTTTTATGCAACACATAGCTATCTTGGACTTATGTGGATAAAGAGTAATTACTAGTCAAATGATCTATCCACTATGACCATAAAATCATATTCTCAGTACTAGGTCTTTTCAATTACCCTGTCGTGCTTCTATAGAACCCATACTAATGGAACTAACATGACATAGAGTGTCTTCAATCTCTAGTCCAAATATTAATTGGATACTCCTTGAATAGAGAATATTTATCTACCTGATCCTCATTAGGATGAATGGAATGTAAAGGGTCCGTATAAAATATATGGTGTTGGGATACATGAAACACATCATGAATAATCCAGTATCTTAGAAAAGTTTCATTATGATATACCACTAGTCCAATCAACTTAACAAACTCAATGTTTCCAATGATCATTAATGAAATATTACCCATACTATAAATACATATATTACTCAACATGAGTGGGACAGTCAAGAGAACGTGTTATCTAACATCGAACTGGTGAGTTCATTGGTTTATGTTACCACATGACTGTTATCTACACTGAGATGTTATCAAATGTATTCTAGTCAGCTGAAGTTACCCTATAGTCTACGAAATGACATGATTTCAATGAAAAGATACCCTTCGTTCCATTAGCTTCCATATAGGATAATAGAAAATCCTACAAAATTAGGCTTCCTTTGGATCATCTATATGGTATCCAAAAATCATTTATATTAAGTAAACTCATCAATGGAATTGTGTCTATCAAATTAAAAACTCTAATCAAGGATGTAAGTAGAGATCATTTCATCTAACACCTAAATAGTACACAATAACTATCCATCGGTCTGAGACTGAAATGCCTATATTAAAAGAAACTATGTACCATGGAATTCTACAATATCTACTAGAATGAAGATGTGATGTTATCATCTATGTCTAATATGATAAAATACGGAGATCCATGAAGACATATGACCTATATCACATATATATTCTTTTTATCTTATACTAATAGGTCCCTCATATACGTAAAAAAATATGTGCATATGTAAAATAATCAATGTATACCCATATTATATCATTTAAATGATGTGATCAGTGTAAAAATTTCATGAAACTATATAAAAATCTCCCCATTTTCACTCAGTCATGGACAGAGGTTGTATAAGTCCTACCATCCAATGATATTCTGAATTCACATATAGATAGGATTATCACTGAGTAAGAATGGTGGAAATTTCAAACTTCATACCTCACCACCAATACAAGAAACGTACGTCTCAATAATTCAAGGTGAAAATGGAATAAACTTCCCATTATGATGTAGGAAATTATCATATCAAATCCTCTATATTGTCTTTTGTAGCCAACATGCTCCCATGTAAGATTAATTTTTCATCCACATACATTGTCCAACGAGAAGATGACTCCCCATCTAAGACACTTTCTCTTAGGAGTCATCCATCATTATTGAATAGTTTTCTTAATAAAACCCCTCTAGAAGGGTACTGTTTACAACTATGGATAAGAGTATAGTCTATCCATCACCCTCCTAAACCTTCACAAGTTTTTAGGAAACAAAGACACGAGTTTCCACTCAATATTTTCCTCCTAACCGGCCTACAACAGAGTGTTCCATCTCAAAGAAACAGTAATAGAATTTCCTTTTCCTATAGTATAAGGAATATTGAAATGAACATGGTAATCATACTCAAATGATCATCACATCCTTAGACATAGATCCTATTATTTGAATTTTAACTTAGAGATATTGTTATATTTTAATACCACAAAACACACTCCATGTATGTAGTGTATCCAATAACACAAATCAGGAACTAAAAATTCAATGTTGGTATTTTATTTGGCTCATTACATTCGTGAGGCTTCAAATGAAAATACCCATATGTAGCGACTCATTCATCTATCATCTACACAGCTTCGAGCTGATACCTGATTCATCACAGTATACAATATAACTCATTAATTAAAATAAATATTATCATATCCTCTTGAATGGTTTCATCCAAAAATTCATCCAAAAATAAATCCATGTACAGGTTGAAACCCCAATTCATCAGAGACATAAAGACCATAGGTTTGTTCATGATACCGAACAACATGACTAAGAAATCAGAAATACCATACCTTCTATTGAATGTTGTGTGACATATATGTAAAGACCTCAAATGCAACTGATGCTAACCCAACCTCAAAATAATCATTGAAAATACTCTCTCACCTTAGGGATGATCAATGTAGTCATCTATTCATGGAAATTGATACTAGTTCTTTAACAAAATATGATTTATCTGACGGGAATATGTGAAATTCTTGAGGTTATTCACTGCCTTATTTATAAGAATGATCAGGGAACACCATGGAGAGGTGTTGGGGAAGATAAATCATTTTCCCTAAAAATAATGAAGAAATTTCATAAGTTCTATTGGCTCTGTAAGAGAAATCATAAAAGTAGGGATGATCAATGGTGGTACTTATAGCACTTGATCAATAATTAATTCTAACCCTCTCACTAGAGGTAGACCAAAGATGTCATCTGGGAAATCACCCCAAATACTACACATTATAGGAGTGAAAACAGATTTTTATAACCATTGATCATCAAAATAAAGACTGATTTTTTTTCTTAATCTACTCATCCGCAACAAATGAGGTCCCACTGGAGAAAAATAAATATCCCATTCTCCCTTTTATACTTACCTACCTCACACTGGTGATGTAAAAATCACCCTCTGATGATAGTTGTTAATATGAGGTCAATAGGGAACTAACCAATCCATCATAATTCATTTTTCAAATCATGAATTATCAGTCATGGGATGATTTCATACAAAGAAGTAATCGCCAATATTAGGGAGAAATTAATTACACTAGTGTATTGTCTCATCTTTGATAAAAAATATGGTATCAAGCAATAAGATGCTAACAAAGTGTTCAATCTTGAGTCATCGAATCTCTTAGAGGGATTTCTAAAGAAAATAATTATAAACACATGTGTCAAATAATGAAAATATTAATGTATTGGCTAGTATAATAATACCATAAATAGTTAAAGTCCTAGAGCTCTTCTCCTCCAGCCTATACTACAATACATGTATTTGTCATGCATAGTGGCCATGAGCCACTGTATGACTTCCCTGAGCAAGCATTCTTGTCATGTGTTGTGAATAATGAGTCTCATTACCTCTTCCCCAATAATGGCCTTAGCCTAAAAACATATGGTATTATAGCTAACTTCATGGTGAGATATAATAGGCCCTACACATGAACATCAATATTCTAAAACAGGTTTTCTGTATTTTTTACAGGGGGTTATTCACCTCCAACTACAAAATCATTTTATAATGGTTTATGCATAAACTCCTCTACACATTTAATTAAGATGGGGTTCACAAATGGTTATAAGATTTGTATCATCATTTTCATGATATGTGGTATGATTAGAGAGGTGTTTATACCAACCCCACATCTTATTTAATAATATGTTGTGCTATATGTTTGGTTGGATTTTAGAGGTTCTATGTAAAAATATATATTTTTGGATATTAGATAGGGTTTTGAATCCTCTTTAATGTATGACATTATAGTGGGTTGGGAACCCCCACTAATATATGAAATTTGAGGGTGGTCATGAACCGCCATAAATCCTTTAGTGTATGGGTTGTTTTTAACCACCTCTAATGTAAGGAATCAGCTGGAGTTTCAAACCTCTTAAAATTTAAGCTAAATGAGTTTGTTCTAAACCATCTATAATTTTTTACATTAGACAGGGTTCATTAACCACAACTAATCCATTTTATTATAGGGGTTTTTAACCCACATACTATTAATTTATTTTTTAAAATATGTCTCATATAAAAAAATTGTATAATATATATCTCTGGGTGTTCTTGTGTGTATATATATATATATTACATAAGAACATTATATAAATGTAATTAAATGAAATATAAACATATATATATATATATAAAGGAATTATATTGAGAATTTAAATAAATTCTAACACAGATAATAAAGTATATATTCCTATAATAATATTACTATAAAAAATAAATGTAATTATAAATATATTTATTCAATTATATAATGTTTATATATGTTTTCATAAATTCTATACATTTATATGATGATATATATTATACATATTTTATATTAAATTATTTTTTATTGTATATTTATTTTTAAATATATTTATATTAAATTATTTATAGAAATATATAAAGTATAAATCATATTAAATATAAATATAAATATATATATAATATATTTATATTATATATATATTCATATATATATATAATTATATATATATTAGTAAACCATATAAATTATAAAATAATTTTACCAATATATATAGATATCATTTAATTATATTTTATATTTACAAATATATCAATGCATTTAATTCTGTAAGTGTATATATGAGTGTGTATTCATTACATAATATAAATTTAAAAATTTACAAACAAAAATATATAATATAAATGTGTTGTACTTGTAAAAAACATATAATTGTAATATTTTAACAAATATATTTAATAATGATACAAAATAATATTATTATTATTACATACAGACACTCACACATATATAAATATATATATATATATATTATAATTATATTATATCAAGAAATATTATATAAAATCATAAATATACACACCCAAACCCTAATAAAAATGTATAAATCTGTATTTATATATTTATATATAATTATTTATATATATTACCTATCCATAGGTAAAATATATATTATAAAAAAAATTATATATTATAAAAAAAAATATATATTATTATATTTACATATATATTATATAACCCCAAATATATTATATTATTGATATTTTTATACATAAATATATATATATATTGTATATTAATTCATATAACTTTTTATATGAAAATAATTATAATATATATTATATATATAAAAATGTTAATTCAACTCATTTTGTAAAGTCATTCCCAGTAGGAAGCTAATACTGTCTACAAATCCTATTAGGCCAATTATATGGGCCATCTACCTTACCATCAGTTATAGTTTTGTTGGCTCGCGTGTCAGTTGGGATACATATGGGTGTTTTTTATGTGGTGTTTTGGGGCTTTTTATGGGGTTCCATGTGTTTTTGGGGGTTCACCATGGAGCTCCATAGAGTATGAGGGGGGGGGGGGGATGTTAAGGGATTTTCTAGGGGTGTGTTTCTGAGGGTCTCAAGTGGTTCTACATGGAGCGTATGGGGGCATTTTCAGTAGTGTAAGGGGGTTACAAGGGCTTTTTTGGGGGGTTTCATGGGGCATCTATGGGTGGGGACTAGGGGAAGATTCCCTATGCATATATATATATATGTGTGTGTGTGTGTATGTGTTTTTCTTTGTGCGTGTGTGTGGTATATTGTGGGTGCTTATAGTACAACCGCCCCTAACTAACCCATTAATGCTGAATTTTGGGTGAAATTAGATGGGGAGAAACCCCCTCTAATCAGACCTCCAATAAATAAAAACCCACTATACCAGTGCTTACCCAAATCATCCTCTAATGAATGTAAGAATTCACTTTAGTTGTGGTTATAGTTAACCTCCTCTAAATATATTTGAATGGATTATAACACCTTCAAAATGAAATATATCCCCCTCTAGTCACCAAATTTTTTTTATAGTGCGTGGATTTAGCATAGGTCCCTTCTCATTAGGAACCATGGGATACATCCTATAAAAGAACAAGAGATTCCCAGTCCAGATACAACCACTACAATAAACAAAATCCTTTAAATAATGAGGATTTATATACAATGAATTCCTACATTGGTGGAATATCATGAAAAAGTCTGTATGAAGATCCCAACTAATTCTACCTCCATTAGTATCCTCCAAAAAACACATTCTCCCACTCAAAGAACCACTGATAGATTTTGGTCTCCAACTGCATTTAATCACACCGTCATCTTCCCTTTGATTTATCTATTTAATATTGTCTCCATTTACTATATCAAATATAGTGGGAAGGTGAAATATATTTTCCCATGAACAGATGAAGTATATCATACCATCCTTGAATCGTCTGGTGGTCATAAGGTTATAAACCAATATAGATGGACCAACGAGTTTTAGAATTGTAAAATGAGTACAGTATTCCATTATAGATAATCCTACCAACATCATGTTCATAATATCATTATGTATATTAGACTTCAGATTATTTTGGAATGAAATATTCATAGTATATAGTTTGAAAATCCTCCCAAAACATATCACAATGTCAATGTGCCTGAGTATTTACATCCCCCCATTGCTTTGCATAATATTATAGTGTATAAGAAGAAATATTGAACCTGTTTTGTGGGTTATTCTATACATTATCAGATATATAATGAATATATTTTTTCTATATATTATCATCAAGAGGTTTCACATCCATAAAAAATTTTAGAGGATGATACTATTTAAAATTTTGAGTATACTCTTCCATACTTGAGGAAGGTCAAGAATCCCCTTTCTTAGACTGAATCATTAATGAAATGATCTCTAGACACTAATATTTTGTGACCATTCTATATCTAAGTAGAAGATAGAAATGTGTAATTATAAGAGGGATCACTTGTAGTTGAAGGCCCATCTCTACTTGGTCATGGTCGTCACATCCTTTAGGGTGTAAAAATGATGGAATTCATAGAGTCATGATGCTACAATGCCAAATTAACCCTTCATAAGGGATCATAGAATATAAAAATGTTTCAGATGGTCAGCTAGGAATATTACAAGAAATATGATATAAATTATCACACATATCATTCTACTCCAAAATCTAGGTCTAGGTTGTATTGAATGTCTATAACAGAACTGTAAAACTATAACAGACACCCCACTATCCAATACTAAGGCTATGTTCCGTTCAAGGTCACATGTCATTCATATATGATGACCAGATCATTATAACATTTATTTCCACATGAATTTGTAATTGTTCTATGTAATTAAACTCTTAAAAATGTTTAATTAGATGTATAACAATTTTTTGATCTAGAAGGAAAAATAATCACCATGAATTGAAATATGGTATCAAATTAATCCCAAACACGACAAATTCTATCATAAGAGACCAAGGGTCCATGGATCAAAATTTTATAATATAATTCTTATGGAGTCTTCTTTATCCAATGAATGGAAAAAACTATTAGGTTAGGTAAGGAACATAATATTTTGGACATGTTTTCTAATCCTATCGTAATTTTCAACACATTTCCATAAAAAATCGAGGCACTTATTATATCAAATTAGAGAATTAACAAAAAATAGTAGACATGACGTGGAAAACTACATTGAATAATATTCATATTATGCCTATAATGATACGTGTAATGGTACTCCCTCATATCATTGGTCCAATGTAAGATAAATAGAATTACAGTAAAATTAATAGTTTTATATTTACGAAGCATGTGTTTCACCCAATTGTGAATTCATATCAACAATAATAAGTGAAATAAATGTCTTTAAATACATATACTGGATAATATTTGTTTTCCTTGTACATCGGTAATCATCAACCTGCCATATGATAATTAAAAAATATAATTAACTAATAGTATCCAATCTAATATGAAAATAGTAATACAATGTAAAAATATTACTCTCATAAAAAATTTTAATGACCCATATTGAGATCCACATAACTAGATACATTATCTGGTTTTTCACATGGACACAAGAGAACCTCCGTGTACTATAGTGGATATCGAATAAAAGGAGCATTTTAAAGGATGTACATCAGTGAAAGAATATCCTCATATTAGTGTGGAAAAATAGAAACACAAAAAAAAAACAAAAACCAATGAATAATATATAGAGACACTAAATTAGTGGACCAATCACCCATCGTATTGGAAACACATAAAAAGACACAATAAATAACTTTGGAGGATTAAATAACATTGTAACTATATAATAATATAAAAAGGCAGAGATGTTGATTCTGATACATGTTTTCATGGAATTATTATATACATGAATATGTTTTACATGGGACATATATATACAACATTATATACAAAAAATAAAAAAGTCCAAAAGCCTACACCACAAGAATATCAGGAAAAATTAAATATCACCAACTCCCATGCTCCAACTATATTGAAATCAAATCAAGAATTTGTACTAGGGTACTTACCCTAATCCAAACATTCATGTATGTAATCAACTTAGTAACCAAATGTTTCCTGAGTAGGGTGTGAGATAAAATCCATTAGTACACTAACAATGGTATCTAGATTTATCCCATATTTTGTAAATATATAAGTATTGTGTAGGTAAAATAAATAATATACAATGATAAATAAATAAATACTAGAATACACATGTTTCTAAAGGAATCCCGGTGGCTCAACCTACTTCATCTTAGGCTGAAATGAGTTTCTAATCTGTAACTGTATATATAGTAATAATATATGTAGAGTATAGATATAGACAACATCTATTTATATAAACTAAGTACATGTTGATGTATGTTTCCATATACCTAGAATTAAAGGTCTTAAGAAGAACAAGGTGTATCTCTGACATCCATAACCAATCAAAATGATTCTATAAGATCGGTAGGAGTGTAAAATCCATACATCACATGATGAATGATTGAAATCACGATCGGGAATTGAGAATGTGGGTGATTCATAATATCAAAACCTGAATCAAGGGATGTGGTGTGTCTTTTTGACCATCCAGATAGGGTTAATGGTGTGAGATGTCATGCCCAACACTCAATGTAAGTAAGAGTGAAACATCATGCCAAACATGACCTTTAACGATAATTCATTGGCTAATATCAGTAGATTATTCATAATTATATATGTATCATGAATTATCACCTCATATTAATATTAATCAGTAATCCTAGAATTAATAAGAAATCACATTTGATATAAATAATTTAATAATTCATGGAATGATCATTTCATCCTATCCGACCACTAGAATCCACTTCAATTAGTCTATTAAATTCATTTTATAAAGCTAACCATCATGGAGAATGACTTTAAATTAAATAAAATCCATTAAATTTGTCAGAACAACTGAAATTAAATTTATTTTCTCAATGGATCACATAAAATGATCTGTTATAATTTTTGAAAGTACATTTATGCGAATTTCCTTTTACTATCCATGATGAATTCTTTGAAGGGTCTCTAGTTAGTTAGATAATTGATTGATCAATGATATTTCCACACATAACAACCAAGGGGTGTACATTATTAAGGAATCATCATCTAATCACTTTTCATTATATATAAGATTATAACGACATTCATATAAAAATTTATAACCATGTAAATAATTTTATTTAAATTCATGATAAGGGACAACATGAGGAACACCAATGTTTCTAAGAAAACAACATGCATTTCACTGAATATAGGTTGACCACTTACCCTTAGGTACTATATAATTCCTCAATAAAAATATAACACATATTTAATGAATATTCGACTAACTATAAAGAAAAAACCAATTTTATGATAATAAGTTATATTATATTTCACCATAATAGCAGAATATATTGATAGATTAACATAGATCCAAAAAATGGGACTTGAGAGACAATATCAAGCTATCCAACAATTCCAATCGGAACTATTTTGGACTCTATATAAGTGTCATATAAAAATATATAGGTTAAGGATGATGATGGATCAATATAATAGAGCCCATGGGATACTGATCAAAAAAATGGAGGAGGAAATGTGAAATTAGCATTTAAGAAACATTATTGGAGAATTTGACATTTCACCGTAAAAAAAGAGAGAGAAATGATTAGCCCCATCGGTTGTCTAAACTGTGTGAAACCCATTACCATCCCACTAGCAAAGTATATAAGAAACAGTTTATTGGTCTTGCATTCAGTAACCATGTAGAATATGTAAAAAAACACTCAGTAAAAATGTGGGAAATCCCAAACAGTCATGCACCTCAAATTTTGTTGTTTTAGAGAAACCATGCTTCCCCAAAAAACTCAATAGTTTTTGTTTATGGTTACAACACAATTTTAGAACTAGCTATGTAGAAATAGTGCAGCCTACCCTATTACCGATTTCATGAAGCTTTGGTCATGGAATAATATTTGGATTCTCCTAGGACCTTTATTATGCCACAACAATCATTTTCCAATATTTAAAAAGTAATAAAAATGAATAAAAAAATTAGTCATACCTTAATTAAAAGATGGTCAATTAAATAAATTAATTGTTTTAATGAATAGAAATGGTTGTTTTATAAAAATCATAAATTTTCATATATTCAATTAAAATATAATTTGAAATTCATAAAAATACACCCTTTGATAATGTCAATATTATAATATAAAAAATTATATTAATTATTTAACATTAATGTGCTATATATTGTATAAATTTATTATAATTTATGTGAGAATAATGGAATTAGATCCATTATTTATGAGAACAATTTTTTGTAAGAAATTTATACTAATTAAAATTATTTATTTATTTATTATTGATCAATAAATATAATTTCACTTTTTAAAACCACTATAATTTTTTTTCATAATGTCTTTTTTATTATTAATACCAACTAATTGAATAAATATAATATAATAACCACTTTTAAATAAATATTATTTTCATTGTAAATTGCAGTTATGTTAATGATCAGTGATGAAATTTAAGGAATTTTTGATTCATAATATGCTTAAAATATAACATTTCATGTTAGAAAAACAATATTATTATACCACATCTGACCATCAGATAATTGAGGATATTAAACCATATTTTACAACAAATATTGAACCTTCACTCAACGTCAAAAAATACAATATTACACTTGAAGTGAGTGCTCATCATTCGAATATTTTTGTTGACAGTCACTCCCCATTATCTGATAGATTAAACATAATACAATATAGTATTTATAGAGTGAGAAATCATACCAATTAATTATAATTTTTGGGGTTATTCTAAATTTTATATTTTATATTATATAATCTATCAATGATACCATTTTATCCCTTAGCTCACTTATTGCTCTCAAAATATACTCATAATGGAATATATAATCATTATAAATATAGTCCTCGAACTTATATAATTGGATAATATGACTATTATAATTTGAAATTTGTAAATTAACATGTTTCTAGGATAAATATAGATAAAAATTGAAATTGATCCATGAAATATTCCATTCTATTAATTTATGTACCTCAAATAATTCACCAGTCCCCATTTTTCACCACAGTTAATACCACGTTTCACTGTAAAAAATAGTTTTGAAATAAGATGATAGACCAATAAAATTTTTAATATGGGAAAAAAATATAAGATATGTACCTCAACATCAATACTCTTGTCTACAGAGTAATACTATTCATGGATCCCTATATAATATCATTATATTCATCAATATGTATTATTTAGGTAATAGAACATATTGATTTCCATTTATCTTTTTAGTTCACTTATGTGTGAATAATTATTACAAATCTAGAAAATATTGAACATTAGCACCATTCTGATAAAACAATAATACAAGGTATTTCTAATTAGTTTTTCTATTATTTACGTAATAAATTTAGTTTATGGTTATCCCACTTATTGGGTGTGTATTCACTTATAGCCGCACCACAAATTTTATAAGAAGATACTAGTTATTCACATTGTTTAATATCACTTATATTGTTATGACAATCATTTCATTCAATTCTTGACAATATATCAATCCTAATTCCTTATTCCACACACATATTTATAATTTTTTATTGAATATTTTTTGAAAACAACTAATAAAATTCATATACCTGATTTGGGTTGTAAAACAGCTATCAAATCCAATTACCCATTTAATCTATTTATGAAATTTTATAATATAGATTTATGCTATATATCTTTATTTAAATATACATATTGAAATTTTAAATGATGTGATTTATATTATTAGAATATAGGAGTATCATTATAATTGTTTTTATCCATATCAACATTCCATTTTGGCTTCATGGACGTGGTAGAAACATTATTTTCCTTTAGATATCACTAAAATACATGTTTATTATTATTATTCATTGGCTTATTCTGTATTTATATAACATTAATCTGATTATCTTAAGTGATTTTTTGGGTTTTTACATTCCATAAATCATTATAATAGTGATCAATTATATTCTAGTTGTCATCAATGTTTCACAACAAAGAAAATATTTTGTTGACGGATTTATTTTTAAACATATCTAATGTCCATTTTATTCTAGTTGTTTCGCTATATTATTCATGTATTTTCCCTTCAAATCATTTATTTAAATTTCTAATCTAATTAAAATGTTGTGTTATAAATAATTTTACAAATCCAAAAACTTCAAACATAAAAATCATCATAAAATCATCATATTTTTAATATTATTTATTCAATATGAAAATATTTTTCACTTCATGAATTTGGGATGGAACAGAAAAAATTGTTGAAATATTTGGGGATATTCTCATCAATGATATAAATTCACAAACACTTGATGATGAGGTCATTTTACAATAATTTTTACCACCTGATGATGGGAATATTTGACATTAGTCATTCACTTGATGTAGAAATAGATTATATGGCAATAGATTTATTTGGAAACTGCGGGAAAATATTATTTTAGATTTAAGTCGATTAATGTCTAAAGTAACAAAAACACAATTTTAAAAAATATATAATACATAATGAAATTATTAATCTATTTAGAAAATTCTTTTGAATTTAAATAATTTTTTTAAATGTATAATTGTGATTATTTATTGATTTATCTCGTCAATAGTCATATGATGTGATTTAGGATAATGAATTTTTATTTGATCCTCAATTTTTGTCGTCCTGTTATTTATTCTTATTTCTAACATAATTCTTATACAATTTACCTACCTATATAAATAAAATTTTACGATCATTTAATTTCACTATTGTAGCAGTGAGTTATGAAAAATTAATAATCCTAGAGTATATTATTAATATTTATAATGCATGGATCTCTTATTTAGATACTATAAAAAATAACTACCGATTCAAAAGATAAAATCACCTTACATAAATAATTGTATAATCAATTTTAGTTAAAATTGAAAATTATTCATCATTTAATTTAACATGTTCTTGGATAGTTTTATAAAATCCATTAATTTTTTATATTTCATCTTCTATTATATTATCATCTCATTCCTTTTTTCAATTGTAATTTTTTGTAATTTTGATGTAAGGATATGTATACTTGAAAACATCTTTATATAATTCATTTGAATAAACATATAATTTATAATTGATATTTTTATGTGATATATTGAAAATATATTTTTTCTATATTAATATAGGTTCATCACTAAATTAATAAACATAAAAAAATATATCATATCATTTACAATTTTAATTTCCTTCTTGTAGTTTATATTAATATTTTTCAATTTCCTTATTCCACAGATTCATTACTTCTCACAATTTAATAGTTCATTGGTATTTTTCAAAACAATGTACCATATATTTAACATGAATATAAAATATTTCTTCTATATGAATGCATTATTTTATAAATAAAAAAATTTATGAATCTACAATAAAAATAATATGGGAATGTTTTCAACTAGTCATAGGGAACATTTTCTCTAATATTAATTAAAATTTCCTAGAGGATTAGAGCAAAAGCTTAAGAGGCGGAGGAGGAAGTAATTTTTTTATTCATAAAATTAGTATAAATTAAAATATTCTAATAATTTTGTACTACATTTTTTATTCCGTCATCTAAATCAAATTATGAAATATATATCCTTCCTTTTTATCTGCACACACACCACGATATTCAATATATAAAACAAATGAAGTCAAGAAGTTTTCTTCATATGACGTTCATCCCCATATGGATCTCAAACTAATTATAATTCTAAGGATATCTAACTCATATATTCAAAACTATTATTATTTTTATAAATTACACTTTATTGGATAAAGATTTTAATTTTCCATTTTTACCCCACTATTTAAAGGGGATCTGGTGTCCTCAAAGGCAAAGTGCATCTTGCCCTTCCATAACATCTCGCTGAATAAAAAATTTATTGTATATGAACAAATCTAAATAGCATCCAATCATCTAGAATATATTAATAACTCAATATAGTATGTCACAACATCATCATCATCCAATATTCAACCTAAAAAATGACACTGACTCTTTCTTATAACAGTCATGAATCTAGTACATTTTCAAATATAACTC
Source organism: Viscum album (assembly GCA_963277665.1). Taxonomy (NCBI): domain Eukaryota; kingdom Viridiplantae; phylum Streptophyta; class Magnoliopsida; order Santalales; family Viscaceae; genus Viscum; species Viscum album. The sequence continues at coordinate 1,554,444,621 of OY728165.1, forward strand.
ACCAAATTATTTTCAATATGTTCTCAAATTATTTACAGACCAAAAATTTCTATAAATAAGAAGGCTAAAAATAAGGCAAAGTGAACAAAAGTGTGATTAGTCTCAATATATCTAATATTTTTTTCTTCTCCAATATTAGTATATCAATCATTAAATGTATTAAATGAACTGTTATTCAAACTACTTCCCTCCACATGTATTATTCCTATTTAATGTGATAAATATTTAGAACCAAGTCAATAAAATAATATTTCATATTTGGATGATATTATTGAATAAATATATTATTAGTTTTATTCCATCCCACTAAGAGATTATCATGTTTTTATAGAAGAGATCCGACTTCTTTATGCTATATCAATAATACGTATATTTTCCCTGTACATTTTCTATACAAACAGAAAACCAACATAAAGGGTAGTTATTTATAATACATCAGTTTTAATATCATGTTGTTTACCCGAAAGACATGAAATGTTTCACACTTAATTTATTCCCTATGATCTCCATATATATTTCATAATTGTTTACTACATAATTATCAAAAAAATAATTTTATTTAAATGTTATCCCAATTGAATATATTATCACTTTATTATTATAGAAGGAACATGTTTGGTTTTTATCAAAATTATAATGAAAAATAACAGAAAATATTCTTCACTATAGTCAAATGTTTTTATTTCAAATGAGTTACTATTTATATCATTTCATTCTCATCATGAATGATTCTATGAAAACTGGTTCATAAAAATTAATAATATTTCTCTCATTAGATATAATATAAAAAACATCCAAAATTGATCATTCATTTTGATTATCATATTGATTATTGATATTTGATCATTTGTATCTAAACATGCACACAATTATTTTTAATTTATGGATTAAGTTAATTTTTTATTTCATCTTCATTATTATTAATAAAAATTTTGACTACAATTTATCTTATCACATAAATAATTATAATTATATTCGACATTCATTAATATTAATTTCATTTAAAAATTTTAAAATATCTCAAACAATAACTATTTACAATTTTATTTTTGGAAACCAATATTTATTTTAAGTTATTATCATTTTGGAGAAACTATATAAAGGTAAAATAATCACTTAAATATATTTATCATTCAATTTTTTCAACATAATATTAAATAATGAATCAAGTTAGAAACATGATGTTTGGAATTTGGATGTATTTATTTAGTGACATCAAATTATTTTTTTCAATATTTAACTGTAGAATCTTATATTACCATCCAATAGATTTTAATGAATTTATATAGTTGATGATTCGTAAAAATAAAATGGATCATGATTAAATTAATGAAATAATACTTATATAGTTAATAATAATTCATAAGTAAATTAAATGTTCCATATGTCTAATGAATCGTAATTTCTCAAAGGTGTATCTAGTTTTTTCTGTATAAATCACTTAATTCTACACTTGAAATTTTTTCTATGTGGTTAATGTTTTCATGATGGGGTACAGGTCATTTTTGAAGTACAAAACACTGATTATTTGAGGAATAGTTTGTTCTTCATGATGAGAGAAAACTATGATTCTTATCCCATGTGGTTCCCATTTCCATGAGCCATGTTTCAGAGTTGAGAAAGGGACTGCTCGGTTTTCTACATCCTTGTGAGCCGAGTCACACACCTTTTTGGGACACCTAATATTTTATAGTAGAGTTACTATATATAGATGGAATAATATTATGGAAACTATGTGGCTAAACTGAGTGGGATTACTCCTTTGAAAGTGGTGGAATCAGAGCTTGTGCTCAGTTTTCCAAATATTAAATCCCAAATTTGCACCCCTTTTTTGGGATTAATTAACATATCTATTTAATTAAATTAAACCCTCACACCCTTTCTTTTCTATCTTCATTTACATTAGATGGTATCTCCACACACTCCTGTGAATTCCACAAATCCTAAGATTGGATTTTTGATAACTCGTAAATTTAGAAACCCAATCAAGTTTCATCAGAAGCATTGGACCCACATATATTTGATCATTAATCCATATGCCTCCTATATCAGTTTCTCTTCATATCTCTTCCAGTATTTTGGTGTATTAACGATGACCATATTTTAATGGAGTTGGAATATTATTTATTTTAATTCTGATCAAATTCAAATATTATTTCGATATTGGATGAGGAATCATATAAAACCTTGAGGTAGGTGGTCAAGTTATTTTACCTCTCTTTCTAGGTGTGTTCATAGATGTTATGTTTTCTGAAAGAGTGTCCATTATAATGCACTTTATTAAAAATTTTCCATTCAATTTTATTAAATTGTATCATTTTATTATACTCCCATGGACCCTTGAAAAGTGTTTGGAGGATGATTACCTAAATAATAGTCATTCCCTTTGGTGTGATAATTATTTGTCAAACTAATATTTTATTGATTAATGGATATAATAGCTCGAATGTGTTTTTATTAGATTAGTAATGGAATTTTACATTTTTGTAAGTGGAACAGTTGGTTAAACCACATTCGATGAATTTTTCCTGAACTCCAAATTAACATTCCATGATTAATTAAATGAAATGGATTTTTTAAAATGAATGTAATAGGTGGAAATTCCATAACAATTGATTCACCTATTTATATTCATGTTATATTAATTTTCACACCCTTGGTTATATTGGGATTGATTATTATGATGTATTATAGTTAACCACTCAAGTTATTACTATTGTTATGTTTATTCCACTATAATTTATTTTATAGAAAAATTATTAAGGGACACATTGATCATGGAATTTCATGCACCATTATATATATTTTTTGATAATGTTATATGACACTATTATTATTGTATCCGGATGATTTTGATGGCCCTCCATGTTCCCTTGCATTAGTAGTTGTTCAGGAAATCTCTTTACACTTATTTCGAGTGATGATAATGGCATCTAATATTCTATATGAGATTCCTGACATGTAACCTTTCGTTGGATCCTATAGATTGTGAAACTACTTATAGACAGATCAATTTCATCCCACATCCTATTAGAACATATTATAGTGGTATATTCCTTCCTCTAACCTCATGTGATAGTTTTATAAAAGAGAGTGAAATATAATAAAATACAATATATATTATTAATAAATATATATGTAAGATTACATGTTAGACACTTACCCTATCTTATGATGATGAAGGTACATCCCACAAGTTGTTATGTAAGAACAATAGTTGATGTGTATTTATTTATTATTATTTTTTTATCATTCATTATACCTGTATAGTTTTGTTTAAATGTAAATCGTATAGATTATTTTTTGGAACTGTTGGTGGTGTCAAACGAAGAATTTATCTCAATCAAGACTCAAGCCACCATTATTACACAATGAATATTACATATCTACATGTATGGATAAGGTAAAGCTACCTACTATAGGTTCTTGATTCATTTTACATATAGCATGGTTCGTGGGAGCAGAATTCTTAGAGTATTCTTGTGATGATATTAGGGAATTCTTTTTTATTATTTTTATTTTTGTATAACATATTATAATTTCGGGTCCAATTATTCCCCTTTATATATATAGATGAATTCCATGACATCATCATGTATACAGATTCCATGGAATCTTCATGTATATGTATTAACAAGTTGAACTTTGATATTATTAGAGTTTCATGGTTATTTATACATCAAAAATTGATTATAAAATTTGATTTGGTGGTGAAATTATATTATACCATGCTTTTGATACGATGTGTTTCTAGACATTTTGTTATATTCTATGTTTATGATTCTCACATGATTCCTCATATTCTTTTGATAACTGTTTTAAATTTATTTACTATATGTATTTTCAAAATCTGATATAATATAATAGTATCCCCTGTAAAACAATATATCCTAGCTCATAGTCGACAAACTATTTCATAATGGGAGGAGAATTTGATTCCCTATAACCCATATGCTTTGGGCACCAGTTAAGTTGATTCTAGGATAGGAAATCAATAAGTGATATTATAGCCTTATTTTTCAACTGTATTATTGTTTTTATATTAAGAAATATATTTGGAGGAAATGGTATTTGGCAATGAGAATGTTCATGTTTGCAGTTAACACATGTACATTTAAAATGAAATATCATTGGATGGGTAATTCCTATTACTGTTTTCCACCTATAATGGTTTATATGACTTAAATGTTTAGTGACACAAATATCATATGACTTTAGTTATATCAGTATTATTATTATTTATAAATTTATTTCAAACTATCCTTGTGAAAAGATGGAGCGAAATTTTATTTCATTTTTATAAGAACATTATGACTAGAATTCCATGAATTATTTAATGCCATTTGTATTTACTATTTGAATTTTACAATTCCCTAAAGTTAGTTCAGGATTATAAAATACTGAAATGTAATGGAATTTTTCAATGGGGGAATATAATAGGATTAATTAATGTGTCTACATCAATTAAAACTGTGTTTTCAAGAATAAATTGGTCACGAATCCTTAATTATAGAATCATACCATTATCTGGGTTCTAGAACAACTGATATTGGAAAAATATATTTGTATTATATATACATAAATATGAACATATATTATTTTGAATCATTAAATAGTGAAAATGATACAACTAAATTGGGTGCCAACTGTAATGTAAAGTGACTTTTCCTATATATATAGAAATTTTCACACTATATAACAGAACACATATTCGGTAATATTAGGCCAAGACCCAATCCATGAATTTGTAGTTGGTAGATGGGTGTGTCTTTTAAATTTTTAGGGCATATTATTGACTTTTCCTCTACAGCATGAACTTGATTTTGGTGTCGTTAGAGAGGATTTATTTTTTTCATAGGAAGGAAATGTACAGGTACTAGAAATCAATGAGTAATTCTATGGAATGTTAAATTCTATTCTTAGGAATATGTTTTGAAATTTAGAATCATGCATCTATGAAAACCTTTATTTTAAAATAGTGAAGGTTGTGAAGACCATGTGTAGAAGGTGGTGGTCATGGAACCACCACTGATCCCTTATGTACATCCACCTATAGAAGATCCTATCGTTCCTAATAGGGAAACTGGGTCACATTTTAGTGATGGATTTTTCTATATAATTTAAGATATGAATGGTTTTTCTCAACCTTCTATGATTATGGTATAATTGAAATAGGGGCTAGACAGTATCATCTTCCCATATTAACACTGTATAGAAGTCCTAATGTCGCATATTAATGACTAGAGTCAATGATTTCTATCATTTGGAATCTAAATACACCACCATAGTGGAGAGTAAATCTTGATTGATATTTAATTTATGGTTCTTCCAAGAGATGGTGAATTGTTATTAACTTGGAATTTCAAAAACATGACATGATTTGGGAATACCAATAACTGATATTTTATAACTATTTCATTACATATAATACATGTGTTGATGGAGATAGATAGTTTATTAACCTATAGTAGAGAGTAATGTTTTCATGGAACAATTTTCCATGTTTACTAGTCTAAAGTGGTCCACTCTAACTCTATCTTGTGTTGAACTTATGATTCAGAGGTGAATAGAAGATGGACTGGTATACACAATCTTATCACAGGTCATTGTCTTTCCGTTAATAACTATTTATGAGATAATCAAGCTATCCATCATTACTGAGTAGAATTCGAGGGAAACTAGTGGTTTGAGATAGAGAGTTTTGACATCGAGACTAAATAATTGTTATTATAGAGTAAAAACTATCACAAAGTTGTTTATTATAGGGGTGGATGAAGTCATGAAGATCATACTAACAACATTTTTATATCTGAAATGTGTGGAATGTTGGGACATATAATGTCATAGTGTTTATGGGATCTGGTGGAATGTATAAGGAACATCATGATGGGGAATATCTCGTACGTCTATGGGACATTTCATAATTTTATTTTTCGACATGGCATATATATAACACGCATTACATAGTATGTCTAGTGGTATCTCAATAGGAATTATTCTATATTATAAATGAATTACCATACTAAGGTGGGGGTGGATGTTGAGGTATTTTAACATCATATTTCTAATTCCAGCTATGAAGGATTTCATAGGGAAGTCAGGCTATGAATCTGGGTTGTGGTTTGGGCAAGTAAGATGTTGTGCAAACAAGGCTAGTTGATTATAGTGCTCTATCTTATACTATTTGAGTTACTTTTGTATTATATTCTACTTTAGTTTATACATTATTTAACACAACCATATCATGATATTTTATATCTGAGGTAATTATTGATAGTGTGGGCCTCAAGATAAAAAAAAATTTGAGTGATTATTGATGATTCCTTGTTATGTATCTGATATGGGGTCATCCTCAACTATATGAACTATCCCCTTGAGATACAAAATTTATCCTTTGAGTGGAATCACAACTTCATCAACATGAATGGGTTTTGTGTAATGATTGGGATGGTGGGGATATTATTCAATCGATACCACATTGACTGTTATCACCTGAGGGTGGTTATTACAATACTATAGAGTAGAAGAAACATATATAAGGTAGAATAGAATTTATATGATACATGATTAGGACCAAAATATCAAGGGATAGAAGTGTGATATCCCAGTTTTATAGTATCTTTTTAGAGGATCAGGGATATGAACTAATGTTTTTCCCTATATGGTGGAAATATTAGGATTATATTCCTTGAGGAATTATGATGGCTACATTTAGTAATTGAGGTAGGTTTTACAATTGATATAGTGGTAAGGGTGGAACCAGTTCCCATTCATCTATACAAATGGAAATTATGGAGCTTCTGGATATCATGAAATAGTTTTAGCATCTCGAGACTAAATAATGTGTAATCCCCAATAAATCTCTTTTGGGTTCACCAATCCTTTTTTCCATGATGGTGTATATTACCCTTATTATTTTTGATGATTCGCATCTATTGAATCAAATCATTGTATTGAAATTATATGCACTTCCATAAATAAATCACCTCTTCGATCAAATCCAATGAGATAGAGTATTTTAAAAAACTAATTTGAGGCTAGGATATCACCATGTTCAAGTTAGGTATTCAAAAACACCTCAATCATCCTTCAACACTAGGTATGGAATATATGAATATAAAGACATTATATTTGGTCGCAGTATTGAAATTGTGTATTTTATTGATCTATTGATTCAGGTATTCCACTCGTATATTAATTTATTATTGGTAGTATTTCTAAGAGACAACACAGTGTACTCTCTGTCTGGAAAATATTGTGCCATCCATATTGAAATCAGAATGAATAACCTGAGAGATCACCATCTCTATGTTATGATAATAAAATGGAACTTTCAGAGTGATAATGTAATGACTCAAAAATTATGTTGAATTTTTTTTCATAAATTCTTTGTATTTTTTAGAGTTTGTGAAAATTTACGGCGCTTGATTCCGAGGCCCATTGTGCCTGGAATCAATTTCTTAAGTTTTTTTCGGGTATGTTCATTAAACGTACGAGCGAGATTTTATATCTTTTGAATCGGTGCTCGTAATTGAAATCTTAGGGAATCTTTGAACTCGCTGTGTCAGTAATTACTTATAAAGACTTTCATCATGACGACAATTAGGCAAGAATGGGTGATAGTTTTGGGGTTTTAAAGAATAATTTAAATAAAAATAAGGTGTGAAACTTATATTTTTTGGTGGTTAAAACCATCAAGTGGATGTTAGGGGTGGGGGACACCAAACCATAATCTCTTATGAATGGTTATGGTGGTGGGGACCACCTGAGGATTAAACACCTCTTGTCAATTAGTGAGGTGGGGACCACCCGAGGAAGAAAACCTTTAACTCCCCATTTATGGAGCCACCACCCATGAATCCTCTTGAACTACCTTAATTAATTTGTTCTTGCACACAAGAATTAATTAAGTTGGGCCCCCTTTAACTAATTCCACTTTCGAATTCCTACAACCAATTAAAATAATATGAAAATCTATTATTTCATTTTGGGGGGGTTGGCATCATACTCTTTGATGGGAGAATTAAGGAGAGGAGGAGCACTTGGAGAACTTCAACTTCCAATGAAGAATTCCCCTCTCCACCGAAGAATGACGAACACCTTCTTCGATCTTTATCTGGGACAAATGAGGGAGCTCCATCCTTGAAGAACTCGAATGACCCCATCCTCAGATTCTTCATTTATGACGTCAACGAATCGACATCCATCATTCCTCAACAATGTCAATGAATAACTCACCAGAGGTAGGGGTTGTTTTGTGATTTGAGTTGATTTTTTATCCGTTCAACATCATTCAATCATGTGTAATTATTTTTACAATTGATATCATCATAATGTAGAGGGCTCGATCAACACGAACATGGCCAGACCCTCCGCCTTCGTTTCTACTTGTTTGTTGATGACCATGGTGCGGAGCAGCAGTGGACAGCATCGGGATAGCAGCGAACGAAATGGGTGGCGCAAGGTCTCCGGTTTGTCGGGAGGTTTCGCGGTGTCGTCAAGCTGCGCGGAGGACCAGGGGGTCATGGCTAGGCTATCCCACGGCAGAGGGGGCGCGACGCCGGCGCGCCACGCGGTGGAGTAGGGGGCCGCGGCCAGGACAACCCATGGTGAAGGTGGGGTGGCGTCGTCGAGATGCATGGAGGAGAAGGGGGCCGCAACCAGGCTGGGATGTGGTAGAGGGGGCACAGTGACGTCATGTCGCATTGAGGAGCAGGGAGACGCGACCAGGGTGGGCCGCGTCAGAGGACATGGAGCGGCTTCCCGCTCGGCTAGCCAAGAAAAGCAGGACCCAATGGGTCCTGCATGATCCAGATTGGTGCCACCTGTCACTGTTTTGGGTCCCCAATCTAACGGAAAATCCATTCAGGAACCATGGGAACCTAGCTTCCCCATGGATGCAGCCGAGGCAGACCCCCCACAGGCCGCCGGAACGGACCTTGCGCGGGTCATCGGACTACCCTTGGGTCGTTCCGCACCCCCGGGCTAGGACCCCCCCCCCCCCCAGGCTAGGATGCCCCTGCATGCCAGGACTCCCCCTTGGGCCAGGCTGACCCCTTAGGCCAGGCCAACCCCTCGGGCAGGCTCAGATTTGCAGACAGGGTTGGACTGGACCCGGACACGTGTTGTCCTATTTCACCATTTTGCCCATATCGTGGGCTATGGGAGTCTGATCGATGAACCATCTATGGAGACAGAATTCGTAGAGATAGATTGTTCTTTTTTTGTACACCCCATAAGGTGTGGACATAGATGGGATACAGTCGGGTTGGTTTGAATCTAAAAACCAACCGGTCCCCTGGAACGGAAATGCCAATAACTCACAGACCGGGAGTCCGATTGACGCATTGTCTATTGCGTTGAGACACCTATGATGATTCAAGACTTTGAGATACTTCTCCATGGGACTTAGAGACAGTTGTAGTATCCACTAGTAGCTCAAGGAATAGATCCTCCCAATGATGAGAGATCAGAGTACGGTGACCTAGTAGCTGGCTGAGACCTGAAGACTGCTGACCCTTCAACTCGGAGTGTTTCAACTAGCCTAGTGGGAAGTACCTCTATGTAACGCAGAAGAACCACAGTGGGGAGTGCCTCTGTGTGACGTGGCAGACCCACAATACTCGATAGGAGGATTACCTCAGCAGGCTACAAGGGGGAGCGCCTCTGTGTGATGCAGCAGACCCACAGTAGGGAGCGCCTCTGTGTGATGCATCAGACCCACGGTACTCAACAGGAGGAGTACCACAATAGTTCAATATTGTGGGAAGTGCCTCTGTGTGACACGGCATGCCCAAAGAACTCATAAGAGGAGGAGTACAACAGAAGTAATGGTTTCGACAGTTTGATTAGTATTATTACATGTTACCACCCTTAGAATAAACTCCTGGTTTTTAGATGAGTTAATGATGTCAGTGTTTTCCTCATGATTGAGATGGGTTACTATATAACTTAGTTATATGTATGGGAATATACCTAATTAATGGTTATTCATTGATTTCATACATTGTGTTTTATTATTCTTGGATTTTGTGAGACCTTGGGGGTCTCGGGGTCCTTACTGGGTATCGTTATACTCACCCATGCACGGGCTATGGCCACACCTCATTGTTTTGGTTGAAAACGATGGACATCACTGATTGAGGAAGAGAGTAGCAGGACTGGACAGTACTCGGAGGTTGACCACTCAACGTGATAGTACACGGAGAAGACAGATGGACGTGGAGTGTTAAGGAGGCCATCTGTACCTACCCTTCATGTAGGAACCCCATAGGACAACCCAGTGGCTTATTTCCTTTTCTTCTATCAATGGTACATTTAATTTTCCATTTCCTTGTACTTTCCTATTGGGATTATATACCCTTCCCCCTTTACTTCCAACACTCTCTATTGTATACAATTTTACTTAGTGTTTTACTTCTAGTTGTGTACTCTGTTGTATGTGTTTCTGTTTATAATGGAAATGCCTTCACAGTTTAGGGATTTACGTCTTTGGTTATAGTCTCCAACCCCTGGCCTATAGAATGTGGGCATGGGGTAGTCACTATACGGGCCCCGGGGGAAGGGTTGTGACAAATTTGTATTAGAGGCATCGGTTCTACCATAGAACATAGGACTCTGATCATTCTTTTCTGTGAAGCAATAGTGTTAAGGGTACTAAGTGTGGTTTTTAGTTCATGGAGTCCAGTGTTGGTGCGGGCAGCCGACGTGTCCATACACTAGGACCCTGACTACTGATTTCTGACTTAGTGCATAAAAAAACTGATTGTGTGTGTGTATTTAAATGTTTTCTTATGTCAGCTCAACCAGGTCAGCTCACTTGGTTTAATATTTTCACTGTTATTCAACTATTTTTTTCAGGATGCCTCCCTGTAGAGCTCCGAGAGTCATATGCTTGGACAGCCCATTGAGCGACGAGGCCTCGGTGCAGGTCCCTTTACCGGTAGAGGCACTAGTTGTTCCACTCCCTGTTGAGCCAACGATGCCACCATCCCCAGTAGTAGACGATGCACGCCGCTTGAGCACGTTGCATGAGTTCCAACTCTACAGGACACCAAGGTTCTGGGAGAGAGATGGACCCACAGGTGGTTGAGGATTGGATGGAGTCTATGGTGAGAGTCTTCAGGATAGTAGGGACACCAGCAGACTTCATGGTGATCCATGCTGCCATCCTCCTTCAGGAAGCAGTAGAATGATGGTGGAGCATGCTGCTCCAGGTCCATGATGAGGTTGTGCTTCTAAGGTCAGACAACGAGATCCTGTTCCTGGTGGAGTTTTTACCATCCATCCTTCATGTCGTGTAGATACATGAGCTACTCCATCTGCATCAGGGTAGCATGACAGTAGCAAAGTACTCAGGGAGGCTCACCGACCTCTTGCGGTACTCCACAGATATGGTTCATGACCCATTCTTCAGAGCATGTACCATCGAGCAGGGGCTCAGACGAGAGATCAGGGCATCGATGATCTCCCTCGGCATCCCGACACAGGTGGGGTGTTATAAAGATCCCTTCTAGTGGAGAGTTTCCTTGTTGAGAGGTCACCAGAAACGAGACCCACTACCAGTAGACACGCATCATAGTCTTCTAAAGTTGGTTGTAGACAGATGATGCAGAGTTCCAAGAGGTCCAGAACCTTGGGTGGACACACTCATGACTCATAATTAGTTGTTCGGGGCACTTGAGGTAGTGACTTACCTTCCAGGAGCATGCAGAGTTATTCATGTGGTGGGTGGGGTCACATGGCCGGCGACACTCTGACCCTATTTTCATACGATTATCAGATAGCTGAGGGACCTCCCAGGACGAGGCAGAGGTTCGATCGAGGTAGTCCGCAGGGAGTAGGCCAGCGTGGTAGAGGAGGTGGTTGTGCAGATGACAGTGGACAAAGTTACGAGGTGCTTCCACCACCACCACTAGGAGGTCCACCCTGACCGCATGGACCAGGTGTATCGGGGAGAGCTCAGCATCAAGAAGATGAGGCATGTGAACACAGCGCTCAAGAGATGATTCGAGGTACGATCTATTTCTACTCCGCCTTAGATGCAGTTCTTATAGACACTGGTGACATGAACTCTTTCATTTCCACTACCCTCATTTAGAGCTCGGAGATTCCGAAGGAGCTGTTGGCTCGATCATTACATCTAGAGACTCTTAAGGGAGTAAACTCGATGATTACGCACTGGTGTCGGCAGTGTGATCTTACTCTAGGAGATGAGAGCTTCGGCTAGGATCTCTTCGTAGCGGCATCCAGGCCGTTCAACGTCATCTTGGGTATGGACTTGTTATCTATAGTCTATGCTCAGATCTACTGTATTAGGTGCCAAAGTGTGGTGTGTCTTCATGGATGGACCAGGTTCACCTTCACCGGCACGAAGGGAAGATTTTGATCACATGATGGACTTACATGGAGGAGGGTGAAACTGATCACTCATAAGTTGTCTTGCCTTTCCCTCGGAGCAGTTGATGTGGAGAGGACGATTTATCCTGTAGTGGTGAACCATTACGCGGATGTTTTCCCTAACGATGTTCCAGGACTACCTCCTCGCAGAGAGGTGGACTTATACATTTACTTGTACCCTGGGACGACAACGATATCTACTCCAGCATATCAAATGGCTCCCACTAAGCTTCGTGAGCTGCGGGTATAGGTGGTGGACTTGCAGGAGAAGGGATTCATCCGGCCCAGTGTTTCTCCCTGGGCAGCCCCTATTTTGTTCAACAAGAACACAAATGTAATCTTGAGGCATTTCTTCAACTACCATCACCTGAATCAGGTGACTGTGAAGAACATGTACCCACTATCGAGGATTGAAGACTTCTTTGATCAGTTCAAGGGAGCATGGTGGTTCTCAAAGATAAACCTGAGATCAGGCTATCACCAACTCATAGTTCGAATGGAGGATGTGAAGAAGACGACCTTCAAGATTCAATAAGGCCACTATGAGTTCTTAGTTATGCCCTTAGGTGTAACCAATGCCCCAGCAGTGTTCATAAGTCTCATGAACAGGATCTTGCAGCCATATCTTGAACGCTTTTTCGAAGTCTTCATATATGACATTCTGATCTACTCGACTACTAAGGAGGAGCATGACTACCATTTTCAGGTGGTTCTGGACACACTCCGTGAGCACCAGCATTATGGTAAGCTCTCGAAGTGCAATTTTTGGATTCCAGAGGTTCACTTCTTGGGACATGTCATCTCAGTGGTTGTGGTTGTCATAGATCCAATGAAGATTAAGGAAGTACTTTCTTGGGAGCCACCCAGGAGTGTTATGGATGTATGTTGTTTTATGGGCATGGCTGTATTCTACTGGAAATTTGTTTTATACTTCTCTAGAGTTGCATCACCACATTCCACCTTGACGAAGAAGTGGAAACCCTTCGTGTGGTTAGAGAGGTGTTAGCAGAGATTTCAGGAGCTGAGGAATAGTCTGAATAGATCCCCCATCATGAGGCTTCTAGAGGAATGAGTAGGGTACTTAGTTCACTAAGACACATCAGGGACCGGACATGGGTGTTTCCTTATGCAGGAGCGAGCAGTGATCGCATATGGTTCTCTGCAGCTGAGAAAACATGAGTATAACTATGCCACCCATGATCTAGAGTTAGCAGTAGGTGTCTTCACATTGAATATATAGCGACACTATCTGATGGGAAAACGTTTTACCATGTAATCTGATCACAAGAGTCTCAGGTATATCTTCTCTCAGAAGGACCTTAACCTGAGACAATGAATTTGGCTTGAGTTCCATTAGGACTATGACTTTGAGATAGTCCATACTCCTGGGAAGGAGAAAATTGTTGTGGATTCTCTCAGTAGGAGATCTGGTATACAGCTACTAGGAGAGGCCATAGAGCTGCTGGCTTCCTTGAAGATATCCTTTTTGGACCGAGATGGAGAATATTTCATATTTTTTCTTACAGTCACTCCTCCACTTCATCAGTGAGTCATGGAGGCACAACACGGGGACACTGACATTGAGATGCGACATGCCCAGATATCCATAGTCCAAGAACCTGATGGATTTTCAGAAGGTGGAGAGCACACCATCATCTTAAGAGGATGTACCTTGGTAACAGTTGTGCTTCTGGAGGAATTGTTGATGGAGTTCCACACTTCCCCTATAGCGGTATATCTAAGAGTGGAAAAGATGCAACTATAGCACGGGTTTCCAGGTATGAAGAAGGCGGTAATAGAGTTTATCTTGCGGTGCCTCACTTGTCAATAAGTGAAGGCAGAGAACTAGGTACCATCATTCTTGGTTCAGCCCATAGAGGACCCATAGTGGAAGTAGGATGGGATATACATGGACTTCGTGATGGGTTTTCCAAATACATCTAGGAGTCACGATTCAATATGGGTGATCATTGACCGAATCACCAAGTCGGCCCACTTCCTACCAATCAGAGAGTAGGGATCAGTAAAGATCTTGGTATGACTTTATGTGTAGAATATTTTTCTCTTACATGGAGTACCTTCTTCTATTGTCTCCAACTGTGGCACATGGTTTACTTCTAGGCTATGGAAGGGGTTGCATGAGGCCTTCAGGACACTACTTTTCTTGAGAACCACCTTCCATCCTTAAATAGATGTTCAGTTTGAGCGGACCATTCAGACCCTCTAGGACAAGCTCTAAACATGTGTCCTCGACTTTGGTCGTATCTGGGATGATCACTTAACATTGGTAGAGTTCGCCTACAACAACAACTATCACTCAACCATCGGAATGGCACCTTTTGAGGCCTTGTATGGTCGACCTTACAGATCACCACTGTACTGGACAGACCTAGGAGAGCCAGCACTAGTGGGCCATAGATGGTATGAGCTACCATAGAGAAGGTATAGATCATCAAGGAGAAGATGAAGACTACACATAGCAGGGGGATGTCATATGCTGACAGGAGACGGAAGCCTATGGAGTTCGAGGATGGAGACCACATCTTTCTATGGGTCTCGCCTCGATGAGGTCTATAGAGATTTGGCTATGTTTGAAAGTTATATCCATGATTAAATAGACATTTTCAGGTCCTCCACTGATTAGGCGAGGTATCTTACTAGTTATCTCTACCACATCAGTTTCACCGGATGCCGGACGTCTTCCACGTATCACAGTTGAGGAGATATGTGCACGACCCTTACCACATCATCGACCATGGAGAGATGGACATCGATGATGTGGAAGATTTTATAGATGTTCCAGTAGTGATTGAGGATCGACAGGAGCGGGTCTTTTGTGGATGTTAGATACCCCTAGTGTGTGTTCACTGGCAGCACGAGACCCTCTAGGAAAGCACATGGGATCTGGAGGCTTAAAAGCCTACTCAGTACCCCCATTTGTTCCCTTAGTATGAGTTGTAGCTTACGAGGACATAAATCCCTGAGTTGGAAAGAATTTAAAGACTTATAAATTCCATGGAAATATTTTTATTAAATTCCTGGGAATTTTAGGAGTCTGCGAAAATTTACAGTACTTGATTCTCAGCCCCGGTGTGCCCGGAATAAATTTCTGAAGTTTTGTTTTGGTATGTCCAGTAAACGTACGTGCATGATTTTATATATTTTGAACCAGTACTCAGAATTGAAAAATGAGGGCCCCATTGAACTCGCAGCTTCGATATTCACTTAATAAGACTTTCACCTTGACAGAAGTTGGTTGAGAATGGAAGTTTGTTTTGGGGTTTTAAAGAATAATTTAAATAAAAATAAGGTGTGCAACATATGTTTATTTTGGTGGTTAAAACTTCCAAGTGGATGTTAGGGGTGGGGGACACCAAACCATAACCTCCCATGAGAGGTCGTGGTAGTGGGTCCCACCCAAGGTTTAAAAATCTTTTGTCAATTAGTTAGGTGGGGACCACCCGAGGAAGAAACCCTTGGACTCCACATTTATGGAGCAACCACCCATGTATCCTCTTGAACTCCCATAATTAATTTGTGGATGAACACAAGAATTAATTAAGAGGAGCCCCTGTTAATTAATTCTCCATTTGAATTCATCCCATCCATTAAAATAATAAGACAATATATTTCTCATTTGGGGGGTTGGCATCATACTCTTTGTTGGGAGAATTAAGGAGAGGAGGAGCTCTTGGAGAACTTCATCTTCCAATACAGAATGCCCCTCTCCACAAAGGAACGATGAACACCTTCTCCGATCATCAACCATGACAAAGGAGGGAGCTCCTTCCTTGAAGAATTCCAACGAATCCATCCTCAACTTCATCAATAATGATGTAACCGAATCGACCTCCTCCATTCCCCATCAACGTCAACGAATAAAAAACCCGAGGTAGGTGTTGTTTTGTGATTTGAGATGATTTTTTCACTGTTCAACGTCATTCAATATTGTGTAATTATATTTCTGATTGATATCATCATAATGTAGAGGGATCGAGCTGTACAAACATGGCCAGACCCTCCCCCTTAATTTCTCCTCATATATTGACGACCGTGGGGCAGAGCAGTGGCGGCCGACATCGGGCTGGCCTCTAAGGAAACCTGCGGCGGAAGGCCGCTGGGTCGCCAGGTGGGGGAACGATGCCGTCGCTCTGCGCGGAGGAGCAGGGGGCCATGACCAGGCTAGGCCGCGGAGAAGGAGGAACGACACGGTCACTTCGTGCGGAGGACCAGTGGGTCGCGGCCATGTCGGGCCACTGAAGAGGGAGTGCAGTGCCATTGCGCTGCATGGAGGTGCAGGGAGTCGCAGCCAGGGCGGGCCGCGGCAGAGGAGATGGAGCTGCTAGCTTCTCGACAAGACTGGATGAGCGAGATCCAGCAGATCCCACATGATCGGTGTCGGCACCACGTGGTGCCGGTTTGGGTCCCCACCCGAACGACTACGCCGTTCGGGAGCCATGGGAGTGGGGATTCCCCATAGACGTGGATGAGGAAAACCCCCCATGGTCCTCCAGGTCGCCGGGCCTGACCCACTGCGGGCCGTCGGGTCGTGCCTTGCCCCCTGGCCAGGCCGCACCCTCAGGATGCGCCACTCCCTTGGGCCAACCGTGTCCTCAGGCTGGGTTGGACCTGCGGACCATGTTAGACGCACAGACTGGGTCGGACCGACTCGATTGGATGGGACCCTTACCCACATTGGCCTATTGCACCTTTTCACCCATATATTGGGCTACATGATTCTGATCGCCAAACTATCTACGGTGAAAGAAATATTATAAGTAGATTGTTATTTTGGAAAACCTCACCAGAGTTTTGGATAAAATTGGGATACGGTTGGGTGGGTTTGAACCAAAAAACCAATCAGGCCCCTGGAACAGAAAAGACAATAACTCATAGATCGGGCATTCGATTGATGCACCGTTTGTTGCGTTGAGACCCCTATGACGAGGAAGACCATTGAGATACTTCTTCATGGGACTTCAAGACAGCTGGAGTATAAACTAGTTGCTCGATAAGTAGATCCTCTCAGAGATGAGAGAGCGGAGTATAGAGACCTAGTAGCTGGCTGAGACCTGATGACTGCTGACCATTCGACTCTGAGTGTTTCGACTAGAACAGTGGGAAGTGCCTCTTTGTGACATGGAAGACCAATAGTGGAGAGAACCTCTGTTTGATGCGGAAGTCCCACGATAGTCGACAGGAGGAGTACCTCAGTAGGCTACGAGGGAGAGTGCCTCTGTGTGACGCGGGAGACCGATAGTGGGGAGTGCCTCTGTGTGACGCAGCAGACCCACAGTACTTGATAGGACGAGTAACACAACTGTCCAGGATAGTGGGAAGTGCCTCTGGGTGATGCGGAAGGCCCACAATACTCTATAGAGGATGAGTAGACTAGCAGCCGAGGTTTTGACATTTTGACTGGGAGTGTTACATGTTACCACCCCTAGAATAAAATCCTGGTTTTGAGTTGACACAATGACGTTAGTGTTTTCATTATGATGGAGATGGGTTACTAGATAAATTATGGATATATATTGGTATATACCTAAGTAATGGTTATTCGTTGATTTAATAACTTGTGGTTTATCTTTGTTGGATTTTGTGTTACCTTGAGGGTATCGGGGTCCCTACTGCTTATTTTTATACTCACCCCTACACAGGTTATGCCCCCACCTCATTGTGTTGGTTGTAGACGATAGACATCGCTAATTGAGATAGAGAGTAGCAGGACTATATGGTACCTGGAGGTGGACCACTCGGCGTGATGGTACACGGAGCGAACGGATGGACTTGGAGTGCGGAGGAGGACATATGTACCTACCCTTCAGGTAAGAAACCCAGAGGATGACCTCATGGATGCTTTTGTTTTCTTCTTTTTGTTGTACTTTTACTTTTTCATTTCCTTGTACATTACTATTGGGATTGTATTTCCATCCCCCTTTACATCCATAACACTCTATTGTATACAGTTTTACTTAGTTTTTACTTCCAATTGCGTACTCTATTGTGTGTGTTTCACTTTATAAAAGAAATTCCTTCCAGTTTAGGGATTTAGGCCTTTGGTACAAGTCTCCAACCCCTGGCATATAGAAGAAAGTCTTGGGGTAGTCACGATACGGACTTTGGGGGATGGGTCGTAATAGATAATGTCCACATCATGGATCGTATCATCACTAAATTTTGATTTTATGTATTCTCAAAGAAACTGATATCTTTAGTTTCCTAGGAGTAGTGTTATAATTGTTTTTTACAAAATGAGTTTCCTTGGAGGTGCATGATATTATAAACACTTAATCACGGATTTTTAATGATTTTTAGTTCCTCTTATGTTATTGGATAAAAGGGGTATAAATTTTTTGTCAATAGATTGGGAAGATGACTTTATGGATTTGAAATGAATATTTACATCATCACCGATATAGATTTTTCAAAATATGGGAGAATCAATAATATTTTGGTGATACATAAGATATAGTGATTGGAGATATTTTGATATATAAAAAGTTAGTCATATCAAACATGTCTCATCAGATACATCCTCATAAGAGTAACTACAGGATGCACCACCTCGAACTGGCTAATGTGAATCATGATTTACACTATTGTAGATACTATTTACATTGAGTTAATTTTGTTGTATTAAATGAAAAAAAAATTATTAGGTACATATTTACTGAATATGCTATTAATCATAGGATTTGACTATTTGTTGAGTATCTATAATCCCCTGAATTTTAGCTTTCCTATATCCCTGTATAATGAAATGCCTTGGCCGATGCACATAGATAGAAGACTCAGAAATGGTTATTTCATGAGTATAGTGGTGTGTGGAATCTCATGGAAATGTTTTTAGATATTCACATTGATTTTTAAGATTAAAATGTGAAATATATACTCTCATTATTAGAAATGACATATTCCCTTCTAGAATGGGTTATAAGGAGAAAAAAATCAGACAACAAGGGCTTAGTCAAACATGATAACATCTCAGATTATTATTTAACTTTTGTTTTGACCGTGGATGATGATGAGGCCTTTCTACTTCAGGGGAATGTTTGGGTCCCAAAAAATATCAGAGCGGAGTTGATGCTATAATTTCATGCCTTAGAATTGCCATTACATCCTGGTGTCTCTGTGATTTATCGAGAATATCATCAGCATCATTGGTAGTCCAGTATGAAATGTGTGGCTATAGTATTTATCATTTAGTGTTACACCTATCAATAGGTAAAGGAGGATCATAAATGACTGATAATACTCTTATATCCATTTTCCATTCATGTGTGGAAATGGGATGATTTTTTCTATATATTTGGTGACATGTTTTCCCATATCAACTCAAGGAAATGATATTTTTTGGGTTCTCATTGATCGTTTGATGACGGACACACTTATATTTCCTATATGTTATAAATTCATAAAAGATGAGTTTGGGGAGTTTATGTTAGTGGTGTCATACATTTTTTTGGATATCAATGATCTAACATACCTGACATGGATGTTCTCTTAACATATCTACTTTTGGAAGGGGTGGTAGAAGGATGTGGTATTCATGTTCTTTTGATAACTTCTTTTCACCCTCATATTGAAAAACATACAAAGTGTATGCTTCAAGTGTTAGGTGATATACTTGTTACATGTTTCATTGATTTAAATTTTGTGTGAGAAACACAGACCCTATCCAAATTTACATAATAATAAAATCATTTAGAGTAATATTTAGATGGATCCTTATGAACCCTTATATGGGAATAATTTTCG
Organism: Viscum album; assembly: GCA_963277665.1. Lineage (NCBI taxonomy): Eukaryota > Viridiplantae > Streptophyta > Magnoliopsida > Santalales > Viscaceae > Viscum > Viscum album. The sequence goes on from OY728165.1 coordinate 1,554,464,781, forward strand.
ATCACAACATTTCTTGTTAGAGGTAGGGGAGGAATATATTCATGGACCAAGGATCGTCCAAGAGACAATAATGTTGGTCATGTTGATCAAGAAGCACATGTTGACAACTTATTCTAGAGTGAATTCATATGACAACTAATACTGATGGCCTTTATCATTCAAGTTCAAATATAATTTTTCATTTTTTGTTTCTCACAGGCAGGGTCATCGATGAATTTGTAGGTAGGGTATGATTTCACCTTGATTTCTTGGACATTTTTAGTATTCATAGGTGTTATAACATTGTCTTAAAAAATATAACATACAATGAGATAGTAGTATATTCACGGTATCTTTTACATATCACATCTTCATGTATTTTTTCAATACCATCAATAATTTTATTTCTCTAGGATATTGAGGTATATGAGGATACTTTTTTCATGGAGTATCCAATGTGCATTGTGGATCAGACCATGATGAAACTATATGGCAGATTAGTTCCATAGGAATAGGTGACATGGAATCACATTGAGTAAAATAAATGACCGTGAGTGGGAAGCTGATATAATTCATCACTGGCTAGCTATTTTCTCCTATGATATTTCTTTACCGTCTAATGTTCATAAAATGGATGGGTATTTAATGTTTTATTTGTTTTAATGAACCAACATTTCTCTATGTAATATTTCATTTATTTAGTTAGAATCCATTAATTTGCCTCACAAAAATTCATATGATGAACTGATGGTGGTCACAAGGTTTTCCTAGGATTGTTTGGATACCAAAACCGTATTATTTGAAGAATAGTCTATGCTTCATGGTTTGAATAAAACTTACAACCCATCACACATGGTTTCCCCGAACCACTTCTTCTGTTTAATATGGGCGTAGGGTGGTCAAGGTTGTCTAAAACCATATGAGAATAGATAGAAACTCATGTATGAAACTTAATTTTTTTATTTATGGAATTACCCATAGATTTTTCATGGATAGTGAAACCATGTTCCTAAAATTTTTGGGGTCCCTACATTGATAGTAGATGCAGTGCAATTTTCCCATGGAATTGGAAAACCATGCGTCTAATACATGCACAAATATTTTGTGTGTGAAATTTCTTTTTTCCATCAATGAAATAAAAAAACACACCCCACTCTTTTCTATATTTATTTATATTTGATGGACTCTCCTCCCTATACCGTTATTTCTAAAAAGGATAAAGACATGCCTGTTGATGGATATTAGATCTAAAATCCAAATGATGTTTCATCAGCTGCATTTGATACACATTGATAATGTCCCCATTCCACATTCTTCAAATCTCATTTTACTTTGTATTTGTTATTCTGATTTTGTGCGAGCTGATTTTCCATATTTTCACATCCTAGAAATCTTTTTAATTTTTATTTTTATCTACTTCAAATAATTAGAATATATTGGATAAGGAGACATTTAAGAACATACGGTAGGTTTTTCTATTTGTTTCCCCCCCCCCAATATCATGGAGTTTTTACATCATCATCATTGTGTCTTATGCTGACCTTTGCCACACATTGAATTAAAATTAATTCTTTTAATTTATATTAATTTAGATATGTTACTATGCTCTTAAAACACCAATATAAGTATTAATAGGATGTAATAATAAATAATATCCACACATTTGGGTGTGCTAATTATTGTTTCCCATTGATATATAATTTTTAAATGTACCAAACACCCCCTAAGTGTTCAACATTTCGTGTAAATTGAATTTTCACTTCTATGTAGTTGGAAAATTGATTAATGTTCCCTTTCATATCATGGTATAAACTAATAATTAGCATGTCTTTCATAATTAAAATAAATGAATTGATACAAATGCATAGAATTGATGAAAAGACCATGCAAATTGATTTACTATTTTATATTCATTTTATCTACACTTTTACTCCCTTTATTATTTTAAAAGTGATTAATAGGATTCATTATTTGTAATACAACAAGTAATTAAAATTATTATGATTATAAAGTTGATATTAGACATGGGATTATGGTTAAGGCACACTTTGACCAAGTCATTTCATACGCCCTTACATCAATTGTTTTCAATGACTTTTCTATTTGTTTTACTTATATCTAGATGATTGGAATGTCATTTTATATTCCATTTAATTGGGAGTGTTGATGTCTCACCCATCCAGTCTCTAGTAATGAGAATGATGTCTCACATTATATATGAGATCTAGGAAATGCACCCTTTTTATAGAGCCTATACCTCATTATACTGGTTATGGATCCTTAAGTTAAGACCCATGTCCTTCAATAAACAAGTATCATTGTAAATTACTACTTATGTCCTCACGTAAATAGATTATATAGGTGGATACAATATAGAAAAATACTATATATATATTACATCAAAATTTATATGTATTGTTATTGATCAAACTCTTTCATAGACATATAATGAAGTATGTAGAGCTGTACATGTGTCTTTTAGAAGCATGCGATTGTTGGTATTTATTTATCCATCCTTTTTTATCATTTTTAATAATTTTATTCTCATATTTCTATATATATGAGATAGATTATATCTAGCCACCATTGGTCTTTTTAATTCAGATTTTATCTCACACCATATGAATGATTCATGTGGTACCCTAGTATACTATTTCTCTATAGGTAATGATGAATGAAAGTTCATTGATATCGATTCATGGATCATTATAATTATAATATAATTCATGGGAGAAGAGGACTATGATTATTGTCATGGGGAAAGTGGATATGTTTTTTGAATTTATATATATTTTTATAGAATAATGTATATTCCTATCACATATATCAAAATTTTGTATATGAATATGCCATAACATTATCATGTATAGTACCCTACTACCTAGTTATTTAATTTTTACTATTTCTTAGTTATTTATGCTACCTAAATTTTTGTCCTATTTTTTATGTTGTAAAATTATGTTATATCAAGATTCTACTACGGAAGGTTACTAGTATTATTGTTATAGTGTATGTTTCCTCTGTGTTGATGGATAATAACATGATTGTTCTATTAGTTGTCGATTTATTTAATACATCGTCTATGACACTTTGATATGATGGTGAAACCTCCCCACATTACCTCTTTAAATCCTCACTACAATAAATAGTATTTTAGAATATGGGAAGATAGATTTAGGCCATGTGACCCATTGTCTCAAGACAAGGGTTAAGTGGATTATAGGTCGAGATGATATAATATGTTATTGGAAAATAACTCATACAATGTTTTTGGTCATATTTACAATGACACAAATGGTTCTGTAATTATCATGCATTCAAATAAAATTCAACATGAATTGTGAAAGGGATATTAAAATGATAGATATTGTTTTTCCATAGTATTTACATGCGATCAACAATAATGATTGATTAAACTGATAAATTACAAATAATTATTATGATGGTTTGGGGATCATCCTCACATAATATGTGGAATTTAAAAATAATCATTCTATGTCACGAAATATATCATTCATCAATTGAAAATTTTCATTTTTTAATATTATTAATTATATTTTAGATTTATAAAATTAAAATTTGAGTTACTAAAAATCCTAAGTATATACCATATTAATAAAAATATTTATTTAGAATATATCAATCCTAATAAAATAACAAAATCAATATTCCTAAAGATCATAATAGAATATTAAATAATAATTAATGATTCTTTTATTTACTTTATTTACTATTCAATTTTATCCTAAATATGTTCCCTCATAAATAATAAACTATGATGTTTTTTCACTAATTAGAGTATAACTCATGTTAAGTATAACCATGAATAAATACCCACAATTTTAACGAAATTTATTCAAGACATTTAACTTTTTATAATATTTTTTATTGTTAAATAAAAACATATCCAAGAAAAAATGATAAAAAAGAGAAACATGAACATAATTTGTAACATGTTGACAGTATTGCTAGAGAAATTCCATAAGAACTCTTCAAATATACTTACATACAGGTTAGATAAAATTATAGTTAATAGAGATTCCTATTTAGAGCTATTCAATTAGATATTTATGAGAGAAAAACCCACAACCATCATTACAATAATACATGTACTTCAATATCATGGTCATTTGGTGGAATCTCATTCCATCACTTGTCATCACCAAAAAAAAGATGAAATCATTATTTTAAAATACAACCAATATACACCCTATGAACACATCAATCATCCCTATTGGATTTTCTTCCAAAATAAAAAATTGATATAAAACATTACTTTATATCAATATAACCTCCCAAAAAATTAAAAATTAATGCAAATGACAATTTGTTTCCTCCCACATTTGTTACTATACCATGAATATAACATATGGCATTTCAATAATTGTTTTTACCCATTTTATTATTATATATTTAAGAAAAAACATATCCCTTGAGTTATAGGTACTCCAATATTGTATAGTGTCAATATGTTCACTTTAAGAAATGTAGGACCACATTTTTCAGAGCAATATTCAATAATCTAAAAAATCAATTTTTATAAAAGATATAAGTGGGGTAGAAAATATAGTGACTAATATTCGAAAAATTTTATCCATATAACTACATAATTTGAAACTCATTCTAAAATTATTTTTTTATTGTCTGTGAAAATAGTTTTTTTCATAAACACGCACTCCACTTCAAAAAAGAAATATAACCATTTCCAAGGAATTATTTATTTCACCCCCATTTTATTACATTGTCACTCACTCTTGATTTAGATGTTAAAAAAAATGGAAATACATTTTGAGTGTGACAACTATACCACATGTTGAATTTTTTTGGTTTTTATAAATTGAACATTTGATTAATGTTAATAATTCACTTGTATCATGATTAGACATAGCTCTTTTAGATGGATTATCTCTAAAAATCTTCATAATAACTGATTTAAAAATTATAGACGTGATCCAATAATTTATTATATGAGTTCAGATATCATATATGATATGAGAATTGATTAGTAACATGTTGCAATGAGTCCTAATGATAAATATTGAAATATTATCTTTGGATTGTCGGATTACATAGATGTATATAGATAAAATATTTAATCTTCCCTTTTTTTATTCAAATTTAATTAACTCTTATAAAAGAGTGGAATACTTGTTTTGGGATATGTTTAGTCTCCCATAATCTCATTAATGTTATAAACAAGGACGATACATGGTACCTAACATAGAAACTCCTTGTCATTAAACTACAATATCTATATAAATCTTCATTCCATCATTATCATAGGATTTACATATGTTTAGTTCATTTAGAATAATACTCTATAGATTCTTATAATATTTCATCATAACTGGAATTAATTTCAAAACATTATAAAAAAATACATTTATTAATATTTACATGATACTCATTGTCCATTTCATACAATAATTGACATATATTGATACTATACATTAAATTTTAGTCAGATGTCTTCTTAGGTGAAAATTCAGTTCTAGTATAAACATAATTTTTACATGAATTAATGGCTAATTATCCCTTTTCATTATAATTCCTCTTTTTATTGATTGAAAATTATAATTTTTGATGATCTGTGACTTGGGTTCCTGTAACATCCACCTAATTGATTATTGTCATTTGGGATATCATATTTCAAAAATACCTCTTGAAGTTCATATTCCTCATTTACAGTGTCATCCAAAAACCAAACATGTATTCCATTTTTAGTATTTACATATTCTAAAGTATGAATATTATCTCTTCAATCAATAATTTAATATACATCATGAAATAGACCATTATGTGGAATCTATTACCATGATATAATAACCTCTCTACATTTAGTTTTTAATCCATCAAATAATTTCTTTTTGATATCATGGGATTAGTAGACACATGAATCATTTGCAACCTTCTCCTCGTGAAGGCCTCATATATTTTCTACAACTTATACATTAGTTAATTTATATATACATTCTTATAAATATTACTTTAAAATTGTTCTAGTACTTATAAATAATCTAAAAAAAATTTACAAGCTCAAATTAATTTCTCAAAAATTATTCAAAAAATGATCCTTTTTCCATTGGAAAAAATTCAACATAATTTTTAAATTATATTTAATACTAGATGGTTTAATTTTTTCTTCAGAATATAGCCCGTGGAATTATTTCTTGCAGTGTTTCCACACAATAACATTGTGTTCAATTATTCAATGGTGTAACGATAAATCATCTAACAACAACCACATGTCATAATTGACAACCATATTATTCCAAATTGATGAAATAAAATTAGATATTTTTTGTTTCATTTTGGACTATGTAATAAATTTCTTGGCACTATTTGGGAATATTATCCTCATGCATAATCTTTATCAAAACATTTTGATGTTTTGGGTCTCTCATGTTTTTATCAATTCATATTTTACCATACTTTTACTTTTCGTCATAAACCATTGGGAAAAATAATATCATTGAAAATAAATTAATCTACCTTATGAGATAACATTTAATATGTTCTTTTAGTATATAGATCATCATATTATACAAATCAATATATTCCCAAAAAAAGGAAATTCATAGAATAATGAATCATTTTAATTGCTTGTTTGGAAAAATTGTTTCTTTTAAGAGACTGTTAATATCCAACATTGGTGATTCCTTGATTTATAAGTTTCACAAATTACTTAAGATATATAACACTGAGAATAGATATATATTATCTACTAGTTTTCTCACACATTCAAAATAATAAATAATTATCACCATAACTAGATCCTTATCAACATTTCCTTGTGTGACCATATAATCTCATATAAAAATATTAAACCACATTAGATGAAAGTTTGACATGTTACATAACATTGCACTCTATAGAACATATTTTTTTAGTGAAATTCGGGAGTATATACATAAAAATATTATTTAGGTATAATTTATTAACAATTCCCAAAATGATATTTTCCCATTATTCAATTCATGAAAATAATAATTAAAGAAATTTTTCGTAACATATGGAAAGGAAACATAATAATGATGATCATAGATTCCATATATTTGTAAATGTGGGAGAAATAAATATATGATCATATAAAATAATAAGATAATAAAAGAGGAATGGGTTCTTTATCAAAACATAAAAATTCATACACAGTCTTTTATTGATAATAATCATTAGGCAAAGACTAATTTTTTTCATTTGAAAAAATTAATCATTACAGTGTGGAAGCATCATAAATCAATCCTAAACAATGAATAAAATAATAATTATAATAACTGTTAATAAATTTGTGGAAAAATCATAAGTATAAGGAAAATATCATATTTTGTGTTTATATTTTGATTAAATCTTATAATAGAGGTTATTGACTCGCTACTTATTTACCATATCATAGAGGACCAGGCTTTAAGATCATTTTCCAATATCATAGTTGACGTTCCCTTAACTAATGTAGTTGAATGATTTAATGGTCCCATATATCAAAAAATGGAAATAATAATTATTTGTGGAGGAATATCAAATAAATTAGGCAATTGATCATTAAATAACTCGTAAAGTGGATTCATATATATTTCATAATTTCATTATAGCATAACCTCGAGAAAAGAAATTGGATTCATAATCATTTCAACATTTCATCATTAAATAAACAATGTGAACCAAAATGTTCAATGAACATCTCAAAATAATAACAATAAACTAATCACATATATAATACAGTTGGTATCATTGGATTATATACCATGAAAATCTAATGTCTCATACATGGAAGATGTCATAAATGTAAAATGATCACTAGATTATTTTTTACAAAAAATTGTCTGAAATATAAAATAAGTTACCTAAAATAATAACATTTCCAAAATATAATTGAAAACATTTTAATTGAAAACATTTTAAGACCGTGAGTGTTAAAAAAAATTAATAGCATATTCAACACATAATAATGAGTTTAAATGAAAAATAGAAAATTTTTAAAATATTTGTACAAAATATTGATAATTTTATCATAGAACATAAATTTTATTTTTGATTATAATTAGATATATTATTAAATATATATAAGGGTTTTAATAAATAATATTTATATTTAAATTCATAAGAAATAATCACTTTGTTTTTATATTAACGTTTATTAAAAAAATTATTTAATAGTTCTGAAAATATATTAAAAAAATTGATGTTGTTTTATAAAAATAAAAAAAATTGAAGATTATAATATTAATAATATATTAGTGTTAATTTATTATATTCAGATGAAAATAATAATGTTTCATTAACTAAGAAACAAACAAAAATTTTAAATGATTTCCATTCCTTTTAATACATTATGTAATTTTAAAGGCCAGATATTATTTAAATGTTATTAAAATTTAATATAAGTTGTTTTTATTTTTATTTAATCCAATTAATTTCATTTATTCATATTTATATTGTTTTATTTAATATATATATCATCAGGTATAAAAAACATTTCAATTTAAACAGATTGAAAGTGCATAATGAATCTCATTCTTTTTTTAATATAAATTAATCCCAAGGGTTAATGATTTTATTGATTCTCATAAATTAAAGATAAATAATTACGAAAATAGATTAATTTAATGAATATAACTTGTTATATATTTATTATAGAATCATATTTTCATTGGAATAATAATTTTTTACATTACTATTTTTTTTCAAGATTACATGTTTTTTTTAAATTTATCTAATTCACATATATGGATTGAATTTGATAAAATTATTTCCATAAACTGAATCATAATAATTTATATTTTAAAATAATATAAACATAATTTTTTTCATATTGAATTTTAAAAAGTGTAAAATCAGTTACCCTCATTAAAAATTAAGTGGCTAAAATTGTGTATCTTGAGCGGTAAAGAGGATAACTTGTTTAAAACATTGTTATTGTCTCTTTAATAGGATTTTATAATCTATATATACCATAATCTACTTTGTATGAATTTTTTTTGGCACATTTATTGAGAGGTACTTCCCATTATTGAATAGTATTTAATATTTACTATAATTCTACTCATCCTTCATTATAAAAGGGAACCATATATGATATAATTTACAAATATAAATACACCATGTAATTATAAAATACATTCCCAAATAACATCCTTACTCACATATCCTCATCATAGATCCTCTTGATTGATTGGAAATCTATCTTTGAAGGAATTTGGTAATAACCTAAACAGGTGTTCAAAAGATGAGGTAATGTTATTAACCAGTCATAATTATTTAATTTCTTCTTCCACCACTTAAAATATTATTAAAAAATATAGATATAAAAAAATAATTAAATTATAAATAATAAAATATTTTTATGTGAATTACTTATATCCATATCCTCCTTCATCATATAGGAAACAAAATCGTTGACTGTGTGTACAACACAATATAGTGATATTAGATGCTTTAATTCGTTTTCCATCACATATTCTCATGTTTGTGTCTAATTATTTATTTAATGTGTAAAAATTATATTTATTATATAATTATACCTTATTAACTATAATATCTTATATTACTTCATACATTCTATTTCATATTGTATACGGTAACATTACACATGTGTACACATAAACTACCACCTCACAAACTGATGTGGTTCAATTTTCTATTATGATTTACGTGTATAGTAATAATAATGAATAATTTTATGTTTATATGTAATATTAATTTATTAATTATAATTTTTAAAATTAAATATATCATATACTTTCTACATTTCTATATTTTGAATATATAATAAAATTACTTGTGGGTATGGCGCACTATCACCATAGAAAGTAATGTGATTAACATTTATTACTGAATAATAAGATTATTAGATTATATTTTAGTTTAATATTAGTTTTATGGTATTTAATAAATAATTTGAATAATTTAAAGTTAACAAAAATACTTCCTTCCACCCATCATTACCAAAAAATGTAAACGTTAGTTATAAGTATGCATGACATATGGACTACAAGAATGCAACATAGTTCATTTTCCATTATCATGTAACATATATGGTTTAAAAAGAAAAATTTATATTTAATAATTAATATTAAATTATTATCAAAAAAAATTATATACTAATATAATAATCTCATTGACCATAGTCAACTATTGAAATTCATTTTTGACATATCAGCCTTGTACTCTCAAAACGTCTAATGTATAATTTATTTATCAAGTAAATTAATATTCAATGGTAAATAATAAGAAATATATATTAATACATCAAAAATGGTTTATTATTATGGTAAATAATTTAAATATGTTTATTATATATATATGATGAGGAATACACAAGAAGATTTGGAATCGAGGTAGAGATTTTCTTCTCAAAACCACCTTCTATGAGACACGTGTTTTTATACGTATATACGATCATTTAATGTGTTTATTTACTAAATTTTTTAAATATATATCATTAATAATTTTTAGTTAATTTTATTTTATGTTGAAATTAAATTACATCATTAATGGTAATTATTATTAAAAATATACACATGTTTTAAGGGTTTATGTTTCCATCTCATTTTAATTGGGATATTTTATGCTTAAATTTACAATATAAGAAAATAATGATCATAATATATGATAAAAATTTATTTTTTATCCTCTATATATTAATTAAACTTTCATAAGATAACACAATTTTCCTCTCTCTCGTAGTCTAAAGGAGGGTTGAAATTATTTTCCATAAAATCTAATTTATTTATATCTTCTGTTGAAATTCTTTTTTCTTTTATGAAAATGTTTTATTTAAATTTTTTTAATATATGTTTTAGTAAAAGTATAATATTTTTTGAAATTTATTTTCAAATTATTAACTTTTTTAAAAATGGTTTAACATCAATCTTTTGGTTATTTTCAGAATAATTTTTTTTTTAATTTTTACAAAAATTATTTAATGATTCTTTCTTTTAATGTAAAAATAATGTACATAATTACGCACTATGATGAAAATTATATTTAATGAATATTAATTCATTTTTTCCATTATTATTTTAAATTTAAATGATTCCAACAATATTTAATGAATATAATGTTTTCGATGTTATTTTCAATATTTAAATTTTGAGTTCATCAAGAAATTTTTATAATGTTGTTAAAATTAGTATATTCATCAACAAAAACATCCATTAAATAAATTCCTATACTATTAATTATGTATATTATATATGTATATATCATTATACCATTCTATTATGTGTTAATATGTTATTAATTCCCATTTCCCAAATGTTATTTATAATGTTATTTTCATTGATTATGGTGGGAGGAAAGACTATGAAACCAATTTATTAATATGGAAAATTCTATGTTTATTTTGTTTTATTTATTTTTATTTTTTAGACATAAATCCTTAACATATTTTTATGGGTTCACATAGATATAACTAGGTATGCTGGATATATATTATATGATGGGTTTGTACAAATACTGCCTTAATTCATTGGGTAAATAATTTATCCCATGAGGCACCATGTATCCGATTAGATAGTAAGTCCAATACATATTAATAATTTCCCGCAATTTTATATTATATAGGTAGTTGTCTTTAACTCATTATTATCTCATTTTATATGTTTCTTCAATATATCCTATTATTCCACAAACATACGATTAGATATTCATTATGATATGCTTTAATGTTATTACTAATTTGACATAACTTTTACGATATAATTTTATATCATTGGATAAAAAATTATACTTCCTTGTCATATTTTTTCTATTACTATATTTTAATCACACCCTATTATTTTGTGTATCCACCAGTTTATCTCATGTAGTTATAAGAGATTTAATGGATTTAAGATATTTCTTTGGAAATAAAAATATAATGATAAATTTTTGTTTCTTTTATTTGTTTTCATCATAGTCTAACAAATACATGAGGCCTCATGATCATTGAGTAAATTTTTTTAATGATCTATATTTTATTGAAAATAAAAACAATCCTTTTTAAAAATATATATGATTATTTTTATGTAAAAAAATATTATTTATCGATAAAATTAATTTCATAGAATATTTTAAGTGCCGTAAATAAGGTTAATATCATATTTATAACTATTCAATAGTTTATGTTGTATTTTTCGATGAAAGAGCCACAAAACATAGGATTTTTGGCCTCGTCGAGCCTATTTATAGGAAAAAAACATTATAAAATATAAAATATTATATATGTATTATTTTTCTTAACCAATACATAATATATATCAAATAGTTAATTTAATGAAAAATACGAGACCGCCATAAGGTATGTCGATTCATGTATTAAAATAAGAGAAAAATATCCTTTTTGATCATTGGGAATTTTGTAACATCACATGGTAGGATGACTTTGGATTCAGCTGATTCCTAGAAGTTACTATGGAGTATGTTCTTTGAGACTATTGAATGTAAAACAAAAATAAATCCACAATGAATGTTATGAACATGATAACATAGATGCATAGTGTACGATGAGTTTCATGATCTTACGATTTCATGTTTTATGATTAATGTTCTATATGGTTTGTCTTTTACTATTATGAAACATTTTTTATCCATTTCGAATAAACCCGAATGAGGTATGGTTGGGGGTTTATGGAATACATTTTAGAAAAATAATATTTAGTTATGTATTTTTATTACTATTATTGTTTGAAATTTATTTATAATATTTTGGAGTAAAATTTTATTCTTTTGAACATCAGGTTATTTTTGGATTGGTGGTGTCCAACTTATTTTTTTAATTCCACACTTCTATGGAATATCATTATGTGTATAGATTCAATAAGGGATCAAACTATGAGAAATGTCCATCTTCCTGACTGTGGAGATGAATAGTTAAGAACTTGTGGGGTTATTATGGACACTAGGAAGACCTGTTGTCTATTATTTACATTTCTTATTCTTTATATACCCTACACAGGATTCCCGCATTTAAGAGCTTTTTTTGTATACATGTAATATATTATAGTTATTCAATTATTGTTGTTGATCACTATTATAATTTAATATTATATTAATTGTTTATTTATGGTCATATGACATGATACATATGGTATAGTCACTGAAATGTCAGACATAGTACCACACTATTTTTGAGTAACCACTTATGTACAAGGAGTATCACATGAGGTCATATGGAACATTGGATCAGACTCATTTGGTTGTTATGGGTTGTGGTGGAATTTTTTCAAATCACTAGTAATAACTAACTTGTTTTTTAGTGTTTTTTAGTTTCTGGTTTGATAGTTGATTAGATGGTTGGGACCTGGGAAGGGGAATAATGATACTGTATGGCCTTCACTACGTATCTAACCTATGAGTTTCCATAAATTATTATAAATTATATGCTTTTAATACCATAAATTAAATTAACATATTTTGATGAATAAAACGTGTATACATGATATATGATATTATTTTTTCCTTCATTCATCATGAGTAGGATCCTAGGTTCACATTCAATATATATACCTAATGTTGTGCATCGTAATAGTTCAGTAATTAAATGGATTTATTTGTAATAACTTTTTTTGATATTTTTTCATTATGTGATATATATTTGAATCATGTTATTGTGATGTATATTTATATAAATTTATTAGATGTATTAATAATGATTTTGAGTTAGAATTTTTATTATTAATGTGAAAATCATAAAATGGTTATGATAGTTGTTAGTGTAGGGGGTATACCTTGGGTTAAGGGTACACTCTTAAGAGAATATTGCTTGATTCTAGAGACTGATTAAAACATATTTGTGTTCCTAATATTTCATTATGTTTATAAATATGTGTTATATTATGTATTTTTAGAGAACTACTTATGAAGTTGAAATGGAATGGTTCTCTGAGGGAGGATATTTCCGGTTTACAACTTGATGTGTAGGAGGATGAATATGAGATTCCACATATACCTTCTATGTGGTTAAGATAGAATGGAGTCTATAGTGATATGTCATTCTCTTAGTGTTCCAACTAGTCATAGTTGTCCAGAGATATGGTTTAACATGTATTCACCTTCAATTACATCATTACCCACACAACCATGTCACTGGAGTACCTCGTGATATAGAGGAATGGATTGAAATAATTGAACTAATCATTACATAGTATATGTTCTGAAGGATTAGTGTGTTATGATTAGATAACGATCATTTTGACTTCAAAACCTATTTGATAACCCCATATCATATATTGAGGAAAGAGAAAAAGGATATCATTTTAGAACAATATGAAATTTGAGAGAGAATATGTTGCCTTTGATGAAAAAAACTCTCACCGAAATAGGTAATGTAATGATCACTTCATAGTATAATTTTTAATATCATCACAAAGATGGACTTGAATCTGAGACATAGGTAATAGGTTGAGTAACTATTGATGTTCAACACTTTTATGGGATGTAAACATGGTAGGGGAAATATTATTGAAGATTCACATTGAAGTAATACACATACTAAACATGTGATTGGTGAAAGGTACTTAGAAGAGAAGTAATGATTGATGAGTTTATTGAATGAATAGAGAGTTGACGCACCAGAGGATAAAGGATCTATGAATTTTCCACTATGCTGAATACATATTCACTTTTCAACATTGTGACCATCTGTCATAATCCAGAACTATTGTGTTCTGTGTTGAGGGAGTAGTTGGATGGGGGAGACCTAATATTGACATGGAAATTTGGTTACCAATATGATATCTTGGTACATGGGTGTGTAGTAGTACATAAATCATTAATATGACATATTATGAGAGATTTACATAACTATATATGGTATTTATTTCATAGTGAGACCACAATGAATCATGAAATTAATAAGTAGTTCCAGTGGCCACGGATGAAGAGACACATTAATGGTTTTGACTGCCATTGGATCACCTATTTTATGGTAAATTTAGAGACCTAGAATCAGAGTGGTTTGATGTAGCCACTCGTAATAAATATTTCACAATTGGAGGACATCACGATGGTCCCTTTTAATGGGGAACCTATTCCTCTGATGATCCATGATATATTCAGGGTGATTTTCAATTTTCTAGTGATATATACTGAAATTTACATAATTATATATACCTACTTTATGAATGAGCATAGAATTTTCTATTATATAGAGGTCTTAAGACTCAATAATATTCACATGGTCATTATTTTTAATAGAGAGTCATCATTATCATCATGATATTTTTAGGGCTTTCATGAATCTATAGGGACTCATTTGAGAATTATTACTCCATACCATCACCATAATGATGTGCAGTCCGAGTAGAATATATATAAATTAGAATATATGCTTTGAAAAAGAATGATATAAATCATCCGTGCATAGGATGATGACCTACCATTGATTGGATTATCATAAAATATAATTTAAGCGACATTGTTTTAGATTAATCCATTTTAGGGTCTTCATGGGATGTCATGTCACTCACCACTATATTTCCATGTTGGGGTGAAGAAATAGTTCATTTCTTCATCATAGTTAAAGATCTATCTAAGAGGGTAAAAAATATATAAAATAAGGTGATTAATAATTAGAGAATATAGAGATCTTATATCAACAATAATAGGGTACCCTCAGATTTTTTTGGGAAATACTACATTCATGAGGGTGACTCATCAGTTCTAGAATAAACATTTAGGGAAGATGGGAAAGCAATAACCTCTTTTTGGACCCTTTGAGATTACCAGTCAATAAAAATAGTGTAATATTTTCCAAGAAACCAATATCACTATCATGGTATGTATAGAGTCCTCCATACATCATTGAATTTTAGGTACATATATGAACCTACATATGTTATTAATTGAGAAGAAATTGAGAAGGAAAAAGATGTATCTTTTTAGTATCATCTATTATAGATTATAGACTGAAGTGATAAGGTGTTTTGAGGAAATATTATAGTAGTGGTTCTGATTCATGGACACCATAAATTTATCAAGGAGGATATATGAGAGTGTGAGTTTGATGATTTAGATCATTGGTATGAGTAGTTCAAGAATGACCACATGAAATACTTCTCCAGAATGAAATTTTGATAGAGGGTGATAATTGACATGTCTATAACATTTTAAATACATTAAAACCCCTATGTCATATTAAATTATTATATTTTTATATGAAAATGTAATTATTTAATAATAATAATATAATAGTTTATTTAAATTTCATTATATAAAGGAAGATTTTTTTAAAAAATAATTGAATATTCAATGGAATATTATAGTTTTGAGGCACTGAGAATGGATGGGATTTTGGGGCTCGTAGTGCCTCATTATAGAGGGAATAAAATATTAAATACATTTTTTACACAAGAATTAATTTTTAAACAATTGTTGATTATCTCTCATGAAGTGAATTTTATGATAAACATTTGACCATAATTATGTCTGGGATGTAGTGTTTATCACTAGCATAACATACCATTTTTGTGCATCATGTGTTTGTTCAAATAAATCATATGGTGATATTTTATTATATTTAATTTTAATAGAAATATTAATTTCGTTTAAGATATTATTTTTGATAAATTATGATATTCATCCATGAATCCTCCCCTATTGGTGCACTCTATATATCCAATGCATCTATGTTATAAAATGTTAAAAATTAAAAAATAAAAAACCATAATGATTTTGATCAAACAGATGTATAGAATTAAACACCATTTAAATCAATTTTAGTTAAATAAGGAAAGAACAGACATGGTCATTGATGTTTAAATAGGAAAATAGTTTATTTTTCATTTGTTGTCAATACAATGGAGTTAGGGTTACATGATTATCCCATTTCAGGAAACTGATGATCACTCCATGGATCCCCTTCATAAAAATATGTGTGGCCCATTTGGCCAAACATCGTATGCTTTTACATGTTCTTAGATGGAAAAATGAGAGGTTGGGGTTTTATTTATTTGCTTAATTATTTACCTTCTTCATTTTTATCATTACTTTCTTCTCTAATTGGAAAAAATAACTAAATTTCGGTAAATCATTGATATATAAATTATCGATGGATATTTATAATGACAATATGGGGATATTATTGGATGTTATACAAGATTAATAATATTATGATTTATCATAATACTATTCCACTATGTTAACTATGTTTTATTTGTAAAGGTTTATAAGAAAAAAATTACATGGAATTTTCGAAGAAAATTGTATGGAATTGGTAGGAGATTTTCATGTCAATATATTAATGTATAATTGCATGTGATTATAAAAAATTATATTAGAAAACTATCATTGACTAATTTATAGATATTATAAAAAAATATTTAATATATTATTTATATGAAGGTAAAATGATAATTATATATAATTATCAACTAATAATTAAAATGAATTATAATTGTTAATATATATAAAATCACTAAATGAATTTTTTTTCATAATTACCAAAAATATTTATAAATAATTATCATGAGAAAATTTAAAAAATTATACATAAATAATTATGACATATTAGCAGAGACAATTTTAAAAGGATGATTTATATGTTATCAAAAGAAAATTAAAAATGAAAAATTTAGCTGAAATTATTAAAATATAATTAAAAAATACAAATCCTTGATATCTTATCATGACATATTATAAAATAATAATTTATTAAATGTTATTAAAATATAATTATAAAATTAAATTCTATGATATATATCAAATGATAATTAAAAAATAATAATAGATTAGTAAATATCAATATATAATTATAAAATGATAATTTATGTGAAAATATTAAAAGATAAATATATACTTATAATTTATAATGAATTATAAATATATAATTATAAAATAATATTTTTGTGAGAAATTCTCATAATATAATTATAGAAGAAGAATATATGTTAAATTATCAATATATTCTTTTAAAAGGATAGATTATGTGAAATAATACAAATATAATTATTCTTATGGATAAATTAGCGAGCCCATGCGCTGGACTAGAAAAATAATTCCTTAAATTTCTAGCTCAAATAATATATCATATCATGTGATATTTTATATTATGATAATATGAATACAATGATGTTTTATTGACTGTATAGCCTTCCACACCGACTATTGATCTACATATGGTGGTTTAATCCTCTCATTTAATATCCATGGCTTTTAAGGTAGGATATTACATAAAATATTGGATTTTTTAATGATGTTTAATTTTATTTATGCACACATATATATATATATATATGAGTATTTTTCTAGATTATGATCTCATGTGGTTTTTTCTATATCCCTAATAACATTATTTGGAAGTATTCACCACGAGTATAGTGCTGGTTATTATTCATGTTCATTTAGGATCAAATATTTTATTAGGGTAGGTTACTTATAATGATGTTCTATTATTTATCATGTATCCCACCAGGATATGTGTTATTTGGTTGTATTTTTCATAGATCCCAAGGAATGTAGGTCTTTATGACATGTTTTCCCTTTCGAGGGAGTGTGTTCAAAAAATGTGACATTGGCGATGAGGTACCTATGAATTGGGTTTCTATGCGATGATTCCTCAAGGATTATTTTGGATGTACATCATGACTATAGGTTTCCATGGGGTATGTATATAATTCCAAATGAATGATGAGTATCTCATGTTTGATAAAGAATTCATAGAACATGGATCCATTTATGATTAGTGTATGATGTGTTTCACTGTCACATGATGTCGAGTAGTGTGATTAAAGATCCTTTTTCCTAGTTTTTTATTCACAGGACACCTTGATTATACTTCTAGATTTGAGCCTAAGAGAGTATGTTAGGGGGTTTGTGGCATCATGAATATCACAAGACCACTGATTTTGGGATTTGGTGTGAAAAAATATTTTACATGTTTATTATTATTTTTAAACAGACATATATACATGTTCACATCTATTAAGGATGTATTTGTGGTGTCCTATAAAGTCTTATAATAACATTTTTCTTGTGTATTTAAATAGAATTTTAGATTTCATGAGTGATCAGAAGAAGGGAAATGGCCTTATAGTGGACTACATAGCTTAGAAGTGTGGTGTAGGTGGTGGGCTAGGAATGAAACTGGAGGAAAAATCAGTTTATTTTTTTGGTTTTATTAATTTATTTACCTTGGAAAATAATTCTAAAGTTGTGGAAAGAATTTATTTAAATTTCTCTTAAGAACATTATTCAGTTCTTCCACATTTTTATTTTGATGATTTATTATATTTGTTATTGTCTTTTTTTGATCGTATAACATGACAATGATGGTATATTCTCCCATGTATTAGACTCAGACTCATAGATCTAGTATGTATCCTCTTCCATACGGTGAGGAGTGCCTAATTTCATGTTGCATTCCTGCTTAAACATAGTTTCTCAAGTTGTAAAATTACATTATTAATGATTTTTTGGAAAAACATGGAGTATATGTGTATAATACCTGATTAGAAATAGTTTTTACTAGATAAATGTTTTATATATCATTTGGAAGTCGTATGATTAAGAAATTAATATAAAATTAGGGATAAGACAATAGATAATTCCACTGATATCTATAAATATAAAAATATATTTATTATAACATTCTGAGATTTTGGTGAATTATAGAGCAAGTAGTTTTAGAAAGATTATATTTAGGTATAGATACTACATGTGGATATGGTTCATTAATAGATGTACATGAGGTAAAATACACTGAAAATGCTATTTCAAGCATAAAACTAGTGTTACCTACTATATTAAAATAGACCTTATTTCACACCTCCATTATCACTCACTAGAGATGTGATTTGGAAATTACAGACTCTATAAGAGCCATTATATAGAATTTTATTGAATTGTTATGTTATATAGACTAATAAAAACCGTTTATATGGATTACCATGATTGAATCCTATAGTCACATAATCCATAATATACATATCATTTACCATTACAATTATTATATTAATATATTATCATTTTTTTATTATTTATTTTTATATAATGGTGGGAAATAGAGAAAGCATATAATAAACAATTGTGAATATAAATGTATTTATTTTTATAATGTAATGATAAATCTAATATTACCAAACATTAAATATAATTTGATCAGTAAAAATGATTTATCATGAATTCTTATCAACAACTTTAACATTTTTGAATCTATAAAAACACCAAAAAAGATTAAGATAACATGTCAAATAAGTTCATGTTTTATAAATTAAAATTAATAGATGATTTAATTTCCTACATTTACAAAATGTGTTAAGAGAATCTATAGTACATTCATTAAAGGAACTTTAGGTTGTATTTTTTGTGAAAAAGGGATAACAAAGAATCTAATAGAAAATAAAAAAATTAAGATTCTATATAATAAGATGCATGTAAATAAAGACCATCTTTTGTTACAACTAAATGTTTATTGTTGTAAATGAAGTGAGCATGGTCATTTTCAATGTCAATCTCTGAATCCAAGGATTAATTCTTAACTACCTATATTATGAAAATAATTAAAGATGAATGATTAGTGTGTTTAGTAATTGTATGTTAATAATAATTAAATACGAGTATGTTTTTAAATGGTATTATGGTTATAAAAACCAGAAACTAATAAGGATTGTTCGGTTGTAGTTATTCTGTAAGGATTTTCAAGAATATGATTAATGGTAATATTGAACATAAATGCTGATTTAATGGAAAAGTCTTATTTTATGGGCATACAATTTTATTTAAAAAAATATATTTATTTATATTTATATTATTTTTATGTAATTATATTATATTAATATTATTGGAATTATGGGGAAATAATTATGTGACATAAAATCATTTAGGGTATAAAAATGGATTTTCTGATTAATGATACATTATTTTAGTTATTAATATTTTATAGAATATTTTATGAATTATAATAATTTTGATTTATGAAATGGAGGAAATTCAAGTTGGGTGACAACTCGTTGTACCAAGAAAATCCTTGGGGCCTAAATCCACAACCGAATGGTAATAAAAATGAATCGCCTACCACAAGACTACACGTGTTTCTTGTTAATGGGAAATTAATATTTCTAAAATGAAATGATATTTATATATTGTGTTGGTCAAATATATTTTAGAATATTAATGATATATCGGGATGGGTTTTATTGGGTTGGAGTATAATTAACAATTTGTTTTAATATAAAGGATTAATAGGGAAGAATGTTGTTACATTTTGGGAGATTCCTTCTAAAGGGAATGAGATAACCATAGGGGTTGAAAATTTCATTATTATTTATTATATAGATACTATTTAATGTATATAGTTATATATTTATCAAATAAACTATGTTAAACCTTTCATTTTATTGTTTAATTTTTTTGAATAACTTATTGATATTAATTTTTGGTATTATCTTAGTTTGTGATAGGAATTATTTATTTAAAAATATTTTTTGAATACATTAATATTCTTCTACAGATTATATGATCTGTTAAATGTTAATTTTAGTTCATCAATAATAATATTTTTTTTATAATTCATTCCTTTGCATATGGGGTGGAGTAGAAATTGATAGATTTATAATGAAAGGATGAAATTGTGTCAATGAAAGAATTAGATTCCATGTATATATATTTTAGGGTGTTCTCACTGATTATATAAAAATATTCAATCAACTATAGGAAAAGGAAATGTAATAAGAAGGGTCACCAAATCACTTTCGTATCTGATGAATTACGGGTATTTTAGTTCATGAAAATTATACGGTATTGTGAATGTTTTATATATCATAATCTCTCACTTTCTTCTGGTCAAATAATTATTTCACTCCCCATAATTATATTAACGTTTCATCCGTGTCAAATTATTTACTTTCATTCAATTTTAACCTAGTTTTAAAATATTTTTGTGCTATGACCTTTCTATTTCACATTCCCTATTTTTAAGATAATATTTTAATAACCATATTTATAATGATAGAATTATCCAAAATTATATTATGAAATATGAAAAAATTTACTACTAAAATTTATTAAAATATATGGGGCTCAATTATCTTTTGATAATACAATACTTCTTAGATATTTTCAATAACCCTATATTTGATAGAGCATTGAATAAGGCACATTGAGGATAATGGAACCATGAAATATTATCAAATAATTAATAATTGTTATTTAAAAATTGAACTAAATTATATTGTATTTATGGGTATCATATATTTATAAACTAATATAAATATATTTATATATTCTATTCATTATAATTTATTTATAAAATATTTTAAAATAACCACAAATGTTTTAATAAAATCATTTCATATATTATGAAAGGATTTATGATTTTAAATTATATGAAATATAACAGAAATATCAGTCATCCAGACAATTATTTTCAATAAATATTTCATTAATAGAAACATAATAAAAATATATTTTGGGAATTTTTTTATTTCCAATTATTTTTTTCAATTTGTAATTTTTTTTCTTCAATAAGATTTTTTACCATTTTAAAATTTCATTACTATTAATAAATGGAAACTACTATTAAATATATTTATTTTTAAATATCAATATATACTTGTCTGTTATATATTTTCCTATCAAATTCTCCCATCAATTTTTTTTGAAAATACATTCGAGATACTATTTTTTGAAATTTTATAATTATGAAATTTCATATAGATATGATTTGAGAGAAGATATGAAAAACATTCTGTTTCTTCTGTAATATTTATGATTATGACTTATGATTGATTTACTTTTTTGGAACACAAAAATCATTAACATATAATTATGTGTATTCATATAAAGTTTAGAATGATCAAAATATATCATATAATATGGATGTTCAATGATAGGGCACTGATGCGTTGTGTAAAGTATTAATCTCATGAGGATTCATGAATATGATTAGGGACTCAAACTAATCCATGATGGCCCTTTTCCAAAATGTGATATTGTATTTGTAGTTTGAATTGACATGTGTTTTATAATGTTATATGTTGATAAAAAGTCGCCTTTTACATCAAAAAAATTTAGCATTCCATGTTAATTACGTTATTCATCTATGGAATTACTCATGGTATTTATCTTTTATGATATAATGTTATATCAGCTAATCATATATTTTATTATTGTACCGATTTTATTCCATTACATGGATTTTATATCATCACTAACTTTTATTTATTCTAAATGTTATAACTACTTTTTTTTGGATAGAATGTATATTGGAAATCCCTATATAAATATAATAATAATGACACCATTTTTCAGTTTAAATAGATGTTTTTATAATCATAGTCTTCTAAAGAAACTAGTCCTCTTTAAATTTAGGTTATAATTAAATGTTTTTTGTTTTTAATATCTGGTAATAATGTGTTTATATGAATTAGGTCTATATAATTCCTCTAAAACATGTATTTTAATAATCAAATCATTAATAAGTTATTTTGGTGAAGTATTACCTTTATTACATAATAATTATGATATGAAATTTGTTCAGAACATTGAAAAACCTACACCATTATGAAAATGAAAAGTAAAATCACTTTAAAAAATTTAGTAAAAATATAGAAATATTTAAAATTTGGGTGAATGAAAAATTTAAAAATAGTAAAAATATTCATTAATTAATTTAGAAATATATGAATATGAATTAAAAAGGATTTATATTTTAATGATGAAAAATAATTTTTAAATTTATTATAATCATTTTCTATACCATTTTTTGTCCCAATGTTTGGAAGATGATAATAAAAAATTTAAAATTTTTATATTACCAATAGATAAGAAAAATGAAATGGGATTATCAGATAGGGATAATATAAATAAATAAATTGAAATTAATGACTAAATAACCTTGATTAAAAAGGTATTCAAATAAAAATCCCTCCCAACAAGACTCAACTTGATATGTAATTCTTATAATATAGTATATATTTCAAATATATTTTCAATAAAAAAAATTATTGATTCATAATAATATATATCACGCAATATATTAACTAAATATGACTTCACATTTCACCCTTATAAACAATTCATTATTAGAACACTATTATGGATGATTACTGCATTGTTTTCAAATATAAATCTATTCAAAATCCATTTTTTTAATATTATCATTGTTCCATCATCCTAAAAATTTTTAATCATGTAATGATTATAATATTTAATAAATTTATACACTATTAAATATATTTTTGTAAAGAACATATTATCCCAGAGCGTGAAGTAAAATTATTATATAGGTACTATATCCAAGTGATTTCATCGCAATGTACTGAATAATTTAGTTATATTAGAAAACTAGATTCTTTACTGAATCTAATATTTCATTTGAAATTGTAAAATTCAATATAGTGAAATTTAAAAATAAAAATAATTGAACTCGTTCAATTATTTTATCTTCATATAGTGAATGGTAACAATATAATGGTGAGATTATATTCTTAATAGGGGTTTCATACTGTAACGAACCAAACAATTATTAATTAAAATTTCACTTCATCTATTTAAATGTCTTATTTTTTAAAATGGTTATGTAAAACATATAAACATCCATGGTTTCTAGTATTTGGATTAAAAAATACCATTAAAAATTGATTCCATTGTTATTATTGATGTTGAATAGTGATCACATTATTAGTATAAATATTGGGCTTTAACAAATCCAATTTAATCAGTTAAAGGATGCGATGGCCTCATCCAGTAGATTTTCTCTATACGAAGAATGTTGGTCGAAGCTTGAAAAGGAGGTGGTATCATTGGGCATTTCTCTTGACCAATCCCTAGCGGAGCAAGAACATGTTAAGCTTGAGAAGAACCGCCTATGAGAGAAGTGGTAGTTAATAGAGATTACCAATAGTGCAATGTTATCCGAGCCACCCCATGAGTCTATTACCATCGTGAACCATACCTTAAGGTCTATGCGGGCGATTTAAGAGTTTATGTAACAAGACCCTAGCACTATGAATATGTGAATTATTTTTTTTATAAAAAATATACACTCGTATTATTATTGTTACTTTGTAAAATGTTTTTCAAGGAAAAATAGTATTTTTAGATATGATTCGATTAAGATATTTATATTGTTGAATTAATGGATTTTTGATTTAAATTATATTCTAAGGGATTATTATTACAAAAATAATTTTTTAAATATAAATTATCGTATAATTATTATGAATAGAATTGTGATTTTAATTAAGTATTGAATGTTGTGTTAGTCAATACCAATTAATTTTATATAAATTTTGGTTTTTATATTTAAAGTAAAAATTCACATATTTGAAAATTATTTAAAAAAACTAATATTATTTTTGAGATTAGGACACAGAAACTATCCAATGGTAAATTTTTCAAAATTTTATGATACAGTTGAATTTTTAGGTAAAAAATAAATACTTTTTTATTTTATAAAGTGTTTTATGACATCATAATGACCCAATAGTGATGTAATAAAATACTATAAATGAGGTTTTGGGAAAATATTTTTCTTACCACAAAAATATTGTGAAGTTACCTTTTTTGATAAATACTGTTGTTCCTTAGTGGACCCTCCAAGACTTATAAAACCTTTTCACTTTTAAAATCTGTTTCTTTAACAGTGTGACTCATCTAAACATAAGAAAGATTAATATTTTAATAAGTTCGTACATTTCCCTTATAAAATAATTTTTTCACTACCCTTCGTAAAAACCATGTGAAAAAACTATGGTATAGTTTGTCTTTTGGTTTAGTTTAATGTGTAGTGTCCTAAACCTAAGTAATAATGAATTCCCTCCCTTTCCCTACATAAACCCACACGATCACCCAATCCTCTTCACTAAAATCCTTTGTATTTCTGTCAAACTCTTCCATAATTTCTCTATTATCCTCCAATGATTCACTAATCTCCCAAGAAGCCTCTCTCAACCTTCTTCCGAAGCCTTTGGGATTGTACATCCATGTAAGGGATTCTTTCCTTCCCCATTTTATCTATTTTTCTTAATATTGTTATGCCATTTTAATTTCAATTATAAATATTGGGGAATTATTTTAAACCACTCCAATAATACCCTTTTTATGTTTTAATGATGATATAACCCCTTCTCTCTCATTAATACCTCCCATGTAAACCTGTTACCATGCCGAAATTCAGCAAGGAATTTCTCTCTGCGCATTAACATTCCTCCAAATCTTTTTATTATGAATCCAAATTCCATTAATTATGATGGGACATGTATCTATATAACCCCATTACATTCCATTTCATATATATATTATGAGACACCACTTTCCCTCTCATTAACCATTTTTGTGAATTCATAAGTCACGCTGTTATGCTGCTGAAATCGAATCACGATTTTCCAGGCCAAAGTCATTGTGTAGGGAATACCAAGCCCATTTCTCTATCAAAGGTATCCACATTTATGCAAATGTATTTATTTTTATAGAGATTAAGGTTTGAATACCACATTTTCTTATAATTTAATAAATGATGATTTTTGATGAATTCATGTTGTATGATCTATGTGGCTCATTTATGCATGAAATGACATGATTAAGAAGGTTACACCCTAAATGCACTCAAGTTCATTGGGTAAAGTTTAATATAATGATACATCAAGTACAATTAGGTCTTACTCATACTTATTAATGTGAAATGTGGGTATAATCATGCTCCATGTGAAATGGGCCTTAGATCATGCTAATATCTTATTAAATGGTGATGCCCCATTTACATGGTATGATGATCATGCTATATCATGTTTACCTTATGAAATATTTATAAACCTATTGCCTAACATGTATTTTATTTTTCAGGTTATGCCTTGTTTACACTATTACTAGAATTTATTTCTTTTCTTTTTCTAATGAATTTCATCATGTTAACCCAATGCAATGATATGTAAAAAGGAAATTAGAGGTCATGTAATGGATGTTTTCAAAAAAGATGTTGTGTTTTATGTTCTATATTGTTTTGTAATTTTCATAAGTCCCAATGTCACTAGACCTCCCCATATTATATGTTATATAAAGTGAAGGGTTTTATGTAAAAAATCATGTTTTTGTGTGTAATAATGATCAGGGTTGTTATAGTTGGTATCAGAGTATAAGTTTAGTTATTTTTGGGACTGGGATTATAAAACCCTAGTTAATAATCTGGGTTCAAACAATTTATATTAATGACATACCTAAATTTAGTGAGTATTGAGTATGGGGTTTATCAAGAAAATACATCCCAGTCAGGATATGAGTAATTAGAGGCGGCTCTGGCACAGTTGCACCTAGGAGTGAAAACTCTGACAAGGAGTTTCTGGATTCACTTGGGGAATCCTGGTGCACGACAATAGTCCTTACTGCACTCTTGGTTATGACACACCCAAGGGATATGATTTTGTAAATTCATAAGATTGTTATGAACTATTATAATGGGAATAAAAAAAACTCCCCTTAGAACATATGTTGGGAAGTAGATCATGGGTAATATAGAATAAATCCTATATATTCATATTTTAAGGAAATAAGAGTAATTTAAAAATCATCCACTTTTTTCATTGGATTAACCATTACGTTTTCCCCTAAAATTCCTTTTATTCCAGCCCATGGCTGATAATAGGATGAATTGGGATAACAAACGATGAGATGATCAATGTAACAAATGTTCTAATTGGATGAGGAATCCGATGGGAGTGATAATTGAAAACATTGGCACGATACTCTTTCAGTTAACTCATTTTATTAATATAAGCATGGGTCAAGATGAAAATTCAAAACCCATAGGAAATAATATGTTTCAATCAAGAGATTCATGTTAAAAACGCCTTATTCTTTTAATGGGTCATTTGATCGCTCAATTGTCGAATAATGGATCCACTCCATTGAAGAGATATTCTCCATTCATCAATCATAGGAGTAAGAGAAGGTTCCTCTATAAGCTTATCATATAAAGGGTGAAACTAATAAATGGTGAATATTTTTAAAAAAATACGAAGCATTAGGAAGAGATCAAGTCTTTCGAATGGAAGTATTTCTAGAAAATGATTTTTATTGAATATTATATTCTCGCCCTTTGACATAATATAGAATGTGACCTCCATTAACATGAGAAAAAATAGAACAAATCCATTAGAGTGTACGAGGAAAATATCATAATGATATCATGATATGCATTCAGCTTTGTCATCAACCTCAAATATAATGTTGACTGCATTATTGGCGTGTTGTAACCTAGCTTACATAAATCCATAGTGATCTATGAATTCTATAGCTATGATAAAATTGTCTTTTGTGCCCTCAAGGTCAAAATGGATGTCATCAAATATCAGGGATATCATGGTGACAAGAAGCATAAGGTGACTTTAATTCTAGAGGTTATAAGGATAAATCCAATGGTGCATTAAAAATTCAGCACCCCATTTTTCATAGGTGCTGAAAAAGCACCCTGATAATTCCTTCAATGGTACTAGGATATGATTTAGGTTTCGTAGAGAATATAACATTGCGATCAACTATTAGTATGAAAATCTTGTGGTTGTGACAGATGATATGAATGCACCATTCGACCCTCAACACGTTGTTCATTGCTTCGACTGCAATGAATTAGGGCACCTTGTAAATCAGTTCCCTATGCCAAGAGTTTTTGTAGGGAACCAACATCCTTCAAGATATTAAGGGTGATCTTGTTCTATAAAAACCAATGGAGTGAAAACAAAAAATGATGTGGTGACAGGTACTCTAGTTATTTATTCATGAATTGCAAACATACTTTTTGATTATGGTTCTATACAGTCATTTGTATCTCGAATGTTTAGTAGAACAATCCTAACACCACCACCGATCGTGGATGTAATGATGTTAGTGATTATGTCAAATGGAGAAATAATTTCATCCCACTAATATAACTCCTACCCTATCATAATTTTAGTATTAAACTTCCTGGAAAACCTTTTCATTCTCCCTCTAGTGTAATTTGATTTAATTCATGGCATGTATTAGAAATCCATATATAGATCCAAGAGAAAATTCCATGACTGGTAAATCATTCTCTATATGGTGAATCGACCCCAAATTCTGTATAAGTGAATATAGATGGATGAGCCTTTGTTAGCATCATCATCATAAGCGTGGATAATACTACTCTATGAGAACACATATGTCACTTAGATGATTGATCCTAAGGAAGCAACCATATTTCAGTAAATTCCAATTGTAAGGGAAATCATTGATGTGTTTCCTAAGTAATTTCATGCTCTTTATCCTAGAAGAGATGATGAATTCATAATTAATCTTATACCTATGGTGTTTTCAATATTACAAACACCATATAAAATGGCGTTTGAAGAGAATGAGGAGTGGAAAAAATAACTAAATAAATATATGGATAAATTATTTATACGCACACGTGATTCATAATGGGGTGAACTAATCCTCTTCATCAAGAATAAGGATGGGTCAATGAATATTTTCATTTATTATTATGATCTCAACAAAATAGTGATAAAGAATAGGTATCCTCTACCCCAAATTGATGAATTGTCTGATCATCTATGTGGAGGAAAATACTTCTCCAAGGTGGATTTGTGACCCAGATACAACCAAGTAAGGGTGAAGAATAATGATATCCCCAAGACTGATTTTTGAACAAGGTACAATTGCTATGAATTCATAGTAATTCCATTAGGCCTCACTAATGCTCCAGAAATCCACTTGGACATGAAAAATACAGTCTCTAGATATTACGTCAACAAATTTGTGGTACCAAACCGAGGAGGATCACGTGGAGCAACAATGCACTGAACCAGAGACCTTGAGAAATGATAAGCTCTATGAAACGTACAACATGTGTGAGTTATTATAGAAGGAAGTATCATTCTTGGGTATCATCATCTCATTCTATAGGGTTTTGTTGGATCCCTCTATGATAATTATAATAGAGGGATGGCTGAGGCCAACATCATCAATATATCTCTATAGATTTTTTGGGTTTAGATGAATATTATCGACGATTTGTGTGAAATTTCTCACGATTATCAAAACCACTTACCAAGCTAACATGAAAGGTAGTCATGATTTCTTGAAGAGATGAATGGGAAGATAGCTTTATGGAGTTAAAAATGAGGATTATCACTAGAAATGTGCTCACATTACCATCAAGTGGAGAACTTTTTGTGGTATTCAGTAATGCATTGAAGAAGGGAATGGGATGTATGTTGATGAAATATGAATAACTCATTACCTATTATTCAATGAAATTGAATGTTCATGAGAAAAACTATAAGAAACCTGATCTAGAGTTATATATTCTGTTCTTTAAGTTAAAAAATTGTTGACATTAAATCTTTGTGGAGGACTATGAAATATAGACGGACCACAAAATCATCAGGTATATATTCACAAATAAATAGTTGAACATTATCCAAAGAAGATGGTTAGAACTGATCAGATAATATGACATCTCAATCCATTAACAACATTGGAAAAAGGGAACAAGGTTCAGAATTATCTAAGTATAAAGGACCCAACAATTCTATCATTGATGCCAATTTAAAAGGATCCAATATTCTTAGATTTGATGATGATTGAAATGGGAATCATAACGAAGGAAACATCATAAATCATTTCACAAATGATTTCACACCAATATATTTTGTAATGTTTAAAGGATGCTCAAAAGGATGATGTAGAATTAAGAAGAAAGAAACTATTTGAAAAGAAAAATCCTCAGAGTTCAATGTCAATGGATAAGTAATTGTGATATTTGGGTCAAGATATGTGTTCGATAAAATCTATTATTAAAGATTGTATTTTGGATGATGAACATATTTTATATTTCACAATTAACCTAGGATACAGAAATATGTATCGAGATCTTAGAGAGCATTATTGGTGGGATAACATGGAGAAGGAGATAACTGAATATACATCAATGTTACTAGTCTTGCCACCAAATGATTTCTGAGAGACAAAATTCTAAGGGGATGATGCAACCATTACCCATACCAGAATGGAATTGTGAGATCATCATCATGGGATGTATCACCGGAAATTCGAAGACGTACAAAGCAAACAATGAAATCTGGGTTGTTGTGGATCATCTTAAAAACACTACACACTTCATCGTAATTCATGAGGATTTCTCATTGAGTCAACTAGAACAAATATACATCTGAGATGTGGTAAGGATACATGGAGTACCACTATCAACAATATCTTAACAAGATCCAAAATTCACCGCTATGTTTTGGAAGAGTCTTCAACATGCTCTGATTACCGAGCTTAACTTATGAATGGATTATAATCCTCAAACTGAAGGCCACTCAAAGAAAACGATCCAGAAACTAAAGGTCATGTTGAGAGAATTCTCAATTGACATCAAAAGAGTATGGGATCAACATCCTCATCAGGCTGAGTTCTCATATAATAACAATTTACACTCAAGCATCGTAATGGATTGTTATGAAGACTTGTATGGGAAGAGGTGCAAAACACCATCATGTTGGTATGGAGTAGGGGAGGGAAATATTTAAGGCCCAAAAATGGTCAAATAAATGGTTAAGACGGATATGAACATCATATAACACATTAAAGCTATTCAGAGTCGACAAAAGAGCTATGTAGATAATCGTCGACGAGACATATAGATTGATGTTGGAGACATGGTATTCTGCCGCATATCACCATGGAAGAGTGTTATGAGATTTCGGAAGAAGGAAAAACATAGGCCAGTGTACATCTTTCCATTTGAGACCACTGATCGTATTTGAGCAGTGGCCTATCGACTAGAACTCCCACCGAATCGATCTCAAGTACATGATGTGTTCCATATATCAAACATGATGGAGTACATACTTGAACCATCACATGTACTCAATCTATTGGATGTACCATTGGTGAATGACCTCTCCAATGAAGAGAAGATGATAATGAACGTAGATCGTAGGGAGAATGCTATATGAAAAAAGACAATTCCCCTCATTAATGTGTTATGGAGAAACCATATGTTTGAAGAATCGTAGTGGAAATCGAAGGAAGTGATGAAGTAGAGTCACCGTCATTTGTTTTTAGTGTGGGAAAATAAAATTTCAAGGGAGAAGTGTTTTAATGGGGGAAGATTGTATTGACCCATAATATCATTAATGAAAATTCTCCTTGATATATTTAATTGTATTATTATGTAAAATGGTAATGTAAAACCTATGCACTTCCTTGGTTTTAGGTTTTTGGATTTTAATATACCATTAAGAATTGTTACCATTGCTAATTTAGTCATTGAACATTAATCACATTGATATTATAAATATAAGGATTTAACAAATCCAATTCACTATGAAAAAGGAAGTGATGGTCTCATCCAATAGAATTACTCCATAAAAAGATCATTTTTCGAAGCTCGAAAAGGAGGTGGTGTCATTGCGATTCAATTTTGACCAAGCCCAAGCTGAGCTTGAAAATGTTATTTATTAGTGGAAGCTCCTTCCTGAGAAGTGGATAGTAATAGAGATTACCACACGTGAAATGTTATCTGAGCCACCCCATGAGTCAATTACCATTGTGCACCTTACCCAATGAACTTATGAGGGTGTTTTAAGGGGTTATGTAACAAGACCTTATTACTATGACTATTTACATTATTTTTGTATAAATAAAATTCATTTATTTTATTATTGTTACATTGTGAATAGTTTTAAATCAAAAAATATTATTTATAGTTAATATTCAATTAAGATATATATTTTAATGACTTAATAAATTTTTTTAATTAAATAATATTTTAGTTTAATATTATTAATATATTAAATTTCATTAAATTAAAATGATCATATAATTTTTATGAATAAAATTTTAATTTTAATTACGGTTTGAAAGCTATTTTTGTAAAAACCACGAATTTTTGATAAATTTTAATTTTTATTATAAATATATTAATTTTAATATTTAGAAAACTATTTAGATAAAATTAATAATATTTTTGAAATCCAGGTGTTAAAATTATCCAACGGTGAAATTTTTATAATTTTATAAGACATCCTAATTTTTGAGTAAAAATTAAATATTGTTTAATTATATAATTTTTTTTATGACATAATAATGACAAAATAGAGATGTATAAAATACTATAAATGACTTGTTCAGAAAATATTTGTTTTAAAATTATAACAATTTTATTTTAACTTTTTTTTTATTAATATTATGGTGCCTTAGTGGACCCTACAATACATATAAAATATTTTCACTTTTAAAATATTTTCCTTGAGAATGTAGCTCACCTACAAATAAAAAAGACTAATATATTAATTATTTCTGCCATTGGCCTTATAAAATAACTTTTTTCACTAACTTTTTGAAAAAACAATGGGAAAAACCCTGGGATGGTTTGTGTTTTTTATTAGTTAAATTTTTAGTGTCCAAAAAATAAATAATAAATACTTCCCCCCCTTTTCCTATATAATCCCAACCAAGATCTTACTTCATCTTCACTCAAAGACTTTGGATTTCATCCAACCTCTGGCATCCTTTCTCAAAAATCAGCCCATGTTACCCCAACCTACCAAGAATCCTATCTCAAGACTCCTATCAATCCTTTGGTATCAAACATCCATGTATGGGATTCATTATTCCCACATCTTATCCATGTTTCTTAATTTTTTAATTCCCTTTTCATTTCAAATATAAATTTTTTGGTATGATTTCCCACCACACCCATAATACCATCTTTATGTTTGAATGATTTTAGACCACTTTCTCTCCCATTATGTCTTCCCATGTACTCTCGTTACCATGCTGATGCTGAAATTCTAAATGTAATTTGTCTCTCATCATTAACATTCCAGAAATTCTATTTAATTAAGAATGCAAATTTCATTACTTTTGTTCGCACATATATCTATTTGACCCACATACTTTCAATTTAATGTAAATATGATGAGACACAACTTTCTCTCTGATAAACCATTTTTTAATTATTATGTCACCACATTATGCTGCCCAAATAGCACCATGATTTTCCAAGCCAAAGTCAATATGTAGTGAATACAATGCAGATTTGTATATTAAGGGTATTCACCTATATTCACATTTAATTATTGATTATAGATTTTCGTGTATGAATTCCACATTCCATTATCATGGAATAAATCATTATTTTTTATAAATCTATATTGTATGATCTATGATGCACATTTATGTGTGAAATGAAATAATTAAGAAGGGTGTTCCCAAATAGCACTCCAATGCATTGGGTAAAGTTTAGTATTGTGATAAATCAAGTGCAATGATGATTTAATCATGCTAATTAAAGTGAAATGAGGGTTTACTCATGATCTATGTGCAATGAGCCTTTGATTATGCTATTATCATGTAAAATGTCACTTACAGTTTTCAGTGTCATGATAATCATGCAATATCATATTTCTCTTATGCACTATTTATATGAATATTTCCTAACAAGTATTGTATTACTCATGATATTCCTTGTTTTCTCACATAATGGGCATTATTGGTCACCCTTTTCTTATGCATATCCTCAGAATATCCCATGAAATGCAATGTATGAAGGAATGTAGTGGTCATGTAAGGGATTTTTTGAACAAATATGTTGTGTTTAATTTTCTAAGTTTTTATGTAATGTTATTCATACCCAAAGTCACTAGACCTCTCGATCTTCTATTTTTTATTAATTTAAGGTTTTTATGTAATAAATCATATCTATGAGTGTAATAATGATTAGGGATATTATACATATAGTATAATCCAGGATGATAAATAAAGAATGTTCAATAATCTAAAATCAATATGGAATGATTAATAATTGAAAACCAATTATACATAATCAACAACATGACTATCATTCTTAGATAAGGTATAAAGAGTATTGAAAATTAAATGAATGAACACACATTCCATTTAATCCATAATATTAGAAACAAAAAAATCCATTCATAATATCAATTTAAATAATCAAATAGATAATAATTAACAAATTATTAATTAAATATATTCATCTTATTGGAAATTATGGATTCATACATCATTATATTTTCCCATAAAGATATTTCGCATGACGGTTTAAAACTATGGGCAAAACCCAAGTTAGTGTTAGCATAATGATTTTCCCCATGGGAATACAAATACATTGAGGTGTTATCTATAATTTTCCCCTACTCCTCACTCCATGTACAGATCATTCCACATATATTGAATGTTATATTAAATTAATGAATCAATATGAATAATACTTTTATCGACTAAAATATTTCAATTTATTAATAAATCCCAATTTTATCATAAAATATTCCATGTAAATAAAATATATAAAAATTAAATACATATTAGGATGTAATAATATAAATTATAAAAAGAATAAGTATTTTAGATATTATCTTTAAAAACAAAAAATTCCAGAATACTGTGATTTTTTTTAAAATTCAAATTTTAGACATATAATATATGATTTAAGTAAATTTATTTCTATAAAAACTAAAATATTATATTCATGTATTTTACATTAAAATTATGATTCATTACATATTTTATGAGATGACTCCAATGTACACTAATTGGAAAATAACATGAATATTTCATTAAATTATTTTATTATACAAAAATATGTAAGAATGACTAAAAATATACATAGTAAAACATAATTGAAAATAAATTTTGAAATAATTTATTTGGATAAAAGGGTATTTATTACACCTGGGAGAAATAATGTTCTGTTTCATTAATATTTTTTCCTAAAGTATTTTATGTATTAAATAATGGAAAATGGTACTAGTACCTAAAAATTTAATGATTATCCCCACTATATGAAAATAATATAATTTTCTTATTCATTTATAAATTAATTTCATTCAATATAAATTAATTCATGACCAATTAATAATAATATAATTTTGAAACATAAATATTTTCCAACTTGGAATCAATTGAATCACAATCTCAAATATGAATATAATTCAAAGGAAAATTCAAATTCAATCAAAATAATGATATTCATGATATAATATTCCAAGGGGGATGTAGATACACATCATAAAAGTAGATATATTAATAACATAACATATTTATCACAAAAGACAACTTGAAATAATAATTACATGAATGATTATAATAATAAGTGGGAATTAATAAATAAATAGATTATGTGTATGAAATATAAATCCATCTAACATAAGTATAACAACAATTTGATAGTATCATATTTAGTTACACACATAATAATACAATACACAATTAAATTAAGGAGAAATATAGCATAATAAAAGAAATTGAATTATGAAAATCATTACAAATTTGTAATTCTCAGGTCAAATACCAAAAAATGAAGTAATTATAATTTTACAAATAAAAAATTATTTATGATGTAATTATTGTATTAAATTCAATATATAAACTATATACATTGTAATAAATATGTTTTTTCATTAAATTTTTGTCAGTTAAATGATCATTGATTTATTAGATGTAAATTTCAATGGAAAATTTTTTAGTTTGAAAATAATTCTCATTATGTTGAGGAATTATATTACAATTTATCAATTTAATGAAGTATACTAACAAGGTATTGTTTTTTATAAATAAAAAATAATTAAATTTTTTTTATCTGGTAATATTCCACTTAAACTATTAATCAATGAAATGAATATCCAAAACAAATAGTTATTCCTAATTTACTAATACAAAATTCTAATGGCACATAAGATAAATAAAAATTTTAAAAGTCTTTCCATCTAACTCAACATATTTTACAGACCCAAAGTTATTAGATTATGTTATTTGAAGTAAAATATTAATCTCTAATACAATAAAATAACACTTCTCGTTTATCATTATTATTTATCAATAAAAAATAATTAATTAAGGAATCACAAATTAACCACATCATCACATCATATAGTGGGTGGAAATAATCTTTTATCATCATTTGGTTTGCGGTTAATGACCTATGACTGCTCTGTAAGTGATAGGTTTTCATTTGGAATAAATGTTGTCTATTTCTGTATTGTGAATTTATATAATATTAGTAATGTTCCCAAATTGTTATGAATCATAATTTCAATGACATTAATGATAAAATATACGTTAATGTTTACTAATACCTTTAAAATCACATCCTTAAATTTTAAATTAATTCTTCAATAAAAAACATTTTCATATATGAAATAATGGTTTCTATTAAATACATCTCTCTAAAAATATACCTAATTTTGTTAAAAACCCATCACGAAAAACATCTAAAAAGGGATCTATATGTCATTTAACATAATATCAAAAATACATGATGGTTCCCATAATAATATTATTAATATTAGATAATGGAATATATGTTTATCCATGTTAATGGTATCCTTAAATGATTAATAAATCATATGATGAAAATTAAATTAATAAAAATACTTCTAAAATTAAATTATAAAATCATAATACAAAAATAATTCAACTAGTAAATTTAAACATTGATCATTCCTTTGTCTAGAAAACATCATTTAAAAAGGTAAATAGAATTTGATAAATCTATGGATTCAAACATTTATGATAATAAAATAGAAATGGACCCTAAATAAATAATCAATCCCTTACATAATACTCATCTTTTTACTAGAAAAAACATGAAATTATAACACTATTTTTAAAAAATAAATCATTTTTACATTTCATTGATAATCATTACTAGGTGTTC
The DNA here is from genome assembly GCA_963277665.1 of Viscum album. Lineage (NCBI taxonomy): Eukaryota > Viridiplantae > Streptophyta > Magnoliopsida > Santalales > Viscaceae > Viscum > Viscum album. The sequence continues at coordinate 1,554,502,375 of OY728165.1, forward strand.
ACATCAATATTTATGTCATGAGTGAAATGGATCATTCATTTCTCCATGGTATCTTTGATTTGTGCTCTTATTAGAATTTATCAATGTCTTATTTGGTGAGTATGATACTTGTTTAAGGATTGGGTTGATAATAATATTTTTTGATAACTAATTTTGAATAATTACATTATCATTCAATTAATTAGTCATCCAATATAAGATCCCATTATCATTATTCATTCTATTATATTAGTTATTAATATTATTCCTCATTGTTCAATCCACTAATTAAAACCATGAAATATTGTGTGAGAGGAAATATTCACAGAAAGAGACCATATATTAATTTATAGGATATATAAAATGTGCCACATTTGTTTTAATATAATAAATATATTTTTAAAATATATCAATTATTATCTTCATATATTTAAAGTCTTCAAAATGGTTTGTAATGAATATGTGAATTATATAAATCATATCTCTTGAGAATTTAAAACATGGTTCGCTATTAGGGATCACTCACTATGAAACACACTGATGGAAACTATATACATGAAAAACTATTTTCATAGATATTACCATGTGTTTCATCTATTATGAAACCTACCAAACAAGTATTATCCAAATAATGATAAATTTAAAATAAATTCTACATAATCTCACAAGTACCAAAACATTCATAATTTTTTTCTATACATGTAATCAATGTACGTCATATGATTATGTTTTTGGAACTATGATTTCTTTAATTTAGTTTCAATGATGTATACTATAGTTTATTTAATTACAAAAATAGATACCCTGACATTAGTATCCCAATTATAGTGGTAAAATTATTTCATTATCATTAGATACATGTAATTTCGTCATAATAGATTAATTTTTCTAAAAAAATATAAATTAGATACAAACATGAATCTATTATAAAATTTAAAAAATTGAAATTAAAAATTGTTTATCTAAAAAATTCAATATCTGTGAAATAACTCAAATATTCATTCTGCATATCATGTGGAGTTGAAGAAAAATATTGGATATATTATATTCCTTGTATGGTTTATATAAAGGATAAAAATTAACGACTAAATAAATCCATATCAATAAGAAATAAAAAATGTGTAAAGTTAAATTACCAAAACGAGGCTAAATTGTATTAATAACATTACTATAATGATTATATAAAGAATAATCAAAATAGAAATGTAGAAAAATTAAATTTAACTAAATTGAATGTATAACATGACAATGAAATGCAAAAATTGATAATATAAATGAAAATATTATCATATATAGTAATAATTAAAATCATAATGAAGGAAATGGTTAATATTGGATTTCATGATTTCATAAATAATGATATATATAACATCTATAACATTCTAATGTTTTCTTCAAACACTTTTAAAAACAATATTTAATGCTACAATATATATTTTCATATTGATACTAATAATGCATAAAATGGATATATGCAACTAGTCTCCAACATTCACATCATATCGAAATCATTGATCTTATATCAAAGGATCAATTTAGCTCCTGAATCAATATTCCATATGAACAAATATTTATCTTGATAAAGCATACTTTTTTATCGATATTTACCTAGATAATCATGTAAATGTCATTGTAAACACTATTTATAGGTAATATATATATTTAGGAAATAACCATATCTATGATACCATGAATATAGATATTTATTATAAATATAATTTCCAGTGACCATAAGAATGTGAAGGATTAATGGGATTCATTATGAGTAAATATTTAAAAAATAATGTGATCTTCAATACATTCATTCGTAAATATCATCCTACTCTATGATCTAAAAGAATAACAATGCAATAGTTTAAATATATCTAGTGGTGTAAAATAAATGGTTGTTTTCATTGATAAATACAATTACCATAATATTATCAATAAAAACATTATTTTCATTTTCACCCTTTTTACTTTTATAAATCAATTTTAAAATATAAAATTTATTGAATATCAAAAATACCAATTTACAAAAAATAAATTTTTTAATATTTATTGTAATTTTTAATGAAATTTGTTGTCATATTGGATGCAATTTTCTATTCATGTTGTGTACTGTAAATGAAATATTACTTTTATATTTAAAAAATATTCAAATGTAATTTTTTTCCAAAAATTATAGGATGTTTCAATTTAAAACATATTTCTAAAGTATATTTTTTTTATAAGAATTAAAATAAATAATCATAGTATAATATTTTTTTTATAAAATATTCAACAAAATTGTTTTAGATAAATAATTATTTTCCATTAACGAGTAAAATAATTCCCATTATTATTATGAATAATTTTAGAATGATTATATTTATTAATTTGTTGAAAATGGAGATATTGCTTGAAAATTTCATGAATAAAAAGATGGGAGTAAATTTAAATGGTATAAATATATAATGATAAAATAATTTCTATCAATATAAATTAATGTATAAATAATCCTAATTAAAATTATATTTAAAAATAAAGGTTTTTAAAATTTGTTAAATCATGAATTTTAAACCCCATGAAAGAAATAAATTCAGATGAAAAATTAAATACCATGAATATAATAACATTCATGATATAATATATCAAATAATAATTAGAAATATTTAATAAAATGAAATATATATATATTATAAAATATTTCCAAATGAATTCAATTATTTATGAGAAATCCATACAAATGACCATAATGATAGTGTGAAAATTAATCAATGAACGGATAATGTGTTCCAAATAAAAGACCAATTAATTAAAATGTAAATAATATATATGATAATAAAATGTATTTTTATACAAAATCATAAAATAATAATGATAATAAAGAAGAAATATTACCCAATTAAGTTATATTGAGTTATGAAATTCGTTACCACATGGTACTATTCATGTCAAAAATCATTGAAATAAATAAAAATAATTAAAACAAAAATAATATGAAAAAATAATTATTTCTGATATTAGATTTGAATGTTGATCTATATACATAAAAAAATAAAATAGTTCATATCATTTAATTATTCTATAATATAAGGAAATTGAGATGAAGACCCATACATAACATTTACTATTATATGAAGACACATTAACAACATTTTAATGAATCTAAACATGTTTTTTATTTATAGTTAAGTAATATACAAATTTATAATATCATATGTTATCATATTATATCATCTTATTAGTATTTTGTTAATTATATCTCTTCATTGCCATTGTTCATAGTGTTGTTTGCCTTGTTTTTTGAAGCATGATTTTTCATATAAGATCTAGTTCATGTGCGCAGTTTATATATATCATCTAAAAAACTATATTATTTTTTAAAATTAAATATTTAATGATATCAAAAACTTTTATAACTATTCATTAATTATTATCATGGTAAATGAATCACATAAAATTTTGGAGATGAAATGTCATATATATGCACGAGCAATGATATAATTATTTCATGAATTTAATTGAAAGATAGTGGGCGGTATAATAATTTTATATAAACAATATTATTTCCAATATGTAACATTTAGTCACAATTAGTTTTGTTAATCATACATGTAAATAACAACTTAAAAGTTAATAGCATCACTTCGTGTAGTGGTAGTCAATCATACACACAATAAATGTTATCATATTCTAAATGGAATGGATAAAAAAATTTATACATGATATTCCAAATATAGATCTATAATTATATATATAATTATAAATATTAATAATAAATCCATCTTTTTTTCAATAGTTATAGGTGTTGATTAAAACAGATTCACATCGATTCGTTAGGGGGATGTCTGTCATACACAACAACGATGGATTTGATTTTTATTTGATAGATATGGATACCGAAAAATATTATTCCATAAAAAAAATAAAATCATATTTTATTTTATATATAGTTCTTATTATATTTTATATGTTAATATATAATTGTTTGTGGTGAAATAAAAGTAAAAATATTGACCTCAGTGATGACAATTAACTTTACATAGAAGAAACTCGTTTAGATGTTTTTTAAGGGCCATTGAAATGGTATTTTTGTAATAAAATAAAATATATAATAATTCTAATGATATTCTAAAGATATATTATTTGGTTTTTATTAGAAAAAAATTAATAACAGGTCTGAATAAGTGAGGATATGGAGTTCCCTTTAATAATTGAGGAGGAGGAGACACATGGATTTTTTAAAATAAGTAAATAAAACCCAAATTTATAACATGAAACAAGGATAATGTTTTCAAAACCTAAACCATATATTTTTAATGATATAAATATTTCAATAGAATATAAATTATAGTTTTTTATGGAGATTATAACCCTTATCTATTTTGTGTAACTCTTTGTAAACCCATTTGTATCTTACATATGGAAAATAATAAGAACTGAATTTTCCACACTTGTACAAAACAACGAAGATGAAACTATTAGATACTATAAATTATCTTGATTACAAATATGGATGCCTTTTTACCAAATTTAATTCATATAATTAGAAAATTTAATATAATGATAAACTTGAAGTAGGTGTTGAAAATGAGTTTTTCAAGAAATGCATTTTTCAATAATATAATGAGATTATGTTAAATATATAAAATTTAATAATCATTATCATAGTTTTATGTAACACAAATATATATATAATTTCTACATTTAATTAATTTCATTCATCATTTTAATGTATATAAAATAATGAAAATGCTAAAACATTATACACTTCATAGCGGTTTTAAGAAATATGTGGTTTTAACCCTACCAATAAACATATCCCAAAATATAGTATAAATATGATTAAAATTTGATTAAATAAATTAAATATATATTCTATATTATTTACATCCTATTAAATAATTAAATTTCTTTTCAATTTTTTGTTTTAAACATTAATATCCAGTTTCACAAAAAATCAGTATTATTCAATATTTAGTATAAGACAATTAAATTCTTTAAAATACTCAGATTTTAGAGAATATTAAATTTAATATGATTTATTCATATATGAGGATAATTTTTCCAAATTCATTTTTAAAAATTGAAAAAAATACTATTTTTTCAAAAAAAATAGAAATGATTCCTTTTTTAAGAAAACAAATTGTAAATAAGTAGTTTCCATTCATAAAATTGATTGATTTGTTAAAAAAACATATTAATATATTTATATATATATATTTTAAAATTAATTTTTTTAAATTTATTTAGTACCCTAAAAATTATCAAATTTATCATTTATATCATAATGGTGTACCATTTTGTGAATCATTTTTACTCGAGATTGGGTGTTCCATAAGCTATATATAAGATGAATATTTTTAAAAAATTATTATATTCTAAATTATCATTGTTTATTATTATAATATAATATAATTGTTCTATGTAATATACAAAATCTAACATTATTTACCTATTTTAAATTCATGTCATTTAACAGTTGTTTCAAATTGCTGATGAAAATAGAATAATATCGATTTAAGGAGAAAGTAATACATACAAACGCATGTGTGATGTTTTAAGTATTGGATGGATGAAATAAAATATTGATAAATAAAAAATCACCATAATAATATATAATAACAAGTCTAAATATCATATACATTCATTATATCATTTATTATAATCAACAATGTCAATTAGTGATGAAAAATTAAATACATATCTTTTTTGAGGTGATACTCGACACATGCGAGTAAACTAGGTTTTATTTTCCTGTATACTAGAAAGGAGGAAGATAATGGATTTTATAACACTTAAATAAAAATTATTTATATTAATGACACATAAATAATTATTTTATAATTTACATGATAAATTTTAGTGGTGGAATTAGAATAAATTAAATTAAATTTACTCGGTAAGGAGTTATACATCTTTATTGTGAAAACATCATTCACATAAACCATAAATTCTGAATGGATAGAATTTAGGGTTTTTTAGAAGCTCTCAAATGTTATATTAAAATCTAGGATGATGTAATGGGATGTTATTGACATGATATGTAGAACAACACTTGTGTATTAGGAATGATAAGTTGTTTCTTTTTATAAGTTTGTAGAGAAGCATCATTTGGATTACATACATTATTAAAAAAATATAATTTAATATTATGTGTCATATTTCCAAATACATATTTATTTTAAAAATAAGATTTTGTTTAGTAAATAAAATCTCATCCATTAATATTTAGGTAGGTTTAGGTGATATTTTAACCTTTATCTCTATGTTTTAACACATATTATACATTTATTAAATTATAGTGATATCATTTGTATTCCACATTAATGGTTAAGAATGTTACTATAAAAGGGAATGTTACTCATTACTATAAAAGGGAAGATATTATAATCTACATTCAATTAAAATGGATGGTAGTAATTTTAAACTAATTAATTTATATAATAACATATTATTTATATTCAGATAGGAGAAAAGTCATTTTTGTAACAATTGACATAATGAATATAATGAAAAATATATTGAAATGGGATTCCTATGAAAAATATAATTCTAAATTATTATAATATATTTATATTCTAAATTCATGGAACATAATAATTCATCAATATTTTTATACTTCTAATATTTTGAAAAATTATGATTTGATTTTTTTTGTTTCTAGAAAAAATAAATTGTTAGAAACACTTTAGAATTTAATTTCATCAATCAATAAAAAATGAAAAATAAATTATTATAAATAAATAATTCTTATAATAACAGATAATTTATAAATAAAACTCGGAATATTCTATTATTATGAAATAATACTAATATTAATATCAAAAGTGTGAAATCATGAATTATTAGTTTTGTAAAAATAATATAAATGAAAAAAATAAAGGAAAATGGGAACAAGATTCCATGAAAATATATATGATCATGTATGGAATAAATTCATCTTATAGGATAAATTAATGTTTTAGATAAATTTTAAAGCATTATTAAAAAAATGTAACTATTTTTTCCCATTTTACTCATTCTGAGGATATTTGTTTACCAATGATATATTTCAAAATGAGAAAAAATATTACATAGTCATATTTTCAAATAAGAAACTCTATATTCTAAAAATTGATTCCATTTTTCAAGATACAATTACTATATATATATGAAATCTATGTTAAATTAATTATTGAAAATGCAATGAAAATTGTTTAAAAAATATATTTTCTAACATTTTTTCAAATAAGTAACTAAATAAGAAGGGATAGAAAGGGTGATATAGGGGAGGGAGACTCTTAATATTAAAATATAATTAATGATAATGAGCCTTTTCATGGATTTAACAGTCAATGATGTCAATATCTCATTGCAAACATTGAGATATGTGGGGGGGGTCCATGCCTCACCGATGACACATCACTACTGAGGCGGTTTGAACCCAAAAGGGTAGAGTAAACATGCATTGTTTATGCTCATTGGTGAGAGGAATCTACTAAACATATAGAATACCCATTCCCCAGGGTGTCTATTTGGGGTTTCCAATAATATCTATAATTAAAATTATGTACCCACACCCTTACCTATGTGTATTGTTAGGGGGGTTTCATGCCTTACAATCTATATAGATATCACACTTGGGTATCAATGTTAGATAACCAAGCTAGAAGAAGAAATATGATAATGAAACCACACAACATACATTTGATTTCTAAATGATATTTATCATTACATTCTATGTTATACTGTTGTAACAACCGAAAATTTCATTAATGGAAAATCCCTCTTGATCTAGTTAAATATTTCTTTATGAAAATTTTTTTTATAAGATATCAACTTTTTTAGTTTTACTTTAAGATTTGTGACCGTTACTTTTATAGCCATTGAACAGTGATCATTTGGGTAGTTTAAATATAAGGCTTTAACGGACCAATTTTTTACTCAGACAAAGGAAGTGATGGCCTCATCCAGTAGAATTGCCCCTTACGAAGCCCATTTTTCAGAGCTCGGAAAGGAGGTGGAGTCTTTGGGCTTTGCCCTTGACCAAGCCCAAGCTAAGCTCCATCAAGTCAAGCTCAAACGTGATCGTCTACGGGAAAAGTGGAAGTTGATTGAAATTACAACTCGAGCGATGTTATCCGAGCCGCCCCAAGAGTTTGTCACCATCACACACCTTACCCTTAGGTCTTATGAAGCTATTTTAAGGGGTTATGTAACAAATAAGTAGCACCATGTTCATGTACATTATCTTTGTATATAATAATGAATATAATTTCTAGTCATTTTTGATACATTGTAATTAGTTTTTAAAAGTACAAATGGTGTTTTTAGTTATTATTTAATTAAGAATTATATTTTATTAAATTAAAGGATTTTTGAATTAAATAATATTTTAATAAAATATTATTATTAATATTAAATTAATTTTTATTAAATATAAATGATCTTATAATTTTATGAATGCAATTAAAATTTTTATTAAGGTTTGAAAGCCATTTCTGTCAAAACCCGTGAATTTTTTATAAATGTCGGTTTTTATTTTAAAAGTGAAAATTCACATATTTAGAAAATTATTTAGATAAAATAAATATTATTTTTGGAATCAGGACGTCGAAATTATCCAACGGTGAATTTTTCATAATTTTCTGAGACAGTCAAATTTTTGGGTAAAAATTAAATACCATTTAAATATATAATGTGTTTTATGACATCATAATGACCCAATGGTGATGTAATAAAATATCATAATCCTTATGTTCGGCCAATATGTGTTTTATCATTAAAATAATGAGGTTTTGGGTTTGTTTGACTCACTTTTCAAAGCATTAATGGAGCCCTCAAGACTTATTCAACACTTTGCCTTTTTAAATTAATTTCCATGGGAGTGTGACTCACCTCCACATAAGCAAACCTAATTTTTTAATAAGTTCGGACCTTGGCCTTGTAAAATATTTTTTTCCTCTTTCCTTTTCCAGAAACCATTGGCAAATACCATTGGATGGTTTGTGTTTTGGATTATTTTAATATAAGGGGTCCCAAACCTAAATAATAAAACATTCTCTCACCTTTCCTATATAAACCCACCCAAGCTCCCACTTCCTCCTCACCCAAAGCCCTTGAAGTTCGTCCAAACTCTGCCCTACTCTCTCTAGAATCCTCCCAAGGTGCCCCAAGCTCCCAAGAAGCCTCTCACAAGCCTCTCTCTAGCCTTTGGAAGCACACTTCCAAGTAAGGGTTTTCTTCCTTTCTCATTTTTGTCAATTTTCTTTAAGTTGTATTGCCCTTTTAATTTCATTTATGAATGTTGGGGTATGGTTTCTCACCTCTCCCATACTGCCCTCTTATTGTTTTTATGATGGGAAACCCCTTTCCCTCTCATTAAATGCCTCCCATGTACACCCGTTACTATGACGAAATTCCGAAAGGAACCTTTTTCTCCTCTTTTATATTCAAGCAATACTTTTGTATCATGAATCTAAATTCCTTTTCAATTGTTGGGACATGTATCTATATGACCTTCTTACTGTCCATTACATTTAAATATGATGAGTAACCCCTTTCTCTCTCATCAGCCTTTTTTATGAATTCTTATGTCATGCCGTTACGCTGCCGAAATCACACCGATTTTCTAAGCCAATATCATTGTGTAGTGAATACCATGCCCATTTCTCCATCAAGGGTATTCACCTTTATGCACATTTACTTATTGATTGTAAAGTTTCATTTATGAATTCCACATTCCTTTATCGTGGAAAAAATGATTATGTTTTATGAATCCATGTTTTATGATCCATGTGGCACACTTATGCATGAAATGAAATGTTTAAGAAAGGTTCACCCTTTATAGCGCTCCAATGCATTGGGTAAAGTATAGTATCATGATACGTCATGTGCAATGAGTGTTGACTCATGCTAATTCAAGTGCAATGAGGGTTTACTCGTGCTTCAAGTGCAATGAGGGTTTACTCATGCTCCATGTGCAATGAGCCTTGGCTCATGCTAATTCAATGTTAAGTGTTGTTGCCACATTTCCATGTTATGATTATCATGCTTTATCATGCTTTTATGTTCATGTCTCTCTTATGCTCTATTGATATGCCTATTGCCTAACATGCATTGTACTCCTCATGTTATTCATTGTGTACTCCCTTACTGGGCTTTATAGCTCACCCTTTTCTTATGCCTGTCCTCAGGTTATCCCATGCAATGCTAAGTACGAAGGAATGTAGTGGTCATGTAAAGGAAGTTTTCAATAAGGATGTTGTATTTCAAGTTTAAAGTTGTTATGTAATGATCCTAAACCCCAAAGACACTAAACCTATCGATCTTCTTTGTTGTATCAAGTGATGTTTTATGTAATAAAGCATGTTTAAGTTGTAATAAAAAGCAGGGTTGTCATAGTTGGTATCAGAGGATAGGTTTAGTTATTTTTGAGATTAGGAAACCCTAGTAAAGCCTTAGAAACAAGACTAAGAATAATAAAAACATCCCTAAGTTTTGGTAAATACTAAGTAAGTGGTTTATCAAACAAATACATCCCTGTCTGGATACGAGTAGGTAGAGGCGGCTCTGGCACAGATGTATCCTAGGGGTAAAACCCGAAAACACCGCTTTGAGCTAGACTCGAATGGGAACTGGTGCACGACAACGGGCCTTGCTGCACTCTTGGTTATGACACTCACGGGGGATATGTTTTGATAAATTCACAATCTTAGTATGAACCCTTATTAAGGGAAAAATTCCCCTAAGGATATATGTTAGAAGTAAGATCATGAAAAGCCTGGATTGAATCCTATAGACTCATCAGTTAAAGAGATTAATGTTTATTTATAGGTCATCAACTTTTTTCTTTGGATTACCCTTTATGTGTTACCCCTAACTTTCCTTTTATTCTAGCCAATGGCCGGTAATAGGAGAACTCGGGCTAACAACCGTTGTGAAGATCAGTGTGATGATTGTACTTATGAGATGCCCAATCCAATGGGAGCGGGAATCACGAACATTGTCACGATTCTCTCTCAGCTAACTCAAGTTTTGAATAGAAACACTGTTCAAGAGGAACGTTCAACCCCCCCTAAGAAAGAACAAGTCGCTATCGAAAGCTTCATGAGACAAAGGCCTCCTACTTTTAGTGGATCATCCGATCCCACGATTGCTGAACAATGGATCAACTCCATTGAAAAGATATTCTCCATCCTCCAATGCTCTGAAGGAGAGAAGGTTCTTCTAGCGGCTTATCGTATGGAGGGTGAAGCTGATCAATGGTGGACGTTGATCAAAAATACGAAGCCTGAGGAGGAGATTGAGGCTTTGGAATGGAAGGTATTCCGGAAGATGTTTTTCGATAAATATTTTCCACGCACCCTCCGTCTTAAGATGGAAAGGGACTTCCTTTCCCTCAAGCAGAAAGATGAGGAATCTGTGGGAACGTACGAGGCAAACTTCACAAGGCTTGCACGATACGCTTCCGGCTTTGACGTTACCCCCGAATGCAAGGTTGACCGCTTCTTTGGTGGGCTGAAGCCTAGCTTGCGGAAAGCATTAGCGATCTGTGACTTCGACAGCTATGAGGAAATTGTCCGATGTGCCCTCAAGGTTGAAATGGAGATCGGAGAATCACAGGGTTATCATGGGGACAAGAAGCGGAAGGTGGACTTCAATGCTGGTGGTCCGATGGATTAATCCAACGACGCTAAGAAATTCCAGCACCCCACTTGCCAAAAGTGTGGAAAGAAGCACCTTGGAAATTTCCTTATGGGGAAAAGAAAATGCTTAAGTGTGGAAGAGAAGGGCACCTAGCTGTTAAATGTCAGCAAGAAGGACCCGCAGATGCGACAGAGGAGAGGAACGCTCCGTTCGAACCTCAACGCGTTGTTCAATGCTTCAAATGCAAAGAACATGGTCATTTTGCAAATCAGTGCCCTAATCCAAGGGTTATCGGAGGCAATCAACAACCTCCAAGACAGCAAGGAAGAGCTTTTGCCATCACTTCTGCCGAAGTGAACCCCGACAACGAAGTGGTGACAGGTATGCTAGTTATTCAATCAAGAATAGCGAACGTACTTTTTGATTCAGGTTCTACGCATTATTTTATATCTCAAAAGTTTAGTAGAATAATCCATGCACCACCACAAATCATGGAAGTAAAGATGTCGGTGAGTACGGAAAATGGGGCAATCATTACATCCCATGAGTATAAGTCCTCCCCTGTTATAATATGTGGATTGAATTTCCCAGCGAACCTCATCATACTCCCTTTGGTGGAATTTGATGCAATTCTTGGCATGGATTGGCTTTCCTTATATAGAGCCAACATAAATTGTCGGGAGAGGGAAATCACACTCCATATGGAGAATCGACCACCGATTCTTTACAAGTGTCAGGAGGAAGATGAATCTCCTTTAGCTCCATCATCTCATGCATGGATATTACTGCCTTATGAGCATGCATATCTGGCTCAGATGATTGAGTCCAACGAAGAAACCACCCTTGAAGAAATGCCTATTGTGAGGGAATTCGCTGAAGTATTTCCCGAGGAACTTCCTGGTCTTCCTCCAAGAAGAGATGATGAGTTCTCAATATAACTTATACCTGGGGAACTACCAATATCCAAGACTCCATATAGAATGGCTGTTGATGAGCTTGAAGAGCTGAAGAAACAACTACAGGAGAATCTGGATAAAGGATTTATACGCCCAAGTGCATCACCATGGGTTGCACCAGTCCTCTTCGTCAAGAAGAAGGATGGGTCAATGCGGCTTTGCATTTATTATCGTGAACTTAACAAAATCACGATAAAGAACAAGTATCCTCTCCCAGGAATCGATGACTTGTTTGATCAGCTGTGTGGAGCACAATACTTCTCCAAGGTCGACTTGCGGTCGGGATATTATCAAGTAAGGTTGAAGAAGGAAGATATCCCCAAGACTGCTTTTCGTACAAGGTACGGGCACTATGAATTCATAGTAATGCCTTTTGGACTCACCAATGCTCCAGCAATATTCATGGACTTGATGAATAGAGTCTTTAGAGATTACCTAGATAAATTTGTGGTAGTCTTTATAGATGATATTCTAATATACTCCAAAACCAAGGAGGACCATGAGGAGCATTTAAAAACTGTACTAGAGACTTTGCGCAAGGAGAAGCTCTATGCCAAGTACAGCAAGTGTGAGTTCTGGTTGAAGGAGGTCTCATTCTTGGGCCATATCATCACAAGAAATGGGATATCTGTGGACCCCTCTAAAACAGATGCAATTGAGGGATGGCTGATGCCAACATCGGTAACTGATATCCGTAGCTTCTTGGGGTTAGCTGGATATTATCGACGATTTGTGGGAAACTTCTCACGATTGTCCAACCCTCTTACCAAGCTAACTCGAAAGGGAGTAAAGTTTTCTTGGAGCGATGAATGCGAAGAAAGCTTCAAGGAGTTGAAAAGGAGGCTTATCACTGCACCTGTTCTCACTTTACCCACAAGTGGGGAGCTTTTTGTGGTATTCAGTGATGCTTCGAAGAAGGTCTTAGGATGTGTGCTGATGCAGAATGAAAAAGTGATATCCTATGCCTCAAGGCAGTTGAAAATCCATGAGCGAAACTATCCAACGCATGATCTGGAGTTGGCGGCGGTGATCTTTGCCTTGAAAATATGGCGGCATTATATCTATGGAGAGAAATGTGAGATATATACTGACCACAAGAGTCTTAAATATATATTCACACAGAAAGAGCTTAATATGCGTCAGAGAAGATGGATAGAGCTCATCAAGGATTATGACTTTTCAATACATTACCACCCTGGAAAGGCGAACAAGGTGGTGTATGCCCTAAGTAGAAAGGATCCAGCGATTCTATCAATGATGAGAATTGAGAAGGATCCAATCTTCTTAGACTTGATGAAGATGGACGTGGGAATCATAAAGAAGGGAACATCATCAATCCTTTCACAAATGATTGCTCAGCCATCTCTTTTGGAAAGGTTAAAGGATGCTCAAAAGGATGATGCGAGAATCCAAGAAAAAGTGGAAGCTATCAAAAAGGGAAAATCCTCAGAGTTTAATGTTAATGAAGAAGGAATTGTGCGGTTTGGGAAAAGACTATGTGTCCCATCAAGTTCGGAGCTGAAGAAGGAACTTTTGGATGATGCACATAGTTCAAATTTCTCTATTCACCCAGGGAGCACAAAGATGTATCGAGATCTCCGAGAAAACTTTTGGTGGGATAATATGAAGAAGGAGATCGCCAAATATATATCAAAGTTCCTAGTGTGTCAGCAAGTGAAGGCAGAGAGGAAGAAGTCTAAGGGGATGATTCAACCATTGCCCATACCAGAATGGAAATGGGAGAACATCACCATGGACTTCGTCCCTGGACATCCAAGGACATCCAAAAGCAACAATGCAATCTGGGTTATTGTGGATCGTCTTAAAAAGACTTCACACTTCATTGCTATTCGAGAGGATTTCTCTTTGGATCAACTGGCACGGATATATATCAGGGAAGTGGTACGGTTGCATGGAGTACCACTATCTATTGTGTCTAAACGAGATCCAAGATTTACCTCTATGTTTTGGAAGAGTCTTCAACATGCTCTGAATACTGAACTGAACTTCAGTACGGCCTATCATCCTCAAACTGATGGCCAATCCGAGCGGACTATCCAAACACTTGAGGATATGTTGAGAGCATGCTCAATAGACTTTAAAGGAGGATGAGATCAACATCTTCCTCTAGTTGAGTTCTCTTATAATAATAGTTTCCACTCGAGCATCAAAATGGCACCATATGAAGCCCTGTATGGGAAAAGGTGTAGAACACCGGCATGTTGGGATGAGGTCGGTGAACGTAAGCTGCTTGGACCATAAATGGTCGAAGAAATGGTGGAGAAGGTGAAAACCATTCAGCAGCATATCAAGGCAGCCCAGAGTCGACAGAAGAGTTATGCAGATAATCATCGACGAGACCTTGAGTTTAATGTCAGAGACATGGTGTTTTTACGCATATCTCTGTGGAAGAAGGTCATGAGGTTTGGAAAGAAAGGGAAGTTAAGTCCAAGATACATCGGCCCCTTCGAGATTCTTGATCGTGTTGGGGCTGTGGCCTATCGACTAGCACTTCCACCTACTATGGCCAAGGTGCATGATCTCTTCCATGTATCCCTATTAAGGAAGTACATACCAGACCCTTCACATGTACTCTCTTCCGAGGTGGTACAATTAGAAGACGATCTTTCTTATGAGGAGCAACCAGTGAAGATCTTAGATCGTAGAGAAAAAGTTCTACGAAATAAGACAATGCCCCTCATCAAGGTGTTGTGGAGAAACCACAAGTTTGAAGAAGCAACTTGGGAGTCGGAGGATATGATGAATCTAAGTTACCCACATTTGATTTAGTGTGGGAAAAGGAAAATTTTGAGGGCGAAATTTCTTAAGGGGGGAATGTTGTAACGACCCAAATTTTCATTAATGGAAAATCACTCTTGATCTAGTTAAATGTTTCTTCATGAAAAATGTTTTTATAAGATATCAACTTTTTTATTTTTACTTTATGATTTGTGACCGTTACTTTTATAGCCGTTGAACAGTGATCATCTGGGTAGTTTAAATATAAGGCTTTAACGAACCAATTTTCTACTCAGACAAAGGATGCGATGGCCTCATCCAGTAGAATTGCCCCTTACGAAGCCCATTTGTCAGAGGTCAGAAAGGAGGTGGCGTCTTTGGGCTATGCCCTTGACCAAGACCAAGCTGAGCTCCATCAAGTCATGCTCGAACGTGATCGTCTACGGGAAAAGTGGAAGTTGATTGAAATTACAACTCGAGCGATGTTATCCGAGCCGCCCCAAGAGTCTGTCACCATCGCACACATTACCCTTAGGTCTTATGTGGCTATTTAAAGGGTAATGTAACAAATAAGTAGAACCATGTTCATGTACATTATTTTTGTATATAATAATGAATATAATTTCTAGACATTCTTTATACATTGTAATTAGTTTTTAAAAGTACAAATGGTGTTTTTAGTTATTATTTAATTAAGAATTATATTTTATTAAATTAAAGTATTTTTGAATTAAATAATATTTTAATAAAATATTATTATTAATATTAAATTAATTTTTATTAAATATAAATGATCTTATAATTTTATGAATGCAATTGAAATTTTTATTAAGGTTTGAAAGCCATTTCTGTCAAAACCCGTGAATTTTTTATAAATGTCGGTTTTTAATTTAAAAGTGAAAAATCACATATTTAGAAAATTATTTAGATAAAATAAATATTATTTTTGGAATCAGGACGTCGAAATTATCCAACGGTGAATTTTTCATAATTTTCTGAGAGTCAAATTTTTGGGTAAAAATTAAATACCATTTAAATATATAATGTGTTTTATGACATCATAATGACCCAATGGTGATGTAATAAAATACCACAATCCTTATGTTCGGCCAATATGTGTTTTATAATTAAAATTATGAGGTTTTGGGTTTTTTTGACTTACTTTTCAAAGCATTAATGGAGCCCTCAAGACTTATTCAACACTTTGCCTTTTTAAATTAATTTCCATGGGAGTGTGACTCACCTCCACATAAGCAAACCTAATTTTTTAATAAGTTCGGACCATGGCATTGTAAAATATTGTTCTCCTATTTCCTTTTCCAGAAACCATGGTCAAATACCATGGTATGGTTTGTGGTTTGGATTATTTTAATATAAGGGGTCCCAAACCTAAATAATAAAGAATTCTCTCACCTTTCCTATATAAACCCACCCAAGCTCCCACTTCCTCCTCACCCAAAGCCCTTGAAGTTCGTCCAAACTCTGCCCTACTCTCTCTAGAATCCTCCCAAGGTGCCCCAAGCTCCCAAGAAGCCTCTCACAAGCCTCTCTCAAGCCTTTGGAAGCACACTTCCTAGTAAGGGTTTTTCTTCCTTTCTCATTTTTGTCAATTTTATTTAAGGTGTATTGCCCTTTTAATTTCATTTATGAATGTTGGGGTATGGTTTCGCACCTCTCCCATACTGCCCTCTTATTGTTTGGATGATGGGAGACCCCTTTATCTCTCATTAAATGCCTCCCATGTACACCCGTTACTATGCCAAAATTCCGAAAGGAACCTTTTTCTCCTCTTTTATATTCAAGCAATACTTTTGTATCATGAATCTAAATTACTTTTCAATTGGTGGGACATGTATCTATATGACCTTATTACTGTCCATTACATGTAAATATGATGAGGAACCCCTTTCTCTCTCATCATCCTTTTTTATGAATTCTTATGTCACGCCGTTACGCTGCCGAAATCACACCGATTTTCTAAGCCAATATCATTGTGTAGTGAATACCATGCCCATTTCTCCATCAAGGGTATTCACCTTTATGCACATTTACTTATTGATTTTAAAGTTTCATGTATTAATTCCACATTCCTTTATCGTGGAATAAATGATTATGTTTTATGAATCCATGTTTTATGATCCATGTGGCACACTTATGCATGAAATGAAATTTTTAAGAAGGGTGCGCCCTTTATAGCACTCCAATGCATTGGGTAAAGTATAGTATCATGATACGTCATGTGCAATGAGTGTTGACTCATGCTAATTCAAGTGCAACGACGGTTTACTCGTGCTTCATGTGCAATGAGGGTTTACTCATGCTCCATGTGCAATGAGCCTTGGCTCATGCTAATTCAATGTTATGTGTTGTTGCCACATTTCCATGTTATGATTATCATGCTTTATCATGCCTTTATGTTCATGTATCTCTTATGCTCTTTTGATATGCCTAATGCCTAACATGTATTGTACTCCTCATGTTATTCATTGTGTACTCCCTTACTGGGCTTTATAGCTCACCCTTTTCTTATGCATGTCCTCAGGTTATCCCATGCAATGCTAAGTACGAAGGAATGTAGTGGTCATGTAAAGGAAGTTTTCAATAAGGATGTTGTATTTCAAGTTTAAAGTTTTTATGTAATGATCCTAAGCCCCAAAGTCACTAAACCTCTCGATCTTCTTTGTTGTATCAAGTGAAGTTTTATGTAATAAAGCATGTTTAAGTTGTAATAAAAAGCAGGGTTGTCATAACTATTCTCATCATGGACTACTCACAGGCCCTATTTAGAGCTCTAAAGAAGAATATGTTAGAGTTAGAAGCTTCTAAGAAAGGTATATGGTGTGTCCCGTGGTGTACACTAGATGTACTCCCTGGATAGACTATGTATGTCTACATCCACTCCCCTCAACATGTGGAGATTCACATACATGATGTGTTTAACATGAAACATGACATGTGGATCCACTCGAGGTCCAAGAAGTGTACTCTATGTACACGTATCAGTTGAATAGGTACGTTCACATGACGTATGGGCATGAACATGGCTATGTGATATTTAACATGTCATAAAACCCAATACAATATAGAAATATAAAATATTAAATCTAGAAATATAAAGGATAATAAATTTGTCCATGTAGAATAAAATCACATTCCTTATTTTTGAAACATGGTTCATGTAAAGAAACATAAAAATTAGAATGAATGCTCATAAGTTCTAGAAACTCAAAAAAAAGGGATCCAAAATCACAGATCATAGATCCATATATATCCAGATGACCCATAAATCCCAATGGAGGAGAAAGAGTGGAATGAATAATGAATGCATAGAATGCTTACCCGAGAATCACAAAACCTACACAATGATGGCCAAACACTGAATGAAATGACCTAAAATGGTTGTTGAGATCTACAATTTTTTGGGAAAGGATCTAGGTAAATTGAAATGAATTTGGAGTGGACCCAAAATATATTTATCCACATTGATGTCTATTTTTAAAAATATTTTTGGGGTATTCTGTGATATGTAATCACATTACATGTCATGAAATAGTTATGTTTCATAACCACTATATAGGAACTACATAGAATAAAAACACATTCATTAGAAAAGAATGACATGTAAAGGCTCACTATGTAATGTATCCATTCACGGTGTGATTATTCTAATGTCATGAACCCTCTAATGGTATTCTCCAACATCCCTTACACAGTGTGTAACCTAGTTACATTATGTATAACTATCCTAAAACATTAAAAAAACAGCCGGTTGGGGATGAGATTCTAAAAAACCATTTACATCACCATCACATGAATCCTCCCACGCACTTTTCATCCATACCCAGTTAATGAAAATGAATAATCATGACATGTTTAATGATGTTCCTTTCAAATCGATAATGGGATATTATATGTATCTCAATAAATATCCCTATTATTTGATTAAACAACATCAAATGAATAGATTTTAACAACCACATAGAACAAATAACCAATTCTATATAAAAGTATAAATACTATAAGAAAAAAAATAAATCAAACCAACAATCATTTTTCACTGATTAACTGTATAATATTTCCCCCCATGTAAACGTCATTTTGGAAGTAATTATTTTAATGAAATTAGAAGGGTATCTTAATTATATTATAACATGTTTTAGACTAGTTATTATAGAATATAAATATTAATAATAAATAATTCTATCATAGTGAAAAGAAAAAATCTATATGAATAATTTAATTCATAACAATCAAAAGGAGAATCACTGAAACATTCAAAAACATGAAAATCACATGTTCTATATAATTTCCATAGATTGATTTATTGTATTTAAAATATTAATTAATACCATTAACCAATATATCTAAAATTAAATACCCATCATTAATTATTATATAATATAATTGGTGAAATAATTGGTTAATGTCCATTCATCCTATCATCTTTCATTTTATGCACAAAAAAAGAGTTAGAAAATTTAAAAATTTCACCCTCACAAGAAAATCCTACGACACAGCAGTGGGGTGTACGACACTTTTATTAGCTAGATAGAAAAAAATATTAATAGTCTTCAGATCCAAGACCTGAAATTTAGAATAAATGTAGTAAGGGATCACATTTATTGAAGAACCTCAATCATGTATAGCATTGGAAAATGAATACTCCCCTATGGTGGATGGAATCGAGATTGTCCCAAGATCATTGAAATTGGTGGGAAGTGATGGATCTATCAGTACTGATATTTTCCTCCCCATTATAACCTTTTAATATCTAAAAAGATTCCTTCATTATATACACATCTCTCTTAGAAACATAAAATATAATTAAATTTACATCATATTATCAATCACGTGGATGTTGACCTGCACATTATTTAATGTTTCCTGGATTTCTTAATCATGTTATGTTTCTTTTTGTTATCATGGTTCAGTGAACCATTGGAGAAATGGAAAAGGAATGGATGTTCTAGGCGATTCATCAAAAGAAACAAAATTTCTTTTCGATTGGATTATCTCTAGACAAGGATCTATCTTATTTGGAGCACTTCTAGTGGTTGAGATGGCGGTTTCTATAGTAGGAGATAACTCTTATGGAGGGGTAATATGTATTTATGTTTTGATCCACTAAAAAGGTAAATGGAAATAATATTTCTATTATCCCTAGGGTTATCTACATGTTGAGAAGGTAGTTTACTTACCATGGCTTTGTATTTCCCCCCACCGAGTTAGAAAGATGACATAATTGAGTATTTAGGTCGTGTGTAAATGATTGGGTGGTTTTATGGAAGTGGATATTATTGGATTCCATTTGTTTTATAATGTATTCTAAGATATTTTTAAGTTTTGGAGAGGTTATTTTGGATAGGACTTTATTATGGTTGTGGAATTATGGGTGGTGGTAGAAGACTACTCTACCCCGATATGTTCCATTATTGTTTAGGTTAAATTGAATACCCCCTTGACTATATGCTTGATTTTTTTCCCACCCAGGGTTGGATGGATTATATGGTTCTTTTCTAAAGTGTTAGTAATAGGTGGATACTAGAAATATTTCCTCAAAACACTCAGATAGTTATTTTAATTTTGGAAATTTGTCGAAGTATGAATGTCAGATTTAGATATAACAATATGGATTAGATGATGAGATTATGGATCCCTTGGGAAATAGAATGTTGTCGAAGAAGGGGGAATACCTCTTCGATCATTGTGTCCACATTATTCATGATTTTGGAACTATGTACCTCAAGGAAAACTAGAATGGGTATATTGGACCTTGTACTGAATTATTGTGGGTTCGTACCCATGTTATCAATCAGGGATCTTGCAGTAATTGGGGTCATGTCTACTAGTTCCCCACATGCAACAACATCGATCATATATTCATCTATAGGGATTAAACCATCATAAAAATACTAAATTAAAAATTGATCACTTATTTGGGGGTGTGGGAAACATGAAAATAACCTTTTAATGAATTCCAAATATTTATGTTGTGTTTACCCAAGAGATTATCATCTAGAACGTATTTATTTTCTTATTATTGTTGTTCAAGAGTTAGGGAACTTCTTTCATGAAAAAGGAGTTTCGTTGCTACTGAACCACTAATTAGTTAATTAACACATTAAAGCCAATATTTTCCAGAATAATCTAACAATAAATGGAATTCAGAAAACATTATATGTTCTCCATCCGCATTTTATATTTTTAATGTAGAACACACATTATAAAATTATTTAAAGTGCATATTTTTCTTCACCACTGAGTCTATGAAATTGGGGTAATAAATGAATTAGACCAGATTTTAGATCAAATTAAGTGTATTTCCTTTTATTTAAATGTGTGTAAGTTAGATATAAACATCAGGGGAGGTTATTTATTTTAATTCATGGTAATGTTCTGTTATTTTATGATAGATTTTTTTGATTTAATGTGAGTTTTAGTTGGAGATTTAATGGTTTCAAAAGAGTTTTGATGTTTTTGGTGTCATCCTTCAAAGGGTTCTCTTATGGGTCTCAGTGTTGCTATCTAGGATCATCTGTAGTTTATGATCAAAAGGATGTAAGTCACTATGAGGGAAATGAGTTATGCACCAAACCTACAATAAACATAGAGTAGAAAACCAAAATATTTTTAATGTTATAAGATAAAACAAATAAATTTTCCCATAATTTTAAAATATATTATCAAAAAACACGCTAAAAATTAATGTGCTCCTCCGTAACGATGCAATAGTTTGAAATAATTATTGTGACATGTGAAATTAATTATGATTTTTATGGTTGATTAATAGAATAGGGTAGTCCCTAGGTCGTATCTTAAGGAGCACAGATAGGTATACATTTTGTATTCTAAAAAAATTACTAAAAGAGGGTGTGGTTTTGAAAACAGTTTAAAGAAACTAACTAAATTTAATGTGTTTATTAGTTGAGATAAAAGTAGATTTAAAAAAAATACGAGGTAATGGTTAATTGTGAGTTCACTAAAAAACCATGTCTGTAATTATTGAATATTTATTAGTATTTGATGGAAGCCTTGGGTTGAAATTAATTGGAATCTCGATTACTTCCCTTGATTATATATTGATGCACAATAAGCCATACCATGACATAACAATCATGTATCCATGGTCCAGATATCATGAATTTTATAATATCTTCCAATTAAATTTTAAATAACATATATGTGAGGAATAAGGATTCATGTGTTTTATAGTCAGAACAACACATGTCACGCACTCAAGATTACACACCAATCATTTAAAAGTAATGTGTATTCAAATCGATTAAATACCACAAATAATTTATACATGAATCAAAGAAATATAACTCCAAAATAAATGTTTTCAAACCCCAAAAATATCAATCCTATATTAGTACAAGTGTCATAACTCCCATCACAATATATGTATCTCTCTTAAAATAAATAACCATTATTTATTCCATCATCAAGTAGAGGAGGAATGTAGGGTGGAACCCATTCTTCATCCACGATATGCTATTGAGGATAGGAGACTGAAAATCACACAGAATGAATAAATGGATCTTCTAAAACAACCAACTATAATAGCTTTTCTCTTTAATTGAACATGAAAATGAGGATCCATAGATGCAATTTTTAGCGAAAACGGTAAGGGGTTTTGAGAAACTAGGTTTGGTGATACTAATTTATTGATTATTTTGGAAAATTAAATGGAAATATATATAAAATGGAAAAATATGAGGGTTGTTAGAAGGCTTACTGAATGTCTCCCTGTAATATTTGGAGGCCCCTAGAAATATTTATTGGGAGATAATTTCAATATACTGAAAAAATCATTTGACGTCGTACAGATTCTCCCTCAAGGAAGAAGTTGTTCGGATGGGCACTTTAATTGAAAAATGGGGTTTAGTTTTTTCAGAAGAGTTATATCCCATAATGATCAGGAGAGGAAAAAAAAATTTAAACCTAGTTGGATATATGAATTTCATGTAATGTTAAAAAAAGACGATAGATGCCTATGGACTACCATTTAGTTTCACCCATTTTCATTCTAGATCATCTCTGAAGACTCCATATCACCTCAAACATCAATTAAAATATATAAAAAGTATAATTGACAATTTAAAAAGTTATAAAAACATAATAATTTAATCCATCAGGACTTTGAACTTTTTATTATATTTTTAATTTATAATTCAAATTCATTTTAATACAATAGTATAAGGGTGAAAATGAAACCGGGAATCACTGTGCGATCTAGGGGAATGGAGTTTACCATTGATAAAAAATAACTTGAGAGAATGTAATGAATATAAATTAATTAAGGGATAATTAACAATCATTTATAGTATATATACCAAAATGGGTTTTTGAAACAAATAAAAATGAAGGATATTTCTATTTCCTTAAGGATTTGATTAAAAAACATGATGATTTGGACCATGGGGGATTTAAGAGCATATTGGGAGGACTCTTACGGAGCTAAAAATAACAATTATTCTTGTACAAAGAATTTGGAGTGAATGAAAATGGGTAAATAGGTGGGTATTTTTAGAAATAGTAGAGGATTTAATTAATCATTTTCATATAAATATCTTCGACTCCTCGGTTGCAGTAAATGAAAAGTAATGGGATTTATCATTCTCTATTCCCATTTTATTGGTAAATTGGGGCACATTTAGTGATATCTTATTCCAAAAATGTCAACAATAATTTTATATTACTGATTTTGTCATGGAATGTTTTCACAAAATATCATTTTTACTCTTAATGATTCCATTTTAGTACTAGGAACGTAAATTATATATTTAGAAATTTTTAATAATAGTTTAAAATATTTTATATTAATAAAATATAATATTTTAATTTATTTATTTTGATTAATTAGTAATTACATAATTATAAAATTATTATTTTTTCTTCAAAATAATAAAAATCAAAAATATTTTTTAAACATGAAAAAATAATTTATTTTTGTAAAATTTACCTAAATTCGACTAAACCTAATAGAAACATGATGATTTAAAATTTTTATTTATTTTTTAATTAAAACTAAAAAAATTTGATAACTACAACATTCAAATATAAAAATACTTATTTATTAAAAATTTATAGATTGTTGATTATTTATAGAAAAATGTCCAACACTTGAAAAATTAAATATTTTGTCATTTATATTTAAATAAGATTGTATTTATCACACTATTTTAATATGGTAAGTATTGACAAAAATATAATTTATTATTATAAACATTTATATCATTTCATAAAAGTATAATTTCTTTCGAAAATAACAATTTAGAAATTTCCATTTTAATTGCGTTAAACATAATTATTCCTAATATAGAATTGATGGAATGAAAATTTATTAATACAATGGAGTTACACTTTATATAAATATGGATTCGACACATAACCCCTTATAATACCTACATAATATATAAGGGTAATGTGTTTGATGGTGATTGATTCTTGGGGTGGATTGGATAACATTTGTGAAATGTTATTTTCCACTAACTTGAACATCTCACCTTGGTCATATTGATCAAGATTATATTGTTTAAGATTAGTTTCTGTTTCTTCAAGAAAAAATACAAGGGATGCTACCACCGTCCCAAGTACTGAAAAATATTCTTCATACATCAAGATTCTATTGGATGATTCCATTATTTCTCATTTCTATATTTATTATCCTTTGACATTTACACTTATTAACAATAATTAAAATGTTAAAAAATTTATAAATAGTATTGTTTCCAAATGTTGTATTAGGAAAAAATCATATAAGGGATAAATCCTGATGGTCATAATTCAAATTATACTCAATGATTAATGTGATATAGCTTTATTGAGTATAAAACAATATAAAACACATTTTCTCAGACAAAAAATTCCCTTAAAAAATTTTGGTCTGTTATAAAAACCAAATGGGATTTATACAATTACATTGTTTAAAATTAGACCTATAAGATAGAAGTAATGTTGATCAAAAGTTTATTCTCACATTATGACTAAAAATCATAGGGTCGGTAAGAATATGAAATGTGATATTAGTTTCCGAACAATTTATATGGTCTTTATATAATGAATTCGAATCCATTTGTAGATCCACATAAAAATATTATAGTTAAAGAAACACATTATTAAAATGATGTACATTCCATGAAAAATCAATCAAATTGGATATTCATAATTCATATGCAATTACACCATTAGAATTTCTCACCACTAAATCAAAATTATGTACTTTATGTGGTAATATGAAATCCATATAATATTATTTATATTTACAGGTGTGTATAAAAACCAAATCAACAAAATCATAATCTATTATAGAATTTATGATATGTGAACCTTTATACACATGATTCTCATAGCCCACATCGATATCTGTGAGCTCATGAGATATCCCTCTATCATTGGGATTGACAGATTTTTGACACTTATCGTCATTATAAACCCTTATATTTTTACATTAGTTTGTATACTTTATGTAGACAATATATTTTATAGGATTAATTTTGGGTTGTTACATATTATAAATCATTTTTATTCTACTATATGAATTGGATTTATGATCACTAAACCACATTCATGGTATCTTTTACCATCCCTTGTATATTAAAATTATCTCATTATTCTATTGAAAATTACCTTGTTTTTACATCCCAAATTTATAGCATTTTGTTATCTATAAATTATTTCCACCTTTTTATTTAGTTGAGTTTTCATTATAATTCTTATTAATATACTTATAAAATCAAAAATAAATATAATAAAATCCATATTCACTTTCTATCTTGAGAGAACATCCATTAATATGTTAATTGTTACTAATGACTCATATTACTTATATCTCACGGATACATAGATTTATTCCACTAAATAAATTTTCTATATTTCATTATAGGTTGATGATTTAACCATATGAATATCCTATAATTATTTTAAAATTTGTCTCATTAGTACCACTAGATTAATCAAAATTAATATAATTCATATATAATTTTTCAATAATTTTCTTATATAAAATATGTTGGAAAAACATACTTAAAAATATCATCCTAATGTAATCACATTAGAGGGAGGATATTTATATCTCTATCTTCATTTTAATAATTATATTACTCCATTGGTATTATTTTAAATCCTGAGGAAAAACATGTAAGAATATTCAATCTTATTTTTTCCCAAAATAAAATAAATTATATTCCTTATGGGGTGGTTAAATCTCTTAGAATCTATTGGAATTGGAGATCGATAGAAATAAGATGAATTATTACACATGAATGTATCAATAATATATTTTCCCTTATATGATGAATTTTAAGATTATAATAAGTTATGCCCTAATAATTTTATGTGATGATATAAATAAGATTCTTTAATCTAGATCCTATATTATTTTGTTTCTCAAAATAAAAATAATAGCATTCTCTATCACATTAGTCATTACCATTATTCAAATTTTTTTTTCCGTTGGAAAAAAATAATGGGCATGCATAAAGAAAAACTTATTAGAGTGAGAAAACAAAAAGTCAAGAAAAATAATTTATATGAAGTATATAAAATGACACATTTTCTTAAGTATATGAAAAAGTTGGTTTAACATAGCTTATCCATAATCAATATATATTAAAATTATTTATGATTTTTTATTAGAAAATATGTGAACAATTTCTTCGCATCCCATGGGAGGGTATAGTCAGGTGTTTTGTTTTACGAACACGCATCATGGATTAATGATGATAAATTTAATTCTCATTCCACCACATCCATCTTTATTACCCATAGGTGATTCTGTAGCACAACTACATCCAATTTCAATTATCCTAACATGGATTTATTTAATAATAAAACCATTGAATCTATACATCTAGAAACAATTAGTTTGTTGTCATATGCATTTAATTATCCAACATGATTTCCCAACTAATTCCTAATCTTAATCATAAAAAATAACTAATCCCTACTCTGATACAAACTTCAATGATCATATAAAATTATTTGTAAATACTATATTATTTTTTTACAAATAATCAATAAATATAAAATAAATATTCACCCAAAATCTATAATGGTTTATGGTAATTTGAATATAGACATTGAAAAACATATTTTAGTACCCTCATTATAATATATAATAATGTTCTTCTCCCATCATTCACCTATTAAAATACCCTTCATAAATCCATTGATCACATCCAATAGAAATTTGACATAATAAAATCTTAGCATAGATTCTCATTATGGTTATGCAAGCGATATATCAATTGAATATTATATATAATAATAATATAATGATAAGGGAATGATATCATGACCATGCCAGTCATTAGTCATACCTAATTTTTTCACTGATGAAAATCATGATTCATTTTATAAATATATATAATTTCAAAGGAAAAATATTATAATAGTAAAGAATCATCATAAATTAATAATGAACCCCACATTCAGATTATATGCCTAAATATATGTCTTAAGATTATGGTGTGATCACAGAAAAAAATTATATATCATGTTTGACTACCGAGACCATCACATCATATTGAATCAGGAATCACTACATATTTCTCATATCATAGGTTATTATTTATGACCACCAGTTTTCCCTATCACATTGGTTATGGATTATATAACAATTTTCCATAGTTTATCATTCTCATCATCTCATTTCTCTTAATTTTCACATGATATTTATTAATATACCCAAGCCATTAGAGGGATTTAATGGACCCACACATAACATAGTGAAAACCTTAAATATGTGTTCGAACAACGTCATAAAACATTAATCAATACATTATATAAAAACCTATTGAAATAAAATAGGTTTTATAAATATATAATAATTTTGTAACATCATTTTCAATATAAAAGAAATAGTTTTCATAAATATTCCATAATTTTATGAGATAATTAACCATTACACATGAATGGGTGTCATAACCATCTCATAATAATAATCATAAACCATTCATAAAATGAATTAAGATGTTATCATTGGATCAAATCCCTAATAATTCGTATGTAACCTGAAATGATGTTATCTCGGATGCCAAATTTATTAAAAACTACTTGAATGATATTCTATAAAAATAATACTTTTTATTTCAAATTACATAATTAAAATATCAATGTTTAAAATATAAAATGGAAAAAAATTCATTGAAAATAACCATAGAAACTTGTAATTTATTATTTAAATGATTAAGTTGTAATGACACGAAGATATTATATTTATGTACTAATCATTATGAAAATGATTTTTTTTACCATTTGGAATAATATTTCCTCAATTAGAAAATGAAAATTATTATTATTTTAAATAAATTTTATATAAAAATACAAATTCACCAAAAATAAATGTACTAAATCATTATATTATAGTGAAAATAAATCCTAAAAACATTTTAGAAAACATGTATATAGATGGAAAATAGTTTCTAACTAAAATAGGTTATATTTGGTCATCTTTTATTAAAACAAATTCCAAACAATATCCAGTTCTAAGGAAATGAAAATGGTAATAAAGAGTGAACTTTTAGAATTTAATATAGGATAACAATAATTAAATTGTTTTATCAAATATGAATCATATAATTTTTAATATAATTTCAAATGTATATAACAAATATTAAAAAATTATTGAAATGTAAATCCCTTAACTCTTCTATCATATCATATAAAACAGGTTTACAAGTATATTATAATAAATAATTATTTATTATAATTCTTCATTATATATCAGAAATAAAACAAATTACCCTATATATGGCTTAATTATAAAATATTGTCACCCATTTTTTCACAAATATTTATAATACTAACTTCTGTGGGTTATGATATCATCATTATTTATGCATGATTCAGATTAGAAGACCAATTCCTAGTATTTTTAAATTTACTCCATAATATTCACAATTTTAATCCCAAAATCAGTATTATAGTAAATCATTCAATATACTTTTAAAACATTTAAACTAAATAGGTGATGGAAAATGAATAAAATATTATAATGGAGATGGTCATCAGTATTTACACAAGAGTGATGTTTGATAATTTTGAAAAATATAGTGAAAGAAAAATAAATATTGAATCATCTATATAGATATGTAATAATATAATTAATATCAAACATGATTTATGAATAGTCTATCATAACAATAAATGTTAAGCAGTGATAAAAAATGAAACAGATCAATTCATGGAATTGGTAGTCCACACATACAATGGAGGTAGGTTTTTTTTATTTTTACATATAATCGAAATGATAACTATAATACTTTCTATATCATCATAATAACAATTTGTTGTAATAAATATATTGGATTAATTGTTTACAAATTATAGGAATAATTTTTTGTCATTAGTAAGAGAAATTAAACATTATATTACATGGTTATGCCTTGAATGGTTGGTAGTTTTGCAAAGACAATAAGCTATATTACATTGATACAAGACAATGGATGAAATTATGGATGTTATTGTATGATATATGGGGATAATACTTTTTAATTAAGGGAGGATATATTGTTCCATTTTATAAGTGACATGAGAGGAACCCATGAAATTAATGAAACTATTTAATTAATATAATATAATTTTTTTATTTTTGTTTATAATAATTGATATATGTAAAGTAGAGAATCATTATTAGTCTAAATTGTCACATAAAATAATATTGATGTATATTTTGGGGATATTATAACTCATAAATCAATTTTTTAACTATTGTAAAGCCTTTTATAAAATAGTATGATATCAATTTTTTTAACACATCATAGGTCATGAATTTTATTATAAATGGAAAGGTAACCCATAAATAGAAAATGATTTATATTATTTACCAAATTGCGTTATATTTGTATAATATATTATTTTTAGTAATTTTATTTCATTTAATAAAATATTTAATAACATAAATGATCATTTAAGTCAATTTAGAAACTATTCACTTATCATGACTTTCAGACATGATATAAATTAAATTCTACTAACACTTTAAAAAATTAATGTTAAATTTATATAAACAATTTTTGAATAAAAATAATTTATCAAAATAATATCATTTACCAATTATTATAATCATTTATTATTTTCATTTACTTGAAAAAATACACAGTCAAATTTGAATTAGTATATAAGGAAACTATTATAAAAAAAATTAAAAAATAAATTTCCAACATAAAAAATTAATTCTAATTTTAAATAATAAATTATAATTAAAAATATTCAATTTTAATATTTACTAAAAAAATTAGTCTTATTAATGACTTGAGAGAATAACTATTTATCTACTCTTTTCTGTGTGTAATATAAATGACATAATTAATTATAAATGACACAAAATATCAATATTAAATAATTTGGATGATCTTTTTTGAACTACACACATATGTTTAGATAAAATAATGTGTTATTGAAATTTGAAAACATTATTCCATATTTTTAACCATGTTTTACCTATATTACACTTACCACGGTTACAAATATTTACCAAAGATACTATTCGTAATAAAAAAATTAATTTTCAATTTAACAAATATTAGTATAATAATTAAATATTTGTAATTAATTATTAATGACTAAAATTATCAATGTAGTAGTAAAAACTTTAATAATATGGGTGCATAACACAATACATTTCACTTTAAAATAATGTCTTCATAATAATAAATGTGGATTTATTCATTTCCCAAATGTAGAAAAAATATTGTTGAATGATTAAATAATTTAATTAATATGTAATATATAAATTAAATAAAATAAACTATTAAATATTGATAAATTAATTTTATTAATATAAAATATATTTTATGTATAAACTAATTTTTCATAAATACATCACTTTTATTTTAAAATGATTTTATCTAAACTTTTACTCAATGGATGTATAATGAATTCATTTTATACATGTGAAAAACATTATTTTGACTAAAGTGGTTAGTCCAATTCATACCCACCAATAAGAGGTCTTAGAAATAATAATATTTTAATAGTATATCCTTAAATCAAATGGTGATACATTACCTACATTTTTCAGTTAAAGGAAAATCCCTTGAATCTATATTCCTATAACTACTAGTTAATTGAAGTTTCTTTTTGGTGAATGATTATATAATTTATAAAATAAATGTATCACATTATGAAAATCATTCGAAAATAATTCATTATCAAAAATAGTTCTATGCAATTAATCTTTAAATAGAAGAAATATTTCATTGAAAACAGACACATATTATTTCATGTGTTTAATTTTATTTTTAAAAGTAGTACATGTTGATTCATTTTTTCTAATATATGCAGCATTTCATAATTTTATAATAATTGTTTTGACATTTCATTCTGTATACGATTTATGTAAGAAAATAAATATTAAAAAACACACACACACACAAAGAGACATATTTATATATATATTTATATATGTATAATAATTCATTGAATATTCATTAACATTAGAATAGATATCACTAAGTGATATATTGATAAATTATATATCGTAGGTTGTGATTGATTCTTCACAATTTGATTTAAAATAAATATATTTATATAAAAATAACACTCTAACTACTTTACACATGTTGTGGTTAAATTATAATTAATTTGTGCTTCATTAAATTCATTGCATCTCTTATTTTTCCTATTTCAAATATAGTATGTATATATATATATATATATTATCTGACATGATTAGAAAAATTTATTCAACTAGAGAATCATACTATAAAAATTTAAATAGCATAAAATGATAATAAAAATTGATGGGAAACAAAACAGTGGTCCAATTAGAGTTAATCATTTCTTTGAATCAAATTGAACTACCCCATCGTACAATGCAGAGAAATGCAGGGGTGGGTGTATTAATTTTATTTTAACCTTATATAAAATTTTCATCATTCTCTTAATAGTTAACCACATTTCAATAATGATCATCTATTTATAGTAAAAATTTATATTTTCTTGTTTAACATCGAATAGGAACCTATATTTTATGAAATTCAATAAAAAGGATCTGAGCATGTGGGATTACAAGGTTATACAATTAATAAGAATACTAACAATTAATTTCAGTAGTTTTTCTGTGATAAATATTCTACACTAATATATTTCAATAAATTAAAATTAGTTAGGGACTGATTAACATATTTTGATGTTTTTTTTTTGAAAAACATCATTGATGGTACAATCTATACAACATGGATTTCATCTGATAGATCTGTAAAATCATTCTAGATTCAAAATATAGAATGCGATAAATTTAAAAAACACTTGAACAATTGTAAATGATTATTAAAACTCATTATAAGATGACATATATTCTCTATAATTTGATACTTCTTCTTAATGACATCAAATTAATTGTGATAATCTTATATACATTATTTATCTTTTTCCCAGAAACATCCATATTTGTTTTTTATATTCATAATATAAAAACTGGATCTAAAATAAAATTAAATAAATTATTCTTTAATCATAGATAATACACACAATAGAATGTGGACACACAATAGATTAAGAATAAAATTTTGTATTAGTCTCTCTGTGTTTTTTTATTTCAATATTAATGTATCTATAATAAAATATATCATTACAACTATAATATGAACTACAATCCTATTATTATCTAATTCTATAAATGATTATTTGATATAATCATCATAAAAATATCATATTCTAATTTTTAGTTACTAAAATGATTGTCTTACTATAATACAATATATGGTTATTATTCTGGTGCAAAAGATATTTTTTTGAAGTGATCCATATTCTACCTGAAACAACACCATTCCCTATCTTTCCTGCCTAATTTTTTAATACAAATCAAAAATTTGATTTTTTGTATAATTTTCACAATCCCTAAATGGAAATATCTCAGTGTTTTTATGATTTCAAATGAATCTCATGCACCCAAATTTTTTTCATATATGATATACACATCATTTTTTAACTACTATATCTAGGATTATTAAATAAATCATTTCCATTTTAATTTCATAACTAATTTTTCTACCCAGAATATGAAATATCTTTTTATTAATGTATGAATTTGATATATTATTCTGTATATACAACTGCATAATAATAATTAATATTCATTCTTATACTATCAATATTTTATAGCAAATAATATGTGAATTAGATTATATCATTCAAATATAGGGTGATTCTATGAATACCATTATTGACATCAATAACAATACTGAAAAGATCAGATAAAATCTAATAATAATTTTTATCGACATGTTATTCATAATGAAATAAAAACTAGTTTATGATATTTAAAATATTGATAGTGAACACTTAAATATTAATATTTAATTTGAATATGAAAAAATCATAAATTCAATCATTTTTAAATTAACTTAAAATTTATTTTTATAATAATAACAATGTATTTTACATAATGAATATTATATTACTCATTCATTCACGATAAATAAAATGTTATTTAGTAATGTAATAAACACTGAGGAAATACTTGGGAACAAAATAATTTAATTGTTTATTTGGATCACCAATATTGATTATCAAATATTATCATTTTAAAACCAAATTATAAAATAATAGTAATTTACTTAATTTAATTATTATTAAATATACATAAAATAATAATTATATCATAACAAAATATAAAATAATGATATTTGGATAATTTTACTAGGTGAAAATAACTTTTAAATGTGTTTTTTCTTAAAAATAATTTAATGATATGGAATGAAATTTTCAGAGTGTATATTTTTCATTATACTAAATATGGATAATTATAACAGAATGCATGTATCATGATTGAATAAATGAAATTATTTTTAGGTAGTTAAAACTATCCCCATCCTAGTTTAAATATTTTTTCTTTTATTTGAAATTGTAACATATAATGATACTGAATCTATTTTAAAATATATCAATGATCCTTAAAATGTAATACGTTTCCTATTTTTTTATTACAGACTCATAATCCACATCTATGTAGTTCAGTATGATTTTTAAATTGAAATAGTGGATGCTTTTGTTTTGCTATATGATTAATATGAAACTCATGAATGACTATTGCATAAGATAAAAAAATAATCATTATAAAGATCATTGGAATATCCTAAAAAATTAAAATACATTTCAAATTTTGATCGGACTAATAGAATTATCCATAGAAGATCTATATTGGAAATTTTTTATCACAACATTAGTAATGTTGATTTTATCAATAAATAATTAGGCCACATTAAATTATTATTTTCCATCTCAATAAATTAAAATATATTATCTTGTATAAATAACACTCATAAATAAACATTAATTACATTCCCAATGAATTATATAGAGCACTAATGTATGACTAATGAAATTATTTTTTAAATTTTCCATTTCAGACTCAACCTCATCATTCAAAAAACAAATTCTTGGGCTATTTTTCCCTCACTAATCTACCATTATTATAAGAAAACCATGGTGGGATTATCAATTTCATTTTCAGGATTACATAAATGTAGTGAATCAATTTATTTTACACCAAGATATTTTATAAATTATTTCTATAATAGATAGTATATATAACACAAAACAATAACATAGAAGAAACATAAAATATTAATAATGAAATTTGTTAGATATAAACTAGTCCTTTATTTTTTTATAATTATTATAAAACAATTTTTGAAATATATATATTTTCACTATACTATATATATTTAATTAAAAATTTTGAATCATTATTTATATAAAAGGATATAAATTTCCTATTCATCTTTTCAAAATCATTCTTGGATAAATATTTCAGCCTTTTATGAAAAGATGGGTTTTTCATTGAATTGTGAAAAATACAGGACTTTTTTGGAAATTGTACATTATTTTTAAAATTATTATTATTTTATGAATTTTATATCAATTTAATATATGAATTATTTAATTATATAAAATATAATTAATTTGTTTCCAATATTCAATAAATTTAATTTTTTATAAGTTCATTTATGGTATTAAAACACAATTTCGTAAAAAAACAAAGGTTGTAATTTACATTTGAAATTTATTATTAAATTAATATCAAAGTGTTATATATAAATTTAATCCCAAAAAATGAATTCCATAATTTTAATTAGGATGTCTAAATTCAATTAATATGTCTCATTTATGGTTTTGAAGAAGAATTGTAACCATATAAAATTATTATGATCATAATAAAGGTAAATCAATCTAAAAATTGTACGATAAGATATCCAAACCAACCCAACAGTCTATAATATATAATTGAGTGATTATATTGTGTCCATAATCATCATAACTTATAAATTTGTAATTTTATTTCACATTCCTTTTATTATAACATTTATTTTTTCAACCAAATATAAATTTAAAAATTCCGTTAAAATAATATTTTGTTAATAATGTATTATGATCAGAATTAATGTAACAAGTTTCTACTAAGAATAGATCATGTGAAATTTAAATTTTTTTTATCATGTTATTAAAATTTTAAATTTTAGTGGTTTTATAATTACATAAACTCTCTACAAAATTATGACACAATTCTTTTGAGTGTAGTTAAAACATAAAATAATTTATTTTAAAAAATAAATGTTATATTATAAGGGTAATATAATGTGTTAAATTAAATTTGAATATAAATAAATAATTATATATTTGTTAATTGGTTAAATTAGGAAAACATATTTTTATTATTTTTTATATTTGAAATAATGTGAATAGTTTCAAAATGGACTTAATAATATTTTATTATATTTTATATTTTATTAATGAAATCATATCAAATGAAAAGATATTGGTATATTGTTGAAATTTCAAAAAAAAATATTTTTACGGGTATCATTTCTTTATATAGTATATTTGTTGGTCCTAATGAAGGGAAAACATTAAGATCACAATAATTGTGAAAAGGGTTTGTAAGGGTGAAAACATAACAAAATTTCTTCCAAATTTTATTGGATGATATTATTTTAGCAGTGGTCTATTGTATATTCAAATTATATCATTTTAGAGAAATTTATCTTTAAATATTAATATATTTGGTGTTTATATGTTAACTAATTCCCAATGTTCACCTCCCCTACATTATAAAATGGAAGACCCTCTCCACTCCACTCTAGACTTAAATAGTCATTTGGTAAAGCAAATACATGACCAAATTACTTCATAATAGGACTACCAATTTTATAAGGCTCTTAGTTTGATCATATTAAAATTATATATGTATAAAGCTATAAATAAAATGAAGTTATCTGTAGAAGATGAATAGATTTTAATCTAATGTTTTTGTTTTTTATCTTTTGATACCCCTTACACTTATTCTCCCATAAGATGAAATAATAAACCCCGTATCATATATATATTTTCATATTTTTAGATTAATTTAAGAACAAAAATCCTTCTCTATATTCTATCAAATTACATATTAATCCATCACTCATTTGTATGGTAGAATACCTCCTCACGAACTAATGTAAATTTTTTTCGAAAACCACTAATCATTGATGGTTATAATGATACATAATATATATATATTTATATATATATTATGTTAATAAAATATGAATTTTTATGGAATGATTATATATATTTAGTTTCTTATATTTCAATTAATTGGGAAATGATGACATCATTCGTACATATGTGTTTATTACCACCTCCATGAAGCGATGAAATTTGTGTTTCATCAACACAAAAATTGAAGAGTAAATGTATTTAAATATATAATATTATATTTATTATATAGTATTTATTATTTAAGGGGAAATATGACCCCAATCATAGTGTTCACAAGTTCATTGAAAAATGATAATGTAACTCAAGAGTATGTACAACCTAAAACCTCCATAATTATAAAATATTTTTTTCCATAACAATATGTAATAGAATGCTTTAAAAGTTTATTTTATTTAGAAATTTTATGATTTTTGAACTATTATCATTCTACTGCGAATAAAAATATGACCCCTTTCACCATGGTCAGTACACCAATTTTTTTTGTAATTATAAATTGAATATATTTAACTATAGGATACTGACATAATATGTTATATAATTAAATAATTTATTATTATATATGAAATATGTAATTTTTTTAAATTTCTAATGGTTATTGTAAAATAAAATAATGATATGTTTTTATTATACATGATTTAAATGATGTAAATGTATTTTCTGTACTCGATGATAAGAGTTTTGTAAAATCGTCACATAATTGAGACATGTTTTAACATTATACGAATATTTTCATTAATTTTTATGTCAAATGGTCATTAAAATGTTATATAATAAATAATTTATATATCCTATTCCATTATGATTCAATTAATTTTATATAGACAAATGATTTTTTATTGGGATGTTTTCAATGCGGTATGAGGTTTCATAAATAAATTTTCATTCATTGGGTTATACATTTACTATGATGATTATATTTATTACAGATTATGTGTGAAATTATCATTTTAGAATTTATTTTCTATTTTAAATTTTTCAGTTATTAAATTGTTCCCATATAATCAACCAATTGATTAATTCTCATTTCAATGATATGATCTTCGTAGGGGTTATTGATATTATTTTTTATTCATTTAGGGTATATGTGTATGTTATATAGAAATATTATTATTTGTGGTATATATACAAAACATAAAATTTTATATATTGGATCTAATTAACTTAGAATAATTTAATGTTTAAATTTATCTCAATCCTTCCATAGGACTATGATTCAACAGCTTTCAAAACTGTGAGAATTTTTAAAATGTGGTCATATCATATTTCTCTATTGTCTAGGTTAAATTATCCATTATTATGGATCATATGATATTATTTTTAGAAAACATATATTTATTGTTATTCTATTATTATTAATGGTTTTTTATATTTTTTTATTTCCAATCCTATTTATTAATGGTATTGGTTTATGTGATATATATATTATAACAACATTTATATTGTGAATGCTCCTCTTCCATATCCATGATTTTTAAAACATTTACAATAATTATAGTTTCTAAATGTTATTATTTCTTATATTTGTATTAATTGATCAATTATCATGTTTTAAAATGATTTAAAATCACATTTATAAATATTTCCCTCATAGGAATCATTTTCCTATCTTTTGAAAAGATTAATATTTAATTTATTCTTAAAATATTACAACATTAATAATAGTTTCATAGAAAATTTCTACTATTTTATTTGATGCTCCAATATAATTTCACAAGTTGATTTTCAAAGATTTTAGTTTTTACAATATTTTTGTTAATGACTATATTTAAAAAGTGATTTTGATAATCGAATGTTCATTTTACTCATGAACTATTTTAATGATATATTAATTCTCTCTAAATTCATAAATTAAAAAAACCCATGAAATTAAATTTTTGTCCATTTGAGATGTATGTTATAATGTTATTATAAATTTTATTTCTCATTATGGTTAACAATTATTTCTAATATGTTTGATGTATCCCAATTCATTCCCATAATTAATGATGTAACTTAAAGAATAGTGGATGTTTCTATGTTAGATTGAACTAAATTATAAATTTAATTTATTCATGTTAATGATCAAGAATTTTTTTATTATTATAGGATTTCCATTATAAACTATGGAAGGTTGGTTATTTTATCTACTAATGATGGGTGGTTATATTATATTAAAATGATTATTGGTTAGGTTCTAAACTACGGACGATTAGTTATTTTGTAAACAATGGATGGGTGTGTATTTAATTACCCTCTAAGGCATTATATATATAGACATTGTTGAAAAATTATTATTTTATCATATGATATTTATGAATTTTACTAGAAAGGTGATTATATTCTTATGACTATTTGTAAATGTGATAAGATAATGATGTTCAAATATATCAATACATATCATTATTCTTCATATGAATTTTTTATGATACATTTGATAATGATTGGCATCACATGGTTAATGATTATTTATTATTATTAATATTGTATAATATTAAATCATTATTCCATGAATCCAGAATGAAAATAATTGAATTTATGGTTATGAATTTAATATTTTTTTTAAATTGGCATTAATTATTTCATCTTACCCTTATTTTCATCTTATTCTCAGTCATTAAATTCAAATGTTATTGATAATTTCACCTTTACTGATGATCGGTGCTCAAAATTCTTATATTTTATTTTCACAATATTATAGGGAATTTTAATATAAATTATATTCCTTTTAAGGTTACAATATGTGAATAATTTAGTTGGAGATTATGTAGATATTTTTTATCAAGTTATTATTTCATCCGTGTTGTAATATATGATATTATCATGATAATATAAAATGAAAATAAATATAGTTCATTGGGAATATAGATTATAATATATTTCATTTTGATGATATATGTTTATTATGGTTCAAATTCTGTCATATTAAGTGTTTTTAAAGAAAAAAATATTATCATTGGGGTTTTTCAACGAATATGGGAGTGTATCTTTAGGGAATTAATTATTGGCATCATTGTAATGTCATAAAAATAGATGGAAATTATGATTTTTCATGTTAGGTTAACTTATGTGTTATGGATACAAAATGAGTTAATAAAAAAATATTATTTATAATATGAAAGCAGTTAAATCCCTTTTTATTTTTTATGTTTTATCATTTAATGATGAATGATGTTATTTTTTGAGATGTTTTTTTAGATTGACATACATCTAACCCTTAGGTACACTTTCAAGTATATTATTTTCATAATGATATTACATTCATTGTTATATAAGATGAAAGATATGATATAACATTTAAGATTAAACATTCAATATTCTTGATTTTATTTAGGTTATTATGATGTTGTTTTATTTTTTTATGTAATGATATATGTTGAATGATTTGGGTTATTATTTAATTTTGGGGATTTATTTGTTATTTCATAATATTAAGTATTTTACATTTAAATATTATCATATCATGTTCTAAATATGATAATTTCATTCTGAATCAAAAAAGAGTAAAAATTCAACGATGTATGTTTTTTGGTTTTCTGATTTGATTTAATAATGTATTATTGTTCAATGACTGAAAATGACCTCAAGAATACTCACAATTTTGAGACAATGATGAGATTGTTAAATAAATTTATTATAGGATGATATTATAGATGACATGTAATTATATTTATATATTCTCATAGTCATATTTGTATATGAATTCCTCAAATCACGGAAAATTATATTGAAGCAAAATAATATATAATATTAACTTCTTTTTTTGTGAATATAAGTTATTTTTTCACAATTTTTTTTATAGATTTTTTATCATTAATATTCTATTGAACATTCAATTTTTTTTGATCAATGATCACTGTAATTTTCTATAACTATTTTGACATTACATTTCATCAACATTGAAATTATCACATCCCAATATTGTTCAACATTCTAGAATCCTTTGTATGTGTTATTTAAGATTACATTTGTATTTCCCTATTCCATCTCTCATGAACATGTTTTATTATCACTCATAAAAATGTGGGTTATGAAAATAGGTATTGTAAAACATCAAACCATTGATTATTGAGATATATTTATAAATGATAAGAAATAAAATACATAAACATAATTGAATGTAAAAACAAATTATTAGTTAACCTAATGTTATTTTTTATTGTATGGAACATAGAACACAACAAATAAATGAATTTTCCCAAAACAGCATTAATGAGTTTTATAATAAAAAATATTTTATTTAATCAAATAATATATTCAGAAATGGGAAACCCCTCCCCACTCTAATACCCACATCAAGAGAAAATTATTTCATCATATATCTACCAAATACTTTCTTAAAATACATCAACATGTTATAGAGATATATTCTGTTGGAATAATACCCTCAGTAGAGGTAATTAAAGGTAAATCATTGTTGATTATCCACACTAATAGTATATCATTTAAGAGTGTTTTAGTATTATTTCATCTTATACCTTATTCAAATTACCTCAAAAAATTATTAAATAATAACTCCATAATAATGAATATTATTTGATGTTTTAATGTCACTTTAATATCATATATCCATACCCTTCATCCATTTGAAGGGAAATGAATCCATCATTCATGTGTTTGATGGACTGACGCCTCATGGAAGGATATAATTCCATCTATATCAGTGCCCTTCATGAATGATTAAAATGATGGATTTAATGAATATATATAATATTAATGACATATTTATCATTTTTTAGATAATATATAGTAAATATCCTATGACTTCCATTCATTGAAATATAATAATGTCATTTGTGCGTGCTTGTGTGAAAAACATCCTCCACGAAGATATGTGATTATGTTTTAATAAAAACTTCATATAAATTGTTTTTATTAATATATATAAATATATAATTACTTATCTCTAATACAATAAAAATTATCAAAAATTAAAATCATACTTACCATATTTCCCTCATGTTCATTTAAAAATGTAAATGTTACTAATTCATAAATACAACCTAAAACCACCATTATTGTATCATTGAATCTTTTTTATATCTATATTTAATTAGTGATTTTAAATATATAATTGAAATATATAAATGATAGTTATTTAATGATTATAATAATAGTGATCCTGGGAAAATGATCTATTTGAACATGGTCAAAACATCAAATCCATTTTGAAATTATAAACCGAATATCCTTGAAATCTATAACATGGACTTAATTAAATATGTATTCAAAACTACTGAATGGAATTTTTATTTAGATATAAAAAATTTACTAATAAAAATAATTGTTATATGATTATTATACAGGGGTTATTCACATACATGGTGTAACATCAACCACTTCTTCATTTTGAGGAGTCCATGTGGAATAAATACATGGCCTTTTTTGACAACCCCATGATGAAAAATTAGGGAAATAAAATCCAAGGACTTCATTAATAGATGTGGGCTGATTTTTCCATTCAAAGTAAAAAAACCCAACCAAGCATTCAATGAAAAAATAACCACTAAATGATTCATGATTCAAAATTTGAACCACAAAATGTAATAGCATTGATAATAAAACCAAACTATAAGAAAATACCACACTAAAATACTATAAACATAAATATAAAATGTAGAATACAAACCAGAAAAACTCAAAGACTCTAAGACACAACTCTTCATCACCCAAAATGATCCATGTTATAACTAAAATATACTGCCCAAGTATCATGTAACAGAACTAATGAATATTGATTCCTTACCCATATATATACCTAGATAATCAACAAAATTATTACCCAAAAGTTCCAATGAATGGTGTGAGTACTGAAATTCGATTTCTTTTCCTATAATTACTTCTCTACTCACATGAAAAATAAAGATTCTGTTAGAACATTCAAATAAAATAAATTACATAAAATAATTAAATATTCGATGTTCCACAACAACTTTGGTACTCAACACCAAGTCATATTTCAGCTTGGCCATATAATGAAAATGAACACACTCTAACCCAATATGTCTAACTCATTAAAACTATAGTATTAAAAACCCATTTAAATAAAATATATATTTTTATTGAAAACCATTCCAAAAAATCTCTTTTAATTGAATCAAACAATGAAGCTAATTTAAAATCAAACAAAATAAACTTTTCACATTAATGCCACAATTTCAAAAAATCATCAAACCATCACTAAATAATATTTCAACATTGATTTTCACGACAATATCAGAATGAAATTTACACAATTAAAAAAATTTGAAAGTAATCCATTATGTTAAATATAGGGAAGTCAAGAGTGAATCAACCTATATAAGGATTTATTTCTGAATGGGAAATGATATGAAAACACCCCCAAAACTGGTTTCAAACCCTAAAAAATACATAAGTATCTTCCTCCAACACCAAAATGTCAAATATAACCATCATTGGCCTCAAAAATTATATATCTATCTACAATAAAACTATATCTATGAAATAATGATATATAGAATAATAAATATAACAAAACACCGGAAAAATTACCAAAAATGAGTACTTACCAAAATAATATGGCATAAACGCACCTAGAAATTCCTCTAGATCACATCAAATTTGATGTTGAAAGGTTTTCAAGCCTTCGAGAAGAGTAATATTTTAGTTTGGAATAATTTTAAGGAATATAATGGGGATAATGGTTTATATCGACCTATATCATCTTTTTTTGGATCTTGTTTTTAATAAATTCATTATTAGTCACATAGTTATGAAAACCACACACTAACCATGTTCCATATATTGACATAAGGATAACATTTCATGGTTAGACAAACTATGCGCCAACCATGAAAAATCTCACTATATAACATTACATGGTTTATCATAGGTGTCTGAATGGTTGGGAAAAACTATGCACTTATACATGCATCTTTCCCTTATCTGTTATATCACTATGCATGGTTTCATGTTGGAGTTTCCAAATTTCCATAAACATGTCTCATATCAATGACCATTAGAAAAATAATAACCATTCCAAAATTATTCCAAATGCTCCCAAACAACATGAAATCACTTTACATACTTATAATCATAAATAAAGAGTTATGTACTAGAAATTAGAATTCCAACATTCACTACAACATTGGAAATTCCATCACCAGAATTAAAAACCCATTACATCCATGTATATGATTGGGGAATTACTTGATAATTTCATTACTCTGTTCCCAATTCTCTAATTTAATCTAACAATGTTTTTAAAAATACAACACTAAAATGATTGGTTTGTAATGAAATACAATCTATTTATTATCTATAGTCTGAATTTTCAGGTCCACCCATTAAGCACATGACTCTAGGTCAATATGATCATATTAAATATTTGGTTCAAGATCAAGATCATACTTTTTCATCTGTTATACATAAAAAAATTATTTACATAAATAAACTGTGGTGGTTAATATAATTTTTATTCGACCTCACTAAAACATTCATGTATCTTAAAAGGTCATATGTATATAGGAGATAACATTTCCCCTCTTCACAAAACAATGATACCCAATCCTTGGATAGATCTTAAAAAACACTATATCACTCACCTCAAATGAAAAATATCATCATTGATGATTGTAATATGAATTTTGATGAGATTGAGTCTTCACCATTCTCTTCATTATCAACTAAATTTTCTTTGTAGTCTCTTCAACATGGATCAGCCCAACTATTGAATTCTATCCTTTCTCAACCCAACAAAGTAGAGAACGACAAGAACACCCTTAAAATTTATTAAAAGGATCCCCATTTATCAAATAATAATAACTAATTTTATTTTATGAATCCCAAAATGGTATGTTCTCTTCTTATGAGACACATAAATCCATTACACAATCCTACATCGGATCTTATAATGTTTTTAACTTCCTTTCATATTGTCCATCCATCTTAAGATGACATTTTG
The DNA here is from genome assembly GCA_963277665.1 of Viscum album. Classification (NCBI taxonomy): domain Eukaryota; kingdom Viridiplantae; phylum Streptophyta; class Magnoliopsida; order Santalales; family Viscaceae; genus Viscum; species Viscum album. Next base: position 1,554,547,033 of record OY728165.1, read on the forward strand.
TACTCATGGTAAATAGAGTTCAATGTTATTTCTTCCTGTATTTCCATAAAATAGATTAAAACTCAAATCAGTATCTAAAAATATAGTTACTGGTACAACATTTTACATTAACAATTATCAGATATAGATTTTTACTTTTCTTCTACCATATGTGATTCACGAATAGTGATGAAATGACATGACATTGTGAGGTAATCCATTATCACCAATGTGGTATCATTTTTTTTGAACTGTTCAAGGGAGGTCTATTAGATAATCCTTAATTATATTGACCCATTTATAAATAGTAATTGTTAATTATTTTAATATATATGTTGGTCTCTAATAAATTTATATAACCTCATGATAATTTAAGGATCTCAAAATAAACTCAATGACCGTTCTTTTTAAATACTCCCAAAAAAATTTCATTCTAATATTTATACAATTTCTATATTCTATGATTAATATCCGATCTCAAATTTTTTTAAGAAAGAAGAATATGTTCTTGACAATATATAGGTACAACCATCTGAAGTCGAATCCACAAAACAAAACTCCCAAGCAGTTTCCAACCCATAATGGTCTCCCCATCATTGAGTTTTGATATCATTGAAACTCATTATTATATTAAAATTTTTCCCCATTTAATGGCTCTACCAAATTAAGAACAAATAACACTATAATAAAAAATACAACTTCACCTTTTTCTTTTAATTCCATGTGCATGTTCTCTATGCCCAGCATCAACTGCCACCAATCTGATGCTTCTTTTTCTAGCTAAGCATACAACTTCCATCGTAATGTGTCCTCCATTGAATTTACATTTCCCAGTGTATATATTAAGTCAACGTAAATCCTATATAGATACTCTATTAGAAACAAAAAAAATAATACAATAGAAAAATGCAATTTCATGGCCAGTTAAAAGAAAATTCAGACTGAAATGCACCAAAAAATCGTTATTGTAGTCTGTTTTGTAAATCTACATCATGAAGTTCCCTTTCCACCATGATCGTGAATGTCTTTGATTGTGAATATATATAGGCCCATAAAATATGTGACCACAAACATCTTTAACAGTTCGTCTATGAGTCTAACATGAACCACAACCACAAACGCCTTTGGTGACACCTCCTCATGTCTGAAAAGCACTACAACCACGAACATATTTGAAAGTACCTACATGGGTTCTTTAGGACCCTTCCACTTTATAGTACACCCAATGAGAATTGTGATCCTTGTTAACTATTAATAGGATTATTCCCCAAATAACATATGATCATGACCTTGACATTCATCATTACGTCTCTTATTTCACTAATCTCTAATTTATAGAAAACATGACAAAAAATAAACCATTATAGGTATATTAGCATCCAATTATATAAATTCTTTTATCTCTCACATCCCCTTATTATGGTAGGGTTTCCCTTCATGAAGGAATCCACTAATAATAATAGAGAGATACCATTCAGGTTTCTCGATGATCTACAAAGCATGAATTATTCATGGAGTACTCTCTTAAATAATTATATGATATTACAAGGTAATTGTGCCTCATGGGGATATTGGATTCATGAATCGCCTTTCCATCATGAAGAACCTCTCATTCACGAATCCCTTTCCCTCAATGAAGAACCATTTCTTTTTGAATAACCTCCCTTTCAAGAATATCTTGTTGTAAATCCTTCTAGTTTCATGATAGCGCCTCTCATGCGGTCCACTAGGCTTGTGCGAAGTGATTTCTTTATTCCTAATGTGTTGTCAAATTCCTCATGGATCTACCTAATTCTTATTTTAATATGTAATAAAATTTATATCACTTATTTTCATAGCTACACCGACATGGGCCCCATGGTGGAGCAATCCTCTACACCACTCCCAATGAAAGTTGTTGGTGCCTTCCCATAACCATGTGTTAAAGAGAACTTATCATGTACGTCTAGGGGGGATGAGTGGGTCCTCCCTGTCTAAGCTATTAGTTGTAAACTAATAAAAAAATCATCCTCCACACGTGATATTAACTGTCAATGACACCCTATTCAATGTAATGGTTTCTCATACCTCATGAATTATCATCACTTACTAGCCTCCAAAACAATGATATCATCCTCACATGGCATGGGTTCCTCCAGGAATGGATGGGAAACTACTTGTGTGGAAGGAAATCCATCCTGGTGTAAACCACTATATTTTCATGCCTGATTTATCAACCTTTCTCCTTATTGCCTCATTTGGACGTGAATACTAGATTGGGGCTTAGAATATGGGTGTCTCAATACCTCAACACTCTCACATTGCTCATTATCACCACGGTCTTATCCAATGTGTAATCCCCACTCTAACCCTCACGGATGCATCTTCCGTGAAGTGAATATCTGGTCTACTACTTCCTCTTTATTCTAACACTATGAATGAATTGTGTGGGATTATAGGTTTTTAGTGACCATGAAACCCGTATCATAGGTATAAATCCTCAGGTTATCCCCAGTTTCATCTTTATAGGATTTTAACCATGTGTAATCCCCAAACAACCAAACTACATGAATTTTGATCCATATCTTCTACAGAGGGTATGTACAAAGCCTACATGAGGTTCAATCCTAGCCATTGGTAATTTGTCGTGACATCCCCATAGCGGCACACATCATGGATCCCAATACCCACCAACATATTTTCTCCTCAAGATAATTCCATCAAACCACCATGTCTTGGGAGGGTCATTCCACTCCCGGAGGTCGCACATTGGTCGGTTCCACCTAGGGTGTCAACCATGCGTAATCCCATGCCAGAAGTTCCATTTTGACTGGGTAGGTAAACCTTATTAATACCCAATGACCGCAATAGAAAAATGTAGATTTATGATCCCAATTAATAGGGATAACTATGAAACCACTGCAAGGTTCAAGACCAACCACAACTTCTTTCTTGTTGGCTGAATGTCATCCATTTTATCAAACCATCCATCATCCATTCTGATTATTACTCAGACAGCCACATTCAGGTGGGATCACATCATTTTTTCCTGCATGTAACCATGTATAATCCCCAACCATTTTACCATTACAAAACCCTTATGATGTATGATCCACATCATTTTCATGTCCTGTTAACCATGTGTAGGATCCATTCATCCCATACTGCTCCAGGAATCACCCATTCAACTAACCATGCATATACCCAACTCAATCCATATTCATCCAACTAAGACTACTTGTCTTGTGATGGGAGTCTATCCTTGTAAAATCCCTAAATCACCACATGGAACTATGAGGTTTATGATCCCTTTATTCAAAACAGGGTAAGTAAGAAACAACTCAAAGGATCAATAATAGACTTGTGTTAAAAATTGGTGTCCACCTCATTGGGTCCCCCTTCTCTTATCCACCATAAGGGGTGTTCATATCAACTTACATGGTGTAAAACCATCCCATTATAGGGAATTACACATTTGGGTCTGCCCTCATAGGGTGTTTTGATCCATCCATCAAGTAATTCTCCATGATCTCTCTCATAGGAATCTACCCATATTATCCAACGTTATATGTTGTCTAGGCAGTCTAATCCATCCCCAATAGATGATAACTACACTAATACCCTAAATTATAAATGGTATTCTAAGGAAACCCTTGTAGATAAGAATCTAGAATAAGATACCATATAATACATTACCATCTTCCAGATTTTGTGCCCTATAGATTATTTATAATGAAGAAGAATATAGGTGTACCAATTTTTCAGCATCCAAACATTCAATTTATAACTAATGTAACTACTACCTTGACCGAATGTTTTTTCCTAGATGTATCCCCTTTTAATAACCCGATAGAAGATGTTTAATTAACTAGCGTAAACAAATATATGGAAAAGAGAACTTGTTTTATAAAAAAATTCATAATCTATAAGGGAGACCTGGATAAGAAAAAATATTCTAGGGAGGACTCCAAGAAATGGGAGGCTGACATGCCATCATCTAATTATAATCAAGTAGATGAAATCTCATAATATGTGATTAATTACACTTGACATTGCAAATTAATATTTTTGGGAACACAACTCACGTGTGTCACCACACATGACAAAGCACACCTTGGAGTAAACCATCCAAAATAGAAATAGTGAACCTAGTGTGAACTAGTTAACTTTCATCCATGATGATTATTAACACTCGAGACATCAGTAGATTAGTGTGCCATGATATCTAGTTATTTGTTGTAGTTCCAACAAAAAAATAGGGGTCCTAGCATGAAACTCACTAAAATTCTAGGCATTACATTCTATGGAACTATCTGCATGGATCGCCCTTCTAAACAATGGAAGACTGAATGAAGGTGGGGTGTTGGCAATTTATTTCTCTTATTTTTACTAAAGTAATACTATAACTTTTTTTACAACCCAAGAAATAAGAAATCGATTGACTCCCACCCATAGACGTAGGGGTATGATAAATAACAAATATTAAATCCCACATGATCTCACATATGTTATGAATTCATCCTGGAAAATGACTTACCGGTGCCCATGCCCTGTCTCACCATCAGACACCATTTAGGGGAGGGTGATTGATTCTCTCATTCAATGATAAAAGTAAGAGGGGTTCATTAAAACTAAGGATATGGGCCACTATGTCCAGGAGGCTTCTACACCTGACCATAACCATAGCCCACAGGAACCACACCTGGATCCTCTACTCCCCAGTCCTACATCCCACCACATCTGGGGAATTTCCCAAATAGTTCTTATGGATAATCCTTAATATGATGATGTGGTAAGTGATATTCGATTTATCCTAACTATGAATACTTCCTGGGAGAATACATAGAGGTTTCCCATGATGCCTCATCAATAATACCATCCACTAGTCCCTCACGCTAATGAGTAGGCAGTCTACACACATACTCCATATTCCCTAGTCAGGATGACCTAACGCCAACTTCGTGAACATGATAAAGGCAATGCTCATCAGCGGGAATCATCTTCTATATTTGTAGTGTCCCATACCACCCCTAGGAATTCAATCATGTCACTAATAATGAATAGCATGGATCCTATTATGACTAATTAGGATCAAGACCTCAGCCACCCCATGGGTAGGATAGGTTGACTATTTCATTCATTGGCATGATTAGAAACTATAGAAATCCAACCAGTGGAGAGGAGGCATAATATGTTGGTCCTCTATATACAATCACTAACAAATAGTGAAGGTTCATCCCAATATCACAACCATCATGGAGGCCCTCATAATTTTAATATAATCAATCCATTCACAGAAACACCCCATCTTGATAACATATTGAATTTAGGTCCTCCCAATGCCTAAGATTCTATATTCAAAGGCCCTCCCCATGTATCAGATAGTCAATGTGATGATCATCCTCACATCATTACCAGATCGAGTGGAGGTCCCCTCCGTGGTTGTAGCGACCAGAGAAAAGATCCTTCTCACTCTGTTTCTCATCGACATGGAGGTCCTCCCCATTTTTGTGACAATCTCTAGCATAGGACCTCCCTACAACAACAACTATCAAGGTAATTGGCCTCCCTGCTTCATTGACAATCAACATGGAGTTTCTCCCCATGTTTCGTTTGAACAATACAAAGGACATCCTCATTATACCACTACCAAACATCCTGATTGTCATCTCTATGTTACATGAATCGAATATGGAGGTATTCTCTATGTTCATATCATATTCAACGAAGGTCCTCCCTGACCCATCACTCCTAACATAAGAGGTCCTCCCCGCACATCAATCATCCAATATGAAGGGCCCCCATGTTCCATTTCATATATGTCTAGGTTCTCCTCACACATCATCCCACCAAATTAGAGGCCCTCTTGATATAACAATAACCCATATGAATTGTGTGCCTATGGAGATGATCTACCCTTCTCTAAAGAGCCAATCAAGGACTTATGAGAGAGACATTTCCACTGAAGGAAGAACTCTGAGAACCTCCAAATCATTGTCAATCTAGTCTATTTTCTATATTCTAATTTATAATGTGACTCATTAATGGAGCCTTCACTATGATACTCTACATTATAATATGTGGCAAGAACCCACCATGTGAGATTCATCCTTATAGAATGAGAGATGTACCGGATCCCTGAAACACTTCCCCGATACATACTCGAGGAGGATGATTTCTCTCCCTTATAGCATCTTACTATACAATCATCCATACTATTTACAGGATCACTATCAACCTAAACATAAAATCATAGGGATTTATTTTTGGGAAATGTTGATAATGAGAACCAGCCTAGTCCACCTCAAATGGATTCTAGACTCACAGATGAAGCAGTAGTTAACACATCATCCTATATAGATATTTTTAGGACCAATAGGGGCCTATATACCCTGAGAGGGGGGTGAATCAGGGTATGGATATTCTTTTTCAAAGTTCTTTATGCCCCACTGGATCTTGACCTCTTTGTTACAAGGGTCACTTTGTTTGCACTTGTGAGGATACTGTGATCACTTGTCTCCTTTAACTGATTATGATGCTTTGAATGCAATGCAGGGAAGTAAGCAGGCAGACACATAGATTTTTACTTGGTTCACCGCTAAGGGCTACATCCAAAGAGCATACGCCGACAAGGTTCCGGTTCGTACCAAATTCCACTAGACCTCACTAGTTGTGGATTACAATGTTCAGGCTAGATCACTTCTATGCCCAGGCTCACTGCCTATACAAGATTTAGGGTCAGCTCACTGCTTTCCCAAGGGTCACTCCCTGTTTCCCTCTCTATGGCTCACTGCAAGTGGAGAGGATCACCTTCTTCCTCTTCCTAAGCACACTACTCTGTGAAGGGAATCAACTCACAGTTTATAGACCTGTAGGTATCTTCATTGCCAATAAGGAATGCATCTTTCTCTGTATGTAGATTCTCTATTGAAGTTCAACTTTCACCCGTAGATGAATACCTCTTTGCCTCTGAACACTGGGCAAAACAACCTTTGGAAAGACCTTCGCAAAGCACCCTACAATGCGAGGCTCCCAATTTCGCGAAGCTCAAACAAGCCTTCGCGAAGCTCCTGCCTTTTCACGAAGCTCACTCGCGAAGCTCACTCGCGAAGCTCTTTCGCGATGCTCAAGCCGTCGCAATGCAACGACCCTCACGAAGCTAAGTAAGCCAATGCGGAGAGCGCAGTTTTCGCGGAGATACAATAGCCGCCGCGAACCACCTCTTTCGCGAAGCACACTGGCTCCGCGAACCACCTTCGCAAATCAAGAGCAAAGTATTTTCTCTGAATATTCGCTCTACTTCGCTCCAAGGGGTCAGCCTTTATTTATAGGCGATTCCACCGACCCTCGACCTTTCCGCGCGAAGTCAATGCCACATCATCTCAAATCGCGAAGCTCTAATGTTTCTTCCAGAATTCTATCCAAATCACGAAGATCCATGGAAATATTCCATTCGCGGAGCTTGACGTAGTCGCGATGAATCACCCTCAACTTACCTTCGCGGCTCGCGCCTTCTCCGCGAAGCTCCCTTGAGAAGCCCAACATTCCTTCGCGCTTTCGCCGCGAAGCTCTCTCGCAAATCCCTTCTCCACCGTGATGCACTTCAGCCTCTGCCGTTCGCGAAGCTTGACGTAATCGTGAAGCATCACCGCCTCCATTCTTCTGGTATTCACGATTTCCAAACCATGCATCCAATCTTCACGAAATTAATGCCTTTTTCATATGAAATTATTCTCTTCATGGAAATCCACTTTTCGCGATGCTCACCAAACTCCAAATTTTTGGGGTCCAAAAATTTGGCAAACACTGGGAAACGGCGCCACCTTGTACTACTCTTTTTGTACCGCCTCCAGATCGTCCATTCCTTTGTCATCGTTCTTTGTCAACATGGAATATCAACAAATTCTCGGGAACTCGACAAATATCCATGAAAACCTGTTTTGTCAACAAACACAATCAACCCAAAAATGATGCAATGTTACCTTGAGGTATTTTTTCCCAACAGATATGATAATATATTTTGTACCACCTTTATGAGAAGACCCATAATGTTGTGGCCTATTATCTCATTCGGAGTTTTATCAATCAGATAGTCCACTAAAAAACGGTCTTCATCAGTTTCATTTCTTGTTCCAAAGCAAGCCCTGATTGAATAATTTGGAAACCTAGAGGTGGATCATGCTTCTATGCATAGATGTTTTAAGGACATTTTGGGATCAAATCAACTTTCAATGATATTCAGGACAATAGTGACTCTAGATTTCGATAAACCATCATCTATCACCCAATATAATGTCACGTGCTTATACTAAACCCTATGAGAGAATCATTATCACCTTTGGGTTTGACATTTGGCTTAACCGAAGATCCAGGAACACCTTAACGACATTGTCATGTAGTGTAGTCTGGTCATGTTAGTAGTTCTTCTTATATCTCATCACCATATGTCACAAAGCTATCATTATACACTTCAATAAGGATGCATTCATAGCTTCACAGCACTCCATAGAATTATTGTGAAATCATACTCATATGAATAGATTTGGGGCAAGGGATAGTAGGAAAAACGCAATTTCATCCATATTTTGTGTCTGACTTATCTGTCGAGAAACATCGAGGACATGCATCTAGGAAGGACCAAGATAAATATTATTGATCCCTCTGAACTGATGGATTTTGACACAGAGATATTTCTCATCAATGATGATAAAATTCCCCATGTGGTAGCACAACATTTTCTAGACTCCACCCATGCTTTGTCACTTTCCATCTAAGCCTGGTTCATGGCCTTACAAAGCCTTCCAATTCATTACCCATAAATTTAGACCCCAAAATGGTTAATGGATTGCACGATAATTCGTTGCCTATTGACCCATCTGGTTCATTGTAGAATATGGATGTTGATCTCAATAGGTATAGTTTCCTAAGAAGCATGTAGAAGAGATAAGTCTCATCAACTATCATTTTACTAACCAACTTGCAGATCGACATCCAAACTATGTTGACAATCGATACAACCCCGTCACTCATCTACTAGGAAAGTAGGTGAAGCCATAATTTTTGCATTCCAAGATTATTCCCATTGATCTAGAAGACCCTAGATATGCTAATAGGATATAGGTTGGATCTTTTGTAAAATGACAACACTATATACCACCACATGAACCGATAGTGCCTGAGAACCCCCCATAAGACATGACTGAAGATGTTATCTAGTATTTCCTTAGGTCTTTCATATACTTCCATATGTTACTTCAACCACTTCCTAAGCCAATGAGCTTTACAAGAGCATTGGAAAGCCTTCCAAAACACTGGATGGTGGGGATCTGCACCGAGATAGGAATACCAACCAAGAGGATCCAATTCTGCATCTCATCGCCTGCATTGAGGACATTGAAACAGAGAATATGAACATACCACCAGATAGAAATCCATATCTTACATGGTTGGATGATATGTCGGCACCCCTAAATTTTGGGAATTATATTTATACAATTTTAATGGGATGGGAGACCCATTTCAACATATGACCCATGTTATTTATATGTGTGGACCCATACATCGAACTCCAGTGTCGTAGATTTATACCAACCAATGATGTTATTATAGTAATTGATGGTTCCAATGTTCGCATTCTATAAAAAGTTACCCATTAGGTATACTGCTGATTGGTAGGATATTTGTATGCAGTTTCATTAAAAATATATCTCCACCACCAAAACAATGTGTATTTATGACCTCTTTTATGGAAGATAATTTCTAAATGATAAAATCACAGACATTATCAGCAGGTGTAAAGGCCTAACATATTCAATAGATATTCCACTGACCCCAGAACAACTACTGATGATTTGTGTATGGAATGACAAGACAGAAATGGATAGGCCGCTCATCAATCATAATTTACCGGATGTCTTTATAGACTTTTTTTACAAGGCTCAGCTCCTAGATGAGGCCTTGTAGTAATCCAAACTAGTAAACTTGTTTCCTCCAAAAACACCTATAACAATAGCTACTAATACTACTTCCATTTTATAGGTATATTCCCCCAGACAGCTATAATTATAAACAGAAGAGCCTCATCAATAGCTTTTCTAATGAAAACAGCCTCCGGACTTGCCTGAGGCTTAGCATCTCCCTCTACAGAATTAGCTGGGATCACCGAATCAATCCCCTCCACCTAGGGGAGATATTTAGGAATTGGCCCCCAATTTGGCTCAACACCACTTCAAGTCTATGCTCCCAGAATCTATTTCAAGATTAGAGAGAGTGTACCTACTCATTTGATGAATCCCAGGTCCCCATTAATTATTGAAGTTTCTTGGATGAGGGGATCCTGAAGTGGCGATGATATAATAAGTTTATGAGATGATGAATTCATTGATATCTCCCATTATATCCCCCACCACCAATTCATGTGAAACATCATCAAATGATGTTAGGTGTTTGAGGACTGTCTTGAGAACCATATTGATAAAAATTTGGTTAGAAGGAGTCCCACCTTGTCATATGATGTGTGTGTCTCTAGAAATATAGATATTGAATGATTAGGTGAAGGGAATCATGGATTTCACCCCAGGTCATAGATATATAACCTTTGGTTATCCCGAAATGTAGTCTCTCACATCCCCAACATTACTCACTCTCATTTGAATCATCATGAGCCTCTGAATATTTCTCTACCTCTTCATGCTTATTCTAATGAATCCACATCTCACGATTATTCTTCTCAAATAAGAATGTGTCACTGGATCAAGGGAATGTAGAACCCCCATATGGTGCTAAAGTCATCCCACACTCTTGGTGACTTCATTGCCCTAAAAATGGGTTTCACCCCACTAATTATCCTTGTATTGAAGGATTCCACCTGTTATGATTAGGGGGATGACTCGGCGAATACCATTGAGCTGGATGACCCATACATGGTTCAGGGAAATGAGAATAATCCAGATGGTCCTCTTAATGTTCACAGTTGTCTCCATCATAGATGAGGCCAAGGATGTGTGAATCTAGGGAATTATTATTCAATAAATATTAGTTGACCAACGCAAGCTATAGTGACCAGTAATCCAGGTCATCACAGATCCTAGCATGTGGAGTCCTCTTATCTAGTATATTCAGATTTAATGCCACTATCGTTTGCACTACTGGAATAGGTAGAGATATCACAACCGTGACATGAAAAGTTGCATACATCTATGTAAAGACAACAATTATCCTATATTCAGCCAGTATTTAATTTTCAAGGTTTTTCTAGTGAGAAAAGGGATACCTCCATCACTAGTAATAATCTACTCATTCGACTAGCAACAACTATCATGCCTCTAGCTGCCAAAAATATGTGTCCAGCATGGATTTATGATGTTATTATTATTCTTTCTGACATTCTTGCAATGATATTTATCCTCGATTTCATCCTTATTCCAAAGGATATTTGTGAATCCCTTACAGAGTCATCGAAAATCCCCTTCTAGTTCAAAATAGATGTAGCGGGCATAGATTCCTTATAGGCAGATGAAGTCGGGTGAGTAGAATTCCAATCGTTCACCTCATAATCATGATAATAATATGGTTCTCACATACAGGGGCACATTCATACTATATATTTCAATATACATTTTAATGGAATGGATTTCTGACATTCTCTCATCAACAAATGATCTGGGATTAATCTCATCCCGTCCCAGAAACACCAAAAATAAGGATTATCTAAAGCATATCTGAGACCCTATATCCTAAAGATTAATCTCTATGAAAGGACCACAAATATTCTGTGTGGATATATTTTCATGAATACCAATTTAATTTACATGATTTCTAGCACTGAATTATTGGTTTCCTCACAGACACCCTTATAATGCACTGATGGGTAGACCCTAGATCCACATATTTGCAGGAATTCACTCCTCATATCATCAATTCCTCATGTACTCATTAATTGTTAAGTGGTCATGCTCTAGGGTCATGACTCACCATTTTCTTCTTTTGATGACCATTATAAAGATGTTGACTATTACATGAGATAGGAATATGAGGTTCAAAACAATGAGGTTGAGCACAAAACTATTGTGGAATACCTATGGGCTGACATGGATGATACATGAATACTACTGATTCACCGTTTGGAGGACACAGACCTATAATCGGGACACTAATTTTTAATTTTTTGAGATAAGAAGATGTCATTTTGGAAGTAGAAAGGAACACTAGAAGATTACTTCATAATCCATCATAGACTAGGTTCATGTAATACTAGAAACCCTTACCCCTATTATACACTGAAATGTTCTCCGTATGGCCAATAATTTTCTCCCTACATTCATATTCCACTGAGCTAGGTTATGTCAACAGAGACCAACCGGGTACCATTTGTTTGACATCATCACATGTGGGCCCCTTGGTCATTGGCCTGATGAAATCAATTCAGCATCATTCATTTCAATGATTTTAATAGTTAAAGAGTCTTCTGTTAAAGATTCAACATCCACTTAAGTATGGAACAATGCCCCCAATATTATTTTGATGATTCATCTCCTCCCATCGATCCCAATCCCTCAGAAATTGAGGAAGACCTCAATGAAGATCCTTTCTCATTCATTGAGGGTGTCTCTACTAATGTTGATGAGTTGGTACTAGTGAATCTAGGTATCGAGGCAGACCCAGGGCCAATAGTAATTACCAACGATATGTAGATGGAAGAACATAAACAATATGTGGATTTCATAATATCAAATTGAAATTTATTTTTCTAGGGTTATGACGAGATTAAAGGACTAGAACCTCAGGTCATTGTTCACCATCATAGTCATTCAGAAATTAATCCTGATTTCAAATAGGCTCCCATGAAGACACACCCATCTCATAGTTCCATTTTTGAAGCTGAAATTGAAATGACAATCTAATCAAACATTTCCAAGGATGTCCAGTAACCCAAAGGGTTATCCAACATTGTTCTTGCTGGGAGGAGAATGAACAAATCAGAGTCGTTGTCTTCTTCGAGGAATCTAAATAGTCTATATCCAAAGGATTATTTCCCCTTCTTCTGACATTACTATTGATTGATGCACCTACTAGATTCCAAGACCTCACCATGATGGATGTTTATTCAAGGTATAATCAGATTTGGATGGCCTCCAAATATAAGGATTTTACTATCATCAGAACTCTTTAGGGGAATTTCGGCTATCAGGTAATTCTATTTGGTATAATGATTGAATGATCTACCTATCCGAGTGTATGAACTACATATTCAAGATGATCATCGTGATGATAGTGTAATGCTACATGGAAGATCTGGTGGTCATATCCAACCAGCTTTAGGACCATCTCAGAGATCTTGATAATGTGTTCAGCTTCCTCCATGCCTTTCAACTGTTTATAAATCCCATGAAGTGTACCTTAGAGGTTACCTCCAAGAATTTCATCAGATTCTTTCTTAGATATAATAGCATTAAGATCGGCCCAGACACGATCAAGTCCATCAGTTAGAATCATCCTCTTAACAAACTATAGGAGCACTGAGAAATTCAAGTCCACATTCCCTATACACAAAGATTCATCTAGAAACTGGCTGGACAATGTAACATCATTTAAACGATATTTAATAAGTGTACCATATCCCATTGGGATAAAGAATACAAGGCCACGATTTAGGACATTAAGTAAAATATACTACAACCTCTAGTTCTGATTCCACCTTTCTAGGGAACGAATAGTGGTCCTTTAAACATTTACCCCAGAACTATACATTGAGAATATTAATAAGGGGACATAGAATAGTTAGAACTATCTCAGTCTCATGCTCATTGAAATAGTGTCCAGTTACATTCTTACCGAGAAGAGGTGCCTCGCCCTGGTTTTTGCAGTGTAGATGTTGTAGCATTATCTACAGCATCATGAGAAACAATTGATGTCATGTGTTGATCCAATAAAGTTTATTCTGAACAATAAAATGTTAGAAGGATGTATAGCACAATGGGAAATTATCATGCAAGAGTTTGACATTAGGTTTTTCCCACCGTAGGAATTCAAGGGTATGGACTTGAAATACTTTCTTGCTACCCATCTATCCCCCAAAGTGTAGTCCCTAGATCTTGATTTTCAAGATGAGGCAATCCTTTCTGAGGATCCTACTATTCCGTACATGTTGATATATTTTGAGGTATCCTCTCAGATACAAATTAGTAGGATGATCTATGATCAACGAATCAATAGAGTGGGCCTAGTGATCATATTAATCACATCTGCATATGATTTATTTTCCCATAAATTCTTATTGTCATAAGGATGCACCAATAATGAGGCTGAGTGTTAGTCTCTTGTCAGTAGTCTCTATCTAGATCTCAATATTGACATTCCCCACCTACATGTGAATGAAGAATCTGAGTTGTTCATCAAGGATATCAATAGGGATTACATCCTTAAGAATCCAGAGGATGTGCCCCTACTAGAATTCACATGCAGCTGATTACCCAGTTCTATTATCTGCCATAGGTGACTCGTGTCCTCTGGTCATAGAATGGTCAAGCCAATACCCTTACCAATTTATGTTCTTAAATTATATATCTTGACCATGAATATCTATTTATTCATTTGGTTCATTAGATAGTCATTGCTACCGTTACTCCAGACAATGATGAAAGTCAATAGGTAAACAAACATACCACCATTGAATCCATGTTGGGACCCCCATATCTCACTGACATAGAAGACCTAATATCTAATTGTATAATTCTTTTTTTAAGTACCACCATCACGATAATATATTGACCAATAGAGCCGAGAATGAGTGAGTCTATCATTTTGTAGTGTAGTTCACCATCCAGAGTGTCCCTAACCTAGAGGAGATCCTACAAAAATGTGGATTTGATGGAATTATTATCCAATATATTCAAGTAGGGGAGATTCCCATGTTTTTGCATGAGGATAATGTTGGGTCCTATGGTTTTCATCAAACATGGTCTAAACACTTACCCCATATTCGAATTTTGGGATACTTTTGGCCCCCCATGGTCTATGACTGTATCGAGGTCACCAAGAGGTGTCACACATGTCATTTTGTTACCAAATTTGTGCATCTCATACAATATCCCCACCATACCACTAAATATTCATATCCCTTTCTGTCGTGAGGACTCTATGTCGTGAGAAAATTTCCACCTACAACATCCAGCTTGAGCATGTATATTCTCACATCAATAGATTTCTTTTCCAAGTGGATAAATATGATCCCTCTCAAAGAGGTCATGGACATTGTATTGATGAGTTAGTGAGATACATCATCATCCATAGACTTGTAGTTCCTCATGTTGTTCTCACTAATAAAAACACCAATTTATGATAATTTGGTCTTAAAAATTTTAATGCCAAGAATATATTATTGTACAACCAAACTTTTCAATTCCATTCATATAAAAATGTAAAGATAGAGGTATTCAAAAAGATCCTATCAAAAAAAATTTATAATATGGTGGGAAAAAACAAGAGATGTAGTCAAAAAATATTCCCAACACTCTCTACCCTTTTCAAATGAAAACTTTAAATTCCATCTATGTGATCAAATTATCCCTGGTGTTTAAAACATAGGCGGTCTTACATATTGAAATGCAGTTTCATCCCTCCATACATTAGTCTATGATCATCAACCATAAAAAAACTACTATAAGTCTGCTTTGAGAAACTAGAAGCTATAGATGAGTATAGGATTCATGCCTTGGATAATCTGGATAGGAACCTAAACATGATAGCTAGGGATTTCTACATGAATGTTTTTATATTCGACTTCTTTTAAGATGACATGGTTTTGGGAAAAATGATGAATATGATATAAATAAGGAAGCCAATAAATATGGATCCCAAAATTGAAGGGCCATATATCATCCACTAGGTTTACCTTTAAAGTGATTTCCTACCATGGATTCTAAGCGATTCATTCCTCCCACCAATGAAATTTTTCACATGAATTAATTTTCAAATGCCCCCCAATACATAATCTGTATGATAGTAAATTGTGTCACAATCATCATCATTGTTTAATGTTTTTAAACACGGTGATCTTCAATAACTATGTGTGGCTTCACTACTACCATAACAAGATATATAGTTCCATACAGACAACTCATCCCCATTCCAAACCATAGAAATTCAGTTTTTGGATGATCATGTGTTCCATATGATCCTGAAAAAAAGACGTATATATGGAAGGAAATGTGATTGTATTATTCAAATAGTTCTGTTTCTATGAAAAATAAATTTCTATCTGGTAATAATTTTTTTAAAAAGAATCCATAAAATGTCTTTAAAATTATAGAATTTTATTCTGCTGTGGTATGACTGGGCACATTCCTCATTACCGTATAGAAGATGATCAGGGAAAAATAAAAATCCAGTGGTATGAACTTTTAGTTTTAATGTGTTAGGAAATTATGCCAACATGTTTCCAAAGTAGATTGGAAAATGTGGAAATAAGCAACATTGAATGAAGAAGGGTGTTTTGAGATCATTTTACACTAGTATGGTTGATGTGGGACTATAAAATTAAGTGTTATAGGTTTTTTACTTGTTTTTTATAAATATTCTAATATTCTGTTTGACTCTAGATATTCACATTTATTCATTTGTGAGATCATTGCAAATAAATATGAAATATCACCTCATGAATGTGATAATGAACTCTGAAAAAAAACCATGGCGTTAGAAATAAAGAAACCATGATCTTATGGAATGTTCCAATTATCATTAGTTTGATGTTCCTTACTTCAAATCATTTTGAACTACCCACATTATAATTTCATATCATTTGGTTATGGATTGACCTTCAGTTTATCATGATAAAATAGATTGAAAATTCATGAATGTTTTATTCAATGATTTTATAGCTTTGATAACACACCATGAATCTTAAAGATTGATTCTTTATGTAAGTGAATGTTATTTGAATCATGTTGTTGAAAATAATGGTTCATTTTTAATTAGTGACATCCAAATAGTGAATGGATTCAAAGATGTTTTTCATGGTGAATTGCTTGGTATTTTTCCCAGTTGAGAGGTTGATTTTAATAATGATTTTGTTCCACATTCTAAGACTATTTCCAAACCCTCTTACTAAATGTATCATGTAGAACTAATGGAATTCAAAAAAGTGTTGCATGAATTGATTGATAGTGGATTAATTTGACCTACAAATCACCATGGGGTGATCCTATTTTATTTATGAGAATGAAAGATGGTACTATAATGCTTTCTATTGATTGTAGAGACATCAAAAACATAAATATTACGAAAACATATCCTTTGACTCATATTGATGATTTGTTTGATCAACTGAAGGGAGATTATAAATTTTTTAAGATTTTTTTGAGGTCCAGGTACCTCAACTAAAGGGGAAATATTATGAATTTCCAATGATATCAGTCTGAATGAGATATTGGAATTATGAGTTTTTATTTATTCCCTTTGGGTTATCTAATGCACCTGAGGTATTTTTTTATCTCATGAATTGATTCATCTAATAGTTTTTGGATCCATGTCGTTGTGTTTACAGATGACATTTTGGGATATTATAAAATCTAGGAGGAACATGAAGGAATAATATTCATTTTTTTTAAAACCATAAGTGAAATGAATCTATTTTTAAATTTTAGTAAGGGTGATTTTGGGTTTAAATAAATTTCATTCATTGGTCATATTATTTCTAAATATGGAATAACTATTGACCCTTCTATATAAAGTTGTATAATAGTGGAAAATACCTACCAATATAACAATAATTCATAGAATTCTTCGATTAGTGGGTTTTTAATGAAGGGTTGTAGAACAAATTTCATTGTTATCTATCCCTATAACTATGTTAACATTTAAGGAATTTATGTTCATCTAGGAAAAAGAATTAGATGATTTTTTTCCAGAATTGAATATAAGACTGGTAAATTCTCCAGTTTTGGGCCTACCATCTAAGAATGATTTTTTTATCTACTATGATGATTCATTGAATGGAATTGGTTTTTTACTAAATTAGAATGATAGGTAATTACATACACATCACGTTAGTTGAAAAATCTTGTGTAAAATTACCCTACATTTATTTGGAGTTAGATACTATTAATTTCATTATAAATATCGAGGCATCATTTTTAAGGCATAATGTGTGAAGTATATACAAATCATAATAATTTGGAATATATATTTAATCAGAATAAAAAAAACAAGAGACATAATAGATTGTTCAAATTAATAAAGGATTATAGTTACATGAATCAAAACCATCCATGAAAATAAATCAATGTTGATAAGGCCTTGAAAATGAAATGCAATGCTACTTTTACCACATTACGTTTGGAAGATGACCCTTTGATTAGTTTTTTATGAAATTAGGATTTGATGTTTATGGTTTAGGAAATTATAATGTTTTTTTCATGTGTCAGTGAAATAATCTCTATCAGATAGAATTAAAAAAGAAAAATGGAAGATATTGAGTTATAAGAAACGGTAGACATGTTGAAAAGGGGTGTGTTACCTGATTTTAACATTAATGAAAATAGTATTTTTTTATATTTGGGAAGATTTTGTATGTTAATTGTGATTAATTACAGAAGAATGATTCATTATGTGAAGCCCATAGTTCTATATTTTAAGCTTATTTGATGATAACTGTGATAAATAGAGGCCTTCAAGAGTATTAATTCAAAGATGGAATGAAAAGACATACTACTGACTATAACATTAAATATTTGACTTGTCAATAGGTGAAATCAGAATTATAGTTGTCAACAGGGAAACATCAATGTTTTCCATTACCAGAGTAGAAATGGGAAAATATATCCATTGACTTCATTGTAGTATTAGCAAAAATAGCTTGAGGTAATAATGAAATTAGGGTTATTGTTGATCTATTGACTAAATAATTTCATTTTCTTGCTATTCAATATACACTTTATCGACATCAACATTCTTAGTGGTATATTAACAAGATAGTCAGGTTAAATGGACTTATTCTCTCCATATTTTATAATATTGATCTCCTATTCGGTTATAACTTTTTGTATGGCCTTCATAAGTCATTGGGTAAAGAAATAAATTTTAGTACACCTTTCTATCCATCATCATATGGCCTACCAGAATGAAAATTTTTGTCCATGGAGGATATGATACGGGCTTGTTAAATGTATTTCTTGGGATGTTGGTATCTATATCATTCATTGGTTATGATTTCTTATAATAAAATTTTTTATTATAGTATACAAACGGATCCATTTAACGCATTATATGGAAACTGGTTTCAAAATCTAGATTTCTTGGATGAAGTAGGTGAAAGAATGTTGATGGGCCCAGAATTTTTATAAGAGATGGTAGAAAAGTTCATTTCATTGTGAATCACAAGAAGACAACATAGATTTTGAATAAAATTAATGTGCATATTTGGAGGAAGATTATTTCCTTTGATGTAGGTGATCATATCATTCTCAATGTTTCACCTAGGAAAATTGACATTTGTATTTTTTAGAAGGGGAAGGTGAGTATGCAATAAATTGGAACTTATGAACTCCTTAAAAAAGTTGTATCAAATGTGTACTAACTGGAATTACCTCTATGTATATCAAATGTAAATGATGTATTTCATGTTTCAATGCTAAAAATGTACATGCAAGATCCATCTCATTTTTTGACTCTAGAAGTAGTTATGTTGGAAGAGTATATTTATTATGTGGAACATCCACTACATATTCATGACTACAAAGAGAATGTGTTGCATAATAAGGTTATTAAATAGGTTATGGTTTTATGGAAAAATCATATGGTTGAAAAGGAATCCTGAAAATATAAAAATTAGATAGGGAATAAATAACCCCACTTATTTGATAATTAAATAAAATTATGAGAATTAAATTTCCAAATGAGAAGAAGGATGTAAAATCCTGGGTAAATATAGAATAAATCATCATAATATATATTAAATATTTATGAATTAGATTTTTGTTTTACCTTAATTTGGATTCTATCATCATTAGCGTATTTCACATGCAACAATGGGTTTCTCTGAAATCTAACGTTTCACACAATACTGAGCTACACAAAAAAAATAGTATAACAATATTATTAATAATTTAATTGGTTGTTAACACCTAGAAATTTTATTGGAATGAATCAATAGAACAAAATATTATATTATTACACATGTTTTTTAAATGTTTTTACAATTATCAATTATATTTTAGTCGATTAAAATAAGTATTAAATCCCACATTAACCCTAAATACTGTAATATTTTTTTAAATGATATTTTACAACCATTTGATGGAAACCCCTTTTTAAATTTAGTTTCTTCCACTTTAATATGTTATATTTGAGAAAATAATATTATTCTATATATGAGGGACATTGAAATGTAATTTGGTTAAATTTATTGTATTTTAATGATAAAAATAATTATTTAATAAATAGTGAAAAAGTTTCATTTTAATTAATAAATTTATTTTTGTCCAATTTATTTATATAAAGAAGTTATACTTTTAATTGTTTTTATAGTGTAATTGAATTATATTTTTGTCACTAAATAGAATTTTGGTTATTGGATGTAATATTATATTTAAAATCTATATTAATACATGCCAATATTTTAATGGTTTTTACTTTTAAAAATCAACTTTCTTATTTTCACAATGAGATTTAATTTTAAATTTATTAATAAAAATTCTGTGTATTGAAATTTAAAAAAAATTATTCCCTATTTTGAATCGTAATGTCTATATTTTTTAAATATGTACCTTTATTTTTAGATATTATGAATAGTAACATGATTATTTATTTTTATTTACCATGGTTAAAAGGAAAATGATGTAAAAAAAGTTAAAAATAATATTATAAAAATATAATAATACCCTAACATTTCATCTGATCATATTGATTATGTTATGGGAGACCATAAAAATACATGGGATTTACATTTATCCTTTGGGTGCCACTAGGGTGTGATATTGACATTCTATAACAACTAATTTAATATAAAGGGAAATAAAAAATAAACAAGTATATTCTTACTAAAAAAATTAAAATTAGTATATAAAAATGATATCATTGACTCTAAATAATAATTATAAATATATAAATACTTCTTCAATCATGGTAGTATATTTAAAATTTTATATTTAAAATAAATAAATACAATTATTACATAAAGATGATGCAATGACAGCTTTATTAATAAAATATTAAAATATGTGATATTTTAAATATTATAGTATATAGTATGTTAAATAATTCATTTTATCCATGAATTTTGTAGGTAAAAATTACATGTTAGTATTGATTCTATGTTTTTAAGAAATATTGTTTCATGAATTTGTAAAAAATTCAAGTATGAATAATGTCAAAAATTGACATATAACATAAACTTAAATATATAATAGTTTATTAAATTATACAAATTCCATAAAAATATAAATTTTTACTAGCTGTTTAGGATAATCCCTAATATTTCATTAATGAAACTTTTTTAGTCTTTTAATAGGTTTTGGTAATTACATTAAGAAAAAAAATTATAAATAACATAATACCACTTTAAGATTAGAAAGGGTAAAATAATGGTTAAACTATAAAGATAAGAATTAAAAAATAATCAATACATGTATAAAAATTATGTGATGAGTGGATTTAGAACAATATTAATCATATCATATAATTAATGTAGTATTAGACCATTTTCAATATAAATTGAATTTATAATAAATTAGTATTTCATTACATTGCTAATGTGCCCCTCCTCCATCTTAAAAAAGGCCACCTACTACAACCACATACATAGACCTCTGAAGCCCCTGGTTCTCAACAAAAACAACTCAAATATGCTCCCAAAATCCCACCCATACTCTTAGAATCCTTCCAATGGTTATAAGGTAACTGAAAAATTCCTTTTTCCACAAACTAAAATGAGTTAACCAATTAATAGGTAACTTCTTCTCTCAAACTCCATTTTAATTAGCCTTAACCACCCAATTATCTCTCTTTATTACATTATTTTATGAAAATACAATTATCTTAAATGTAATAGGATATTGGTATGGTAATTCTTCAAACTATAATTACACAGACCTCTATCTAGTGGATATTAACATACAATTTCTTGGAACGGTAAAATACTAACTCAACGAACGAGGATCGTTATTTCATCTTTTACCACAAATATTGGTGGCAATAATTATGGAATATATATTTATATGATATATCTGTTTTATTTTTTTTCACTCCATGATCTTTTATTTTATATTTAGAACCTAACAGTACTCTTTTCATTTTGTGTAAATATGATATTTTTTGTGTGGAAGTGTGGACTACCGCCCACTCAAGTGATATGACACATTCATTCCATTCATGGAATGTATAAAGGATAGTTTCAATTAACATATGTAACTAATATGACATATATATCATTCTGTAATTATAATATACACATGTTTCAGTTTTTTTATTCTTTTAATATGATAATCAAATGAATGTAGCATTCATGTGTTTGTACGGACTATCGTCTCCATGAACAATGCATTTCATTTGATACATCCAAATAATATTGAATATTAAAAATAAATATATACTGGATATATATGGTATTTATATCTTGAATACTAATCCGGAGATGATGGACTTTTGACCACATGTAAAATTTACATAATAACAAGTTCATTTTTGAGTCAAATACAAAAAATCGATAAAACACATGATATGATCATAGATAATTGTGTAATTGTTATAACACGATAATACGTGATATAAAAATAAAATGAAACTTGGAAAAGGTTTTGAAAAAAGTATAAATTGACATCTTTTTATTATTCAGGATGATAAAGAATGAATGTGACATGTCGGCCTCATGGAAAGTTACATTTTCTCAGTATCTATTCATTTAAGAATATTTTTATAATATATAACGAATTCATTTTAACGATTTATAATAAAAAAATTGAATATTAATTTAATGAAAAAGATTTAAAAAGTATAAATTTTTTCAATGAAATTTACTATATGACAATAGAAATATTTTCAACATATGTGGTTATAATGAATTCAATGCCTCCTTAACTGTTATATGATATCTGGCTTCCTCAATAAGCCTTAGTATTCTTATAAAGTTAAAAAAGAAACCCCATATTACTTTTTGGGTGTTATGGTATTGAAAATGGTTCTTATAGTGGGATGATGATTTTAATTTATTAAAATGATTTCTTGTGATTTCAAAAACAAATTATATAAGTGAAATGATAGTAATTGAAATATTCTATGTGTTATGATTTTATAATGGTACTTAGATATTTGACTGGTGGTTACATAATAAATCAAATTTAGTGTGTTCATTGATAATCCAAGGATAGGTTGTTAGGTAATATCCCCTATTTAGTTGGGTATATAAGTCGGTCGTATATATATTTTATTTGTAAGAGTGGTATGGGTAGAAGTCGACCATAAGGTTATTCCTTTTATGTTTGATTATGTCACAAATTTTTTTTTAAAATTTATGTGTGATTAATATGGGCTCAAGGTTATATTTAGATATCCAAATTGGAATGAAATGAGTTATATTCATTGAAGTTTATTTACTACTTATTAAAGGTGAAAAGTATTACTTATTGAAAAAATAATCATTGTTTATATGTTTGTGCAAGACTAACAAATTTTTCTTCTATGTGTTTTCTTTACTGAGATATTTATTCTCATACAATGTTTTAAAATGTTCTCACGGGATTTAATAATAATAGAGTCAAGGATGGGATCAATGAAAAGATTTAATGTTTAAGAGTTAAAATAAACCATGTCGTTTGATTTATTTATTTTATAGAAAAATAGATATTGAGTAGAAGTGTCTAATTTTTAATAATAAAGTTGTTATGTATATGTAATTTCCTAATTATCTAATTTTCTAATCATAAAAAGTTTCTTAATGTGAAATAAAATCAAATTCTTGACATAGCTCAAAATTATGTCACGTTTAAGGCAGGGTCCTTTTAGTTGGTATTATAAGCTAGTCTTGATTAGTTTTGGAGTGAGAATATAATTAAAATAATATATATAGATGACTTTTGAATTTATGTTATAATTGAAGTGATATAAAATTTTAAAATCACCATGCTTCTTCATCTAATATATGATTGTTCAGAATGGTTTTCTACCGATGAAATAGGGTAGCTGTGCTAGGAATGCATATAGAGAGAAATAACCATACAAATATGCATAATGTGATGGATGGAATTGGAACTGATCAATTTGTTTCAATTATGGGGAAATTGAATCATGAGATAAATTTTGATGGTTTCCATGCATGAAATCTACCCGAACAACCTCAATGGGATATGTTGATTGTGGAGTATTTCATAAGAAAACATCCCCATCATTCAGATGACCATTTGACCCTCTTCTAGCTGAAGGGATGATTAAAGTACTTGAAAATATTTGGATGTAATGGGGAATTTAAACCATCAAAAGGCATGCCTTTTTATTTACCATTTTATAGGTGTAGTCGATTAGTGGTGGTCATTATTAAAAAATATTAGAGGATGTGAAGACATTGATACCATGGATTAAGATACATTTAAAAATATATTCCCTGAGAAATATATTCCTATGGATGTTCGACATAGGATGAAAAATAAATTCATGTAATCGAGATACAAGTAGAAAGATTTTATGGATAAATGTGAAGAAAATTTAACCCATTTTCCTATCCACACCCAAAATTTTACCCGGGATATTGTTAGTTAGATAATTCGGTTATACTATGGATTTAAGCTATGATATCGAAGGCCATTAGCCTCACGTGAATTCAAGATATTTATGAAACATTTACAATGTAATGAGAAGGCAAAAATTGAGTTTTTTTATGATCATGTGTTCCATGCGAGAAAGAAAAAGTATAGGTCCGGTTGGAAGCCAATAGGAAAGTATTCATCAAAGAAGCCTAGTTGTAATACAACTAAATTTCCATATTTTGAGAATTATTCTAAATATATTTCTAGAGAATTTATCCTTAATTATGGGAAGTGAATTCAAGGTCGTAATATTTGTAATATTTCTCGAAACTATTAGATTCATGATCAGGAAGACAATGAAATGCCAGTGGTAAGATTGTTTCATTTCAATCTATAATGACCCTGATATTTCAATAAAAAAAATTTCTTAAATAATTTTTAATTTTACGAGTCCGTATTTCTTGACGGCGCCTAAATTGATGGCCCGATGTGCCAAGAATCATTTTCTAAATGTTGTTCGGGTACGTTCATTAAATGTACATGCGGGTTTTTCTATCTTTTGAACTGATTCTCATAATTGAAATTTGAGGACACCGACGAACTTGCAACACTGGTATTCTCTTAAGGGGACCTTTACCATGGTTGCGTTTAGTTGGGAGTAGAAGTTATATTTTGGGGATTCGTAATAATTTAAATAAAATTTATGTGTTATATAAATTTTATTTAGGCGGTAGTTAAATCCACCAAAGGGAGGTGGAAGGTGGGGCCTGCACCCAACATAACCTCCCATGGGAGGGTAATGTGTTGTGGGGCCCACATGAGAACCTAACCCCCCATTAACCCCTTAAAACTATGGACTTCCCATTAAAGTGCCAACTCAACCATGTTTTAATTTTATTAGTGCTTTGAAATTATTTCCAACCTGTGGAAATTAATTAAGTGAATCACTAAATTAATTGTTTTTGTGTTTGAAATATTTTGAAATGCATGGAAATATTATTTTACTATTGGGAGCCTATTATTTTATTGGCCTTGGAAATTTTTCTTTGGGGAGGATTTGGGAGATTTCACCATCTCTGACGAAGAACACTAAGAACAATGCCCTCCTCGACGAAAAACTCTAATTCCACCAAAGAACGATGATGTGTTTTCCATCCTCTTCCTCTGACGTTGAATGAATGACATCATCTTCCGCGATGTTGATTCCCCTGACCACAACAATGCACCTTGAATCGAGGTAGGGGGTTATGATAATTTTTAATCAAATAAAATTGTACCTCATTTTTCATTGAAAATATTGGATTGTCTTCGGCCTACTATTATCGTCTATCACCGAGGGCACGGGCCAAAAGAACACAGCCTGACAACCCTCCATTATTTCTTGAATATTTTGGAGGTGGCGACCGAAGGTGGCGGCATCCAGAGGCGACGACGACCGGAAGCAATGATCGTGTACCAGCTGCATGGAGGAAACCACATCCCATCGCGGTTATGCTAACCAGCCGGTCATACCCAACCGGGCTGGAGGACCGCGAAACCTCTTTGGTGCTGAGCAGCAGGAAGACTGCGGCCCGCTATGTGGGCCACTTGCTGGACAAACTGGCTAGCTACTGCCGGCCGGGCAGAGGACCGCGACCCGCACTAGGAGAGCCGGCATGGCATCTGCCCACCGAGCGGAAGAAAACGCGGTACCCGTAGTTGTCGCGTGGGAGGACAGTGGCCTGCTGTGTGGGTCTCTCGAGCTGGAAAAAATGGCCGACCGACCCCCCCCCCCCCTCACTTCGCTCATCCAGCAAGCCAAGCCATGACCAGCTGCGAGATGGGCCGCGCCCCACCGGGTCGGGCCGACCCCCAGCCGGGTCAGACACGTCGAGCCAGAACGAGTTGACCCACTAGCCTACTGGGCTTGACAGGCCGGACATGTTTCGCTTAAACATAATTATATTTAAGACCGTGTGTCTGAACGGTGTTGCATGTATGGAACTAGGATCCTCGTGTTGAGATGATCATTTCTTGGTACTCTAAGTGAGTTTTGTACGACTTTGGAAAATGGCGATGTTAGGAATGAGCGTAATTCCAATCACGCACATGGAACAGAAACGATAATAACTCTCAGACTGGGCGTCCAATTGACGCGACTTCTATCATGTTGGGTTCCTTTTGAAGAGACGGAGGAACTGGAAACATAAACTCAGGACATAGTTATAGTTGATGTATCGAAACATGGATTGAGGAGCATACCCTCCCGGAATCAAGCGTGTTGTGTGCGGGATCCCTAGAGATGGTTGCGACTTCGACGACTACTCTACTGGGATACTACGTGGGTTCGGTAGCGACAACTATTGTACATGAATCTTATGTGGGTTCGACAGCGATGACTTCTTTACTTGGATCCTACATGGGTTCAACAGCTTATATGAATAACTAACTACAATTGATCATCTCTATCGCTATACAAAATATGTATACCTGTGTGACATGAGCCTTGACATTCCATAATTATCATTTATATGATTGAATTTACTTCATGTGTTGATTGGTTTGTGCTTGGGCTCAAGATTTTTAGCCGAATAGAGATTGATAAGTTTAGGTATATGTATGGACATATACCTAAGTAGGGTTGGTTGAGACTTTGTGGTTGCATCTTTATTATATGGTTATTCTTTGTGAATTCAGGGAGACCTTCAGGGGTCTTAGGGTCCCTAATGAGTTTCGTTATACTCACCCCTGCACGGGCGATGCACACACCTAATTGTGTTGGATGCAGATGACAGACAGCATTGATGGAGGCCGAGAGCGAGCTATGATCGTATGGTACCCGGAGGCAGAACACATAGCGAGATGGTACATGGAGTGAACCGTTAGACATGGAGTGCTGAGGTGGACATTTGTACCTACCCTTCAGGTAGGATACTCAGTGGATGTTCCAGTTTCTTTCCTTTTTAGCTATTTTCCATTTTTCAGTCGTACTTTCTTTACGTTGTACCTTTATTTTACTATTGGGCATATATTTCCAGCCCCTTTACTTTCAACACTACTTTTTGTATAAAGTATTCTCTTAGTGATTTCTTCATGTTGCGTACTCTGTTGTGTTTTTTTACTTTCATAAAGACAATGCCTTCCTAGATTAGGGATTTATGCCTTTAGTGCTAGTCGCCAACCCCTGGCCTATGGAAAGCAGGCTTAGGGTAGTCATGACATGGGTCCCGAGAACGGTTCATGGAAAATTGGTTTCAGAGGAGTCATCTCTACCACAAAACTCAAGAATATTATCACTCTTTTCTATGACGCAATTAGGTTAAGTGTTTTGTGTGGGGTTATTAGTTTAGGGAAACTGGTGTTGGTGTGGCTGCTGACGTATCCATACACCAGGACCCTAACCTCTGATTTCTAACATAGTGCATGAAAACAATGATTGCATGTGTGTTTCCTTTTAGAAGTTTTCACTGTGATTACTTTGTGTCAGATCAACATGTAAACTATTTGACCATGGCTCACCTGTTTCTTTTATGTATCGCCCCACGAAGGCACCCAGCTAGGGTTCCGAGTTACATACGAGATGGTATCCCACCGAACGAAGAGGCCTCGGTGCAGGGCCCCATCACAGCGGAGGCACTAGCGGTACAACTACTCGATGGTCCACCGATACCCCCAGCCCCAGCAGCAGAGACTGCACACCACTTGAGATTTTTTCATGAGTTCCAGGGACAGAGGCCGCCCAGGTTCGAAGGGAGCGATGGACCAACAGGCAGCTGAGGATTGGATAGAGGATGTCGTGTGAGTCTTCAGAATGGTAGGGATACTAGCCGACCTTATAGTGATCCTTGACGTGAGTCTCCTATATGAAGCAGCGTGTAGATGGTGGAGCATGATGCTCCAAGTGAATGACGAGGCATCTTTACTCTGGACGTACATCGAGAGTCTCTTCCACTTAGAGTTTGTTCCAGCCACTGTTTTTTGTGGGGCAGATTCAGGAGTTACATCATCTGAAGCAGGGTAGAATGGCAGTAGCTCATTACTTACTGAGTTTCTCCAACCTCTCATGCTACTCAACGGATATGGTATGGGATCCATTCTTCTGGTCCCAGACCTTCGATCAGGGACTCGGGCATGAGATCTGGTCTTCGACGATTCCCCTTAGTATCAAGACGTAGGCGGGGGTGCTAGAGAGAGCCCTTCTAGTAGAGAGTTTTTTTGCTAAGAATTCACCAGCAGGGAGACCCACCGTAGTAAAACACTTGGGAGATTCTTCTGCAGCCGGAAATATACAATTGAGGTCCAAGTGGATTAGGCCATCAGGTGGGTGACCTCAAGATATAGGTTCGGTTTTGCGGGGCACACAAAACAGAGCCATCCATACGAGGTGATGGAAATGATATGCATGTATAGGGTAGAGTCGCATGGCTCCAGACTACCTGTACAGCCATGTGGATGAGTAGAAAATAGTAGAGGGACATCCTAGGAAGAGGCAGAGCTTTGACCGTGGTGGTCCGTTGGGAGTAGGCGGACGTGGCATCGGACCTGGTCAACAGTGGTAGTGGGCGACGTTTTGAGTCACTACCACCACCACCATTAGGAGGTCCTCCCCGAACACAGGGAGCTGGCAGACAGAGACAGGTTCCGCTCCAGGCAGTTGAGGCCTATGACCACGGCGCACCTGGAAATATTTGAGGTACTATCTGTGTCTATACCACACATGTTGCAGTACTTATAGACATAGGTGAGAGTCATTATTTTATTGTCGTTTCCCTTGTTTGCATCTCGGAGATTCTGATGGAGTCATTGGGATGATCCATACGGCTAGAGACTCCTATGGGAGTAGACTCGATGCTTACGCACAGGTGTCGGCAGTGTGATCTTACTCTAGGAGGCGAGATCGTTGGCTGGGATCTTCTTGTAGCGGTGTCGAGGCCTAATGACGTCATCTTGGGTATGGACTGGTTGTCCATAGTTCATGATCAGATTGACTGTATTAGGTGCAAAGTGTTGTGTGTCTGCACGGACGGGACCAGG